>OX387273.1:15899200-16524200 GCA_947562075.1 Orthosia gracilis
GTTAAAGAGTTTAGTTCTATTCATTATTTGAAGTCATAATCCAATCAATCATACAACTACCAAAGGGTTACATTATGGTGGCTATTCGTTTTCGTTGACAATATACATTGTAAAGAGCCGCATGAACAGGAACACGATTTTTACGTACTGTGGTTATAATAAGTTAGATCTTTGTATGAATCTCATTTTTATTTTACAATAATACGTAATCATCTTTATATGAATTTTTATTTGTATCCAGATCAAATTTTTTATATGATACATTTGATATTATTATCATTATAATTGGTTCACAAGTGATCATCATTAGTTTCAATGATCAAACTTTGTTGTCACTGCCTTAGACTGATGTTTTCAATGAAGATTTTTTCTATATGTTGAATGGAGTATTATAGACAAATGTTAGATTAAAATATTAGTATATAAGCTACTAACTATTGTTGTTATTATTATAACAACTGTATTGTTGTTGTAAATTATTTGATTGAATTTAATAAAAGATGTTAAGACATTACATCGTAAGAGGTATACTTGGTATGTGTGATTTAATTTTTATAACGATTTATAACATTTTTAATTTTGGATTTATTTTTAATAGGTTTATTTTGTACTAAGTGGTTATCATTGATAAGTTTACGGTGTGCGAGCTAAATACTATTAACATGGAGCAGTATTCTGACAAAAGTGATGTAATATAATTATTGAGGCTTAATTTATAAATGTAACGGACAGTATCACTTATGAATTTGCTGATGTCGTCTTTCACATAGAACATATTTTTATTTAAAAATTTCTTGCTTTGTGTTTTCAATGTAAAGTGTAACCAAATAGTTTTGGTGTATTTTATAGATATTTATATAAATAGTCACTGAAGTTTTCTCATTGATGTACATAAATACATAATTACGTGAAACTAATATTAAGATTGATGTTCCATTATTTGCGTCACTGTTTCATCTCATCATTGATCTTGAGACTATTAATGTAAATACTTAATGCCCACACAATTCATTACCTGCCAAAACTTGGAAAATTACATTTAATATTTTTATATTGTATCTGTGGGAGTATGATATATTGCTATAAATACTCAATAAAAATATTAGATGGAAGTATACTTGAATTTTATTTTTATATCCCTATCAATCTGCCTAGCTTTTTCCCAATTATGTTGGGTTTGATTTCTAGTCTGATCAGATGTAGCTGAATACCAGTATTTACCTCTGTATGCATGAAGTATTAAATAAATAAGTACATTCATCTCCCAGTAAAATGCATCACTGCTACGCTTTTTCATAAAAGTGGTAGAACCTTTGTTGCCCTATAAAATACAGCAACTGCAGATACTGAGCAAAATATTGCAGTAAAAAGTCATGGAACAATATGTGCTGTTACAATGATGTTGTCAGAGTTCTGTTGCTATGCTATTACTATTCTTGTAAGCTACCATCGTTATGGTCACAAAAAGTGCACCAAATTGTGAAATGAAAGAACAGATCCAATCTTGACAGACAGCAGGAAAAAATAGAGTTGAAGCTGTTAGAATGAGGTTTCATTTATCAAACTCATTTAAGAACTGGCTGAACAGAATATTTCATGTTTGTTCTTTTTTTAAATTAATGGCACATGTCATATTCAAATAGTTGTTGACTGGATACGTCAGTCATGTTTTTTCATTCCAATCGAGATGTTAAAATGTACTCTGTGCAATCAAGTTTTTACTTTCATAGATAATAGTTGATTTTTATAATAAGTATTTTGTGAGATTATCATGCAGAATCTTGTTACATAAATATATGTCTGCCCCAGCCCACCTGAGTTTCCTCTTGACCATAAAACAATGTTTAAAAATAATATTGTGCAATAAGATAAGCTTGAAAAGATAGGTTTGTAAGTTGTAAACCATCCATGACATATTTGGTTTGAAGATGTTACAGAAATAATATAGGAGAGGAGAAAAAGAAGGGTGTGATTGAAAGAATCACAGAAAAGAAAGGCAAGAGATTTGATAAAGTTATTTATTGGCTTGTATTTGTTTGTTAGTGTCCCTTTTCTCAATAAACCTCAACTGTTTCTTCCTCATTCTTTTCAGCTTAGCAGTATTTGTGATAACTTGTACAACTTCAGCTTTACGTTTGTTTTCTTCTGTTCGTTGCAAGTTTTGCCGCCGCCTTTCCTTGCGGTCTATTTCTTTTTGCTTCAGTTCTGCTCTCATTTGTTTAGATACCTCCTTAGTTTTCTGCATTTGTTGACGTAGGGCTTCTTTCTTTTCAAAGCTATACCTAAGTCCTTTAGTTTTATTGATAGTTGAAAACCTGAAAAAGCAAAACGAAAATGGAGTGAAGGCCAGGTGGACAAACAAGCTTTTAGGTTGTATTACTTAAATACAAAAGTATATAAATAACGAACTAAAGAAGTTACCTTTCTTTCTTAGATTTCCAAAACTTTCCAGACTTGGGAATGCCTCTGATGGGTTCAATTTTATTTGAAGATGTTATTTCTTGTTCACTGTTATCTTCATCGTTACTTTGTGATTTTTCCAAATTATCTTTGGATTTAGATATGTTTGCTACTATCGCGAGAACCTTATTATGTGTTTCTTCAGTCATGTTTTAGCTGTGAGATAGCAAACGGGCCTTCTTTATTTTGAACCAACAAAATTGAACAAAACTTTCAGTGAAATTTAATAAATGTACTGTTTGAGGACTTTGAGGAGCACGTGTATTTTCCTAATTTTCTGTCGGTCAAGTCAACTGTCCTCTGTCACTGTCTAACTGTCATAGTGTCATCATTTTTTTTTCCTTCGGCCTATTCGTATAGGCTAAGGTCTTGGACCATACCGCCTCGTCTTCAGTGCAATTTAACATTCTTTATTATGCATTAGAATGCGGATGTAACAGATTCTAATGTTTTTGGAGTATTTAGCAGTGAATTGTATCGAGTCAACCTTCCCAGTTAGCTTTGCGGAGGTCGTCAATTCTACAATAAAATTCTCCGCTCCACTATCCTGAGATCGCTTCTGTCAATGATTTCACATATTGTTCAGTTGCGTAGACAGTTGAGACACAAAACTACACCAATTTTATATCACAATAGCCACTAGGAATCAATTTGCAAATAATATAAGCAGCCGCTGAACTTCATTCGAAAATTCGGAAAATTCAATAAAAAATCCGCCAGTGTCATCAACAATCAGCATCACTCATGTCATTCTGTTACCTAAATACTAGTCTTTTGGTTCCACCAAATAGCCTTTTCCCTTGGCGATAAACACTTTGAGGATCCATAAAATCAATTTGGAATCGGTCGATTGACGCAAAGATTTGAGACATTTTTTGTTTTGGCTGTTTCTTTATCATGTCGTTGGCTAGATAAATAAATACTGGCCCAAAATTTCGAACTACCGAACATTCATTAGACCACTGTTTTATTTGGTTCTAGAAAGCATAAACTTCATTTTGCAGAAAATAATTTAGCGTACACTCATTTATCATACATTAAAACTCATAATTTTGTAAGTCAGAATCATCTTTTGGCATAAATTTCATATCGGTAACCATTAAAAGGCAGAACCATCATATCGCAGAAAGTTCACAGTCAGAATTGTCTTTTGGCATACATTTCATATCCATAATAATTGAAATACTGATCTATCACATTACTAAAAATTCACAGTTCATTAAAAAAAAATCTATTTTTTTAGAAGTGCGTACTAAAATTAGTAGGCAATATGATAAAAACTATTGAAATAATTGAACTGACCGGGCTTTTTGAATAATGTCCTCCTTACTTTTGAGTTTGATATCTTTTAGGCAATTCAGACCGAACTGGCGCGACACTACGCAGCAAATTTTGCTCGTCAGTTGATGGGCAACTTCTTAGCAAGATGGAAGAACGCTATTTGTGTCTACTTGTTCCTATGATATGAATGAGTTGAAAAAAAAAACTTGTACACAGAAAAATACGAAATATTTATTTATTTATTAAAACTTCTATCTACTACTATCTTAAATTTGTGCCACAATAGTAACTTGAAAGTGTAACTTTATCTATATTTATGGAATGGTCTATTTAGTAGCTTTCATTTAATACCCATATTCTTATGAAAACAAAAAAAAATATTGTATCATCACCTTTTTTTTTGTCAGAGGGGATTTGAAAAAAATTAAAATAGACAATGTAATTTTTAAAACCACCCCCCCGGTCACTCCCACAGTTAAGACAACTGACAAATTCAATGTCGCCTCATAACTTGAGTCATAAATTCTTAATCCATCAAGTCATTTGGGTTTTAGAGCTTGCTATAGCAATGGATATACATATATTACCCTCCAGCAGTCGGGTAAAACTTTTCACGCACCAAACACATAAGATTTGCAGTAGCTTGCAGTTTCGCGCCGTTTGCTAACAACGTAGACCAACATACCAAGTTTGACGCGCCGTGTCGCGTCGCGTAGTTCCACTGCCGCGTAGTGCGGTATAGCAAACGGCGCGAAACTGCAAGCTACTATACAAATTACAAAGTATATTTGGTCGTGTCGCGTTGCGTCGCTCCGCTGACGCGTAGACTTATGCCTAGTGCGGTCTGATCTTTACCCCTCTAAAACTGTCAAACTCAAACTGACAACCCTATCTGTCAGACTGTCAATTTTTGTGATGAAGTGAATCATTAATTTACATTTTCGTTATTTCCTCATCATAAAAAGAATTTTGAAGAAATCTTTTCTATTCTTTGAGCGTATTTATCGTTGCATATGCTCCGGTATTGGGCGTACTTATTTTACAGATTTCAGGTTAATAACAGCTGGACAAATCCGGCGGAACTCCAGTGAAACTTTCGTATTTTATATAAACAGTTTTCGCCAAAACAATGCCTGTAAGTGTCTGAATAGCATAAACATGGACCTTAGAACTACAATCCGACCATTTTCATGTGCCAGTATTTACGAATTCATACTAATTTTAACATTTTCCTCGTAGGCTTATCACTCAACATTGACGGACTACACCCAGTCTGTTGGCAACCTGGCTCTCCTGCCAATACGCACAACTTTCAGAGGTCCGGCTCCGATCAGTCCCAAAATTGAATTGGATATTATTGATGAAGCTCTGAATTACTTCAAAGCAAATGTCTTTTTTAGGTTTTATGAGATAAAGGTAAGGATGAGTCATTTTCTATCTTAAGTTTACCTGATCCATGTAAACAGAAGTAAAAACGGTGTATTTTTCAGTCTGATGCTGACAGAGTTCTCATTTACCTAACACTGTACATTTCTGAATGTCTGAAACGGCTCCAGAAGTGTTCCAATAAGAACCAGGGTCAACAAGAGATGTATATGCTGGCCATATCTAAGTTTGATATACCTGGGGAATATGGATTTCCTCTGAACTCTGTGTATGCCAAGCCTAGCAGTACTCAGGAGGCTGGTATGTTGGAAACCATAATTTATATTGAAATATAGACTTACAGAATCATATTCTAAGAATTAATTGTAATGTAATTTTAAAATCTCACTGAGATAAAGACTGATAGAATAACAGACACTTAACAGTTTTACATGTTAATTGGAATGATCTTATAAAATGTATTTTTTATTTTCAGATTTGATGAGACAATATTTACAGCAGATGAGACATGAGACTGGTGGCCGTGTCTGTGAAAAGGTAATAGTAATCATCCATTTCTTGAGGTTCAGTCACAATCATAATTAATCTTTATATAAAAGTGGTGTATAGAAAAGAACAGTCAGTAAATTTTAACATTTTTCCATCTCAGGTGTTTGCTACAGAAGATGGTAAGCCAAGCAAGTGGTGGCTCTGCTTTGCCAAGAGGAAATTCATGGACAAGTCTCTCTCTGGCCCTGGACAATAACCAGCACACACCAAAGTTAGCATTTATTTTATACCTATTCTTTTACTTTAAATAATTTGAGATTTAATAAAAAATGTCATTCCAAAATGTTTTACATGTCATGATGGTGCATTGACATATTATTTTATGTGCTACTTATCTACTACTGATACCTGTTAAACTACTTTTATAATCATGAGTGTTGTGTCTGGCCAGACATTTCAGCCGATAACAGTATGAATATTTTAAGACTAATTATTTTTATTATTTGAAATTTCAAAGGAATCAATAAAGTATTTGGAAATACTAAAAATATTTTATTTTAAAATTAGTGCAAATACACACATATCATTTGATTTAAAACTTGTACACAGGTTCTAAAATATAATGATTTTGTAATATCCAACAAATACAAAAACATCAACATTAACAATACATCAGCTGCTAAAAATGAGATAGATTGGTACTTTTTGACTATAAAATTTGTATATAACAGTCTTACACTTACAACTACAGTTACACATAGATTATATACTGATAGTTAATTGAGACCATATTCCTTGATCAGCTGTCCAGCTATCACAAGCCTCTGTATTTCAGAAGTTCCTTCATAGATTTCTGTGATCCTTGCATCGCGGTAGTGTCTCTCTGCTGGCATATCTGAGACATAACCCATACCACCTAGGATCTAGAAAATGGAAAAGTATGTTATAAATCATTGGACAAATCAATCTAGCTTTATCAAAATTAGGAGTTATATTCATACAAAAAGAAAGAATTAGAAAAGCAATCAAAATTCAATTTTCCCCTGAAGCATTTATAACATACCTGTATGCACTGATGGGATAAGAATGTGGCTGCCTCAGAAGCTGCCAACTTGGCCATAGCTGCCTCCTTGGTATAGGGTTTCTTGTTGTCTTTCAACCAAGCTGCCCTCCAGGTCAGCAGTCTTGCTGATTCTAGCTGCAGAGCCATGTCAGCTAGCTTGTTCTGAATGGCTTGCAATTTCATGATTGGTTTTCCAAATGCTGTGCGTTTTGATGCATACTCAGCAGCAACATCTAATGAGGCCTGTAGTCAGAAAGTACAAACAGTAGAACTTAGATCATGAAAAAGTGAAATTATTACTTTCTCAGCCAACAATATTTACCTGCGCTATACCTAAAGCTTGAGAAGCAATACCAATTCTACCAGCATCTAAAGTCATCATGGCTATCTTGAAGCCCAGTCCTGGCTGCCCTAAGATATTCTCCTTGGGAATTGCACAGTCTTCAAACATCAGTGAGCAAGTGGAAGAGCCTCTGATACCTAGTTTATCCTCTTTCTTTCCTAATTCTAGACCTTTGATAGGTTTTGGTACAATGAAAGCTGATATTCCTTTGTGCTTTAGACTTTTGTCTGTGGTAGCAAAGACAACAGAGGCTTTGCTTTCATAACCATTAGTGATCCAACATTTTGTGCCATTCAGAAGCCATTTGTCACCTTCATTCTTAGCTGTGGTAGATGCTGCTCCAGCATCAGATCCATTGCCAGGTTCAGACAGAGCAAAGCAACCCACAATTTCACCTGAAAATAAATTATTAAAATTGATTACATATATTCGCTGAAAATTTAGGCAGAGGTAATCCTAATTACCTATAATAGACCCAATTATTTTTTCAACTTTTTCTGAACTTGAAAAGTAAGTTAGTACAAAACAAATTTAGCAATGCTGTTGGACCAATGTACTATTTAAACATACTCTTATTCTCTAGTTTTTTAGTGTTTACAAGTCCTTCCACAATAGGGATGATGACAAAAAGTGATTGATTTGCCTGTCAGGTAGATTAAAAAAATATATTGAACATGTATTTCTCCTTTTGTCAAGTAAACAAAATTAACATGATAAAGTGCATGGAAATATCATGTGATGTCACATGTTGATACACTTTGTATTTAAAAGTGACATCACAAGCTCCTGGACTTTGATGAGCTTTATCTTTGTCTATATTTATTATTTTGAGAAAGTATAAAATACATCTGCAATATTATTTGATAATCTTACTGAGGGCACTGACGGTCTAAATAGTATTATAATTTTCCACCGAGGAATTATCCATATCAAACAGCTTTTCAGGGGAATGGTAAAACAAACATATGACTAATAATTGACGCTACTCTCAAGAAATCTTCTGGGGAAACTGAATGTCATAATGAGCTTCCCAGCTTAACAGGACATTCAAGAATAGCCACCAAAAGTTAGAAGCAGATTCAAAAATAGTCGCCTAAAGTTAAATGTGGAAAGGAAATAACTACCTCTTGACTATGTGCAACCTTCTGCCTAGATTTGAACTGCATTGGTTTTTATTGTTATTCATTGTTCCTAGGCCCACACCCTCTGTGGGTGTGGTGGCTGACTGGACCATGTCTCAATTACTAGTGTTCCAAGTTCCTAAATACCTTAACTTTTTTGATATAACATATATATATTTTTATTGAAATAATCACATTCATTATTTCTAATTAAAGTTTTATCAATGTATGTTAAATTGTCCTTAGTGAATTGTTTTAAAATTTAATGGGTTGGCCATATTGTTTAATTTACATGTTGAAATGTACTATTGAAGAAATGTAAATTTATTGTTTTAAAATTGTTGATGTAATCTATGAAATTCAAATGTTATCTATTTTAGTATATTATGTACTGTAATTGTGTTATTTTGTGTGTAAATTCAGATACAAGTTACTTGTTCATGAATAAATGACTTTTGACTTTGATGATCTCTGGCAACCCAACCGTTGCCAAAATTAAGATGGCTACTTACTGGGCCCAATTTATATAAGATACTGTTGATATAGTAGAACTATTACTAGGTATACCTAAAATTTCGTAAGATTTAATTCAAAAAGATCAGAGAAAGTCAACAAACCAGTAGTGAATGGTGTGACAAACTGTTCCTTTTGTTTGTCAGTGCCCCAGTGCATCACAGGTCCCAAGTAAAGGGAGTTGTTCACAGACATGATGACGCCTGCTGACGCGCATCCTCGAGATATCTCTTCTAGAGCTATCGCGTACGCGAGATAGTCGAGACCGGCTCCACCGAGCTCTTCCGGCACGGCTATAGCCATAAGTCCCAGTTCACCCATCTTTTTAATTGCATCCCCAGGATACAAGTGTTCGCGGTCGAACTTAGCAGCGTTGGGTTTTAATTCTCCTTCAGCGAAGTCTCGACATGTTTTATACAGCATTTGGTAATCTTCAGATAATGCTGAAAGGGAAGCTATGCATCTTGCCTGTCTAACACTTGTTGGAGCTGAAAATAAATAAAATTAAGTAAAAGTAGTTATTTAAGTTCACCATGTCGTCACGATTTTTATCATAAAATTCTCTTTTATACTCACCAAGTGCTAGTACCAATTTAGAAAAATTCTTTATCATTTTATGAAATTAACAATAACAATACAATATAGCTAAAAATCAAATCACGTCAGGACTTTGAACTCGTTCGTTTAGAAATCAAATAGAGGGGTCTGTCTGGACTGTCTTCAATATACACATATCCGATTTCTCGGATCATCTAAATAACTAAAATTATTTATACATTCTCGGTTGTATTTCGTCATTAAAATGTAATGTTAAAAATTCCAAACAATGTCACTGAAAAATTCCAATACTACTCTTTATCAGTTCTTAGTAGAATTATATGAACATCTAAAAAAAATAATATTTGAATAATTGAATCGACTAATTAGTACACGAAAAGAAAACTAAATGAAATCTGTTAAATAAAAATTTGAAAAAATTGTCATTGATTACTTTTGATTAGTGAGTTTTTGACAAGTTAACTGTCAAACAAAAATAGGAAAAAAAACAAATTAAAATGATAAAATGGAGATATTGTTAAGAATTTTACCAACAAATCCATTAAAAGTTACTGCCTCTAAACTATTTTTAAGTCAAGTAGCAAATTATACCAGGTAAAAAAACTGACGTGACAATCAATAGGTGCATAACCTATTTAGTGGCTATAAATTTTATTCATTATTTTAGATTAGCTGAGGTTGGAAAACTCGAACCACCGAAGGCAGGAGGCAAATATGATACAGGACAGTTAATTTTACACAAGGTGTTCGGATATCGTGGGGTGATTTTGTTCCCCTGGTTGGCGCGGGTGTACGATAGAGATGCTACCAATAAGAAGGAGAGCAAGGACTCCTCGGCCTCCACGGAGGCCTCAGGGGATTCCCTGTCTAACGTTGGCAAGGAAGTCAAAGGCCGCACTCATACATTCTATCAAGTCCTGATTGACACCAGGGATGCACCTTACATAGTAAGTATTCTGAATCCATAAACCACAGATAGATAGATTCATTTATATGCCTGAAATATGGTATTGTACAGATCTTATAATACACATAAAATAGTTCTTCATATTCTGCCTACTTAATTTGGCATGCAAATTTTGTGATCATAATAATGATTCTAATTTACTCAATTTAAACAAAACAACTCCAATGTCCAAAAATACTAAATCAATAAAAATCAAATTACAAATGTCAAAGAAAATAATTAAATTACAAATTGTATAGATGTCAACTTTAACATGAGAACCAAATAAATTTATAAATTCTAATCAATTCTATGCCAATGTTTAAAAATAAAGAAATGCTAAATCAAAAATTATCTACAATACAATAAAAATCAAATTACAAATGTCAAAAAAAGAATTATATAATCTAAATAAATTAATTGGTTAAAATAAACATGTCAAATTTAATTTTCATGTCATATAATTTTCCCATTTGTCCTAGAGTTCATAAATTCCTCAATAGTTTAAAAACAACCTTCACTAAGCCATGCTCTAAGATGCCTTTGAAATAAGCTTGTTCACAGTTTTCAAATAACCTTCAGTATATTATTAAATATCTTTATTACCATTAGACTAGTGTTTTTCTGGTGGTATGCTGTTCTGTATCTTGGCATTGCCAATTTAGTTGGATCCCTTGAGATTTTACCCACCTTATAAACAGTTATATATATTATTATTTTTTAATACTGATATTGAATATGTAAGTCAATATTAATTAATGTGCATACTTCCGTCTGATTATAATTGCATGTGCAGCCTATTTATAGGCAAAAGCTATGAGTTGTTTTATGACTAATTGGCAAAGTTCCACTTCCCTTTTGAATATGTGAGCCACTGCATAGTAACACAATTGCTGTTTAGATGATTTCCTATTGATGGCCTTGTATATTAATTGTTGTTAATCCAAAAAAAGTAGTAACTTATTCTTGGGTCATAAATTAGTAGAATAATGATGTTTAGTATTTGTTTTAAATCCTGTATAGGTCAATAAGGTACATACAATAATATTAGGGTTATCATTAGAGATTTGCAACTTGAGTTACTAGTTCAAGTTGCGCCTAGCTCATATTGACTCAAGTGGTATTCTTGTCTTTGTCTTAGAACTCAAGTTGAGTTCGGAAGAATACCACTTGAGAACCATTTAAGACAATTTAGAACCATTTAAGCCATGGTTGTCTTAGACGAATTCTTCATTATCATCATCATCATTACACTACAATAAAAAAACAAACAAAAACTACTATTATACTTTAATTAAATAAAATAAAAATGAATTCATTTATCATTCAACTTACCATAAATAAGCAGTTTAGTTAAAATTTTGAGAATTTTCGAAAAACATCATAAATTTGTTTTAAAAAAAATGTTAAGACTTCGTCTAAGACAACCATGGCTTAAATGGTTCTAAATTGTTCGTACTTTCTTCGCCTTAAAGCTTTGCACCCAACTTCCAGTCACCCTGTACCTATAAACATTTACCTATAAATTATTAAAAGCCTGCCTGTAACTAAAGGGCAAAGGCCTCTTCTCATAAATAGAAGGCACACATTGATAACCGAGCTTTCTCAAAATGTGAAAATAAAAGTCCAGGTTTTCTCACAATGTTTTTAAACTTATAAAGTACATAGAATTTGGAAACCTGTTATTTGTTGATAAAGTGAGATGTATACTAACTACCTTAATTATTTTTGACTATGGCTACAAACATCGATATGAGTCCTGAATGGAAGAGAAAGGTATACATTTGTGTACATGAATAGTGTGTGTTTGTTTTTGGTTCAAAATTAACTGCAATAACAAGTTACTAAGATATTGTCCTAATATTAGAACTTTGTTTTCGGTGTTAATAATAGTTTTTCTACTCAGTTATCATTGTTTTAATAACATACAGACAGTATCAGTACATGATTGAACTGTACTGATGTATAGGAATGTTTCCAACAACATAAGTAGTTACGAATGAGAAGCGGGTTCATGAAAGGGAGGTAAACTTTTTTGTTGAATATAAAAGGAGGTCCAATCTTCCAAAATAATTAAATGATTGGAATCATTTTTACTCATGTCATGGTTGTGACTTTTACTTAGAAATAGTTTAGATAATATCTGCCCTTAGATTCTTAGAAGTAGCCTTGTTCATATGATTATATTATGTATATACATTTCAGCGTGCCCAAACCGAGGCGGTGACCTTCCTTGGCAACCAAGAGTCAAGCAGGAGTCTGTACGCCATCCCCGGTCTAGACTATGTGGCCCATGACGACATTATACCCTATACTTCAGTAGAGCGAGTCCCACTGCAACATGAACTGTTTGACAAATTCCTTATGCATAATGCTGACAAAGGTAAGAACTAATAGAATATCACAGAATGCCCGACATTTACTTTAGTGAAATGTCCTTGCTCATTCATATGGTTGATAAAGTAGCATGCACATGTCAGTTACTAATAAACACATATATACAGGTGATTGGAAGTTGGGTGCAAAGTTTTAAGGCGAATAGTACAGACAATTTAGAACCATTTAAGCCATGGTTTACCATTTATTTAACCAAAATTTTATGTTTTTTTTTCGAAAATTCCCAAAATTTTAACCAAACTGCTCATTTATGGTCAAATTGAATGATATAAATGAATTCGTTTTTATTTTATTAAGTAAGCAATCTAGCAAATCATGTTTTAGGCCTCTGTGTCGTTAGAATTTTTTTTTTACAGACATTTAAAACTCATAAAAATTTAAAAATTCATAAATACGCGTGCTTTTTTTGTTCAAACCTTTTTAAAAACATGCTTGACTATCGCTCTTTCTTTTGAAGTATCATTTACGCGGATATCTTACAAATTATTGAAATTAGGACCTACAAACCAATTTGAGGAAGAAATTTTAAATTTTAGGCAGAATCTAATTAGGATAAATAAAGAAAAAATTTGGTTTTGGTTTGGTTGGTTTTTTGGATTTAATGGTTCTAAATTTTCTGTACTGTCTTCGCCTTAAAGCTTTGCACCCAACTTCCAATCACGCTGTATAAAGCAACAAACAAAATATACACTATTTAACACACATCCGCCACTTGAAGAAGCTATTTATTTAATTATTTTATTTATTTAATGTTGGTGTAAACAGCATTGCAATTTCGTAGAAACAATAAAACAGTAAGGGTAGCGGAATGCCTGCCCATTATAGGTATACCCAGTTTTTACCATGATAGACAACAACGTTAATTATACACACATCAAAAGTGTCTAGGGTTCAAGTAATTTTTTGAGTATCGCCGCAAATGAGAATTATTATTATAACTTTTTTTGATCGCTATTGATTCTTTTAAGTGAATTTCACTGTTTGAATAAATAATGTTCTTTAAATTTTTATAAAAAATTGAAAATAAACTGCCAATCAGGATTCCTATAAAAGTGTGTAGGTAATAGCGTTTTTATAAAACCATTACAAATTTCTGCATCTGAAAATAATACCGTCGAAACGTAGCGACGACATCATTTGACACGAGAAGATGTGATGAGAGGCATCGGAATGTTGCAAGCTGGTTCCAGGCAAAGAGAATATAACCACTAGAGAGCTTATAGGCCGATTTCTTCGAAGCACACGACTCACTACCGCGGGCCGGGGGACGAGGAAGAACGCGCGGCTGCAATTGGTCAATTCAAAGTAAGTTGCGTAGGTATGGCTATCGTTAGGGTTCATCAACTCGATTAAGGAAAAATTGTCGATATCGATAAAATGGATTTTAACATTATTAAAAATACTCAATTAAAATCATATAAATATTATTTAATAAAAATCAATCAATTACAAAAATAAATATGTGTGTCGGGGACATAGAGAAACAAAAAGTATTTTTCCAAATCGGTCAAGCCGTCTACCAGTAATCCGGGAACATAAAACATAAGAAAAATTCGACGAAATGAGAACCCCTTCCTTTTTTAAGTCGGTTAAAAGTAGATAGATATTTTTTATTAAGTTTAATTTTATTATTATCGATATCGACTTCAGCTATTAAAAGTAACAGCACAGATATTTACGATAAAAATACAAAAGGAGAGAAAGGGATAGAAGCATTAGAATTGTCTAGTGAAAGAGCGAGACTTTTCCAAAAGACATCAACGCGGGTCTTAAAAGTGTGCTCGTTTACCCCATCCACCATTTTAACTAGATCCCTGCGGTGTCTCATAATCTGATTAAATTAAAAATAATTTTCGTACTGTTTACTTACCGATGAAAAGTTATTCCATCCTTTTTGTAACTAGATGTCTTGGCATGTTTCCCATATCCCTTTACGGCGAATGAGGGCATTTTTATGCGTTATAATTGCAATAAAAAGATAAAACAATTTGTATTTATTTAGCGTGCATACAGGTCTAATAACTGGACACAACTAAAATGGTTACTAGTACCGAAGCCTTTACATAGGCGACAAAATACTAATAGTTTTCGAGCGTCGGGGCACTGTATGCGCCGTCAAGTGGTTATATCGTCGTTGGTTCCAGGCAACGTACTGTGGCTGTCGCTCTTGGCAATACACAGAGCGTCATAAGCCGCCTCTGGACAAGCCATAGTATTACAGGCAACGTGGCCGAGTGACATGGAGTACGATCTCTCATTACCACGCGCAGACAGGACCGGTACATCCAAAATACTACTCGACGGAATCGTACCATGACCGCCATGATGTTGGCTACGAGAGTCCACAGATCTTCAGGCTTTTTTTTTTGGGCCAATCCCACCGCACTATTCCCAAACCACTGCAACTCCTGAAAGCCAGAATCAACAGTGGCGACCAACCAGAAAAGCGCAGAGGCAAAGCTCGACGAAGTCCCGGAGAATGAATTTAACTGTCTTGGATCCCGCAACGAAATTAATCAGAAAAGAGTAATGGGGGAGTAGGAAAAATTCAAATTTCCAGGCTTGCTGATAAGCGACCAAACCAGCCGAAATCGTTTACGTGAAGTGGGTCTGCGTTCCCGAAGCCCGCTGAGAGTTCCACCTATAGCACCCCGCTATCGTAAGACCCGTTTACAATGGGCTCGCGAACACAGAAATTGGGAGGAAGAAGACTAGCGTTGTGTTTGCTATTCCGGTGAATCTGACGTTTGAAATTTTGTCAGGAAGTTCATTCATATGGAGGGGGAACAATAATGGTTTTGGCCGGTATTTGGATGGGTGAAAGAGCGGATATCATTTGGATCAGGGGCAACATCAATGATTGTTTGAGACGTGATCATTTCCTTTGCGACGCCGGTTGGGTGGTTCGACTAATGCACGAAAATGCACACTCACACACGGCTAGAATCGTAACACGCACTCTTGGCAATGCTCGAATCAACGTTCTGTCGTGGCCTGCTCAATCGCCAGACCTCAACCCAATTGAGCACGCATGGGATATGCTCCTAAGAAGAGCTCTGCCGAGTATGGATGCCGTGCATACCCCACAACAACTTTTTAAATTGTTAGATAGAACGTGGGCAATAGGGCTCAAAGTGATTCATCGCTGTGATTGTGTCACGGTTTTTTTTATCATTACAATAAAAAAAAAATACTCATTTTGCCTTTTTTGCCATTTAATTGACGACTATTAACTTAGGTTAATTGTCCACAATTTGCAAAAAATTGCAATTTTTCTCAATTTGGTATAAGTTGTAAACTTAAACATAGAAATTAAAGTAAGAAGCCAGTCTGGAAGAATAGATTTGGTAAATATTTATTGGATATTTTTATAGTCAAAATGTACTTGATCACTAGACATTTGCAATGTGTGTAGGTAGACTAATAAATAAAAAAACACACAAAATACATACAAGATTAAAACATACAAAATTACACACAGTACGGAATACTTGAAAACAGAATTAAACAATCACATAGATCACAATTTAAAATGATGAACCGGACTTGTACCAATGTATTGTAGAGTTACACTGAAGAATTAATGTTTTTTAGATCCCCCCTTCATAGCGCAAGAGACTCTTCGCGCCTGGCAGAAGAAGAACCACCCCTGGCTAGAGTTAAGCGACGTGCACCGAGAGACAACTGAAGGTGTTCGCGTCACCGTCATACCATTCTACATGGGCAGTCGCGAGTCACAAAACTCTGCTGTATATTGGGTAATTATTTTGTCAACTACCCCCATATTTTGCCCTGTTTTGTGGGTTTACTTTTATAAACCTGCCTGTACAAAGCCGCAAACAAATAATTTTTCCGTGTGAGAATAGTATAATACCAGCGACCACACAGCCCCTAGACGCCTAATAACAGGTGAGCGATATCTGTCAACACATAATGCTGGCTTCTCACGGCGCGTGTTATCACGAGTCGCGCCGAGCCGAGTCGATTTGTACGCTCAAGTACGCGCCACGGGCGAACCCGCGTCACCCGTTTTCACGGACACGGCGCAGCGCGCGTTGAAGCGCCGCATATACTAGACAGAGGCTGTTATCGATAGAACTAGAAACTTTCATACTATTTGAACAAAAAAAAATACTTTAAATTAAATAGTTAATAATTTGCTAAATTAGTTGTGAAACGAATGTTGATTAATATTTTTACAATAAAAGAACCAACCTCCGAAAAAAGTATGTAATCTTTAGAATTCTGATATTTTGTTTTCAATTCTTACATTTTATGTTATTACCAAGTATAATTTATAATAAATAAAAATAAAAAACCGGCCAAGTGCGAGTCGGACTCGCGCACGACGGGTTCCGAACTATTATCACAGAAAAACGGCATTAAAAAATCACGGTTGTTGTATGGGAGCCCCACTTAAATGTTTATTTTATTCTGGTTTTAGTATTTGTTGTTATAGCGTCAACAGAAACACATCATTTGTTGAAATTTCAACTGTCATGCTATCACGGTTCATGAGATACAGCCTGGTGACGGACAGACAGACGGAACGCGGAGTCTTAGTAATAGCATCCAGTTTTTATCCTTTGGGTACGGAACCCTAAAAGGTAAAATTAATTATAAACAATTAAGAACAATTACTATTATATATTTTTAAATAACAAAAAACCCAACTGCTTAAAAAGCGAACAAAAAAGACGTAAACTAGATGAAAATCATGCTGTGCAGATACATATGCGTGAGCTGGCTTGCCAAAACACATTTAAACATATAAGTGTGGTATATTTTTGTAATCACCTCTTAAAACCCTTTATTTTGATACCTCACACAAAAATATTGGGCCCCCACAATATGGCGCCCAAAATCCGCCATTTTTCTATTTTCTAATTTTAATGTAGCCAGTGACACTCGCAGGGTTAAAACGAATCGATTGACGTAAGAATCATCAAAATCGGCCAACGCGTTTGGTCTCTAGAACGCCACATAGGAACATACATGCATACATAGACTGATAAACACAATACCTTCCTTCGGCAGTCGGGCAAAAATGTTGGTGTTTTATTCTTGTAATTAGTGAACGTGCACGAGTGTGGGCAAGTAAAACACAGCGGTAGAACATGAGTTTGTTCATGTTGTCGACAAAACTCCGTGGAAGCTTCCAATAAAGTAACCGCCATTTTACTGGGGCCTAACTAGGACATTATACGTGAAACTAGAACTTTTATACGTGACACTGGCTAAATGCACAAACCGAGCGAAAAAAAGCCTGTTCCTCATACCTCAGCTAGTTAACAGAATTCTTTAAAAATATCAGAACAACAAGCATTAAGCGTTTATGGGCTGTGTGATCGCTGTATAATACCCATAACACGTAGTGACGTAGCTCAGTAGTTGAGCGTTATCGCCACACTAGAATTTGGATATTTGGTTGGACCTATTGTTAATTTCTTATGAAATCTTGATGTGTTAGATTTTTGACGATCGTTAGATATTGATTGCTCGATATACTGTTTTGGCGTTCAGATCTGTCAGCTTGTTACAGACATACTTCACCTACTTACAAAAATACGACGTCGATCGTCCGTTGTTTTCATAAAATCGATAATTTTAACTGACTCTTGCTTTTTCTTAAATTTGCATCAACATTTTTAGATTTATTCATTCAGATGCGCACAATAAATTAAGGTACTCTTTTCCAGTGGCGTTACTGCATCCGGCTGGAGAACCTGGGCTCTCAGGCGGTGCAGCTTCGCGAGCGTCACTGGCGCATCTTCTCGCTGAGCGGCACGCTAGAGACGGTGCGCGGGCGCGGCGTGGTGGGGCAGGAGCCCGTGCTGGCGCGCCACTCGCCCGCCTTCCAGTACAGCTCGCACGTCAGCCTTCAGGCGCCCAGTGGACACATGTGGTGAGCTAACAAGCTTCAGAGTAGCCTTCTTCCACTTTCGCGAACTCGTGCACCTCCTTCCAGTTTTAGCGGAAGCTAACCAGTTCGAATCATCATCTTCTTCGTGGTAAGCCGCGATCTCGTCTTTCTTACACAAATAAAAGTCTTATGAATAAATAAATAGTTAAATTATTTTGTTACCAGGGGTACATTTAGAATGGAACGGGAAGACGGCTACACGTTCGACTGTCGGATTCCCCCGTTCTCGTTGGAGAGCAAACCTGACGAGAGCGTGCCGCCTGCGCCCGCGCCGGCCACGTGACCGCACACAACACTACCGTGGTTCCGACCCCCACCAACACGACGGACGACTGAACTTTCACTATCAAGGTTCATACACACATAGCAGTCACGTCAACTTCAAGTTCTGGTCAGTCACGTCAAAAAATAAAATATAGTAGATAGAGTTCCACGTCAGCCACGTTGCGGCGGGCTCGTATCATTCATTAACACACAAACTGTCGGTGACGTAATTATTGATATGTATGAATGAACCTTTAGACCCCAAGCACGGGACGACGACCAATACATTTTACAGAAAAAAATTGGGATCATACGCCAACATCCCACTGTTTATGTGGTTAAAATAATGCAGTATAAAACTGGCACGTGATCTGAATATTATACAGTAAGATATCGAACATCGTCGTGTGATTGGGGCCTTATTTCCCGGACGTTGATATGTCACATCGAGGTTTTGAAAGAGACTGTGACAAGGACGACGCGCTTTAATAAGCTGAACTTTCTGTAAAACTTGATCTGGTATGTCAACAATCGCGTTCTGTATTTTCATGTCTGTTTGGTGTTATAAGCGGAACCACAATCGAAGCAAACCGACTATATTACGAGATCCCTTGATGATTGACAATCCTCGGCCGAACTCAAGGGTTGGTCAGGACATGATGAATAACTTTTATTGTGATATTCATTGAACAGTCAGTAGAAGCCATTGCTATGTTATAAACGATATACCTGTTAGCTTTATTTATTATGTTTTGTTGTTGAGCGTAGATTGAAATTCTTCGATAATATTCATTACATCTTCTTGTTTTGTAAAGAATAAAATTCCTTAGTTTTTTAAAATAATTCCTAGATCTGTAATAAATTACAGTATTCTGTTTGAAGAGTTTTATTTCCTCTTTTCCTAATAGGGTTCCAATCTAAACAATTCTTTAGTTCATTCTGGGTTAAAACACATTCAGACAAGAGTCGATGCGACGCGAGTGTCTAATAAAAATGTAGGTACCTAGCATATTGAGCTTTTTTTATTTTTTATCTTTGCTATTGCTCATGCATAATGCGCTACCACGGGGAGATAGCGCAGTTATGTGGACCGTGTATTGCAGCCTTGGTCCACTGTTGGGTCAGGTCAGTGGCTCCGCCACCTACCACTTTTCGGCCGCAGGGGATAGGGAGAGCGGCCAACGCTATACTAACACTCCTCCTCCCCTGCGGCCATAGAATAATATAATAAAAAAGGAAGCCTGCGGCCCCACCGCGTCCGCCATTAGACGGTGGCGACCCCGTCCGAGCCGCGGAAGGTAGGGCCGGCACTCCTTTCCCGCCGCGGCACCCAACCCTCAGCCGCAATGCGTCCCATACGACATCGCGGCTCGCCTAATCGGCAAAAGCCCTGACGAGCGGCCCCTCCTTAGGTTCCTCTTCGCTTCACCGTGGATGACCAAGCCAAGGCTACTGAGCCCCCCACCTCGACAATGCGTGAACCCACCGTGGGGGAGCATATTGACCCCTATCTCCACAATGTAAAGTCTACGCGACGGGTCAAATTCTATAGGATGCGTGCGAATTCACGCACATTCTACATATTGTTTTATTTTAATTTGCCGTTTGTTTATCTTGATAGAAATTTGTGCATTATTTGGTACAGATAAGGATCAATATGCTATGTAAGTTTGTAGACTGACGCATCGCTTCGTCTGTGTGAATTTGCTTTGTCCCTATGCAAGATTGCTTGGAGTTTTTTGTGTTGTCTACATGAAATAAAACTTCTGTTACTATCTCTAAGAGACTTTAATAAGTAACTTCAAAAAAATAAGGAAGTAAGTTTTAATTGCACAATACTATACATATACTCAAAGCTGTACAACATAAATAAATAACATTTTATAAAACATAACCCTTTCCTTGCAGTCGGGTAATAATAATACTCAGTTGCATACAATTAGACTATCAAATATTAGGATTAAGAATCCTAGCTATTCTAATAAACCCATACTTACATCTTGTAAAAACATCAACTCCTAATTTTTCCTACATTTCATGTGACCGATCAGAACGTTAACAGCTATGTTATGCTTGTAATACATACAAAAGGCACTAGTTTTGCTAAAATTAACATTTGTAATCTTTGGTAGAATCACATGAACGAGGTTCCGAGAAAACCAGCGCCGTATAAGCATTCACGTGGGTCGCTAATTGGACATGACAAATAGCTAAGAAGTGATGCAAGGCTCAATAAAGCTGAAAGTTTATTTAGAACCTTTGGGCGCATTATGACCAATTCGCAAAATATCCAACTGCAATTCTCAATTGGTCCAGTTCGCAATTAGGGGGCGTCCTTAAAATCATCTTTTGTCTTTACTCCTTTCCTCTCTGATTTTCAATAAATTAAAATTCGTGGTTCATTTTTAGTGTACTTGCTTTAAAACATCCATACTTGACACTTCTGGGTACCAAAGTACTTTAAACTAAAAACACGATTGTTATTTATACAAATATAAGAAAACAAAAAATAAATAAACGAAACGTAAAGGAAACAGAAAAGTATTATTTCTGAAGCACAATAATATCTGTGTATGAAAGAGGTTTAAGAAAATTAAAATACATTGAAAGGATATCTATACCTATTTAACGACTGTAATTTATATTGGTTAATTTGCTGATTGTATAATTTGACGAATTTGACATTTTGAGCCCACTGCACATTTTGCGAAATGGACATAATGCGCCCAGAGGATTTAGAATAGCAAATTGTGCGATGTTGCCAGCTCGCGTGATGTGAACGTACCGAGAGTGAGTAACTCGCATGTTGCCGCGCTGGTGTGCCCGGAACATTAAGCGTCGCGCTATAATGTATCACAATGCTTCAAACTTTGGAGTTACAATATCAATGGAAGGTTCCAGATCATCATCACTATTGTACAGCTAGTACTAATAATTTAACAAATAACTCCAATATTATAATTTGGAACTAGTAATAACATTCGTTTAGTTTCCCAATGCTTCCATTATATTAGTTTGCAATAATAAACGTTGCTCGACGCATTTAAGACTAGCGATTAAGTAATTGTGATTAGTTAATTTGCTAAATTCAAAATAATTATGTAAGTATATCAAAATATTGCTTATTGAAATTATTATACGGACACTCGTTTCATACCTTGGGTTAACAACTTTGACATATCTACTTCACTGATTCCTATTACCAGCGTATACCGAAGTGTGGCAATACCGAGGTTTCATCAGTTAGAACAAACCTGTCATTGATCTGGCGCGCCTAAGTCGGGGGCCTCCCAAGAAACTTAACACTGCCATCTATCTTCTGGAATACCACAAGCTAGCTATTTTTTTAACCAAGTTTGAATATCTGGCAACAACAAACAGGTCACTAAACTCAACTGGTGAAACCTAGATGTCGCCACTTTCAGTTAACCAATCCATAATCCAAATAACCTAGTCACAAACAAGCGAAAATTTGCTATGTTCTCTGGTCCAACAATACTTTAAGCCAGCTAGTTAGTGACTACCGTGCTAGCTGAATGATGAGGGCGGCACACATCTCGAAGAACTCCATGGTATGATGACCCTGAGGACCTGTGGGTGACGCGGGGGGCGGAGGCGGCGCAGTCACGAGGGGCGAAGCTGCCTCTTCGTCGGAATCCTCCTTCTCTCCCGATAGGGACTTGAAGTCCAATAAGTACGACTTGTAATCCACTTGATATAACTGTAGCGACATCTTTACGTATTTTTCTGTCATCTTGTTTAGTGTGCGTACTCTGGAAAGGAATTTTGTCGGTAAGTCTTCTCTCTAGTAGTTGGGTAAAAAGTAAAATGTTGTATGAGATTTACTACTGCGCAGCCATTGTAGCCAACTTCAGGGCGGGCGGTTAGAACTTGACGCGTCGCTTCGACTCGACTTTACGTTGTGTAGATAGGGTTCAAAATGCTATATAGGTAAATTTTAAGACCTTCGTGTTGCTTCGCTTCAACTCTATCTAAATGTGTTTTGACCCTAACGCTAAACAAATTCAAAACATCATTTTATCTCAACATCTTCAAACGATTTACAGAAATGGCACTACATGCATTTAGGGAATCCTGGTGCAAGTGGGTGACTAGACATTTGGTAACAGTAAGTTTAACTCACCTTACGTGATACGGATTGATGACTTTCCATTCGTAGTCGAGAGCCTTCATTGCCCGGAATACTTCTAGCATGATGTCGTTAGGCTTGCTCTGAGATCTGATCCCCAAGTGCCACTTTGCTCTGTAAAACAAACCGTGAAAGAATAAGATCCATAGTATAGTGGTGTTTACAGCATCGCGCATCAATAACTGCATCATGTTAGTATGTCACAAAATGCGCGTTGTCGTAAAACTATGAAGGTAAAGGCGCCTGTATTATAGTTCTCGCCAAACTTCTTGGCCGCTCTGAATTTGGCTATCCGATGTGCGAGGCACGGCGCGGTGCTGTTTTTGTATGAGATTTACATGCGCAGCCATTGTAGCCAACTTTCGACCGGCCAAGAAGTTTCGCGTGAACTAAACTTAAAAAGAGTTCCTCGATCCTTCAATACTTTAGGAGGACTCGCGCAGATGAACATGCCTTGTAATGTTCAGTTATCTGTTTCGGGTTCCCTACTTGAAATTGATACTACACTAACTACTACACTACTATAAAAACTTTTCTTTTACGAAGTCGGTGTCGGAAAACGAAAAATAATAGGTAAAAAAAACCCTCCTATTTGGGAATTCGGTTCAAAAACTATTCTGTAAATCGATTAGACGGTCGGTAAAGAAATGATGTTTCAAGATAATGGGCCTTCGCGCAGCCGATGATTCGGGCTTCTAGTTATTCGAGGTTTTGATGCATCGAGGAAGTGAAGTATCGCGCTCAATATTTATCGATTTCAAGTACTATCGAGTTAACGTTTTCGAGCAAGCGATATTCGATATTACATCATTTGATTTCAAGTAGGGAACCCATCTGTATCACCTAAAGATTGACAGGTTATAAATGCCTATCACATTAGAGCCGCCTGTGCACTTAAAGTAAATAATAATCTTACCTCTTCACGGGTGTACCTCTGGCCTTGTCTTGATGCGGGTGCGGATGCGGCGCGATGCGTTCCGGATGCGGGCGCGCCGTCTCCGTGGCCGCGGGAGGCGAGTTACCTGCTTGAGATATAGTACATAACGTAGGTAAACGAGTAGGCGCATGCTTCCCCATGATATAGTGAATTATGGATCATGATGTGATGAAGAATGAGGGACATACTAGCTTTGCTATAGAACCCAGATTAAAGCCCTATAATCGTGTCTTTTTAACCCCCGACGGAAAAAGAGAGTTTTTATAAGTTTGACCTGTGTATTTTTTTATCTGTCTGTGGCATCATAGCTCTTAAATGTATGAAACGATTTTGTTTACGTTTTTTGTTTGAAAGGTTACTTTATCCAGAGTGTTGATTACGTTTTTTGTTTGAAAGGTTACTTTATCAAAAGTTATGGGCATTTTACTGTTTGAATCGGGGTGTTTTCGCAAGATATCGTATCATAATTATGTGTTCAATAGATTGTCGATCGATGTGCGTCTACTACTAGATAAATTATGTAGCATGCAATAAAAATGTGTAGAGGGTTTTAAAAAGATTTAAATTTTGCTTGTTATGCTCTTTATTCGAGTGCGTAAAAATGGGGGATAATGTCTTCTAAAAGTTTTTAAGATTCCTTTTTGTTGGGTCATGCACTGTCTATGCCAGTAACCAGGACATGAGCTATATGGTGGAAAAAAGATTCATGCGGGAGATAGATAAATATTTGGATGCTATGCAATTTGGTGTCTGTGGATTATTAATGAATCTTACTGGCTACATAGAAGTCCTTAATTTCTGCCTTGGCAGCTTCGTCAGCAATCCTCTTATTGTCTATGATGAGATGGTAGGCTATGGCCAGCTGGTCATGGGGGTCTCCACTTAGTAAAGCATTGTGTACTTCATGCTCCTTCACACCAAACTTGTCACATACTTCCGATATCGCCTCTGTGTCTATCACACTGCTGTCCTGAAAAGTCAAAATAAATACAGTAATATCTGTCAATATTTATCGACAGGTATAAGGTTTAGCAACCATCAATTCTGAACGATTTTTAAAGAATAGTCTGCGCAGTCACAAGTTGCAATGTTTGTTTCGCTGCATTGGAATATTGCAGCTTGTGCATTTATTGTTGTGTGTGACTGTTTAAAAAATTGCTTCCTGCTGATAACACTAATATACTGTTTATGTTCAACTATGACTATTAATGTCAAATGCCCAATTTATTAATCTATAATATAAAAAATATAACTAGACAGTAAAAGCACATTTTAAAGTATGTGTGTGTGTTATGATTGCTGATTCAATCACACACATGCATTTATGGACATCAACATATTTCAGGCTTGGAATAGGACTCAAGACAAAGCAAACTAATGGAGCACTAAGGACCCGCCACCACATATAATTGGACCAAAGTTGCAATTGTTAGCCGCTGCTTATTTAAAATTACACCACATTTTTATCAATACAGGTGTTTCACCCATTGCATTAAGAGCTGGTTGATTTTATTCTAGGCTCTATGGTACATCTATAATTTGACATGACAAAACATTGTCTATGACAAAAACAGTTTGGTCTAAAAAAATAGGACAAACAAAATGGAAAACTATATCTACTTATGAACTAATAAAAAAAAGGGCTGAGGTTTACATACTGTAATTACCTGCTCAACAGGAGACGGGAACAGATATCCCGGCAGGTCTTTTTGGAACCATTCGTGTTTCTTAACATCTTCTATAGAAGCCCTCTTCATGGGGTCAACTTGCAGCATCATACACAACAGACTGACCACACTCTTGTTCAAGTACTCAGGAATGGGGAATATGCCAGATTTGATCTTTCTAAACAGTGTAGGCACATGTTCATCGTCAAAGGGTAATGTTCCACACAGTAGGGCATATAATATGACTCCACATGACCAGACATCCACTTCTGGACCAGCATACAGTTTGCCAGATATAACCTGTGCAAAAAAAATCATAATAATAATTTTTTTTAAATATGTATTATGTTTGTGCTGTGTAGGCACTGTTTAAAAGGAAATAGGTATTATATTTAAGTATATAATTAAGTATAATATTGAGAACAAGTTGTACAAGTTCATTCAACTCACGCTATGACAGCTACAGCTATGCTGTCAAAAATTATTCACTCCAAAGTTAACTTCACACTGCTATCGCTTATTACCAAAAGCTGAATATTTATATACTAGCTTGGTCCCATGGTTTAAATCTTGTGGTTTTCCAACAAGAAACAAGCATTTTTCTGGTATAAAAAATTGCCTAGATAGATGGTACTTGGCAATGGAGTGTAAGAATTTTCTTACTGGGATCAGTTCAACCAAAGATTGCCTTTTTATTACATTAATTATGTTTTTATTCAATTATATCAATTAAAATTTACATAGTTTATAATACTTAATTAACAATAACTACCTATATATACACCTAAATAAAAATAAAATACGACGAACACATATAAAAGGGCAGGGGTCATAGGGCTTCAAAAAATTCGTCCACATCGCTAAACAGATTAATTTAGATTGTATTAAACATAATGGTAATAACTAGGAGTTTGCTCTAACCTCAGGTGCAGCATAGTTAGGTGATCCACAAGATGTCCTCAAGAATTCTCCATCCATCATCATGTTGGAGAGTCCAAAGTCAGCTATCTTCACATGCATGTTGTGGTCAAGCAGCAGGTTTTCAGGCTTCAGATCTCTGTGCACAATCATGTGCCGATGGCAGTAATCTACACCAGATATGATCTGCTGGAAGAACCTCCGTGCCTCATGCTCCTGCAGCTTGCCTCTCTTCACAATGTAGTCAAAGAGTTCTCCACCAGACACATATTCCATAATCATGAATATGTCTGTAGGAGTGGATATCACCTGGCAATGTTACATGATATTGGTTAGCAGGAGTTTTACTGAACAAAGTTATGTTTGAAGTGGTTTTTCCTATAAATATTTTGATGAACGACAGCGAAACTTATGAGTCAAGAGTGACTTAGTCAAGGTCAAAGAAAATAGTAATGCAAAGAGCATTGTTACCTGATACAGTTTGATGATGTGCGGATGTCTGAACAACTTAAGATTCTGTATCTCACGTCTAATCTTTCCCACGACATCAAGGCTCTTGATCTTCTGCCTGTTCAGAATCTTGACGGCGACCTTGTGTTTGGTCAGCTGGTGTTCCCCGATCTTAACCTTGCCGAAGGTGCCTACACCAAGGGTTGCTCCCAGTGTGTAATGACCTATCTTCACAATGGGCTGGTTGCCACTGGTTATTACAATTTTCTCAGCCATCTTTCACAAAAATAATAGTAAACACTTAACAACAAAGCCCTTCACATGAGCATATAAAACTATAGAAGGAGGTATAACAATTAAAAAGTTATCTTGATTTAATTAAAACATAACAAAAAATATAGCAAAATAAAAATACGCAGTTCAGGTGAAAAACACGATAATTTCGTATTTCGACGAGTGGTCAATTTTGAATGAATTATGAACTTTGAATGAACTAAATCCGAAAACGTCAAATGAAAAAAAAGCTATGGTAGAGAGGGAGTTTTTGGCGGGATTTTTTCGAGTGTAGTTCAGCGGCTGTTAATATTATTTGCAAATTGATTCCTAGTGGATATTATGATATAAAATTGGTGTAGTTTTGTGTCTCAACTGTCTATGCAACTGGACAATATGTGAAATTATTGACAGAAGCGATCTCGGGATAGTGGAGCGGAGAATTTTATTGTAGTATTGACTACCTCTGCAAAGCTTACTGGGAAGGCTGATTCGATACAATTTGCTGCCAAATACTCCAAAAAAGCATTAGAATCTGTTACATCCGCATTCTAATGCATACTAAAGAATTCAAGAAGAGAAAAATACTGATGACTAGGCAGCATGGTCTCAGACCTTAGCCTGTTCCGTTAGGAACAAATATAAAAAAAAAAAAAAAAACTATGGTAGAGACCTTTTACACTTAATCTGAAAAATGCATTTCAAAATTAAATGGCAACATTCTTGGAATCTTGTCTATGATTTTATGTCTTCACCACTCCCCCTGCACTCCCCGCTCCCGCCCCGCCCTGTGATTTTTCGGAGTGAGAGCCACTGAGGGCTGCTTTTTTTTAAATAAGTATCAGCAATTTTCTAAGTTATTTTGATTTATTTGATAGTATTGTGATCGTCCACTATGGACAAATGTGGGATTTGTCTTAAACCTGCTGTTGTGAGTATCTGTTTACTTATTTTATGCGTCGTCTCGAAATATATCGTCAATATTTTTTTGTTTTCTTTGGAGAATGTTATAAAAATAACGTCCCTGGTCGTTCGGGCTTCTATAGGTTTACGAAAGTAAGCATTTTGTATCTAATTGAGCTGAAATATTATAGAAGTCTTTGCAGAAATGAGAAAAAACTTGACATTCGAAACCTGCCCGCGTATTTTTTTTTTGTCGGTTCGTAGGTGTTTTTTTACGTCTGGCTCAGCGCAGTGTAAAAAACAACCGTGATCCTTTTTTTTGTACTTGAATAGTGAACCTTGGCATATGCTATAGGTACCACAAGCATCTCTGTTTAAATAATAATATCACTGCATTTATAGTTAGCTATTCACATACATAAAAACTTGTTTGGTTCTATTTTATTTAGAAAGGATGGCAAATATTAGACTGTCTTGCTAAGTTTATGTTGAGCATCATTTACATTTTGTTTTATACTGAACTGTAGCTTAGGAACAAAATGTATTAAAGAGAGATATGATAACTATATTATACCTATAATATTGTGTATGTTTCAGCAACTGTTTGAGACAGGCAAGGATGGCATGTATGCCTGCTTCAAATGCCAGCCGCTAGTGCCTGAAATAACAATAGGAGAAAATGGCTCCGATCAGACTGTGCCGCAGACCAGCAACGGCGAAGAGGTGCTTATTATCTGAAACATGCATGTTTATCTGTTATTTAATATACTTGTTATATGGTGCAAAACTTGCTGAATTACTAACTATAATATAGTTGTACAGAAGTAAGCTTCTGTTATAAAAAGATTTTACTGCTGGTTTGGATATTGATGGGTACACTTCAGTCTGGTGGTGCTAATAGGATCTACAAATTATATCCTAAAACCAATTGGAATTCTTCAGAAGCTCTGACTATAGTACTATAGTACCTCTTCCTTATTGTTGTTATTGATATAAAATCAAGCAGAAATCATTTTACTGTCTACTTTTCTTGGAATTAATCTCAATGTGAATACTACCACCCATTCTCACATTTAGCCTCGGTCAGTATAGCAAGCCTTGTACTCTTTCTACAATGCAGAAGAAAATAAAATCACCCTTTTAACATCAGCAGAAACATAACTGTATCTTTACTAACTTCTTTGTGGTGAAAATGTAACACTGGGTTCACATTGGTAATATTATATGACAGCCAAAAGTCAAAATAATAGTTTTATTTATAGAAGATTGTACTGAGATTCATGTCCCAACATAAGCTGAATTGCCAATTTGGACCCAGTGTTAGGTTTAGCATGCATTGCGTTTTTTAGCCGTGCGGATAAGCAAATTCTGCGACATATGGAATTTTATGAAGAAAAAATTTTTAAATAAACTAGCGGTGGAAAAAACGCGCGGTAAAAAGCCGCAACAAATCTGTGTTTTGCCACAGAATCTATCACACCGTGGCGCGTATTAAATTCGCGCGAATATTTTGAGGTCTATGAACAGGTAGATAAAGAAAATCTTGCGATATTTTATCCGTAGTGCCTGTTAGTTATGATTCAGTACGTGGATAAAAACCGCACGGCTAAAAACCGCAATGCGTGCTAAGCCTTACAGCAAAGTTTTTGCACCTTGCAGGAGGGAATTGAATCATCATTGTATTGTGGCCTCTGCCACAAGTCTTTTCAGAAGAACATGCAGTTACAGAACCATTTGCGCAACCATCGCGCCGAGAGACGCTTTGTCTGCACTTACTGCAATAAAGGTAAGCTTACCACTGTTTTTAATAAAAACACCAGATTTCGCTACCGGAAATGATCAGTAAAATCAGATACTATCGGAACTTCGCAAGGAAACACACTTGCGGGATAAAAAGTAATTATCATCTGTCACAATCATCTGTTCAGCTGAACAGACATACAGATTAATACGCCATTAATATTAGTCTGGATTCGCAATTCTTTTGAAAAACTTACCTGTTTACAATAAATAAAAAGTTCACATCTAATCACGACTTCTATTCTGACGAGAGATCGACCGATATATCCTAAAATCATAAGTCGCAATGAAAAAAAGTTCTTATTAATATTAGTTTTGTTAAGACACTGGCTACGTTATCGAAAAATACGTTCATTCTTTTTCTGAACCGATTAAAAAAATGGGTAGGCTATAAATCTTTTTTTTGATAATGCTTGACATACTAAATTCACCACCAGATAACAAAAAAATTTAAATAAGATGACAAAAAGTATGATTACGTAACTTGAACACATGATTTTTTATTTATGGAGATTTTTTGATTATTTTGGTGTCTAATGCAAGGTATAGACGTAGAACCATTTTATCCGTTTAAATCATGTAAACAGGTCCACGCGTTTATGAGATATTAACTTATTACTGAATGCAATGAAGGACGTCCCTTACGCGATACGTTTGGTTTGATCGTGTTAGCGACACTGCCCTAACATTTTTTTCGTATCGTTTTGAAATATTGGAATACATTGGTAGACAGATGTTAACGACTTTTATTTTTTTGGTATCTGGTCGTGACTTTAACATTCGGTAATTTTTTTTTTAAGCCTTTTCCCAGTCCAACAACTTGAGAGCGCATCTTCGCATCCACACGAATGAGAGACCATTCAAATGCTCCGAATGCGGGAAGGCATTTACACAGGTACGTCATTATTTTATTGTTTTTATTAAGAAAACATATTCATAATTTAATATATGTCTTGACTAGCATCTGCTAGCGGCTTCGCCCGCACGAAATTTGAAAATTATCCCAAGGGAACTTACTCCCGGGATAAAAAGACAGCCTATGTGCTATTCCAGACTATATCTATCTCTATGCCAAATTTTCCAGATCCGTTCAACCGTTCTGGCGCAATTGAGTAACAAACATCCATCCATCCATCCAAACATTTGCATTTATAATACTAGCTGCCGCCCGCGGCTCCGGCCGCGTGTTATTCGTACTTCGCCCAATATCTTTATAAATTATAGCCTGTGTTATCTTGATGTATATGCTACATTTCTGTAAAGTTTGGTCAAAATCCGTTCAGTAGGTTTTGCGTGAAAGAGTAACAAACATCCATTCATCCATCCTCACAATCATTCACGTTATAGTACCTAGTAAGATCAGTCAGATATGTTTTTTTTTATTATTTGGCCACAGGTTACAAATCTGAACAACCATGTTCGATTGCACACTGGCGAGCGTCCTTTCGTGTGCCCTGAGCCAGGATGCAATAAGGCATACGCGCAGGTAAATATTTTTTCACTGTTTTTTTTTTAAACATTGCTCTACATTTGGGATTTCGCTTGTATCGTGGTTGCATTTCCAAACATTTATAGTTTACACTCACATACAGAAACAGCTTGACCCGGAACAACTGTAGGCCGTACGAATATTTGTTTCGCAATCGAACCCGCGACACGCAGCGCAGCAGCCAATCGCTCAGCTACTGCGCCAACCGTGTCATAATGATACAGTTATTTACCACAAAAAAAAATTGCCGCGGCTTCGATCGCGTGGCCTATCTCACAGGAACCATGCTTTTTCTGGAATAAGAAGTAACCAATGCTAGTGTATGAATGTTCGTAATGAGGGCTACCGCGTATGAATTTGCAGTTAGCGGCGTTAGGGGCGCTGGTGCAGAGTGAGGTCTTCAAAATGTCAAATTTCACAGTTTTTTTGCTTTTAACGCGAGTTTATTTACTACTTTTTTATTATTGTGAATATTATCCAAATATGGCAGATCAGATGGGTACGGGTTTTACCAACCACTGCTTTAATAGAATTTTATGTTTCGGAAAATACTCGATTTTATATTTATTTGTACTTCTATGGCATTAGAAATGATTTTATTTCAAACTTTGCTTCTGTGCACGTAATAACAACGTTTCATAGCTTTATATAAGGACCTTACATGCCAGTGGCGCCAACTGGTGAACACAATAACGGAAGCCCACATTGGATCACTTCCAGAGATTACCCCGTACAAACAGTAGAGGTAACAAATAATGTTACCTCTTTACAATATTAGTTTCGAAGTTTAATAAACGTCTAACGTAAAAGAGTTATAGCACTCACTGGTAAGTACCTTCTTTCGTCGAATCTTTCACGTAAGTTTAATAAATAAGTGAATAGACCAATAATAAAGACTGCTAGATATGGAGTAATTTGAAGAACTTATGGTTAAGTAGGTAACTGAGAATGTGAATTATGTAGCTATCAGCTAAAACACTAGGAAGTTGTGATGGGCGGGCGTTTTGGGAGCTGTCGTTATATAGAACTTTGATGTTCAAATTAGACTCACAGCCTTATTTGAATAAATTACTTTTGATACTGTAGGTGCACCTATATCTTACTCTTCGCGGAATGTAGGCGTAATGTAATGTTATGTGACTTTTGATATATCGTTTCACCTATCAACTTGTTGAAAAAATAGGCCATTAATGAGTATGTGTTGGCTGTAGGTAACGAATTTGAATCAGCATCGCAAGCGGCACCTGAACGGGCGCCCTGTGGAAGCCACGTACGACTGCACCGTCTGCGGCGAGCAGTTCCAGCAGCGGAACCACATGTACATGCACAGGTAAGCTATTGAACACATTGTAATGTTGGGGTTTGGGGTCACAGCAGCTTTTCTAGTTGATAATCTCTGTGGAAAAAGTTGCTGTATTCAATCATTCCGCAATTATTTATGCCTTTACTAGAGCACAACCCATATTGATATAGCGATGTCATGCTTGCCATACATTTCGAGTGTTATTTCCAGACGAGAAGTGCACGCGGAGCTGAAGAGTCCAGCCCGCAGTCCTCCACAGCGTGCGTCGTGCACCGTGTGCGGCCTGAGCTTCCCCAACGAGCGACTGTTGCAGCGACACGCTGCGCAACATGCCGCGCAACACGCGCCCGCGTTCCTGAAGCACAGCGATGACGACGACAACAGTACGTTCACTTAATTGTAGCACGATCAACGAGCGCCTGTTGCAGCGACACGCTGCGCAACATGCCGCGCAACACGCGCCCGCGTTCTTGAAGCACAGCGATGACGACTACAACAGTATGTTCACTTAATTGTTAACTTAAATGTTTGTAAACGCACCCACGATACAAGAAGAAATTCCTAGTGTGGGGCAAAAAGTAAAAAAAAAAAAAATTGTAGCACGCCCAACGAGCGGCTGTTGTAGCGACACGCTGCGCAACATGCCGCGCAACACGCGCCCGCGCTCCTGAATCACATAGATGACGACGACAACAGTACGTTCACTTAATTGTAGCACGCCCAACGAGCGGCTGTTGCAGCGACACGCTGCGCAACACGCGTCCGCGCTTTCTTGATGAAAAAAGGGCAGTCAGGATAATAAAGTGGTCAGAAGAAGATATTAGTGTCCAGTTATACTAAAGTTTTAAGTTTTTATTGGCGCAACACTTCACATTAGGATGTCGTTGACGTGATCTCATAAGTTTTGTCCTTACCAAAAATCGCTCAACGCGGCTAAAGAATCGATCAAAAATTCGTAAATCAACAGAACTAATGTCGTGTGTACTTGTTCAGGTCGCGAGTACACGTGCGTGTTCTCGTCGTGCGGCAAGCGGCTGTCGTCTGCGCGCGAGCACACGGAGCACCTGTTGCGCGAGCATCAGCTGCGAGTGCTCAGCCACACGAGACACCCGCCGCGCCGCGGTCGACCGCCCAAGGTACTACACACACGCACACACACAAACATCCCCCACATATAGGCACTTCCCACACACGGAGCACCTGCTGCGCGAGCATCAGCAGCAGTTGTATTTGGATGGTTGGATATGTTCAAACCGCGCTGAAAACTCTGCATGTGCGATGCAGGTTTTTGTGATGTCAGATCACTAGTTCTATGTGACAGCAGAGATGCCGCTTTAAATAAATGATTCCTCACATAGTATGTGAGGAAGATAATATTTGGAGATTTATATATCATATAAATATCCAAACATATGCATCCGCCACATACCACACATTTTTGAATGACAGACTAGACGAACAGCTGTCAGAAATACATTCCCAAATACTCACGGACCGCATTACCGATGTATCAAATTAAATATCAATGTTCTGTTTGTTTTCAGATGATGAAAGATCCCCTGGAAATTAAAGAAGAAGAATTCCATGAAGTACGTGCATTATTTTATTAATATAAAACCTTAATATCAAATTATGTATGATCGAAAATAACGAGTCATCTATCCATTTCAGGTGAAAATCACGAAATCATCGCAGCCACAATACTTGCCCAAACTGAAAGTGCAGAGTTTATTCCAGTGAGTGGAGGAATTGATGACAGAACGCAACATCCGGGTGATGTTGTGACATTGCGTCGTATCGGTCTGCACAGACTGGCGTCGAGCGAGTCACGGGCGACATGAACCATAAAAAAATAGCAATAAACTCAATTGTCCATTAACTTCACATTTCGTCTCCACCACCAGTCTGAGCTGACCTCTAGAGTTAGTTATTATAACATGTCAGGACATTGTTGTATTTCTCTAACTTAGGGCCAACTAGTTAAGTAATGGTTATGCTTTGTACTTAAAGAATTTACTTTATGCTTTGTTTTATTGCAGATTTATATTAATAAGTACATGTTTACATACCAATATTGAATTTATATGTATCAAATGGGGATATCAGAGTTAAATCATTGTTTTTTTAACTTTTATTTTCTATCTTTGAAATAAAATTATGCTTCTATTATTTTAGTGTAGGCACGTTGTGTGTCGAGAAATATATTAATAAGTACAGCGAAGTAGTGAAAGTAAGACGTTATTATTCGCACGAAGATTCTCATTGGATTATTAAATCTTGTTTTTTTTTTAATATCAAATTAATAGAAGTTAATAAAAAAATCTAAATCTTTGATTACGATAATTTTAAGTGATAATAAATAAGTGCAATTTACTGTAACAACTTTATATTAATGTTACATTAGCGTAAGCATTAACTTTCAATATTTTATTTTCGACTCCAAGCCGTAGATTGTAAGATATTATGCCGTGAAATAGATAAATTATAATAATTATTATTATTATTTCAGAGAAATATCATAAAATAATTGGTACATGAATTATGTATTTCTTTATTAATCATGCTTTTATTGTTTGCTAAAATCTGCGTTTATTATAAAAAGACTGTGATGAATGGATTTGAATTTTGTGAGATAATTTTTAGCCGATAAAATTTTACTTTTGCTTACAAATTGTATAATATTCAAATCTAATCAAGTATTTTTCCAGTATTATAAATTAGCCTTTTTTTTTGGAATTTATTGATTACGCATAAATATGTTTTTCATATATTTTTTTCTTTTTATTATTGCACGCTTTATTGTGACACTGTTTGTTGGATTAGATACGTTTGTTCGACTGAATTATATTGTCTTTGAATTGTTTTAAATGAGGGTAGCTATCTGAAATTATTCCCGATAAGCGTATGGCAGCCATAGCGATATTACGAGGATATGTTTAGTGATATGCAGCAATTAGTGCAATAAGAAGTTAAGTAAGAAGTAAATATTTTATCATACCCCAATGAATGGCCCCCGAACTAAGTTGCGGTCAACAGAAATTTAATTACAACACGGAGGTCGAGGTCGTGAGATTTCCTCGCTAGCTATGGTAGAGATAAGCTTATCGTAGATCATCACGCACGTTATCAATAATCCATGTAACAACACTAAGAAGGCAGGACTTCGTTGCTTTTTGATCTTTCCTACCATATCTACCACAATAGGGTAATTGACAAAAAATATCTATTTAACCTGTCAGTTAGATAACCTAAACATATTGGACACGTATTTTTTTCTATCGCCACGTAAACAAAAATTACGACGATACAGTGTGTTGAAATATCGTGTGACGTCGCGGCGTGCTATACTTTTACTGACAAAGTGACGTCACAAGCACTTTTATTTATTTGATAAAGCAAAAAAAACGGGTCCAATATTTATTGAAATTCTCACAAATTGAATTATAATTTTTCTACCCAGGAATCATCCTTAATCCATACTTTCATACAAAAGGGTAGACTACAGCACGGAATAGTAACCTTTCACTAAAATGTTTGTCATTTACATGGAATTTTGGTGAAAAGACTAACTCTCTGTATCGGCGTCAAAATGTATATTACCACGCCAAACAATCGATCCTCTATCGGTCGTCGATAGGTGGCAACAACGACGACGTCGACTGATTGGTGTGCTAGGATCTCTTGATCGGTGACAAGATTTCTACTACATCAGAAGTTCAACCTTCGACAATCGATCGACTGGCGTGGCTGACTGGAGTGCGCGGGACGTATCTACATTTATGTATAGCTAATTCTGATGGGTTTTCTTATATCTAGAAGGGACAAAGATACAATGGGTTATTGAAAACGTCCGCTAGAGATATAATTGCGTTAGGATAAGGTGCAAATGTTCCTATGAGTGTATCAGAAAGTTCGATTATTGTCGATGGATATAAGCCGCGTGTTGTATAGTCGACAATTTCAATATGTTTAGCCTTGTTAAGTGTCAGTATGTCGGAGATTTTTCTATTAACATACAAATAATTATCGATAATAAAATATGCAACCATATTGAGGTCTTTTATTTATTTGTCTTGCTTTTTTTTCCAATAACTACAACAAAATTGGATTCATCCTTTTTGCTTCGCTCTACATTCTAATATAATCATGGAGATTATTTTACGTAATAGGACATCTGCCTTATCTCGAAGGGCGACACGCACAGAAGTATGCACAGGGTTATCTGCAGACGAGTTGCGCAAGTGAATTCGACAAGGCGAAGGGTTTGACCGCTATCAATATTTGAGCTCATTTGCGTTGCCGTATTCACTTACGCAATAAGGCTGCTGGGATCTTAGCGTAAGCGTAATAAGTTGCTTTACGGTAAGCTCACACCGAGGCGCCAGGCTGTGCGCTCTTTTTAAGATAGCTATACAAAATAGAACGTTATTTATTACATAATAAATTTCAGTGCGAGACTTCAAATAAGCCTTGCGGAGTTATTCGAATTTTCTCGATATCGCGCTAATGATCGCGAATGTACATTTTCTGCGATAGATACAAGTTATATATTGTCAATGTGTTTTCGTCCTTGAAGGAAGGACTGGTAATGAAAATGTGGATGGTTAATTATCTAACAATACAGCAGCAGCGGAATAGCGCAACAAATGAATTCGACATGGCGCAAGGTTTGAGCGCTATCAAATCGACCAATCACATGCGAGATGAATGAAGCGATGTGGATTTCCGTCTGTGTGATTGGTCGATTTGATATGCTTGCCAAATTCACTTGCGCTATTCGGCTGGATTAAATTAACATACTTAAGTATTTCAAAGATCAATCCGTTTTTTGTCTGTAGTAAAGATCACCACTAAAAATATATTTTATTAAAAACTTTGTGGACTTAAGACAGAAAGGTATTTCTACCAGCTATTAAACGTTTGAATCGATTGAAAAGTTGTTGTGATGTGTTCCGAGTCTCATTGACTGTTACATTGTACTCGTAACAAAGTAGGTTCTTCTTATCTTATGCCGAATAGTAAATAACAATCAAGATAAAAGTAATCTTAATATTGTCAAGGGTTTAAACATTTTAGGAAACAAGTACCTATCATAGTGAATTGTCTTCTTTTCACGAGTCGGACGAGTTGAGTAACTACCTATCCTGCAGCTACGTTTGGAGCAACCAAAGTAAGTAATCCCCGAGCCGCAGACGTCGTGATTTAGTGTGTCAATTTCATAGATTTAGAATTTTATGGTCAATTTATTTCATGTCTCTTGAGCCAGATTCACATTGTGTCAGTTAAGTTATCCAGATAATGACAAACGTAGTGTGAAACTTACAAATATACGGACAGTAGTGTTACCTCTCCCATATTATTATTTTACTCGTTGGTGTTACCCATAGACTTATATTAAAGGCGCAACAGGGCCATTATCAGGACTCATCTTGCTTAATGCGGTTAGTAAAACCGAATACTTCCGAAAATCAGCTATTATAATGCTTTTCTTCAATAATCACAATATCACTCAAATTAACCTTCAGATATTAAAACAATAGTCTCTAGTCTTTAAGACTTCACAAAATTTATTTAAAAAATCACTTGGATTGAGGCAATCGAAAGCGATTCGTCGCAGACATGGTGCGCTGAAACGCTTTTTCAAAATAGTCCGTTTTTCAAAGATGATCGACACGACGCGACGCTCCGCTAGAGTGGCTTTGACCATGACAGCGACCATACAGCCTTCTTGCCATGCTCTTGCCGTTGACTTTTTAATTTCGACGTCGACGCGCCGTCATATATTGTGTTATGTTTTTTGGTTATTGACTGCTGTAGATAATATGACATTTGCTGCGAAAAAATCCTAATTACGTACTTTCACCGGAATTACTCACAGAGTACATTTTTCTTTCATTAAGGTAGCAGTAACGTTGCCACGAATTTTGCTATTGTCTAGCTAGGTGGTATCTTTAAGTAGTCTGTGTCTAGGTGAAATTAAGCACGCGATTCTTAACCTCACAGCTTATTTTGATAACAAATTCTGTTTTTAGTGTTGTATCTGTTGTTTTGTGTTGTCTGGTGAAAGATCCTAGTGTTGGTTTGATACAATACTGAAGATTTACGTAACTTGAATCGCCGAAAAATAATCGGTTCATCAAAACTTACGAAGTAGTTTGGTTGTTTCCAATATATTTTTGGTCTACAGCTGTTATTTACGTCGAATATTGTACAAACAGTTACTAAATTTTTAACAAATTAAAATCAATCACTATCGCTAAAAGCGCTTAGAGCAATTTCCATCTTCATATTGGCTCTGACGAGACAGAACTAGTTTAATAGCTAACGTGTGTACGCCTCACCAATTAACCGACCAACGTTGGTACGAGCGCTGTGACCAACGTGTGGAGCCGGGTTTATATGCCGTGGAAAACGTGCCATAAGTTTTTAAATTTAACGACAACCACATACAGGTTTGGGAGCTGTAGGTGACAGTAATAGCCACAGAGTACCTACTTTTTAGTAATAGCCCAAAGATTTAAATTTCTTGTTCTAATGCGGCTGGTCGTCATCCTATTATATTATATACTAGCTTTTACCCGCGGCTTCGCTCGCAGTGAAGCCATTTTTTTTTTAAATAAAATGTATCCTATTCCTATGTTATTTCTAATACTTCCAAGAATATATGTACAAAGTTTCATGATAATCGGTTCAGTAGTTTTTGCGTGAAAGCGTAACAAACAAACTTACATTCACATTATTTATAATATTAGTATGATCAGTATAGATTGGTAGGTACTGGTTAGATGAAAACACTGCTCCAAAGCAGCCCACATGTGCACTTACTTCGGTTTGTGTGCTTATTATAGGCTGGATCGACCGTTGCGACGTCTACTGTGGGGGTCCACACGATGCGCAAATGCGTGGCTGGCAAACAAATTAAGCACGCAGTTACAGAGGTAAACCTATTCATGTACTAGTGGGAAATAGTGAGACTTCAAGCCCCGTGCTTAACACTGGGGAATATAATAGGCGTAACCACTAGAGAAGATACACATTGAGATAGGGGCAGGAGTATGATGTTATGTTACAATGACCTAAGGAGCAGTATGGAGCGTTGGCGCAAGGGGACTGCCGTAGTGACGGGAGCCAACGGCGGCATCGGCGGAGCTATCGCCGTCAGCTTGGTGAACGCGGGGATGACTGTCATCGCACTAGATGTGCACATTGATCGTGTTCATGTAAGTTTCTATTGAAATCATTTTAATTTCTAGTTTATAAATATTACTAGCTGACAGCCGCGGCTTCGCTCCATATCGTCGTTGGCTCCCGTCAACTGGCTACCTACCCTACCTACCATACCTACTCTATCCACCTATCCTACCCTACCCTTGCCTGCCTACCCTACCCTTTCTACACTACCTTACCTACCCTGCCTGCCTACCCTACCCTAACTACCCTACCCTACCTACCCAACCCTACCTACCCTACCCTACTTATCCTACCCTACCTACCCTACCCTAATAACCCTACCCTACTCGTACTTTCTAATTTGTTAAACTACTTATTTGAATAAGAATTATATTACAATACGAATGTAACCAACTTTCGTTTCTACCGGCGATCTAATTAAAATTTAGAACATAAAAGCTGCTGCTATTGTGACCTTGTGTAAAATGTGTGCGTAATCTAGGTACCTACACTGCCTAGCCCTTTAGAGAAAATAGGCAGGATGATATGTGTAGTTGTAATAACTAAAATAGAAGAAAGACAAGATGAAAGACTTAAATTATTTTCATCATAGGAACTGCAGTCGGAAGTTACAAACGATGGGAAAATTATTCCAAGACAATGCGATATCTCTAACCCTAAGGATGTGAAGGAGGCTTTCAAGTGGATTAAAGAAGAGGATGGGCGAGTTCAAATTCTGGTAAATAGTGCCGGTGTGCTTTACCCAGGACAAATTACTGGTACGTCATTACTGCATATGCATATAAATCATAATAATACCAGCCTGTAACTGTCCCAGTGCAGGGCATAGGCGTCTTCTCATGCAGAGAAGGCAGGAAGGGGTTTTTTTTTTAAACCTAGCCCCACACTAAGAATTTCTTCCTGTATCGTGGGTGCGTTTACAAATATATAAACTCACATACACAAACACCCAGAGCCGGAACAACTATCTGTAGGTCATAACAATATTTCCGTGGAATCCCGCGACACGTAGCGCAGCAGTCAATCGCTCAACCACTGCGCCAACCGTGCGCACAATTTTATTTGTAGTTTTAGTTTTCCATCATCATTATCATCCAAAACCCGACCACACAACACGAACACTGCGTAATACTCCCTGTATGTACGTTATGCATACGCTGTGATGATGCTACGGCACGACAACATAAGGCAACTACGCCAGAGCTACGTCAGTGCTACGCCGGTGGTATAACACCGAAAGCTGGTGCTACGTAACTGCTACGTTGGGGTTACGACACTGCTACGCGAACACTAAGCTAAGGCAGTATTACGACTGTGTGACACTAACTCTACGGGCAGTGTCGGCCCTAGTCTTTATCAGGGTAGATCGAGATCTTCACTCAGCACCCTTTGGACGACGCTTTCACTTCACGTCAATTCAAATTCGGTTTTATGTTATACTAGCTGACCCGGCGAACTTCGTTCCACCTAACAAATTTCTAAAATAAAAGATTTTTTCTAAAATAAACGTAGCCTAAGTTACTCCTTATTACATCAGTTACCTGCCAATAAAAGTCCCGTCAAAATCGGTCCAGCCATTTCAGAGATTAGCCGGAACAAACAGACAGACAGACAAAAATTGTAAAAATGTTATTTTGGTGTATATACCGTATATATATTCATATACATGTAGTAAAAAACGGTTATTTCAATATTAAAAACAGACACTCCAATTTTATTTATATGTATAGATAAATAATAATTCTAGAATTTTTCAAAATCAACTTTTATTGCAAATACTTGTTAACACTTATTGAATTTAAATGAAAAGGCTCTAATTAGTTAAACCATGCTTATTTAATGAAAAAGCTCTTACTGCTATATTATTTATTAAATGCAGCACCAAAGTTTTATTTTGTACTGAAAATTGTATTTCGCATTTGGTGTTTTGGCGCCCCATGCCATCTGGCGCCTAGAGCGACCGCGCACGCGCTCTTCTTGCTCTACCCCAGGGCTGGCGCTGGCTACGGGCTACGAACATACTGCAGAAACGCTACGGTAAGGCTGCGCTTACCTACGCTACGACATTCTTATTGGAAAATTATTTCAGTATTGTAATTACATGCATTTTATGTTGTAATTTGTTTTACCGACTTCAAAAATAGGATGATTTTAACCCCCGCCAGAAAAAGGGGTATGTAACGTTTGAAATAATAAAAAAAAATCTGATGGTCATATAACCTATGAATTGCATTTAATATAAGTAACTTTTTTAATGATTGATATAATTTAATTTTACCTTATTTTATATGGTCTAATGAAAACGTTCTTTAATGCACAATTGAATGAATATTCAACTAGTTCATTTAGTTATACTCAGTAGCTATAATATTCACAATCTATAAGTAACGTTTAATATAATTTATTAAAATAGATCGAATGTTCCAAAAACCAAATCAGGGCACCCTGACTTCACGTAGTCTTTCTGGCTGTTACCCCTAGAGTGTATATAAAATCAGAGGCGCGAAGGGAGAGCAACCTCCGCCCGCTGTAAAGCATAGGCACCCGTGCGAGCCATAGCGGCTGAGGCTGGACGCTAGAGGCGACCAGCAAGCTCAAGCTGCAGAGGAGAGCATGAATGCCTATCCTTTGTTCCGTAAGGGTGAAGGGGTTGCACTTCTCCCAGCGCCGGAGACGATGCAGAAACAACTTTAGTGTTTTGAGGTCAGGTTATAATATTTTGTTTTTATCGAGAACGGTGCGTTACCTTATAGCTCTATTTATTTACTCAAACAGTATTATAAAATTGAAAATTATTTGAAATAAACTTTATACTAAATGTTATTAGAGCAAATTAAGGTTATATTAATAAAACATATCTATTAGATGACATAAAATTAGGTTACCTATGTGTTTTTATAGCTTATGAAAATTATATCATGTGAACGTTATTTCAAGTGATATTATACTATCTGTTATTATGCCTTACATTACACACGCCGACAAAAGAGGTGTTATATGATCGACGGTTGTAGCTGTGTGTTTGTGTTTCTGTCTGTGGCATCATCATAGCTCCTACACGGATGAACCGATTTTGATATTTTTGTTGTTGTTAAAAAAATATCGAGAGTGTTCTTAGTTACGTTGGATGAAAATTGGTACAGCCGTTCAAAAGTTATGCGCATATTACTCTTTGAATCGGGGTACTTTCGTAGGATTTAGTAATACAAATAGTTTTATAATTACGTGTTTCGATGGATGGTCAATCGAAGCGTGTTTACTACTACTTTATGTATTTGTGACGGGGGTTTTGTAAATTTTATTTATATATTTTACTTGTGTATCTTTTATCTATCTCACCTTCCTACATTAGCTGAGTCACATCGGCGCTTATGATTGATTAGTTTTTACTTTAGGTATACCTATTATGTTCTGTTTACAGACGTGGGCAACAGCAAATTGAGCGACGATAAAATTCTCAAAACTATCGACGTGAACCTTAAGGGCATGATACTGTGCACCCGCCACGCCATCACATCAATGAAATTCTTTGGGATAGATGGCCATATAATCAATATTAACAGGTAGGAAGGAATGTTCTCTTCTCATGTTTATTTGCATGTCTAGGGCTAGTGTGTGCACAGGAAGCTTTACACTTATAGTGCGAGTCTTACCGCTACGGCAATTGTGATAAAAACGGTACAAAGTCCAATGTGTAAGGCTCTACGAGTTCTAGACCCTTCATTAAATAAAACATATAAACAAAGTTATATAAAAATAATATAAGAATTATAAAATGCAGAAGAAATGCGTTCCTTGCGAAGTATGTGTGGTGTAACTTTAAATGATAGACTGAGGAATGATGTAATAAGACAACGTTGTGGTTTAAAAGAAGATGTAATGACTAAAATTGAAAAGAGTATGTTAAGATGGTTTGGCTATGTTGAGTGGATGAATGACTGGCGAATAACGAAAGGTATTGACAAGGCAGACGTGAATGGAATAGCCGGGAGGGGACGCCCTAGAAAGACATACATAGACCTTATAAGTGATGTCCTTCAGAAATACCAGGTGCGCAGTACTCATAACCAGCGTGTGTATATGACTAGATGTATGAATGTGAGTGAAGCAAAAGAAGTATGTAAGGATCGTAGCAGGTGGCGTTCTGTAGTTTCTGCCTACCCCCATGGGACAAAGGCTTGAGTTTGTGTATGTATGTATAGAATAAAAATAATTTGGGACAAAATATAGGATAAAAGAATAATAGAAAAAAATAATTGAAGGCAATCAAATGGTCCATCGACAATAACAAGATGTTAATAATAAAGTAGTCGAGCGAGATCCTTTCATTGAGTTAATTAAAACACAATCAAACAATTTTTCCTCCATAGTGCTTCTTAACCAGATTTTAAGTCTCATAAGGCTGATAAACGGTAGAGCGATAATAATTTTCAACGCTTTTCCCGTTTCGGGAATAAAAGTTTTTGCTTTTTTAGGACATCCACAACGGGAGATTTGCTTTGTTAGGTTGATTAGATTTGTTAAGTGAGTGGATTTAGTACTTTGATTTCTTTGCTTTAACTATTTTGTTTTTTATATTTATGGAGCAACCGCCCCTCACGGCCTCCACCTTGGCGATAACTATGCATAGGTTGGGCTCTATAAAACGCAATAATTATGCCATCTATAGACTAAGCTATGTAGGGAAGATAAGAGTAGCTCTGATGCACTACAAGGTCAGGTTAGCTCCGATACACTACAAGGTTAGGTTAACTCTGATAGGCCACAAGGTTAGGTTAGCTCTGCTAGGCAACGACCGAACCCGATGACGTCGAACAGAAGGCGCTGTGGTCCGACGGGGTGATGACGAAAATCACGAGGCGCCCTTATCGAGCGGTTCGAGGGAAACTTCGAGCCGCCGCGCCACCACTTACGGAGAGACTTGAACCCGAGCTGCTGGCGGAGGTAGTAGCAGCCCTCTTCCCGGCGAGCACATCCCGCTGCCGGCTTTGCCCACGGCCGCAGAGTCTACAGAGGAGGACACCATCAGCGTCCCAGCAGCAGTCGTCAGCGTCAGAGGTGACACAGGCAGAGAGGGGGTCGGCCGTGATGCGGCTCCGGGCCATGAACGTGGCTCCGGAGCCCAACGGGATCCACAGCCACGTTTAAGCCCTCGCTCTGAAGGAGCTTGAGGCCTGGCTGAGAGAACTCTTCACAGTGTGCCTTGATTGGGCCCAGGTTTCCCACTTCGTGGAAATCTGGTAGTCTGGTCCTGCTCAGGAAGGTAGGGTACCGGCTCATAGAGCTTCTAGACGAGGTGTGTAAGCTGTTCGAACGTATAATCACTACCCGTCTCGCCAGCCACTTGTACAGAGAGGGGCCGAACCTGGACGAAAGCCAGTTCGGCTTTCGGTATGTGCGCTCCACCATCCACGTGATATCGCAGGTGAGAGTCCTGGCGGAGGAAGCGGTGTCCCGGGATGGGGTGATGTTGGCGGTGTCCTAGGACATTTCCAACGCCTTTAACTCCGTGCCCTGGAGTTGTGTTCACCACTGCGGTATACAGGGCTCGGTTTTGGACCCGCCCCTGTGGAACATTGGGTAAGACTGGGTGCTGAGAACGCACTCCAACCGGGCGTAGACCTGACGTGTTACGCGGACGATACGCTGGTCATCACCCGGTTGAGTTCGTACAGGGAAGCAGCGTTGCTGGCGACGGCTGCGGTCTCATTGATATATTTTTGTTAATTCTAGTATAGCCGGCCACTACATTCCCTGGGCGGATGATATGAACGTGTATGCGAGTACGAAGTACGCTGTCACCGCGTTCACCGCCTCTCTCAACACGGAGCTGGCTGCATTTAAAAACAAAATTAAAACTACGGTAAGTTTAACAATTGTAGATTGTTTTGCCCTCTATATTGGGGTGCACGGCATTAGCTTTATAGTCCGGAAGGGCTATAAATTAGAAATTCTGGACTCCTCGCTCAGTTGCCAGTACGCGCCCAAAAGATCAAGCATGACTTTTTCTAAACTATTTACACGATTGAAATAAATAGGCTTGGTAGGCGCGGTTGAATAGAGTAGTGGACTTACCTACAAAAAATCTATTTTCCGCAAATATTAATTGCATTGTACTTTAAAAGTACACGCAAGGTTTTTACAGACATCTAAAAAAGGAGGTCGAATTGATACAATTCCACACGTATGTATGTAATATTGTTGGAATTGCACAATATTTTCATATGTTACTCTATGTGGGCTTCTAAATACTAGCGCCAAATTTCATAAGTGTTTGTATGTTTGTTTGTAGGTAGTTATGTATGTTTGTATGTATGTTTGTCTACGCATTTCGCCGAAACTAGTAATCGAATCGTGATCATTCCTTTTTCATTGCATTAAGTATCTCTCAACTTAGAGAATAGTACAAGTTTCATCAAAATCGGTTCAACAGTTTTCAAGATATAACCGAACACCGACACGAATGTGTAAGTTGAGTTACTACGGGTATTTTTTCACTCCTTTTGGTACCTTACTATAGAACTTGCTCATTTCCTAGTGATGGTGTACCAAAACTAAAAGAGATAAGTAAAAACTTTTTCACAAAAAATAAACCTACTTCCAAAGCAAAACCACTAAAAGGAGCAAAAATAACATTCGTTTCGGAAGCGGTGTCTTTGTATTATTTGTATATCTATCGTCCTCTTATTTTTTTTTGTCGTTTTGTGGCACCTATTTCCGAAACGAAATATTTTTTTTGCTCTTTTTAGTTTTTTTGCATAGGAAGTCGGTTTAGTTTTTGTGAAAAAAAATTATTTTCTCTTTTTAGTTTTGTTTTGGAAGTCGGTTTATTTTATTCTTACTCTAAAATCCTTCACCTGATAGACTAACCTACCAATGAACACGTTTATGCTACCTTCTAGTTCGTGTTTACTTTAAGTCATTCCAATGTTCTCCAGAGCATATCTCCTGGCCTGGTGAGAACACCAATGGCTAAACATGTGGAGCAGATGAATATGCCATCGCTGAAGCCACAAGACATAGCGGATGCTGTGTTGTATGTGCTCTCCACGCCACCGCATGTCAATGTAAGTGATTCATGTCGCACTTATGTATACTACTTGTTTCTGTAACGATACTTATTATTGGTGAGTAGTCGATAGCTACCACGAAGCGCCACCATGAGCTACGAGACCTGCAGCCCGATTGCGTAAGTGAATTCGACAATTCGCACTTATGATACTTGTTGCGCACATGTTTTAGTTAATGATGAAATGGCATACAATAATAACAACACTTTTAAATAATTTGATAAATGCAAAGAGTCTTTAGACTACATTTTGTTTCAGATTGGTGAATTAACTATAACACCTGTAACGGAGAAGAGGCTTTGAGAAGTTCAACAACAGTCGGCTGAAAGCTGCAATATAACTAAATGCGGTGTTCACATTATGTTATTGTTAAAATCTAATACCTTTAAACTAGCAATACTCGTATATAAGTATATATCTATATATACATAATCTGAATCTCGGAAACGGCTCCAATGATTTTCATTAGAATGCGGAGGTTTCGAGGGCGATAAATCAATCTCTCTCGATATATAGGTTTCATTTTTAGAAAACGTCGTTTTCTCTATTTTCAACCAAGTGGAGCTCGGTCGCCCAGGTACTATAATACTGATAAGTTTGATTGTAATATCATTGAAGAAAGTCTTTAAATGGAAACTATCAAAAGTCCCCATTTTCTCATCAGCAATATTCCATTATACCACCCCAATTCTCAGAACCAAATTACTATGATTATTTTGGGTCTTAGAATTTGTTTGTCAAGAATGAAATCGATACCAAGGTCGCCTGTTTGGTCACTGATACGAGTTTAAAGACGCTATCACCTATATGATTTAGGTAAATATCTATGAGTAGGACCTTGATTTGATAAAGAGATAGATATTATCTAATTTAAACAGATATTGTTGATCTGAGCTGTTTGTTGTACCGATAAAAAAGGTATTCACCTTTCCCTAGGTTTTTTTCGAAGTAGGTACTTTCTGTGACTTTCGCATTTTATAAGTCCAGCACCTGTGCGACCGAGCTCTGTTCGGGTTAAATACAAAAAAACTACGATTTCTAAAAAACCTAGCTAGATCAATTTATCGCCCCCGTAACCCCCTGCATACTAAATTTCTGCATAAGAAAATCGTTGGAGCCGTTTCCGAGATTCAGATTATATATATATACATAAATATATACAAAGTTTAAAGGTATTATATATAAGATTAAGTGCGAACGTCGTCGTCGCTTTGCAGACCACCTAATTATTTAGTGCCTCCCAAATTATTCGGATTTTGATTTTATGCTCCAAAGATGAAGGAGTTTTTTTACAATAATATTTTTTTTTTGTTAATCACACTATTCTTAATTTAAAATTATTGAAAATTATTTTCTACTTTTTTTAGTTTGGTTTTCTATTATAGCGTGTTGTTTGGGACTGTCAAAGTATTAGAACCTGCTATCAAATCAATCAAACCAAGTTATTAGCAAAGTTTAACTTTAAGCTCGACAGATGGCGTTGACGTCGAAATAAATGTCGCAAGAGAGATTGTTTTGTAACTTGATATCGGGTCTTAACATTTTTTTTACCAAATATAGATAACCAGCTATAGATCAGTATACAGTATAGTTGTTTTATTTTCACATTCAACCCTACTAGTATACACATTAGTGCAATAGTCCAAACCTTTAAGTGCTGAGTGCTAGTTTGAGTGTTCGGTACTAAACATTGGTCCATCGAGCCCGATATATAAAGTGCCGGTTTTTGTGAATTCGTCCGTGGTACTCGCAGTGGATCGCTGCGGCTAGAGTACACGGTTCCCTGCATCGGCAGCGTCAGCTTCGTCCAGTGTTGTGGACGGGGTCAGCAGCAGCGGCGGAAAAGTGACGTCACAGAGGCCGCCAGTTCAACGGTGAGGTGACGGTGTACGTCATCCTCGTAGTTCAACGTGTCGTCATACATAGGACGTCACACCCAGTTCAACGTGACATCAGAAGACTGACGTCACACCCAGAGTTCAAAGTGTCGCTACTCGCCACAAGGTGGCGCCACTAGTTCAACTTCGTGTTTGAGTGAGTGAAGTGAAAACGTGAGTACAATCAATTAATAATACGTAGGAGCAGTGACAATTAACATTACTTAGATTAGGAAATATTTTGCCAAGCAAATTTGAACTTTATTTTAATGAAGATTTTAACTTTAACTATTTAGAACATTTATTATTCTTAGCTTTAAAATTGTACATGTTAGTTATAAGGACTTAGAATAGTTTTATAAAAAACGAGGGAACGGGGAACCTATGCCCGATTTCCCCCACAGTAGAAATTGATCTCTAAAAACTTGTAAAATTTGAAGCAAATTTTGAACTTGTAAAATTTTAGGTTTATGTCTTTTATAATAGTACCAAACTTATTTGTTTACATGGACTTAGAAAAATTGGGATAGGTTTTAGAATTGTCTTTTATTGTTTTAACACTTAGGATATTTTATAACTGTTATTATTGATATTGTTGTTTATATATGGTTTTTGTTTTATGTGGCTTCTATTTTAACCATTTTATTGATACTTATTTAAATTAACTGGTAGAGTATTACTTACACGTTCTATTTATAGTGAATAAGTAATTAATTTATTAAAATGGAAGGATTAATTAATGTGTTAAAGGAACTTCAAAATGTAATACAACGGGGTTTAACTAACTTTAAAAAGAGTCCAAAGGATAGGTTAACAGATGATTACATACAAACCAGAGATGAATTATTAGAAAGAGATTGGAATTTATTTACAAATCATTATACTAAACTTCATGAACTATATACAACTAAAGATAATACAAAAATAGCAGAAATGTATGAGAGTACAGAGGATACTTACATTACATATAAATGTTTAATAAAATCTATGCTGAGCAAATATAGCGTTGCAAAGGTGACTGATAAGGAGTCTAGTTCATCAAGTAGTGTTTCTAAGTCATGTACATTTGTAAGATTGCCTAAGATCGCCATTCCGATATTTAGTGGCAAATATTCGGAGTGGACGACATTCCGGGACTTGTTTGTTTCACTAGTACATAAAAATGATGGGTTGGATAATGTGCAAAAAATGCACTATTTAAAGAGCCATCTCAGCGGTGAAGCTGAACAGTTAGTGAGACAAACACCCGTGTCTGATTCAAATTACAAACAATGTTGGGAAAAATTAGAGAAGAGATATAGTAATAGGAAATATCTAGTTGACTGTATATTACAACGTCTCTTTAGGCAAAAACGTATGCATGTAGAGTCGGCATCTTCATTAAAGGAGATGCTTGATACAACTAATGATTGCCTTAACGCTTTGAAAAATTTAAAGGTGGATGTGACAACTTGGGACGTCATGATAATTCATATAAGCACCTTCAAACTTGATTCAGAAACCCGTAAACAGTGGGAATTCAGTATTAGTAATATTGACTCCGATGAGTTGCCCACCTTTGAGGGATTTGCTACCTTTTTAGAGAATCGTTTTCGAGCTTTAGAATTCATAGAACCCAAACGAAATTTATCGAATCAGGTCAATAGTTCACACACTCCAAAGGCTATGCTAGTGAGTTCAAGCAACATTAAATGTGAATATTGCAGCGAAGGTCATAAACTTTGTTTTTGTAAAGCATTTGCAAAACAACCAGTTGATCAACGCCGTGATTTCGTGGCAAAACATAAAATTTGTTTCAACTGTCTGGGTGGTAATCATATGGTAGTAAATTGTAATAAATCAACCACATGCAAGCTTTGTCACAAAAGACATCATTCGTTGCTCCATCCGAATGGCGAATTTGTAAATAACGTGGATGCTTCAGCAAACACGTCTGCGGCTGAAACTAGTACGTTGACTAGTTCCACGCCAGTAGTCTCTTGCCTATCCACTAACAAGGTCCCCATACCTAGACAGGTTTTGCTAGCTACCGCGCTAGTAAATGTCGAGTCTAAGATGGGTTATCAAACGGTTAGAGCTTTACTCGACCAAGGCTCACAAGCTTGCTTCATTACCGAGTCCACAGTGCAGTACCTCCGACTGAAAAAAATTCCGATACAAGGTATTGTGTCAGGATTAGGCCAAAAGTCCACAATGGCTAAGCATATAGTTCAGGTAAAAATCCAATCCCGTGTTGATCCATCGTTTAGATTAAATATTAACGCATACGTTCTAAGTAAAATTACCTCTTACCTGCCAGAACAAACTATAGATAAAAACTCCTTTGACTGGATCGATTTTGCGAGTCTGAAACTCGCCGATCCACACTTCTACAAACCTAGTAGAATTGACATCCTATTAGGTGCAGACGTTTATGGCTGCATGGTGAAGGAGGGCATGATGAAAAGCCCATCCGCTAGTCTAGTCGCACAGAGCACAACTTTAGGGTGGATATTGTCTGGGGTGGTTGATTCAACCACTAGTTCACGCTACACACAACCAAGAGTCAGTGTAATGCATGTTCATCTAACTACAGATCAAATTTTACGACAATTCTGGGAAATCGAAGAACAAATTAGTTCAACGAAATTGCTAACGCCCGAAGAACAAAAATGTGAAGATTTATATGCAAGTACTACCAAGCGAAGACAAGACGGAAGATATGAGGTCCGGTTACCATTCCGCGTTGAAGATCCTCCGTGTTCATCAGGTGGGTCACGCTCTATCGCTGAAAATAGATTAAAATCATTAGAGAAAAGATTAGGGAAACATGAAGAGTTAAAGAAAAGATACACGGAAGTAATACATGAATACTTACAGTTAGGACACCTTAGACCTGTAAAAGAAGAAGATAACAAGAAAGGAATAGCGGTTTACCTACCTCATCACGCCGTTATAAGAGAAGACAAATCAACTTCTAAGGTGCGAGTTGTATTCAACGCATCGGAAAAGAACAACAGAGGAGTCTCTCTGAACGACACTCTGATGGTTGGGCCAACTCTGCAAGCCGATTTGAGGCACACAGTTTTGAGATGGAGAAGACACTCTATTGGCCTAGTAGCGGACATCATTAAAATGTACCGTCAAATCAGAGTCACAGATGAACACACCAGGTATCAGAGGATTCTTTGGCGAGATAACCCTGAAGAGGAGATCAAAGACTATGAATTAGTGACCGTTACCTTTGGTACAGCCTCTGCGCCATATCAAGCTGTAAGGACTCTACATCAAATTGTGTATGATGAAGGTGACAAGTACCCACTGGTAGCTGAAAGGGTCTTAAACTCATTTTACATGGATGATTTCATGAGTGGGTGCCAGGACGTTACAGATGGCATAGAAATATATAAACAAATGAATGAGTTGTTAGGCAAAGGTGGATTTCAATTACAAAAGTGGAACAGTAATAGTAAAGAAATATTAGAGAAAATAAGAACATTAGAAGGTAATCAGAACATAAATAAAATAAGTACAACAGAAGGTAATGAGGAGGACGACGAGAACAATAGAACAATACATAATAACGACCATAAAGAAGTAACAATTAAGGTAGATGATATTATGAAGATTTTAGGACTCACCTGGGACCGCCAAGAGGATTCCTTCCGGTACACGGTGTGTCTTCAGCCACCAAACAGTCAACCTGTAACAAAAAGAGCTGTAGTGTCAGACATTGCTAAATTGTTCGACCCATTGGGGTGGTTGGCACCTACCATTGTGTTGGCCAAAATCTTTATACAAAAGTTGTGGCTAGCTGGTCTTGGGTGGGACGAACAACTAACAAGTGATCTAATAAAATAATGGTATACTTACCGAGAAGAGTTGTCTCTACTTGCCAAAATACACATACCTCGTTGGCTTGGTACAAAGACAGAGAGTGATATAGAGCTCCATGGCTTCTGCGATGCCTCGAAGGTAGCATACTCCGCTGTTGTATACTTACGGTTAATCGATGCGGCAAATGAGGTGAAGGTTTCGCTGCTAGTTGCAAAGACCAGAGTGGCACCTATAAAACAAGTCAGCATACCACGGCTAGAGTTGTGTGGGGCAGTACTGCTGGCGAAGTTGTTGTCAGAAACTGCAGAGATTTTGAATGTTTCAAAGGAAAGGATAAGGGCATGGACGGATTCCACCGTAGTGCTTGCGTGGTTAAATAGCCACCCAAGTAGATGGAAAACGTTCGTCGCCAACCGCACTTCTGAAATATTAAACTTAATGAGTTCATCACAATGGCATCATGTAGCGACAAGTGAGAACCCAGCAGATTGCGCGTCTCGTGGATTAATGCCAAGTATGTTCATTCAGAGGACACCTTGGTTTTCGGGACCACAGTTCCTGAAAGAAAAAAAGATTATATATAAAAAACCAAAGGATTTAGTAATAGATTTAGAACAGTCTATCAAGACTCACGTAGCAATTAGTCCAAACAGTAATTATGATAGTATATTCGATAGATTCTCTTCGTTACAAAAATTACTAAGAATAGTAGCATATTGTCGTAGAGTACTGAAGAGCAAGGGAGATAGGAAAACCTATTTACAAAAAAAAGAAGTGGAAGAAGCTTTAGAATGCTGTATAAAGAAAACACAAAAAGAAAGTTTCACAACAGAGTACACACAATTAAAAAATGACGGACACTTACACTTAAAAAGTAGCAAACTCAAATCCTTATGCCCGTATCTTGACAATAGGGATATTATGAGAGTGCAAGGTAGACTCGAACAGTCATCAATAGATGAACTGATGAAACACCCAATCGTCTTACCAAATGATTCGCAATTTACACGCCTATTGGTAGCAGACGCCCACCATAAGACCCTGCACGGTGGACTACAATTGATGATGAATTATTTGCGATCAGCTTATTGGATCATTGGAGTAAGAAACCTTGTGAAGCAATGTGTCCGCAAATGTGTAACGTGCGCTAAACAGAAGGCAACTATTAAAAATCAATTTATGGGATCCCTACCAGCTAGTCGATGCTCACCTGCGAGACCGTTCTTGCATAGCGGGGTCGACTACGCTGGCCCTATAAATATCAGGACAACAAAAGGTCGTGGCCATCGGTCATATAAAGGTTACATATGCTTGTTTGTGTGTATGGCTACACGTGCTGTCCATCTGGATGTTGTCAGTGACATGACGACTCAGGCGTTTTTAGCTGCCTTTAGGAGGTTCGTATCTAGGCGAGGCCATTGCGCTAAGTTGTGGAGCGATAATGGCACCACATTTGTAGGAGCCTCAAGAGAACTGCGACAGATGGTAGACAATTTACATACCTCAGCTGCAGAACAGTTGGAAGCAAATAACACTGAGTGGCATTTCATTCCCCCCCACGCACCTAATTTTGGCGGACTATGGGAAGCGGGAGTGAAATCTACAAAGTTTCACCTCAAACGTGTAATAGGAGAGTCTACACTCACGTATGAGGAACTCAGTACACTCCTTACGCAAGTAGAGGCATGCTTAAACTCACGTCCTATGAGCATTATTAATTCAGAGGATCCAAGCGAACCAATGCCATTGACTCCGGGTCATTTTTTAGTAGGTGAATCTATAATCTCCGTACCAGATTATAACTACGAAGGTTTATCGGTAAATTCTCTAACTAGGTGGCAATTTGTTCAACGGATGCTGCAATCCTTTTGGAGACGTTGGTCTTAGGAATACTTATCTAATTTAATGAATAGATATAAATGGATTTCTAGGGTTCCTGAGCCAAACATTGGCGACGTCGTTCTTATCAAAGAAGACGATCTGCCTCCTAGCCGTTGGATGTTAGGACGTGTTCTTGAAAAACATCCGGGAGATGATAAGGTCACTCGAGTTGTCACATTGCGCACTAAATCCAGTACCATAAAGAGGCTAACCAATAAAATATGTATTTTACCCATTGCGGATTCATAAAACAAATGCTTTTACCTTTTTATCTTTTACATTGTTTTATTCTTTATACACTGTTTTTTGTTGCAATTGTAATTATACACTGTATTTTTAGTATTTTACGTTTTTGTTAGCTTTTTGTTTAAGTTTACATTTTATTATAAGTCCTCAGTTGCATGTTGTAAAGGATACAACTACAATTTATTTTGCCGCACTGATGAAATTGAATGTTTTAATTTTGTATAGATTTAATAATAAAATAGAGTTATAAACTGCGGATCACTTGCAATACTTGGTTTTAGGAGATTGATTCTGTGTGTATATAAATGTAGATAGTAAGCATAAGTCGAGTTTGTATCCTTGTTATATATAAGTCATTCAAGCAAGTTGTAACTGTGGAAGGACATTTCGTCACTAAATGTCCTTGGTGGGCGGTATGTTTGGGACTGTCAAAGTATTAGAACCTGCTATCAAATCAATCAAACCAAGTTATTAGCAAAGTTTAACTTTAAGCTCGACAGATGGCGTTGACGTCGAAATAAATGTCGCAAGAGCGATTGTTTTGTAACTTGATATCGGGTCTTAACATTTTTTTTACCAAATATAGATAACCAGCTATAGATCAGTATACAGTATAGTTGTTTTATTTTCACATTCAACCCTACTAGTATACACATTAGTGCAATAGTCCAAACCTTTAAGTGCTGAGTGCTAGTTTGAGTGTTCGGTACTAAACTGCAGTGTTTGTACATGTAAGCGCGCGCGCGCCCCGCGCCCCTCCCCACCTATCATTACGCAGTAATAAACCAGTGGTCACTACATACGGTCGTTTCATTGCTAGTCGAGTACCTACGCTACATTTATAACATCTGGCGACGAACTACCTGCGCGTGAAATAAAAATGTCTCAACTCATCGGGAGTGTTAACGAATTCGATTATAAAAGTCAGGATTGGCAAATATTCCACAAGAAATTGACTAACTTCCTAAAATTAAACAAAATTGATACCGGGAACTGGAATTCAGTATTAATCGCACATCTATCTGATGAGTCGTACCGGCTGGTGAGGAACCTCGTGCATCCAAAGGAGGTAGAAACGGTACCGTGGAATGAATTGGTTCAAGTACTCAACGGACATTTTCAACCGAAAAGATCGACTTTTGCCGACAGGGCAAAATTTTATGATGCGATCAGAATGGACGGTGAAAAAGTCGAAGATTGGGCGGCACGTTTGAGAGGACTCGCCGTGCACTGTGATTTCGGTACAGAATTGAATACGTTGCTACGCGATCGATTTATCCTAGGTCTAAAAGTAGGCCCGGAAAGAGATCGATTGTTCGAACAGGACTCGAAGTCCTTGACGCTATCTAGGGCTATAGAAATAGCTCAGGAGACAGCATGTGCTCGGGCAGCGAGAGCTTGTGTCGGTGATGGCGGTGAGCAGCTTATCAAGCAAGAGATGGTGTATCGAGTTGGCGAGCGTCGCGGGCAAGGCGTGGCCCGCCCGGGTCCTGCGCAGGCAACGGCCCCCTCGGCCGCGCGATGTGCAGTGTGTGGTTTAAAGGGTCATTGCGTTGAAAAGTGCCGTTTCAAAGATTATAAGTGCATGATTTGTGGTGAAAAAGGTCATCTTAAAAAAGTGTGCGGTGTTAAAAAGGTCGGAAAAGTTGCGTTGCATAATATGGATGCGAGCGACAGCGACAGACACGAGTGCAAGGAATGTGATTTGTTTAATTTGAGGTATGTCCACTATGATCCTATTAAAGTGAATATCTCTATAGATAATAAGTTATATTCTATGGAGCTAGATTGTGGAGCTGGACGCAGTGTGATCTCAGAAAGTTTTTATAAAGAAAATTTCCAATCTTACAGGTTATTGAAATCAGATGTAGTTTTCTGTCTTTATACTAAACATAAAGTAACGCCCATTGGGTATTTCGACTGTGAATTGTGTTACAATGGTATTAGGAAACAAATTTCTTTTTATGTAATTACTCAAGGTGGTCCACCATTGTTGGGTCGTGACTTCATGGCACAGTACAACATGAGTTTAGTTTCTATGTCGAGTAACAACAGCTTATCAGTTAAAGCGGAATGTCAAGAGGTGCAGCAAATTTTGAATGAATTTCCTGATATTTGGCGCGATGAATTGGGACGTTTTAATAAATTTGAAGTCCACCTACATTTAAAAGAAAACGCAGTGCCAAAATTTTTTAAACCGCGTCAGATACCGTTTGCTCTTAAGGACAAAGTCGTGGAAGAGTTAGATAGGCTCGTTAAGGAAGGTATATTGATACCTGTACAATTCTCAGATTTCGCCACGCCCATTGTACCGGTTCTGAAAGAGAATGGTAAAGTGAAAATAGCTGGAGATTTTTCTTGCACCTTAAATAAGGTATTAAAAATCGATAAATACCCGTTACCTCATATCGATGAAGTTTTTGCTAAGTTAGGGGGCGGGGAACATTATTCGAAGCTAGATTTAAGCAACGCTTACAATCAATTATGTTTATCTGAATCCTCACAAGACCTAACAACCATCAATACACCGAAAGGCCTTTTCAAATATACGCGCCTAGTGTACGGCCTCGCTAATGCCCCAGCTATTTTCCAGCGTACCGTAGAATCTCTGGTCGCAGGTATTGAAGGTGTGTCGTGTTGGTACGATGACATTTGTCTCACGGCCCCGAACAGAACTCTTCATTTAGAAAGACTTCGTATATTATTAGGTAGGATTCAGGACGCCGGCTTAAGGCTACAAAAAGAAAAATGCTTATTTTTCCAAGACAGCGTCACATATCTAGGGTTCAAAATAGATAAAAACGGCCTTAAAACATGCCCGAGTAAGGTAGAAGCGATTTTAAGGGCCCCTCCCTACCAACGTACTAGAATTAAAACGATTTCTAGGCGTAATCAATTATTATAGAAATTTCATTCCAAATGCGTCTTCAATGTTAAGCCCGCTAAATGAACTGTTAAAAGACAATATTGAATGGCACTGGGACAAGAAACAGCAGACTGCGTTCGATGCCGTGCGTCGCGAACTAGCTTCAGACCGCGTGTTGGCACATTTCGATCCGCGAGCGCGGCTGGTGTTGACCGTGGACGCGGGTCCCACGGGTCTCGGCGCGGTACTAGCACATTTGTTCAGCGACGGTACGGAGAGGCCGATCGCGTTTGGTTCGCGTTCCTTATCACCAGCTGAAAAGAATTACAGTCAGATTATGAAAGAAGCGTGCGCTTTGGTGTTCGGCATAAAACGTTTCCACCAGTACTTGTATGGGTGTCAAGAACCTTTCGTATTGAGAACAGATCATAGGCCGCTTCTCTCAATCTTTGGTAAAAAGGACGGCATATCCGTGACCACCGCCCTTCGACTGCAAAGGTATGCAATTATGCTATCCGCTTACAACTATGAAGTACAGTATATTAGTAATAAAAATAATATTGTGGCAGATTACTTTTCCCGCGCGCCTTTAACAATCGAATCGAACGGATCAGCTGTTCGCAAGGAGTGCGATGACCTCCCAATCGCTCTGTTGTTCATGAATGCAACTCAAGAGCCGGTCTCGTTCGAACGAATACAGCGCGCTACGGCCGATGATAAAATTATTAAAACCGTGATGAATTATATGCAGCATGGTTGGCCGCGCAAGATTAGTTGCAGGCAAATACTACCATTTTTTATGTGTAAAACGGATTTGCAGGTTATCGGGGGTTGTTTATTCCGTGGCCATAGAATCGTCATTCCTTCAATATTTCGCGAGCGAATGTTAGAAGAATTACATAGTGCGCATTTTGGTATCGTTAAAACAAAGAGTGCGGCGCGAAGTCGAATGTGGTGGCCGGGCATCGACGGCGACATCGAGCGGATGGTGGGGAGATGCGGCGTGTGCGCGGCCCAGCGCAGCGCGCCGCCCCGCGCGCCCCCCTCGCCCTGGCCGCGTCCGCCCGCTCCCTGGCACCGTATCCACATAGATTACATGTCTATAGGGCAAACGGTCTATCTGATTGTTATTGATGCATTTAGTAAATGGCTAGAATGCATTCATATGAATTGCGGCACCTCCACTAGTGCGTTAATATTAAAATTAAAAGAGTTATTTTCTGTTTTCGGTATCCCGAACGAAATTGTATCCGACAATGATATTAAGATATGTTCCACAGAATTTCAACAGTTTTGTAAAAATAACGGGATAAATTACTTAAATTCACCGATTTATCATCCAGCTAGTAACGGCCAAGCTGAAAATTCAGTCCGCACTTGCAAGAAAATGTTAAAATGTATTATCGAACAAAACAATAGTAGTAATAGTTTTAACCCTCGCATAGTTCAAGATAAATTATTTGGCTATTTGTTCGAATACCGAAATAATATTCATTGTACTACAGGCGCAACGCCGTCGAGCCTAATGTTCGGACGTAATGTTAGAACCAGATTAGACATAGTTTTACCTACCAGTCACGTTAATAGTAGTTTAGAAACAGAAAATAAGGAACTTTGTAAATCTAGGAAATTCAAGATAGGTGAAGTAGTGTGGGCTAGATGGTTCACTGCTAGAAAGGCAAGTTGGATGAAAGGAATTATTACGAATATTATTGGTAACAGAATGTTTCATATTAAATTTAAAAATTGTAGTTCTTCATGTATAAGACATTTAGATCAGATTATAAAGTGCACAGACACTACTAGCACTGATGAAATTGTGAGTGATGTTGATTTTGCTGGAAGTGCATCCTCATCGGTCCCGGATCAGCTCGCGACAGCAGCACAATCAGCATCGCAGCCGAACTCCGAGTCGGCACCGTCCTCGCCCACGCACACGGCTGCAGGGCCGGCGCCGGCGCCGCCGCCGTCGCCCACCGATTCATCGCAATCACCGTTATCAGATAATGTGCGGGGAGAGGGAGAGGATGGTGATGAATGGGAGGAGGCTAGTCATGAGGTCACAGCTGTCAACAGTCCCAATGTAGTTTCAACTGAAACAGATAATGTAATAGCGGAGGGTGCGGCCACTAGCGATCGGCGATTTGGTCGATCATTGCGCCCAAGAAAAGCCATAGACTATAAGAAATATTTTTAGTAATAGTATCTTAACTAATAAGTTGTTTGTTTGTATAACAGGGTTTCGAAATAAGGTGGAAGGAGTGCAGTGTTTGTACATGTAAGCGCGCGCGCGCCCCGCGCCCCTCCCCACCTATCATTACGCAGTAATAAACCAGTGGTCACTACATACGGTCGTTTCATTGCTAGTCGAGTACCTACGCTACATTTATAACATTTTCTGTTTCTAAACTACTATTAACGTGACTGGTAGGTAAAACTATGTCTAATCTGGTTCTAACATTACGTCCGAACATTAGGCTCGACGGCGTTGCGCCTGTAGTACAATGAATATTATTTCGGTATTCGAACAAATAGCCAAATAATTTATCTTGAACTATGCGAGGGTTAAAACTATTACTACTATTGTTTTGTTCGATAATACATTTTAACATTTTCTTGCAAGTGCGGACTGAATTTTCAGCTTGGCCGTTACTAGCTGGATGATAAATCGGTGAATTTAAGTAATTTATCCCGTTATTTTTACAAAACTGTTGAAATTCTGTGGAACATATCTTAATATCATTGTCGGATACAATTTCGTTCGGGATACCGAAAACAGAAAATAACTCTTTTAATTTTAATATTAACGCACTAGTGGAGGTGCCGCAATTCATATGAATGCATTCTAGCCATTTACTAAATGCATCAATAACAATCAGATAGACCGTTTGCCCTATAGACATGTAATCTATGTGGATACGGTGCCAGGGAGCGGGCGGACGCGGCCAGGGCGAGGGGGGCGCGCGGGGCGGCGCGCTGCGCTGGGCCGCGCACACGCCGCATCTCCCCACCATCCGCTCGATGTCGCCGTCGATGCCCGGCCACCACATTCGACTTCGCGCCGCACTCTTTGTTTTAACGATACCAAAATGCGCACTATGTAATTCTTCTAACATTCGCTCGCGAAATATTGAAGGAATGACGATTCTATGGCCACGGAATAAACAACCCCCGATAACCTGCAAATCCGTTTTACACATAAAAAATGGTAGTATTTGCCTGCAACTAATCTTGCGCGGCCAACCATGCTGCATATAATTCATCACGGTTTTAATAATTTTATCATCGGCCGTAGCGCGCTGTATTCGTTCGAACGAGACCGGCTCTTGAGTTGCATTCATGAACAACAGAGCGATTGGGAGGTCATCGCACTCCTTGCGAACAGCTGATCCGTTCGATTCGATTGTTAAAGGCGCGCGGGAAAAGTAATCTGCCACAATATTATTTTTATTACTAATATACTGTACTTCATAGTTGTAAGCGGATAGCATAATTGCATACCTTTGCAGTCGAAGGGCGGTGGTCACGGATATGCCGTCCTTTTTACCAAAGATTGAGAGAAGCGGCCTATGATCTGTTCTCAATACGAAAGGTTCTTGACACCCATACAAGTACTGGTGGAAACGTTTTATGCCGAACACCAAAGCGCACGCTTCTTTCATAATCTGACTGTAATTCTTTTCAGCTGGTGATAAGGAACGCGAACCAAACGCGATCGGCCTCTCCGTACCGTCGCTGAACAAATGTGCTAGTACCGCGCCGAGACCCGTGGGACCCGCGTCCACGGTCAACACCAGCCGCGCTCGCGGATCGAAATGTGCCAACACGCGGTCTGAAGCTAGTTCGCGACGCACGGCATCGAACGCAGTCTGCTGTTTCTTGTCCCAGTGCCATTCAATATTGTCTTTTAACAGTTCATTTAGCGGGCTTAACATTGAAGACGCATTTGGAATGAAATTTCTATAATAATTGATTACGCCTAGAAATCGTTTTAATTCTAGTACGTTGGTAGGGACAGGGGCCCTTAAAATCGCTTCTACCTTACTCGGGCATGTTTTAAGGCCGTTTTTATCTATTTTGAACCCTAGATATGTGACGCTGTCTTGGAAAAATAAGCATTTTTCTTTTTGTAGCCTTAAGCCGGCGTCCTGAATCCTACCTAATAATATACGAAGTCTTTCTAAATGAAGAGTTCTGTTCGGGGCCGTGAGACAAATGTCATCGTACCAACACGACACACCTTCAATACCTGCGACCAGAGATTCTACGGTACGCTGGAAAATAGCTGGGGCATTAGCGAGGCCGTACACTAGGCGCGTATATTTGAAAAGGCCTTTCGGTGTATTGATGGTTGTTAGGTCTTGTGAGGATTCAGATAAACATAATTGATTGTAAGCGTTGCTTAAATCTAGCTTCGAATAATGTTCCCCGCCCCCTAACTTAGCAAAAACTTCATCGATATGAGGTAACGGGTATTTATCGATTTTTAATACCTTATTTAAGGTGCAAGAAAAATCTCCAGCTATTTTCACTTTACCATTCTCTTTCAGAACCGGTACAATGGGCGTGGCGAAATCTGAGAATTGTACAGGTATCAATATACCTTCCTTAACGAGCCTATCTAACTCTTCCACGACTTTGTCCTTAAGAGCAAACGGTATCTGACGCGGTTTAAAAAATTTTGGCACTGCGTTTTCTTTTAAATGTAGGTGGACTTCAAATTTATTAAAACGTCCCAATTCATCGCGCCAAATATCAGGAAATTCATTCAAAATTTGCTGCACCTCTTGACATTCCGCTTTAACTGATAAGCTGTTGTTACTCGACATAGAAACTAAACTCATGTTGTACTGTGCCATGAAGTCACGACCCAACAATGGTGGACCACCTTGAGTAATTACATAAAAAGAAATTTGTTTCCTAATACCATTGTAACACAATTCACAGTCGAAATACCCAATGGGCGTTACTTTATGTTTAGTATAAAGACAGAAAACTACATCTGATTTCAATAACCTGTAAGATTGGAAATTTTCTTTATAAAAACTTTCTGAGATCACACTGCGTCCAGCTCCACAATCTAGCTCCATAGAATATAACTTATTATCTATAGAGATATTCACTTTAATAGGATCATAGTGGACATACCTCAAATTAAACAAATCACATTCCTTGCACTCGTGTCTGTCGCTGTCGCTCGCATCCATATTATGCAACGCAACTTTTCCGACCTTTTTAACACCGCACACTTTTTTAAGATGACCTTTTTCACCACAAATCATGCACTTATAATCTTTGAAACGGCACTTTTCAACGCAATGACCCTTTAAACCACACACTGCACATCGCGCGGCCGAGGGGGCCGTTGCCTGCGCAGGACCCGGGCGGGCCACGCCTTGCCCGCGACGCTCGCCAACTCGATACACCATCTCTTGCTTGATAAGCTGCTCACCGCCATCACCGACACAAGCTCTCGCTGCCCGAGCACATGCTGTCTCCTGAGCTATTTCTATAGCCCTAGATAGCGTCAAGGACTTCGAGTCCTGTTCGAACAATCGATCTCTTTCCGGGCCTACTTTTAGACCTAGGATAAATCGATCGCGTAGCAACGTATTCAATTCTGTACCGAAATCACAGTGCACGGCGAGTCCTCTCAAACGTGCCGCCCAATCTTCGACTTTTTCACCGTCCATTCTGATCGCATCATAAAATTTTGCCCTGTCGGCAAAAGTCGATCTTTTCGGTTGAAAATGTCCGTTGAGTACTTGAACCAATTCATTCCACGGTACCGTTTCTACCTCCTTTGGATGCACGAGGTTCCTCACCAGCCGGTACGACTCATCAGATAGATGTGCGATTAATACTGAATTCCAGTTCCCGGTATCAATTTTGTTTAATTTTAGGAAGTTAGTCAATTTCTTGTGGAATATTTGCCAATCCTGACTTTTATAATCGAATTCGTTAACACTCCCGATGAGTTGAGACATTTTTATTTCACGCGCAGGTAGTTCGTCGCCAGATGTTATAAATGTAGCGTAGGTACTCGACTAGCAATGAAACGACCGTATGTAGTGACCACTGGTTTATTACTGCGTAATGATAGGTGGGGAGGGGCGCGGGGCGCGCGCGCGCTTACATGTACAAACACTGCAGTTTAGTACCGAACACTCAAACTAGCACTCAGCACTTAAAGGTTTGGACTATTGCACTAATCTTAACCCCTTTGACATCAATTTCAAGGACTAAAAATTCGGGATTGCCGCTATAAGTTATCGGAGAAGATGACAGAATTTTGAAGGGGATGTCACTTCGCAAGTATTTGGCAACACCCCCGCTCTTTTTTCCCGTGCGATCATTGCGAATTAAGATAAAACCGGGTATCCAGTGGAGTACGTGCCTATTCGCCTGCCTAATAATATCATTGCGGGGCTTTCAGTAAATATGTCCAAAATGCCTTATCTATAGGTATTGTGTTTCTCTAAAATAGCTTTTTTAATAACTCGTTTTAGTAGTCTATTTCTTCTTAGCGTGTCAATGGCAAATACAAATATTCAAGTATTGTGTTTGGCCCAGAATTCAGCCAAGTAGTCTACTGGAAAGTGCTAATTAGCAGACACAATAGAAAAACAATAGTCTTGTGAACCAAAGTTCCCAAAAGCCACTCAATCTATTTGAAGCGGGGTGTCTGTAAACATTTGTGTTCAGTACTGACAAATTTTGTAAATTCATGACTGAGTACGCATCGACTGAGTTAGTCGATGCGTACTGTGTACAATTATCACTATCTATTTGCATAGGCAACCCTCATCTGCTATATAACTCAGTTAATCTATCTATGAGACTAACCCCGAGTTTCTCAGCTCTAAATTATCGCAGAATTAATGTGACAAATTGTCACGCACGCGTTATCTGCTGTGATTGGCTGTTGAAAATTCATTAAACCAATCACAGCAGATAACGCGTGCGTGACAATTTGTCACATAAATATTTAATTAATTGCATTGTCATCGGTCCTTGATAAGTATGCAGTTTCAAAATAATTCGATGTTTTGAAGGGGGTGAAAATCACGTTCAAATATTCCGTTTTATATCTATGTCCGTTACAAAGATACATGGATACATAGATATATACATACCATGTTAATAAAAGCGTGTTAAAAAAGATTGAAATGACGAGTCATGCAACATTAAAATATACAGTCTAATATCAATCAACAAAAACTATTTTGCACTCATTCCGGCTGACACCAAAATGTCTCTGTTTAGGATTTTATGTACTAATTTTGTGTGCGCTATTGCAAAAGAGATCGACTTCTAAGTGTGATGGTAAGCTATTGAAAGCTTTGTCGATGCGCACAGAGACTAATATATATATACTTTTTTTTTCCTTAACACTAATTGGCGCCTTATGTGCTTAACCTCTAACATTCCGGTCAATCTTTCATGCCTCTCGTACTTTCATTCTTCATACTAACTCTTTCTTTCATACATCACCTTGCATTCTGTGGGTAAGAGACCCACTTTTATTATTCTAATCTAAGGGCATGATTTATTTACTTATAAAAATAGGTGTAGAGACTAATATATTAAAGAATGAGAGATGGCGCATTGTGTCTGCAGCAGAGGCCGTGTTCGTAGGCTGCCTTTGTTACAGCGAGGAATTATTTTGCTGAGTAGTTCGAGACAATCTACCGAGCCTTTTACCTATTTACTATGTTTGCCAAAAAAACATGTCATTGATGTTACGTATTGCGTGCAAAGGTAAAAAATGGTATCGCTTGCAACGGTGTTCGTAGTCGACTGAGAATTGCTTCGCCTCAAAGTCAGTATTCTAAAAAACTGTAGGAACCATATTAGCTGACACTTACGGAACCGCCTGCTTGGAATTTGTACTGCCCCCAAAATCTTAATAAATTACAGCGTACTTGTTATTCTGACGTAAAAGCTATATTATTGTAAAGTTTCATCAACACCCGTTCACTAGATTTTGCTTGAAGGAGTAACAAACATCCATTCCTACAACCTTCACGTTTGTGAATAGGAAGACGGAAGACCAATACAGTTTTATAAATGCGTTTAATTCATTGCTATCTTCTTCTGCCTAGCCTTTTTCCAACTATATTGGGATCGGCTTCCAGTCTTACCGTATTCAGCTGAGTACCAGTGTTTTACATGGAGCGACTGCCTATCTGACCTCCACAACCCAGTAACTGGGTAACACGGTACCCCTTGGCAAGACTGGTGACAGATCTCAGGCTTCTGACTACCCGTAACGACTGCCAAAGATCTTCAAATGACAGCCGGGACCAACGGCTTAACGTGCTTGCCGAGGCACGGAGGAAACTCGGTATGTTGAAAATGGTCACCCATCCACGGACCGACCTCGTCAAGCATTGCTTAACCTTGAAGTTCGATCCGTGCGGCTGTTATTACTTATTTAGCCACGAGCTCCTAATTCATTGCTATATTAAGTTTAATGTTACGACTGGAAGAAAGAGGAAATGTGGGTAAAACTACAAGTAATTTTTATAACCACATAAACACTGGTAGAATAGTCGTCACAGCTCAGCTGCCAATGAAAAAAAAAAACGATAAAGGCTTGATAACTGTATGTATTTGTTTGTATTCAGCCTCTCGATATCTGTTACGAATATACTACTATTCATTCTGTGTAGCAAAGTGTTAGTGAGCGGTCAAGTTGGAACTCAAGGCCTTAAAGTAAACGGGACTTTATTTATAAATAAATGTAAGTACCAAACTATAATTATTCTTGTTTAAATTTAAGTTTTATGTATTACAATTAAACCTTCATAAAAAATTACCTGTGGGACATATTTAATATTCAGTTTAACATCATAATCTATGAGATTATGATGTTTTTAGAACTTTGACAATCATTACGGATATTCAGAAGCCAGGATATCTTAAACCAGTCATGCTAATGGTGTTACCCAGTAAGGAATGGGCATTATTCAGATGGCCCGGTCAATTTAATTATTTAAATAGTTTTTAGCATATTGCCTAACCCATATTAGGCTGTGATGGCCAGAAGCGTGCTGCATTATTGTTACAATTGGCCATGGGTATCAGTAATACCCAAAATCAAAGAGTATTTGTCTGGTGGCCTTGGTTCACGAATGTACCCAAGCAGAAAATATTCGAAGTGACTGTAAATAATGCCTTGTTACACGAAATTACGACGATCACGAAGTTACTGTCAAATTTCCATGAACAATTTGCAACGTTTATTTACAACCAATTTTATTAATATTTAACATATTTTTAAACAATTTACACACAGTTCAAAAGGCCTGTTTATTGGCATTATAAAAATATCAAGTGTTAACAAAATACTCGGAAAGGAAGTCATAAATATAGTTTGTTTACAAAACTTGTTTCTGTTGCGGCCAGGTAGCGGCTCACTCCTGGCCAAATAAAGCTTGATTGACCCTGGGTACCACTGGTACCGATGACCGGGTCAAGGGTTAGGCATTTTTCTAATTGTCTGGGCAATATGAATAATGCCGTATTAAGCACTTGGTACATAAAATATAGATTATCAAATCTACCAATATGATACATGGAGCAGATGTATAATATTGCCACTCTGCTCAGCTGGACCTTGCGGTCGGCTTCCAGTCAAACCGGAGCCATAGTTGGGAAAATGTTTGGCAGATTGGTTGGATACGGTCGCCAGTTTTGCCAAGTGATTTGAATAACTTACTACTGTCTGGGTTTGCAGAATGGATCGCTGGGTTGGCAAAACTGCTGTGGTGACAGGAGCGAGCTCGGGCATCGGGGCATCCATCTGTGTGGAGCTTGCCAATGCTGGGATCAACGTCGTCGGTCTCGCCAGGAGGGCTGGCCCTATTGAGGTGAGACTTGTAACACCTGTGACTCCTTAGTGCCTAATGAAATCAAGACATAAAACCGGCCAAGTGCGAGTCGGACTCGCGCACGAATGGTTCCGTACCATTATTGCAAAAAAACAGCAAAAAAATCACGTTTGTTGTATAGGAGCCCCACTTTAATATTTATATTACTCTGTTTTTAGTATTTGTTGTTATAGCGGCAACAGAAATACATCATCTGTGAAAATTTCAAATGTCTAGCTATCACAGTTCATGAGATACAGCCTGGTGACAGAGAGACAGACAGACAGAGTCTTATTAATAGGGTCGCGTTTTTACTCTTTGGGTACGGAACCCTAATAAATTAACTTGGGTTGTATTATTTTGTTAGTACTAGTATGCTAGTATTATTATGAACTGTGTTAGTAGCTTCTCTCAGTGGCTTCGCGCGACTTCATCCCAAAAACGTACTCTTGGTATTAAAAGTATGCTATGTCCTTCTCCATCGTCCTATCTATATCTATAGTAACAAAAACATAAATCATTGCGTCAGTGGTAAGGGCGTGTAATAAACAGACAGAGATACAAGAAATGGTTCGTAGTCTTATGTTAATAATTCGTAATATGCAATAAGTTTTCATAAAAATACTGTAAAATTTCTTAGATACAAGGTAAAGGAATTAAAATGTGCTATCCGTAGTTGTGCAATATTTTATCTTATTCTTGTATATATGTATCTATATATGTAATCTGAATCTCGGAAACGGCTCCATCGATTTTCATGAAATTTTGTATGCAGGGGGTTTCGGGGGCGATAAATCGGTTTCATTTTTAGAAAACGTCATTTTCTCTATTTTCATCCGTGCTCGGTCGCCCAGGTACTGATATTTTATATGTTAAGGTTAATCTATACTAATATTATAGAGAGGAAAGATTTTGTGTTTGTTTGTTTGTTTGTACCGAATAAGCTCCGAAACTACTGGACAGATTTAAAAAAATCTTTCGCCAATAGAAAACTACATTATTCCTGAGTGACAAAGGCTATATTTTTAATCCCGAAAACGGGTCCAGTGGTTCACGGGAGCGAAACCGCGGGCAACAGCTATTTCATTATAATTATAGTCGTAATATTATTGACTATCTCTGGGAAACGGTTCGACGAACACAATCATGAAATGGGTTCACTTTCATCAGTTGATTGTTGGTTTAAATAATACCTAGGTATTTACACTTTCATTTTTAACGACAATAACACAGTGAAATGACACAATGCTACTGTAACTTATCTTTTGCGTGTTAGTAAGTAATTGCTCTCTCTGATCTGAAAGGCAATTAGCTGTCTGGCAAAGATCTGATCGTTCTGATTCGATATGTAACAGTTTCAGAGTTACTGCTGCGCTGCTTCCGTTATAACGGTTAATTTCCACAGGCCGATACAATGATTTGTTGGGCAACAGCCACACGAGTCGATCTTTAAGATTCAGCAACGCTTGTCGAGGTCGATTTGTGGATACATGGATTCGTCGATTTGGGGATGGTCAATCCATTACATACCGACCGAGACCCTTCCGTTTTGTGGCAAGCCATTAAAGCCATTCCCGGCTGGTTATCAAAATATTTTTTTTTTAATTTCACATTGGCCTACGTGGGCACTTAAAAAACATCGGCAAAAGGAGCAAGGTTCGGTTTGGTCGTTTCCTATGGAGAAGAACCGGAAAGAAACTCCATTGTTAGATACTCTTTTAAAATGGTTTGGTTTTACAATATTTCCATGTTACAGCATTAGAACTTAGGTATGGGGGGACAACGTAGGACCGACAATAAGTCGTAAGTTAACAAAATGTTAACAAGCATCTAGAAATCTAGAGGGCTAATATTGTTCACACATTCACAAAACAATCGGTAAAAGAATCTATACAAAGGTAAAAATAGTACATTACGATATTAGTGCGTTATAACCAATACGCACGTATATCGTACGACGTTTTTTAACACATTTGCGAGGAAACAGAAAAAAAAAACATTTTATATTTTGTCCATTTCTAATTATTGAAACAGTTAGTGAAATTACAATTATTAAAATAATACGTAGTTGTAGTTGGTTTTTTAATTATGTTTTTATTATTATTATTACTATTCATAATGTCATTGTTTTGTGTTAGGGTAAATGTTGGAGACGACGAAACTTCTTGAAAGGCGGCAGAAGAGCATTGTAATTCGTCATTAGTTGTAAATAAAAAAATATCCTCAGTAGAAGTAGAGGGGCGCGGCTCAGGGTAAAACTTCTTCGTTTGTGGCTCCAAATTTATTGCCTGAGTTATTTTGGCACTTATATTTGCTTTGTTTTGGATGGAATCTTCTACATAAGATTCTGCTACTGCGTTAGAACGCCACCCGCCATGCCGCTTTAAAGTCAATATATCAGCTCCCGAATCAGCAAGTAATGTAGCTGACGTTCTTCTGAAACTGTGCCCTGTATAACAATCAGCGTCCGGCAATCCTAAAAACTTGGCGACTTCCTTTGGCATGGCACCGAATTTATTTATGCCAATAGGTTGCGCAGTAAATTTACCTTTTTGGTAATTCCGAAAGAAATGATTATTTTTTGCCTTAGTCGTACGCAGAGCTTCATATTTTTTAACCACGTCATAAAATGGGCCGTTGATAATAAAAGATCGGGGTATTTTGTTTTTAGTGTTTGGGATTTTAATTAAAAGCATTTTGCCTTGAGTTTCAATGTCATTTGTGGTAATATTGTGAAGCTCTTGCCGTCTACATGCACCATTAATACCAAATATTAACGCAACCTGAAAATAAATAAAAATGTGTAAGATAAGGTATAGGTACTTAGCTTACAGACGGTCGTTAAAAAATATGTAAAAGAGTATGTACAGTAGGTAGATTAATACATAAAATAAGGAGGCAAACTGACCTTAGTTGCCAGGTACTGGCTATCTGGAGCATCTCTTAGAAACTTTTCGACGTCATTTGATGACAGTACCTTAGATTTTTTCTTTATAAAACCATCAGAGCGTCTCTTTAAAAATGCAATGAGATTTGAATATAAATTAATATCGACACCAGTTTTCATCTTGAGGGTACTTTTCAGCATCGAATATGTTGTCCACAACGAGCTAGGCTTATATTTACTAGCTAGTTCATTAAAATACGCCAAAACTACATTTTCGGCAAATGACTTGGCATTTTTCATGTTTTTCCACTTCAAAAAATTTTCATACGTGGTTATGTATCTGTCTTTGGATATTGACGGCAGCAAGCTGTCGCATGCGGTTCGCGCTTCTGTTAGTATATCCGGTGGAGTTGAAGTAATATATGGCTCTTCTTCATTATTGAAAGTTGTCATATTTAAATTTTCACAATACAAGTACAAAGAAAAGAAAATTTGAGAAAAATGGCGCGAGGATTATTTTCTGCCGTAGCTGCGTGAAAATGTTGGCAAAAACGTTAGAGCATGCAGCCAAGTTTTTAAATTACCGAATAAACTATTTTTTTTTATTTTAAATAAACTGAATCTGTGAATGCACACTGTTGCTTTCCCGCCAACAGCGCGCTAGCGCTGCCTACTGACTGGCGCCGCGCGGCGATTAGTTCGAAATTTGAATAGCAACAGCGCGCGAAATGGCAAATAATACTGTTATGGAATTTGTATGGACTATAACTTAACTATTAGCTTTGGCAACACACGCGTTTTTTATGACCCGCTTTACATATTTAAAACCGGTGGAATTACATCAGCTTTACGAGCAACGGTGTTAAAAAAAAGTATAACAAGACTAAATATAACATTTTATGTCTTTTTGACAGTTAGAAGACCGAACATCTGTCATCCAATCTCGTCATAGGGTATTGCACAGACTGCTTAGAGATACTACGTATGGTTATTGTGTTACCTACCCAGTTACTGGGTTGTTGGGGTCAGATAGGGAGTTGATCCATGTTAAATTGAGTCTTTGGTCAGCTGGACCCGCGAGTCCACTAGACCACATAATTATTTTTCTGAATTTTTTTGATTTTATTGTTTTTTTTTAGTTCCGGTTATACTGTAAGCCGATTAGACGACCCCAAAATAGTTGAAATAAAGCTAGGCAGATCGATTGATACAATAACTTTATGTGCAGGAATTGAAGTCGCAAGTGAGGGGCAATGGCACGATCACAGCTCGGCAGTGCGACGTATCCAGCGTAGAGGATGTGGCAGCCACCTTCAAGTGGATCGGCGACAGCTTCGGCTGCGTCCACATCCTGGTCAACAACGCCGGGGTGTTGGTGCAAGGGGGTATCACAGGTACTTGTGTTATCTTTTGTCAACGGATTCATCTGCGTGAAAGTCGAAAATTCTACCACGGGAACGAACTGTCGGGATAACGGAATATCTTATTTCCTAATCCAGGTCATGGTCTACCTAGTCTCCCCTATGTATCGAATTATTTTCAGATGTTCAGGATTGATTAACAGGCAGCCTTACATACAGATTGTCACATAGAAGGTTAGAATAGGATATTATATGAAGGCAACTGGAAAGTGATATTCTGTATTAACTGTGAATCGATTATATGTTGACTGGTAGCCGTATTGCTTAAGTTATTACGGCACCGCAAAGAGTTTTACCGCAATCCAATCGACCAAATCGACCAATCACATGCGAGATGAATGACGCGTTGTGGATTTCCGTCTGTATGATTGGTCGATTTGGTCGATTGGATAGCGGTCAAACTCTTTGCGTTACCGTATTCACTTTCGCAATGCGGCTGCGGTTTTGGTAAACTCAAGGGTTTAACGACTCTAGGTTCTGTTCTCGTAACAGCATTTAAATAATGTAGCTTCTTATTTCCACCAGATTTTTGTCTTTTTTAGTTAGGACATCAACTATGGGTTTATGCTGAGAAATGGACTTTGATTTGTTTGCATTTAGGCATGGCTTCATTTTTTTTTACCTCTGGGGGAGGCATCCGCCCCTCCAGGGGCAGGGGCCTGCGATCTTGGCGATTATATAAGGCTTTTTATATCTTACTGTTTTTTATTTATTTTGAATTTTATTGAAAGCCATAGGTAGAAATTCGCTTCATATCTGCATTAATATGTTTTAACCCTTAGGGCCTTCTCAAATTTTTTACTGTGTTTCAGACGTGGGGAACGATATGATAAGCGAGAAGGATGTGCTGTCGGTCATCGACATCAACTTGAAAGGCCCCATACTCTGCGCGAGGCACGCGATAGCTTCTATGAGGAGCAACGACTTTGATGGGCATGTTGTTAACATTAATAGGTACACTTGTAAACACGTTTCTTTAATGATTCTGCCTTGTGGTCATTTTGCATTTAATTAATTTTGTTGGTATGTGATGATGAGGTTCGTTAAGGGTAAACCCGTTACTAAGGAGCCGAACATAAACTTTATTAATTAAGTAGATATAATATAAAACATGGACTAATTACCTAATCGTTTAAATTCGGGTATTAAAAGGGATGTAGATTGTATAAAAACAATCCGGCTGCTAAAAAATAATGAACTGAAAAGAGAAAACGAGTATTAGGTATAATTTATACCTACATTAAGTATTAGGAATGATGCCGCAGCCGTATCGTGATTATAATTGCAATATTCGCGTGTTCGCAGTATCGCGGGCCACTACGTGCCGATGTTTTACAAGTTCAACGTGTACACTAGTACTAAGTACGGCATTACAGCCTTCTCAGCAGGACTGCTCAACGAACTAGCTGATCATAAGAACAAGATCAAAGTTACCGTAAGTTGTTAATTAATTAATTGAATATTGTAGTGGGGACTTGTGAGGAGACCGTATGTAGCGAAATGTATGAATGTAAAATTGGATCAGCAACTTGGTGTATGTAGAAGACGGAATTGAAGGCACTATTTGAGAGAAGCCTATAGTCCAACAGAAGACAAAATGCTAAGTGACGCAGTGATGCTAAGTGGAGAATGTAGCCATTTTTAACACCATTTAGAAATATTCTAGGTTAGTTTTTAACGGTATGCTGATACCCAATACCGGGATAATCAGTTATTTTGGTATAATTAACATAATCACCAAATTTCAAGTTCATCGGTCAATGGACAGTTAAGAAATTCTTCGGAACAAAATTTTGTGACAGACGAGTGACAGACGGACACGTAAGTGGCAGCAATAGGACTCCGTTTGGATCCTTCGGGTACAGAAATGAAACCTTAAAAAAAATATTGAGAAATATTCAGTTGCTGGTCTAATACAGGTTAAACATTAACCCACAAAGTTGATTACAAGCAAATTTTTTATTTATATTTGTATGTCTTTAGAGCTTGTCGCCGGGGTTAGTGGCCACTAATCTGGACCCAGCGCCGTCAGAGCAATCGGAGCAGATGCCAGCGCTGCGCCCCAAGGACGTCGCCGATGCCGTGCTTTACGTGATTTCTACGCCTCCTACTGTCAATGTCAGTATTGTCCATAACTAGCATCAGATGTTATTTCAGTTCATCAGAAAGATTTCGGCAACGCAAATGGTTTGATCCCACGAAGGAGTATGACAAATTCTCTTTAAGTAATTAAGTATTGCCAAAAATTATTGGACGCATTCGAAAAGAGTATCTTCACCAATGAGAGAACCCTTTGCCTCGCTGAATTTTCTTACGCAATTTGGCTGCAGATGCGCAGAACTCATAACCGGCGTGCGTTAAGTAAGTAAGAAAGTAATCATTTATTTTCTCAAATAATAGTACACACAACAAATAATTGTCAATATGTAAGGTATGTTATTTTTTTTTTTAATACAGCGCGTCATGTTTGCCTTAGAAATAATGGCATGCAAATATTAATAATAGAGTACAAATCAAAATAATAAATCCAAAATATCATGTCATATACTTAAATTATTTTAAAATGTCGTGTAAATGTTAAAATTATCATTCTAGAATTAGAAATTAAATATAGAATAATAAAAGAAATATTAAAAAAGTCAAAATATTAAATTAAATAATTTTCATGCGTTTATGACTAGATGTATGAACATAAATAAAGGATCGTAGCAGGTGGCGTTCTTTAGTCTCTGTCTACACCCATGGGAGCAAGGCGTGAGTATATGTGTGTAGGTATGTTTTGTATGTGTAACTTACATAAAGGGTGCAAGTAGCTTGCATGTCACAACTTACAGGTATTTTTATATTCGTCCCGATAATAGTCCGTCCCGGTAGTATTAGCATAATAAACGACCCACCTGCGACCTACTCATACATATCATAGAATCAACAACAACGGTACCTAATGCTCGCAATAGATGAACCTAACAATCAAGAATCTGGTTTTGTATACACATTTTAAGTTTACTATTATGTGTATTGACTCTCGCACAGCTCCAACTGTGAAGATTTAGTCATTCTCGAGGTGTCGAGGTCGAACCATAATTAAATATGTCGGTCGAACTATAAATAGCAAATGACTACGTCTTTTTTAAATTATGAATTAAATTACTACTATTCGTTGTATACTGTGATTTTTAATTTCGTAGACTAAACTGACAGCTCCACAGCTGCCAATGACCTTTTTTTTAATGTTGCAAGCATGGAGTATAGTGTTGTAGGTAAGGCTCAATCATAAGTGATTCATCGAATCGATGTGACATGACTCCTCAATTTAATTTTACCAATTGGTGTAAATAAATGTTTTATTTAACATACTATATTTAAATATATTATGTTTATATTCAACAGTATTCATACACATAGTTTATAAACTTTTATTGTGTTATGAAATCAACTCAACATAAAATGAATGCGATTGCTAAAATGAAGTCTGACATAAATAAGTAGAGACTAAGTAAGGGCCGCTAGTTTCTTAACAAATGTATTGTTTTTTGTTCATGAAATAGTTCAATTTTCGATCTACTTCGGTTTTCGACCAACTTTCGATCACTCAGGATAGTCAGGATACTACACTATTTTTATTTAACAATTAAGTGACAATCCCCCAAATGTCAGTTTAGTCTACGAAATTAAAAATCAGAGTATAGTGAATTCAATTGACGTAGTAGTTGTCTTTTGTTATACATACAAGTCTTTAGGTATATTATTATCTTATTTCTGAGATTTACATCGTTACGAAATTCTTAGATTATTCTAGTTTTTATCGATGGGAAACTACAATAAGCAATTATTTAGTAGGTTGTACCTAATGATATGATTAAAAACAATTTTTTTTAACGATAGTGTTTATCTTTTCAGATAAACGAGCTAACTATAACTCCAGTGACTGAAAGAAGATTGTAACTTAAAATATTTATTAACTACAAATGGCACATAGCACGAGGAATATATAACGTTAAGACTAGAAATGATCAGATAGAGGCATTGGAGAAGGCAGAAGATGCGAGTCCTATCATGCTAGTACCGAACTGTAGCATGGCGCGGAGGATGTCCATCTTCAGGGTCCACAGCGGAGACGATGACGACTGGGATGATGACTGCGCCTGCACATAAATATCACATATTAGAATACAATTTGAAGTGTGGAAAATTGTGTTAATCTCATCTTCTAAAATAATCTAAGATTATCTACGATAGCCGTAACAGCACTCAGTGATGTAATACTTACTCTATGGTATCTGCAACGGAATCGAATAAATAAATTTTCTAAATTGTTTTAGTTTATTTTATTAACATCTTACTAAAATGGCTATAAGCTATAGTTCTACCAGGGTAAACCACCCTTTCGCTGGCACCCCTCCCTCCTGTTATTGGCACTTCTGAGTTTAGAGGCATAGATAGGCGTTTAAAGAAAACCATAGATTACGCAATGTTGAAATTTTTGTGCCAGTAATAGGATTTTAGATAGCTTTTTTATAATTCAGTGAAAATATATGTACATATAATTACTATTTCACTGGATTAAACGACTCTTAAAATAAAGATTAGAATATTTCCTTCGATGTCATGATAATTTATATCTACACTCACAACGTAATGTTCCAAATATGAATTCAAAAATTATTGTATAAAACCTTACTTTATATTCGTGAAAAGGTAAAATTAAAAAAATAACCATTACATTGAACATTTTGCTTCGATTTTCAAACAATTGCATAATAAAATAACTTTTTAATTTTTATAGCACACATTTAATTTTTATTTTATTGGCGCGCATGAGCTCATCGACTTAATGTAGAAAAGTAGTGTCATTGTCTATGGATGCGCGCGCTGCGCAGTCATGCGCAATGAGAATCTAAATTGCCCGCCATACCACTTATTTTTTCCGTTTCCACTTTTGTTTTATTTCAAATCTATGAGTAAAGATAAAATAGTGTATGCAACGGCATATAATTAGGTATTAAAATACTCGCGTGTTATTATCACAGATAAACAGACGCTCGTGTTTTAATAACTCTTATTAAATGACCATTGCATAAACTACTATTGTATGCTTGTGCATTTCAATATCATTTTCTGGGCATTTGATTACGAAGCTAGGCGAGGCACACTCCTTCAAGTGCCAATAACTGGTTATCTTACCCTATTAAACTAACTACATTTATTATAATATAACGATCACAATATCATGCTTAAAATAAAGTAACTTTCATCGGGTGCCTATTAACAGGGTGTAACGAAAAGGTGTGATCATATTTTAAAAACTGCTTCTGGACAACTTTCTCCAAGGAAGTTATACCTAGGCAATTACAAGAAAAATGGATTTTCTATACAAAGTTGTCGTTAGCTGGGACAATCCCACCGCACTACTCCCAAACCACTGCAACTCCTGAAAGCCAGAATCAACTGTGGCGACCAGCAGAAGAGCGCAGGGGAAATGAAGCTCGTCTTGGATCCTGCAACGAAATTAATCAGAAAAGAATATAGGAAGAGTAGGAAAAAGTTGTCGTTAGCCGACTAAAATTTGTATGAAGGAAGGATATGACTTTCTTGGAGAAAGTTGTTCATATACATGGGCGCAAGCAGTTTTTACACGATTGCCCAAAAAAAGTGTTTTGTTTTCAGGGTCCATGTATGTTTGTGAGTTTCTTTATTCCACCATAACTTCGCAATGGCTTAATCGATATCAATGTATGTGGCGTCGTTAGAAGCGTTGCGTTATCCCGGGTAACATATGCTATTATAGCTTTACATAGAGAAAATTTAAAAAATATAATGGGAGCCATGGATTATGAAAAAAAAAGGAAATATTATTTCATAAAATATCCACAAGACTCATGACAAAAAGTCTCTTCAAGAACTAAATCGCATCAGAGATCTTAATCACAATTAAAAAACCAAAATAAAAATATTTCGTGTAATTATTTGTGCGGTATCGATTTCCTAAAAAATAAAAGTTATCTTTCGTGGCACTTGTGCGTTTGCAAAAATATCGTTTTATCACTAAAAGGTATGAAATCAAAAACAAATAATTTAAAAAAAAGCAAGTAGTTGTCGGGGGACCTGTAAAGAATGTTCCAAGGAACCGTCCGCGACTGCAATGAAAAGTTTGGTTTTCAGTTGTCCACTTTTGGGCACAATGGCGGTTTTTTCAAGTAATTTTTTAGTTACACCCTGTTTAGCAGCTTTAGACTGCTGAATATATGATGACGAAAGTGTGTTTTAGCATGTTGACGAAGCTCCTTCTTTTAGCTACACAACTATACTACAAAACAGATACTGATGACTATCCCAAGAGCTACAATATCGCCAAGGTCTCCATAAATCAATAAGCAGTGTTTCGTTTTCATCGCCGCCAACCGCTGCCACCAGAGCTTGTTTTGGACATTTCTCCGAGCAATCCCATGAGCAGGCTTGCAATGAATCCCGCTGAGTCGGCCATTTTCGGTTTTCCATTCTCCTCATCTGACCCTGAAGCGTCGGGATCACCAGCCTAAAATAGTTAAAGTTTAGAGCGGTTCCATTAGCATGAGGGTTTGAAACAGGACATTTTTTTTTAGATTGATGTCTTACCGCACTTGTCCCTTTCACTAAAGTAGATATGAACTTTCCAAAGAAGGCACCGTTATTTTTCTGAAATATGCAGAAGTTTTATGAGAAAACTTAAGTTTTTGAAGTTGTACTCATTCAAAATTAGAAAAGATTGGTTAAAAACTTGACGTACCGCTCCACCTCCGGTGATAGTATCCAGAGATGTCAGAAGATAACTTCCAATGATCTCTCCAGGGTTCTGGTTTCCCTCAGACTTAAAGAAAATAGATTAGTTAGTATAGGTCATCTTATCATTTTAGTAAACAATGCAGGAATTTTGAAAGATTTTCTGCACTTACCAACAAACCAACTAGGAGTCCTAATCCAGTTGCTATAATGGCGTTAATATCAACACCGTCTCCCTGAAAATTCTCATGTGTTAGCGAATACTAAGTGCAAAATTATCACCCCATCAATTTAAAGTGGTTGGCTTTAGACTTACACTCAAGCTGGCGACAATTCCACCTACTGTCGCTAACAAAGTTCCCAAATCCGATTCACCGTCCTGTTAAAAATATCTGATTAAGTATCATATTCGATGGCTGGTACACTTACTTTTGTTCCCAACTTACGCCACTCAATCCGGCAAGCAGGCCTAATATTCCACCTCCTTGACCGTCCCCGCCTGGTACATCATCGTAATCAGAATCATTTGAATCATTATCATCATCGTCGTCTCCATTACCACCGTTTGAAGCGGAGTCTTGTTTGGAACCTTCATTTTCGTTACTCTCTTTCTCCACACTCTCTTCAGCTCCATTATCTTCGTCGGAACCTTCATCGCTATCATTACTTTCACTATCATCATCCTCTTCAAGTTCAAGTTTTTGGAATGGAGGAGGTTTCAAATCTACTGTGTAGTCGATGTCTATTTCGTTGTCTCCGATGTCCTGACGTTTCTGTATCACCTTAATTTGGTTGCGGTTGATACGTATCAGGTCTTGTATCAACTTCCTAATAATTATGTTGTTCTTTTTAACCTGTAAGTTGAATGAATTATTTTACTACTAACTATATGATTTTTCATAACTATCAATCATTTATTCATAGAAAGTGCAAAAGAATTTGTAATAAACTAAAAAAAACTTACCTTTTGTGCAACGTGCTTCAGTGCGTAAAGTGTGTCAAAGTGCATCCCGAAACAAAACTCACAGCGTGCATCACAACAAAAATTTATAAAAGTCACAACTCAACAAAAATATGTAAAAGTAGTAAGCCTTGACTGTGTCTGCGTGAACTTTACCGGTCAACCAGTGCGTTAAGTGCAAAAATGCATAAATATGCACAGTGAGCGTGGAAACAGGCTTAAGTAAACCCGGCACATTTCATTTGTTTTCATCATTGCATTTGTTTATTAAATAAAATCTTTTTATTTTATCTAAGAATTATGTTCATGAGAATGTCTCTAACTAAAGCAGTCGTGTCTCGAGTATCTCTCTATACTGCAGTGGAATTCAGACAATACTTGAAAGCAATATTTAAATCCGTAAATTCTTAGCCCATTGCTATGTTTTCTCTACCTCAAAACCAGTAAACTACTATATAACTTTTATATTGCTATTTCTGTTTCAATTTGTAGATCTTGAACTACAAAACTACTAGTTATTAGCTCTAAATGGGACTGCGCCCTTATTAGGGTTCGGAAGAGTAAAATAGGTCACCTAGCAAATAGTGCAGTGCAGGTAAAAAAATCAAGAAAAAGAGAAGTGATCATCCAAGACCAACTTAACTAGAATCTCAGATCTCGGTCTCGATCTCTGGAATCTCGGTCCTGGTTTAACAAGAGTGACTTACATTTTTGCCGCCAGACCCTGAAGCAGGGAATAGTGAGTTGGCCAAGTTCAGCAGGCTGAAGATATTGCTGCCACCACCACTCGACGCGGATGAGTTGGGCGTGCCGGTTCCGAAGTCGTCGTCATCATCATCGTCAGCGTCACTTTTGTCTGCATCTATAGATACTGTAGTCGTGGAGCTAGTCTTCAAATCATCGGCTGACGGAGATTTGTCGCTGATTTCTTTCTGCATTATAATTATAAAATTAGGAAGTTCAAGAGTGATCATTCCGGTTGATAGAGAATTTTGGGAAAGTCTTTAGAGACTTGAAAGATTCATATTATTTCAGTTTTAAAAACGTGGTTTTGAATTATTTACTAAGAATTAAACGCAGATAAAAGCACCTAAGCATGCTCGTAATGTATAAATAAATGTTTCACGCTATTTCTATGTTAATTAATGTAATTGGTCTTTGTATCGTTTTAATTATCTATAAATAAATAACTATAGACCTACAAGTCTGTATCTACAAAGTTCCTTTAGAAGGGGTAGGGACACAACCTACATAAATTGCAACTGGTAATTTAAATCAGTTAACGCAACCAGTTTGAAGTACTTAACTAAGACTACCTCAACAGTCTGTCTCGAGCAAGAATTTATATAACTACTAAAAAGACAAAGCATAATGCAACATATTTGAGGCTAAGAGAGTGCTTTCTACAGTAAATGGAAATAATAATTTTATTATGTTTGTAGGTACATACCGATTCTGTAGCAGCAGAAGCAGTCGACGATTCTTTTGAAGCACTATTGGATGATGATTCCTTTGAATCTACTTTGTTGTCAGCAAATCCTCTCCGCCGGCGGAAACCATTGGCTGGCACGCAGAATGCATTAGCCATCAGAGACAGCACCAGGAAAAACGCAAAACTTTGACCACGCACCATTGTCAACATCAACTCACTAGGGACACTGGAATCACTTCAACAAAACAACCATCTAAATAAATTTACTGCCAATTAAATAAGTCTTTTCATTGTCGAACAAGAATGTTGCAAAACTAGTCATAATTAACATATAATGGTGCTCTCATTTGAGACATTAATACATTTTTTTTACTAATGAACTGGCCTGAGTTTGCGGTATAACTTTGCACAATGTGTACGTGACTTGAAGACACTATGATAACTGTTCAGTTCATCTTGAGGTAGGCCGTCTACTAATACATCTAATGAAAAATAGAACTGAAACCACAGCATACCGACCGAAATTAGTTGCTAAGTGGACCTTTATTAATACGTAACACTACAAGATGTAGCAAACAGTCATAATATGTACACAGATTCTAAACCCTTGTAAGGCATCTAAACAACAAGGGCACATTTGTAAAAAAAATGCGAACATAATGTAGATTAGGTTTTTCTAAATATGTGACACAGTACCTTTCTGACTAGTTGTGGTCGAATCAGTCAACCTTCGCTTATTGGTCGTTGCAAGCCGAAAGGAATAACTTATAACAAAACTGGGTTCCTGTTGCGCGGCTACAGGCTGTGTCTTTTGAAAAATCTTTTTAGCTAAAGATTTTCTTGGTTATAACGGTAGTTCTAAAACTATGATGACATAGCGGTTTGTAGTCTTACATAAACCAAATGGGTCCTAGAACACTACCTTGAGGTACTCCATTTTTTTACTTTGGCATTAATGAAGGCGTAATCATAATAATCAATTCCGTTTATCAGGTTCCTTTTGTTAATTTGTTTCATCTTACTTTAAAAGTAAAAGGCTTATTTTGAAGAGCTCTTGTAACCTTGTTATTTGCATCACTATTCACTATACGAGTATAACATGTGATGAAGGCAGAAAGACACATACACCTGTATTCGCATACACACTTCTCTACTGGGATTAAAAGTCATGATTGAAATACGAAGAAAACGACACAAAAAGTATTTTTTTTTTCATGTATCGGATTGGCATAAAAAAACAGGTAGCATGTGGTGACCGGTTTGGTTTAGGTTATACCAATTTATGCTAGTATTATATTATCTGTGACCAAGTGTACCAGCAGTTGAAACTTTTCGTGATAGTTAACGTCTTCAAGAATTGCTTGAATATTACGAAATATAATAACCAAGTTAATAGCAACAGCCTGTAGCTAGGGGCGTGGTGTCGCCTAGTGGAAGGTCCGTCAGAACATTGACATTAGCGCCGGTCGCCGACGCTTGCGCCACTCGAGTTGCCAAACCATCGCGACGCACTTCCCTCTGGCCCTGCGACCTCCGGTCACCGTAAACATACACTCTATGTGTCGGCCACTTCCTCCCTCACATCTCGTTTCCCGTGTAATATTTTCCTATGTTGCAACAGATATCTTGCCAATAGATTAGAATACAGTAAACTGTTGCACAATTGCGGTATTTCGGTCGGGAGCAAATAGTTCAAACAATTTTGTGGTTTTATCATGTCGACTCTGCGTTTGTATTTAAGTTTTGATATGATATGATTTGATGAGATAAACGTTTATACATATTATCAAATAATAAAAAAGCGATAAATTGAAAAACTATTGAGCGAATTTCATGCGATTTTCATCAATGGAAAGAGTGAGAAACGAGGAAATTTTTGTGTATAATTTGACACGGGCGGAGTCGGGTCGGGTCGGTAGTTTAATAACTATTATAACTGCGAATTTTAGTTTTGTTGTAACGCTTTCACGCCTAAAGCGCTGAACCGATTTTGATGAAGATGAAAGACATAAGGTAATTTGTATCCCGGGAGTAGGTACGTACCTTTGGCATTATTTTCGACTTTCACGCGGGCGAAACCGCTGGCAGAAGCTATGTATGTAGGGAATATTGTCGAGATTCACTTGGTTGGTTAGGTTACTCATGATCAGGTTGTATTGTTATGAAATAAAACATTCAAGATCAATCAATGTAAGTATTTATTATCTTTAGATATAGTTTTATTCATAATTACAACGTAGTTAATAATAAACAAACAAGTATTCAAAAGCAAACTGTGATTTTTAATTTCGTAGACTAAACTGACAGCTGACACTAACCTTATTTTTTTTTTAAATTATGCATTCGCGAAGCATAGCATAGTGTTGTAGATAAGACTCACATCATAAGCATCGAATCATTTTGACATGACTCCTCAATTTTCTTTTATTTACCAATTATTATTATTCGTAAATTTTAATTGTTAACGTTCAGAAGTGTCGCTTACCTTCAAGTGCCGTTTCCCAGCTCAAAATTATGGCAGAATTTATGTGACAAATTGTCAAGCACGCGTTATCTGCTGTGATTGGCTGTTGAAAAATCATTCAACCAATCACAGCAGATAACGCGTACTTGACAATTTGTCACATTAATTCTGTGATAATTGTGAGCTGGGCAACTGAGGGTTAGTGGCCTATACTCCATTTGCGATAACATTAGACGTAAAATTAATGACGCTAATTTAATAGCCCATTTTACAGCCCGTTCAACCGATTTTGACTTCTATTGCGTTGGTGATACGACAAATGGTAGCTGTAGTAAACAGTTGGTTTTGGTAACAGGTTTAGCTATTTATGTCATCCTTATGTTTACGGGATAGAACTCAAAATCGGTTGAACGGACTGTAAAAAGATTTGGAAACATGTCTAATGCTATTTCAAATGGAGTTTAGTTGAAATAAATACTTTTAACTTTGACTTTGAAACGTAATAAATTTAAATTTAACAGTATAAATACACATAGTACATAAACTTTTATTGTAATAAATAAGAAATCAACAACAAAATATATTCGATCGATTGAATGAAGTCTGATATAAATGAGTTGAAATTAAATAAGAGCCGTAAGATTCTTAAGAAATGCAATTTTTTTGCCGTCAAATATTTCAATTTTCGATCTACCTCGATTTTCGATCAACTTTCGGTCACTCAGGATACGACACTATTTTTATTTTTTTTTTTTTTTTTTTTTCCTTCGCCCTTCTCAGGCAGGCTAAGGTCTTGGACCATACCGCCTCGTCTTCAGTGTTATTATTTTTCTTGATTTTTAAGTAAGGCCAAAGCCTCGTCCTCAGTAGTTTATTCCTTGTTTAATATTTATTTTAGGCCAGAGCCACGTCTTCAGTATTTATTATATAGTTAAAATCATATATTATGTTGTCATATCCGAGTATTAAGTAGGGTCATATCCGTGTATTGGTCATAATCATGTTGTGAAGTAAAGTCATATCCTTCTAGTCGCCCCGAACGGTCAAATTGCCCATCCAGTGCTGTCAATAAATTTATACAGTGCTATGTATGTACTGTAATTTTCCAGCAAACCTTGAGTGTCGCGCGGGATGCTTGCTGGCGTTTTATATATTTCCAATAATTTATCAACTAAATGAATTCTTTGTAAGTCATAAGCAGGGCATTCAAAAATTATATGATCTAGAGTCTGATCACTTCCTATGTCACAATTGATACAAACAGGCGATGTTATCATTTTCATTCTGGCTAAATGTGCATTGAATCTTCCATGTCCAAGTCTAAGACGATTTAAAATTGTATAAAATTTTCTGCTCTTAGGAATAACAGATCTGGTGAACCAGGGCATAGAACCAATGGTTCGATTTATTTTCGCATACCATTTTCCTTTAGTTCTTAGTGTTTCTTGCCAGTTCTCATGCCAAGTAAAGGTGTATTGTTCATGTAATTTGGTAAGCAGGTCGGAACTTGGTATGGCAACATTTCTCGTCTCTGGGATGTCAACGTCAACAATAACTCTTGCAAGATAATCTGCGTTTTCGTTTCCTGCTACTCCTATGTGGGAGGGTGTCCATAATAAACATATCGTAAATCCTCTAGAACAAAGATCAGCGTATAAAGCCCGAATCTCATATAAAATATTTCCGGTATTGGCGTCCAGTTTCGGATTGTGTAAGGCCATGAGAACACTCATGCAGTCGGTCGCTATAAGCCAGTCTGTGTGCCCAAGATTCTTTTCATGTATATACTGCAAAGCTGATAAAATGGCTAGAGATTCTGCTGTAAATATAGACATGGCTCCAGGTAACCGAACTCCATGTCCAACAGTAATATGAGGTATATATATAGCTAACGAAACATTTCTATTGTTTTTGGATCCATCAGTAAATATATGCCTGTATCCAGTGAACTCTGAAATTAACTGATAGACCTCTTCTTTACTCCGTAGGTCACGGTTAATATAAATGTCCATGGGCCAAAATTTGCTGATATAATTACCAGAGTAACATGGCCATCTGTCTTTACATTTCTCAATTTGATATTGATCATCAATACTGATTATATTAGAAAAGTCATGAAATATATAGGGGACATTTACGGAATTTGAGGGACTGTATACTCTATGATAAAATAATATTTTCTTTAATAGAGGATGATTTTCGAAAGATAAAAGTTTGAGAATGTACTTGGATTTTAAAAACTGAAATCTTATATTCATAGGAGGTGTGTTACACTCAATTTGAAGTGAATTAATTGGAGTTGTTTTCATTGCACCAGTTACACATCTAAGATTGTGGTTTTGAAGGATCTCTAATTTGTGAACCAATCTCTGATCAGACCCAAAGCATAAAAATCCATAGTCAAAATGACTACGAACTAAAGATTTATATAGCATAAGTAAAATTTTAGGATCAGCTGCAAATGACAGTGACTTTATAAAATTAAATGCTTTATTAGCTTTACCTAACAGATAGTCAACATACTTAGACCATGAGAGGCTGCTTGTAAAAATTATACCCAAAAACTTTACTTCATTTACTATTGGAAGAACACTATTATTGTAATAAATACATAAGTCTGTTTCAGACTCTCCAAACACTATAACTTTAGATTTTTCTGGACTGATATCCAAGTTTAAATAATGAAAATAGTTCTTTAGCCGAGTTAAAGCTGTGTTTAAAGTACTTTCAACAGAACTTATATCTGAACCTGAAGCATAGATTACCAAATCATCTGCAAACTGCAAATTTGCCACTTCAAGACCAAGAACAATGTTAAGTCTATGTAAATAAAGAAGGTAAATCAATGGACTGAGGATGCCACCTTGACATACCCCTTTGTATGAAAAACGTGGCCCTATTAAACGTTTATTTACTTTGACATATACTTCTCTACCATGTAAAAAGTTAAAGATCCATATTATAATTTTTTCAGGAATACCAAGGGCACGAAGTTCACCACACAAAATGTGCAGATTGATGTTGTTGAATGCACCCACTATATCAAAGAAGACACCAACAAAATGATTGTCCATTTTATTAGAATTGTATATATCTAATTGCAAATGAGAAATGCTATCTCGAGTGGAGTAACCACGTCGAAAGCCAAATTGATTGGATGGTAATAGACTATTACTTTCTATATAAAATTCTAACCTTTGTTTAATTAATTGTTCAAAGGTTTTTCCCATGCATGAAGTTAATGCTACTGGCCTATATGATTCTGCTTTATGTCTTTCTTTGTTAGGTTTAAGTACTGGGATGAGACAATCTATTTTCCATTCATTAGGGATGATTATTTCCTGCCAAAGTAGATTAAAAACACTTAGTATGTCAGAAAGTGCCTTAATTGATACATTTTTCAACATTTTATAGGGTATTCCGTCAAGGCCAAAAGCTGAATCACGTCTAGATGATATTGCAGATTTGAATTCCTGAAGAGAAAATGGATTAAGCAAATACTCATATTGTCCTGAAGCTTTTACTTCATAAGAAATTGATTGAAATGGCCTCTCAACTGTATCTGGAGTATATTTTTTAAGAAAATCGAATACCCAAGCTGAAATATTATTACTTGGAGGTTTATGTGTTTTATTAAATCTCTTTGAAATTTGCCAAACTCTTGATAATGGAGTAGATCTATTAAATGACTCACATAGAGAAATCCAGCTCAAATGTCTTTCTCTTTTTAACACTAACTTTTTCAGTGCTTGTAATTTTTTAAACTCAATATATTTTTCTAATGTGGGATTGTACTTGAATTCTTTATAGGCATTCCTAGAGTCTTTTACTGCTTTAGTGCAATTCAAATTCCACCATGGTAATGGGATGCGTTTTTTACGATTATTATTTACTAATGTTGTATCAAATGATGTAGCAGGTCTTAAATTTGAGGGTGATGATTTAATAATAGCTAAATTTAACAACTTTATCAAGTCATTGTATGACTGTAGTGGGTTATCTTGATTAATTTTAAAATCCACTATCAAACTATCAACACTCTTCCTATATAATACCCAATCAACCAAGTTAAAATTAACATGTTTTGGTAAATTTGAAGTTTCTGCATCATGTGAGATATTATAATTATTATTTATATGTACCCTTGTAATTACAGGCAAATGGTAACTACCTAACGGATCGTCATGAACAGACCAGTTACAAGACAATGATATTGAAGCTGATACTACAGTTAAATCAAGTGCATTTCTTTGCCACCTATCAGAGCCTACAGTAGTCATTTCTCCATCATTTAATAAAACCAAATTATAATCATTAATGATTTCAAGCACCTCTCGGCCGCGAATGTTCACACTGTTACATCCCCAAGCCGAATGATGTGCATTGAAATCTCCACCAATCAAGAGAGGACCAGGAATATTGCGAACTAAGTTATCAAATTTATACTTAGTAAATGGAGCGTTTCCGGGACTATAAAAACTGACTAATGAAATTTCTTTACTATTGCCATATTTTAAACGAATCGCTATATTTTGTATGGAATCATCATATAAAGTATCTATTTTACTAAACTGTAAACTGTTATGTATTAAAATAGCTACACCATTATGTGTATTACCTGAGTCTAATCTTACTATATTATATCCTTTAATACTAAATCTCATGTGAGGCTTGAGCCAAGTCTCACACAATAAAGCTATATGTATGTTATACTCATATAAAAAATATGAAAAAGCATGTTTGTTACTATTGATGCTCTGAGCATTCCACTGTACTATATTTAGCTGATCCATAAAATTAAGGTTTACTTATATTATTCTGAATTTTTGATAATAGAACATCTTTTATGCTTTGAGTGCAAATACTCTTTTCGTTATTTTTATTTTGAGAAATTAATGTTACTATTGTCTGTATTAAAATATTTAAAATTGGTTCTGTTTCAACTAATGATTGTAATTGTTTAGCAGGACTGGCCTTTGAAAGAGATGGAAATGACTTTTCATTGAATAAATCTGCATATGATTTTTTATTAATCTTGCTTTTGTTTTCTTCCACTTTTTGTTGTTTGACTGGGCACTGTGATGAAATAGCTACATGTTTACCTTGACAGTGGCAACATGTTGCCTCCGTTGATGGTATTTGGCATTCTTTATAATTATGGTCTTTTGAACATATGGAACATCTTTGGGAGTTCTTACAGAATTTAGCTATATGGCCATACCTTAGACACTTCAAGCATTGTTTTACCGGCGGAATGTACGGACGCACTTCGAACCGCCAGCTGTTCAGGTCTACACTATCGGGTATCGCTGCACACGAGAATGTGATGGACACCGTCTTCGTCGGCTGAAAGGACACCCCCCCTCCTTCTGAAATAGTGCGACGCATAAATCTTCTAATAGAAATAATATTCTTTGTACTAGTTATTGCGTTGTAGATGTGTTCATTGCTAAGGTCAATGGGAACATGCATGATAACACCTGTATTTTCCGTAGCGGCTGCAGGAATACTGGCTTTCAATTTATAAGTATCCAGAAATTTTCTATTCATTAGCGCTGCATTGGCCAAACCAGGACGTTCAAAAATGACACCAATTTTGTAACGATTCATCCGTAATAATTGTTTTACACCCTTGTTGTATTTTTTAATGCTGGTTGAAAGAGACATCATATCTCTATCACCAATCGGGACTAAATCAATGCTTTCTAAAAATACGACATATTCAAAATTGCCTCCGTTTTCAGGATATGACCTAATGTAGTCGGGAACCCTGAATTCCCGATACTTATCCTTTTCTACAGGGACAGCTTCCTCTGAAGAGCTTGAGGCTCCACCGTCATCTTCAGAAGACACCAACGGTGGAGCAGTAGACGAACTATCTTCTTTTTTTCTTTTTTTAGGATTCCCTTTCTTCCCCAACATGAGAAAAGCAAGCAAATAGACTTATGAATGAATAAAATAATTATTTAAAAATTTGTTTTAAAAAAAGGCGCCCTTTCGCTATGAATTTCCCGCGCTTTTTCTCTTTTATTTTATATCATTTGTTCTACTGACACTGTCGAATTCTGAGACCAATGACAACTTTCACTATTTTTATGTAACGATGAAGTGACAACTCCCCAAATATCGGTTTAGTCTACGAAATAAAAAAAAATATTGTTTCTATAATAATAGGAATAGAGGAATAGCAATTAAAACTGCATATTTACAATAAATAATAATATAATTGCACACTAGGTACATAAAGGTAACTACAGATAGGTACAGTATTATTTATAGGCAGTTATCATGATTTTGATATACCGAATAATAAATATGTAAATTCAAATATTGAACACGATTAATTAAAACGAAGGAAATTGACAGGAATAAAATATAAAGATTCATTTAAATACATTGTTTACATAATTATCGCCCTTTTCATCTCGTTCATTGGGCTGGACAGCAGCATCTACATCAAAATACATTTATACCTACTCTGCAAAGATCATACATTTAAATGTATAATGTATCTAGATATATTTAAGTTCTTATCATATGTATAATACACGAATTTAAAAAGAAATAGATGATCATCATAACATAAATATCATCAGACTATGTTTCATTGTCTTCATTGTAAGTAGTAAGTAGGTATATTAATAAAATGCCCTGTTTGTATTATTGGAAATAAGTTAGCGCCTAAATAGTTTAAGTGTCGAAAACCACAATCATTTATTATAAAATATAAATGAAAGGTAACAGTGCATTGCATCATCACAGTCTGTAAAGACTTATTAATTCGATTAGTCATTGACGCAAAATACCTGAACTTAACTAGGTAAAATCTATTGATAATTATACTATTGACAACTTAGTTTTTCATTAATTAATTTTGATTCACCAAACATTCACAACCGACATGCCATGTTTATCTTTGTAAAGCTTTCCTGAAAGCCAATTTATGGCCAATATATATTTATGTGCTTCTAACTTTATGTAAGAAGTTTGAAAACCATGCCCACTCCAAACCTCCTCTGGCAATCTACAGACTATAAAACTCTACTGGCCGGTACCATTCACTCGGTGCCCACGGAGGCGTCGGTCCGCGGAGGCCGCAACCTCTCCATGAGCGGTATGGCAACCCCGGCCAGCTCGTCCCACGAGGCGAGCCGGCGACACGGGTCACACAGGCACTCTTCCACATCCCCCTCCTCGAAGCCAAGATCCTCTCCTGTGACATCACCGTCTTCGAGCTCGACGCTGCCCTTGCGAGTGAGACGCTTCGGGCCTGCGGCGTAGCAGGAAGGGTCGCATTCGGATGCGTAGTTATTGTTCTCCATGTCGAATGTTACCTGAGAGTTGCCATAAAGAAGGAAAATATTTGACTAAAAGTGCAAGTATCAAGCAATTTTGTACCTTATGCTATGCAACTTTAATTATCACATTGAATTGTCCTGTTGTTAATATTGGCTCTCATAGTTGAAAAACGACAAACGAACATAAGCAGCTTTTGCTTTGACTAAATTCTTAACGATCTATTAGTTTGGTCCGTGAAAATCAAGTGAAAATAGTACGTTATTTACTGTATTTGTGTGTGTAACTGAGCGAAACTAAGTAGGTACTACCAAGTGATTCTATTTTATTTTTGTGATTATTTAGAGAAGTGATTTATTTGAATTGGTATTTACTGACTTAATTTTTGTTTAGAATACATGTTGCTTTGAACTCTAAAGAAAAAGATCGCACACTCACATGGTGTTTGACGAGATTTTGATCACCGTCGCATAGATCTCCCATTTTAGATGCTTCGCAGGCACCGAATGCAGATTCGTCGTCTATAACAATGATAGAAAATAAATAAAATCCAAAGATTAAATATGAAAATTGCAAAAAGACGATTTGACCCCGACGTGATTTGAACACGCAACCTTCTGATCTGGAGTCAGACGCGCTACCGTTGCGCCACGGAGTCGGTTGAGTGGGGTAGCAAAATAGTGGAACGGTTTACGTAGATACAAGCAATTGGCAACTATCTTACTGATAACGTACTGATAGCTGATAGTGGAAGATATATCTGCATTAATTATAGACAAACTGTAGTGGATATGTCACTTTTTATGTTTAAAGTTGTTTTGCTGCATAGTGCGCTGATAATCATGTAATTCGTTATTTGAATTAAATTAAAAATAAATTATATTTTAAAACTAATTTGAAATTCATGTACAGTTGACCGCACGTTAGTAGTAACGAAACTAGTATAAAGGCCTCGTATTGAAACTGGTACTCTTCGTAGTAGTGAACCAATTACCACTTAATTGGGATCAACTGTACGACGAGTGTAGTACAAAACACAAAACAAAAGTTCTTTCAAACATAGTAGGTACTTACGAATAGCAACTTATGTTGAAGAAACTTATTCCAGTTATTGTATAAAGCTTTACTGGTTTTTGTGCTCGAACCACAGAGGTTCTATTTTTATTTTATTATAATAGACTATATTTTTTTTTAACCAACTATATAATGGGTGAGGTTCTCAATCCGACTATATATTTTTATGTGTGTCACCTAATAAAACTTTTGTCCACACCTCAGTGGTTATTAGGATTTAGACGATATTTATTATTTGAAAGCTGGCGCTTCTCATGTGAGTTTTTTCAATTTAAGTAGAACCATTTAAATTTGGTGAAGATCTAATGACGAAATTTGGAGTTGTACTCGTACAACAGAACTCTTCAATAAACAACGGCAACTCTTTCGGGATTGCGCATGCCTGTTACTGTTTACGCTATTTCATAACATAACATCACGCTGGTACGCAGGTGTGTACAGTTCGCCCTGGTACACTCTCATTTCACCGATTATGTTCAAGTTTTAAGTTATTCGGGTAATCTATTCTGGCATAACTTTCTTTATTCTTTATTGTACCTACACTAAAAAACAACATTACTTAAATGTGATAACTATACCTATAAGTATCTAACTGCTCAACTTGCTATTATGTACTACAACTAAATAGTGAAATACAAAAACTATTTTACAAAAAAAACAACTTCCAAAAAAAAACATTACTAAGTGAAAAATAACTTCAAATTCCGAATTCGGTGTCAATAAGACACAAAAACAGGAACACTGACTTCTGAATTCGAAGTTATTTTTACACATTTAAAAAAGTAGTGTTTTTATGGGAAGCCGGTTCTGTTTTTTTTTTTTTTTTTTTTTTTTTTTTTTTTTATTGTATATAGGCTCGCGCTTGACCACTATCTCACCTGATGGTAAGCGATGATGTGGTCGACGGTGAAGCACGCTTGCCTAGAAGTAACCTATTCACTCTTGACTTAAAGACCCCTAGATTGTAGCTATCGGGAAACACAGACTCCGGCAGGGAATTCCACTCCTTAGCTGTACGCATAATAAAAGTGTCCCCAAAACGTTTTGTGCGTATGGGTGGGATGTCCACCATGTACCGATGACGCATCGCCGTGCGTCTGGTTGTCCGATGATGGAACGGGCTGGGCGGAATTAAATCATGCAATTCCATCGCACACTCCCCGAAATGTAACCGATAAAAAACCGACAAGCTGGCAACTCGGCGACGATGTTCAAGGCTCTGGAGCTTTGATTTGACCAGTGCCTCATTGCCGATAAGTCTTTTGGCCCGCTTTTCGATCAACTCTAGTGCATCAAGCTGGTATTTGGCAGAACCGTCCCAGAGGTGAGAACAGTACTCCATGCACGATCGAACTTGCGCTTGATACAAGTTGAGCAGCTGTTCCGGCGTGAAGTACTTTCTCACCTTCGCAAGGATCCCCAACTTTTTGGAAGCCAGCTGAGCCTTTGCCTCAATGTAAGGCCCAAAATTGAGAGTCGATGTCAACGTAACGCCAAGAAGCTCAAGATGGTCCGTTATTGGCACGGTTACATCACGAAAAGTTGGAGCCGGGTGAAATTGGCTCTTTTTAGCGGAAAAAAGACACGCCTGGGTTTTAGTAGCATTAAACTTGACCAGATTGGCATCACCCCATTCGGAGACTGCCTGCAAGGACAAATTCAAGCGCTCCACCATGGCCTCACGAAGAGACTGGATCTGTGGCCCGGTAGCCCGTGCGTTGGACAAGTATCTCTCAGCAACAGTACTGTCGTCTGCATACCCAAAGGTGCCGGGTTTAAGCAGATCGTTAATGTGCAACAAGAACAATGTTGCTGAGAGTACCGACCCCTGAGGGACCCCGGCATTAATATCCAGTTGGTCCGACGAGCAGCCATCAATAACTACTCGAATGGACCGATCTCTCAAGAAGTCTGCGATCCAATCACACAGACCACCGGGCAGACCGAATGAAGGAAGCTTACCGATAAGGCTTTCGTGCCAGACCCTATCGAAAGCCTTCGAGATGTCGAGGGAAACGGCAAGCGCTTCCCCGTGCCTCTCGATGGCCTCACTCCATATGTGAATGGCATACGCTAGAAGATCCCCAGTAGACCGATTTCGGCGGAAACCGTACTGGCGGTCGCTAAGGATATCGTTAGCTTCTAGGTATGCCAGGAGCTTAGTGTTTAGTACACGCTCCATACTCTTACAGAGTATGGACGTAACAGAGATGGGTCGGTAGTTAGCCGGGTCAGCTCGACTGCCCTTCTTGGGCACGGGCTGTACATTGGCTTGCTTCCAAGCATTCGGCACTTTTCCAGTCTCATATGAAAGGCGGAATAGGCGTGTCAAGATCGGAGACAGTTCAGGCGCACAGGTTCTAAGAACTATAGCTGGTATTCCGTCAGGGCCGCTAGCCTTGTTCACGTCGAGGTTGCGTAGCACCCTACGGACGTCCTTTTGGTGGATGCGAATGTCCGACATACTCGTCTCGCATCCAACAAAAGGAGGAGGGGGCCGCGAATCACCAGAATTTAGACGCGAAGATTCCGCAAAAAGAGAGGCAAATAAATTTGCCTTCTCCTCAGCGGAGTGGGCCAGCGACCCATCTGGTTTCAGCAGTGGTGGTAGTGAGGGACGGCAGAAGTTCGATTCGACTGACTTAGCCAGGGACCAAAACACTTTACTACCTGCTGGGTAAGAAGCAAGTTTGGTCCCTATTCGGCTAATGTGGTCAAACCGAGCCCTTCGCAACACCAACTTGCAGGACTTGGCAGCTCTGTTAAAGGCCCTCTTCTTCTGACCCACGTCACTCGCTTCGCGCGATCGCGCGTCGACCCATGCCAGGTACGCCTCATGTTTAAGGGCGTCGGCGCGATGACATTCGGCGCCAAACCATGGCCGGTCAACGCTGGACATTGTTACGTCAGAGAACGGAATGTAGTACTCCATTCCCTGACGCAACACACCCGTCACGGCGTCCGCGCACGACGAAGGATCAGCCGAAGAAAAGCAAGTAGGCTGCCAAGGATAGCATGCGAAGAAAGATCGCATGCCATCCCAATCTGCTGACCTGTACCGCCAAACCCGCCGGGTGCCTCTTGGGCTGGGATCGGGCGGGGAGTAGACGGACACAGACTTCACCAGACAGTGGTCGGAACTACCCAAAGGTGAAGTTATCGACACAGAGTATCGGTCTGGATCTGTTGTCAGCAGAAGGTCCAAGCAATTGGCCGTGTGCGAGTCAACATCCGGTACCCTCGTTGCTCCCTGGACCAGCTGGGTAAGGTTGAGCGCTAGCGAAAGCTTTCGCATCTCCCTCCCAGCATGGTCAGTGCACTGGTATGGGAAGAGCCACTCCTGGTGGTGGGCATTAAAGTCCCCCAGTAACACTAATTGGGCGAAAGGATACCGCTGCTGTGCCGCGTCAGCAGCTTCACTGATGTACTCTGTGAGCCTGGTTGTCTCCCGATCTCCGCTATGCGAACGGTAGACACAGGCGTAGATAATTTTATCCAGACCTGTGTCCACTAGAGCCCACAGCGTTGAGAATCTGGGGTCCTCAAGGTTACGGAGACGCCGATAGCAAGTGTCGTCACGGGCGTACATACACACACCCGCGTGTGGTTTAAAATTGTGCTCCAGGGTAAACCCTGGGTAAGATAAGTACGACACATCTGACGGACTCGCTATCTGCGTCTCCGTAAGGAAAAACAGCGCTGGTTTCTCAGCCTCCAGGTGGTAGTGGACTGCAGAGAGATTTGAGTGCAGACCTCGAATGTTGGTGAGGTGCACTTTGTGGGGGAGGGGGTGCAGCCGCTGTTTGAGACCAATTTTCTTTTTCCTTCTCATATATTAAGTGAATGGAGGTAAGGAGAAGGAAGTGAGACGAGGTTCCACGCTGCTAACCTACAGACACGCACTGAAAAAGACGCTATCATTGGGGCACTAGTCCGGAGACTGCGGGGACGCCCGAGCCCCCCCGGAATGTCCATCGGGCCCTCCCCATCTGGTCGCCAACCAGCACGATGGTGCATTCCGGGATTTTTCGACAGTTGGCGGGGCAGCCTTTCGTGTGTGGCTGGCACACTACTTGGGCCCCCAACTACCTGCGGTCGGCCAGCGGCGCACCGTGCCTCGGATCTCGCTACCCTCCGCGACTAGTCTCCCGATACGTCCATAACAGCGCGCGTCAGGCTGGTCCGCCTGCAGTGGAACGGCTGTCTCGACCCAATTCCTCTAGTGGCTACACCGAGCATCGTAACGGAACACGGCTAGGCCGCTTGGCGATACGTCTTTGCCCGGTGGGTGGTCGCAAGCCTTCGGCCGAAGCCTACCACCAGATGTCACCTGATTTGCACCACCCGGGGACCACGTGTAGGGAATCAAAGGGTACACTCCTACGGACGTGGGTGACTCGGCCCCCGGCCTGCGTTTTTGTAAAAAAGTTTTTTCTTTACATTGTAAGGTCATGTTGTGTTTACTAACGGCACAGCATTAGGTGTGTGGAAACCTTCTTGCCAAAGCCACGACAATTTAAGTAAAATCTATTAATTTGTTTATCGTTTTTGTGGCAAATGAACATTTGACTTTTTCTTTCATTTTTTTTCTTCTTTCAGTATTGCGTTGTTATTATAATTACAATAAGTTACAGATCTATATGCTTAATTTAATTTATCACGCAGCTGGACTAAGGGTTAGCACTCACTGAGACTCGACGCGACGCTGCGTGGACATTTTATGATAGCGACACAATCTGGAACTTTATTAAATTAAAAAGTGCACCTTTCAGTAAACCTACGGTCACATACAGCTAATATTCGCAGCGACAATTCGCTTCCTTCCTGTCACACACAGCGAGTTCTATACGAAAATTTCGACAGCACCACGGGCGTGTAGTCTGGAGCGGCGGCGCGCTGATCGGAATGGCTACTGACTCGCAGCGAATATCCTGTCATGTGTGACAGCGAAGTCTCGCGGCGAGTAAAATTAAATTTGCTCAATTCTAATTGCGGCAAATTCAACTCGCGGCGAATGAATCTATTCGCAGCGAATAACCTGTCACACGGCAAGTTCTCGCTGCGAGTGCCTATTCGCTGTGTATGAATGTAGCTTAAGTGTGTGTTTGTGTTTTTTTTTTTTTTTTTTTTTTTTTGTTTTTTCGCATCGCGTTTCGATGTTAGCTGACCCTAACATTATAAACTTTTGTTATACTTTCACATAAAACCTACCAAACAGATTTTATTATTTTAAATTTTAAGTTTAGTAGATCGAGTGGTTGGCAATTCTCTGTAATATCCAATTTCCATTAAAAAAATATGTTCACAAAATCTTATATCGGTGAAAGTTATAATGTGTACAGTTACTGTTGGGAATCGAATTCAAAACCTGGCTGGCGGCAAACGCGCGCGGTCTGCACTGCACACTGTACGCACAGGCTTCCACACAAAGTCGGTGTGTGGAAGTGCAGCCTATCTGATACTCTCGCTTCCATGGACTCCACCGCAACAATCGACACATCTGTCTTTTCTTCGCCTATTACAATACAGTTGCACGAGCTGTCAGGTACTCACCAATAAACATAGCCAGCGCCTCAGACACGAGATGCGCGTGCAGGGGCGAGAGCGGCGTGTTCTCATGCGCGTGCGCGTTCCACAGCGCGCGAGCTAATAGAGGCGCGGGCGCAACATCTTTGCGCGCGGCGGCGGCGGCAAGCGCGCGCGCCACCAGCGCCGCGGCCGCCGCGCACTCGCAGCCCGCGCCGCACACGTTCACGAGCAGCCCGGCCGCCGCGCAACGCACGCTGCTATCCTCTACACAAAGAACATGTTCACCGTCAAAGTTGTTCCCTAATTAGGTACCAATATACTCTGTGATCCGCGCAGTCAAAGCGGTAGTTACGCGAGAATGCTCGAGCAAAATTCACCAGTGGGCGCGCACAACGACTTTCCGAGGATCCGCGCAGTGGCTCGAGCAATATTGCGGATGCGCTAACGTCACCAGAAAAATGAACGCCATTTTTCAACATACGTTTCTTTTTGGAATTCAGTCAATATCAATTATTCGATAAAACCCGCCCGAGCAACTTGCTGCTGTGTGTGCATTAACCGTAATGGGTGCATCCAAACCTCGATCAGTAAACCAACATTATGTATGTCTCATGATATTTATTTAGTACACGTAGCTAAACCCACCATGCTGTAAGAAAGGCTCGAGGCTGTCGAGCGCGCCCTCCAGCACGATGAGCTGCGCGGTGCGCGTGGCGCGCGACACGTTGCCGAGCGCGCGCACCGCCTCGCACGACGCCGCGCCCGAGCCGCGCAGCCAGCGGCACGTCGCTGTGTGGGAGAAACACGGTATGACATCTCTATACAAATTAAGGTTCATAGCATAATCATAGCGCATGCCTCAGAACCAACTAGGACGGTGTAACTCTAACCTCGCAAAATGGGGCCATCTCGACGGAACAGGCAGCAGGGTAATGCATGTGGTGCTGAGTCGCAAACCATGGTCAATCTCTTGTCCCGTCCTCTGTGCCCCAAAACGTGCAACCAAGGTGATCTATGCGCTGCCACCGACGCGACGACGCCGTGGAAGTGGCTAAGTTTTGCCCAAACAAATATGAACGACTGCTATTCTAGCGACACGAAGAAGAAACGCATACTGATGTTAGCGTAGCAAAAGTATAGAGTCGTCCATAGCATTGCCTAGGAGCAGCGTAACGTTTTCGTAGCGTTGATTTAGCACTTGCGGGCGCCAGCGTAGCAAAGGCGGAGCGATGACGTAGCACTGATTAGGGCTGGCATAGCGTTTCCGTAGCAAAGGCGTCCAGGCGAAGCGATGTCGTAGCACTGGCTACTCTGTCTTGGGCTAGCGTAGAGTCTTCGTAGCGTTGACGTAGCATAGGCGTATTGGCTCCAGGCGTAGCAATGTCGTAGCACTGGCTTGGGCTAGCGTACCGTTGATTTAGCCCATGCGGGCGACAGCATAGTTTTAGCACCTTTACGTAGCGCTACCTAGGAGCAGTGTAGCGTTTTCGTAGCGATGACGTAGCGAGTTATTGTAACATTAATTTGGCGTTTGCTTGGCACGTGCGAAATTCAATCGTAGCGCCGTAGAAATAGATGGCGCCAGAATACAGCGACGAAGGTGGCAAACACATTCATACCTTTGCATATGTTGTCGATGGGCACGTGCAGCGGGTCGGGCGGGTCGGGCGGCTCGCGGTAGAACGTGAGATTGTTGAGCGTGGCCAGCGCCGCCGTCGCCAGCTCTTCGGCGCGCTCCACCGTCGCTGTGTTCTCTTCTAACGACAAGTCCTGGAAAGAACGACGATTAAAAATACAATGTACCAAGGTCTTTTAAAACTGGCCAGACTGTATCAAAAATCCAACAGTAAAATTTTAAAAATCCCCGACCAACTTTTATTTCATGCTTTTTTAACTATATAATTTATCTTGTATTAGACACGCTTCGATCGACAATCTATCAAACACGTACTTATGACATGATATTTTACGACAACACAATTCAAACAGTAAAACGCCCATACTTTTGAACGGCTGAACCGATTTTCATCAAACATAGTTAAGAACACCAAGCCCTCAAATCACATGGATGACGAAAGTCCAAAAGCACATGAGGGGGATGGGGCTTACGGAAGATGACACACATGACCTAAATAAATGGTGCCACATGATTAGTAAAGCCGACCCTGCGTAACGGGAAAAGGCCAGGCGAAAGATATCTAAGAACACTCACACACACTAGATTAAAATCAAAATTAGTTCACCAGTTTAGGAAATATGATGCCACAGACAGATACAAAACACACAGGTACACACGTCAAACTTGTATCACCCCTCTTTTTCCGTCGAGGGTTAAGTCAAAGTCAAAGTCAAAGCCATTTATTTATTAGCACAATGACACATTTCGCTATAAGTTGGCATGCAAATATTAAGATATGGGTTAAGGTGCTTACAATAAGCAGATGACTAATAATCTAATAACACATTATTTTTATTAGTTATTGAACCTGTTATGTTTAATAAACTCTCCAAAACGCATAGTTTACTTACTAAAGTAGACTATGAAATTATATGGTTAACAACATATAACACATAAATCAAATATTATCATTAAAGGCAGTAGATAGGAATTACAACAACTAATAACAAGATAATCTACAATACATTCCTGTAATGATAAGATTGACATGGAGTTTTTTTTTTGAAATTCTTTTATACGCCTAAATAATTAGATCCTGGGTACAGGCAATTCTAACACTGTGTGTTACAAACGCGCCAATTGGAGGCGTTAAAACTGACGTAAATAGTTGCATCTTACTAATCATTATACATAACAATTGACGCGCGTAATCAGACCAGAGAGAGATCATCTAGTTTTACCATGAATTACTAAATCTTAGAGCGTTACCGTATCTTGTACGATCCTCTCAGCGAGTTGTAGACAAGCCAGCAGTGCGTTGACAGTCCGCTCGGCGTACAAGTCCGCTAGACCTCGACCCACGCGTTCTGCCAAACATAGGTTAGCGACCACACGTACCGTCTGGGAACAAGCAAGTTTTGTGAGGATATGGAGACCGAATATATTACGATACAAATCCTGCAAAAGAAGTAGCTAATAATTATGGTATTTGATGTTTCCAAAAAGCGAAAACCCTACAATATGGGTCATCATCATCATATCAGCTCCCAAGCGTCGCCAAATTGACCGATCACCGATCACCACCAAATTGGGTTACTTTATATTTAATGTATGGAATGCATATTTACCTTGATAAGAACATCTTCATTGGAACCATCTGATCCTCCCAAATCTGAACCTAGAAGCAATGAGTTCAACAAGATGAGCAAACAATTTATGGCAAAAACATCAGCGAGTAACGCTCAAACTGAGGTTAATGCCACGCGGAATTCGAGAAGAAATTCGTTCGTCTCGATGGCATCTGTATGGAGGAGAGCTGGCATGAATAGTCACGCGACTTCTTACGACTACTAGTATAAATGTCATGGACCAAGTGATTTATTCAGGGCACTATGTATAATGTCCGGGCATTATGAATCTAGTCAAGTCAAATCGGGCAATGTAATGAATACTGATTTAAACTTCTATATTTATCACTTTGTCTGGTCATTATGAATATTGCTTCGCAACGGATGGGCATTTCGATTATTATAGTCAATAAATTAGTCCAAGAGCGAGCGAAGCGAGCTCAGCTTAGGGCACCCCGACAAGGATAGGTTAGGTAACTTTAGATCCTGCAGACAGAAATAAGAGCCCCGTCGACTTTGTTGCTTAAATAGTAATCGTCCTCTCCTATTCTATATTAAAATCAATCTCAACATTCGAATAATTAAAAAATACACATCTTTTTATTACCCTGCCCTTTATGTGGGCATTATTTAGAAAGCCCGGTCAATTTAATTATTTCAATCGTTTTATCATATTGTCTACTCATATTGGGCATATATAGCCGTAGTTATTGTAGCCGGTTCGCCTTAGTTTAAAGACTCATAAAAGCTTTGGTTTCGTTGCTCACCTACTAAATGTAGATCTGGATCGGATTCAACATCTATCGGATCTTGTGGAGTTCGTTGGCTGTACGATTCTAATATTGTGAGCAGCACATCTATCGCACCATCTTCGTTGTAAATCTGTTGAGAACATTATGAAATGCGTTGAGTCTCTTTTTAATGGAGGTAAGCAGAATCTATAGAATACGGAAACTGTTACGATTCTTACGTAAGTACTTCTTTTATTTGATTACTGCGATACAGTTTTAATATAATACAACTATTTACGTACACTCAATTTGTAAAACAGTTGTTTTGTTGAAATAAAGATTATTTCAACAAAACAATGGTGTTTTGTTGAAACAAAGGTTATTATTATTAAAGACAATGCATTTTCATTTCAACAATTTTGCATCAGAAAACGTTGCCCAAATTGTTGTCTACATTTCAGAGTATATATAAGTTATGTTTTATGTTTTGTTAAGTTATATTAGGAAAAAAATTGTAATAAGTGTCCAAGACAGTAGGTGCCAGCGTTTTCAGAAGGAGTTTTCGGAAAGTGACAATTCCTTGTCTTTAAATTAAGCAAGTATTGGCTTTCAAATTTCAAGTCTGTCAGCTGCTGAATCGCTATATTACTAGATACTAGCAACCAGCCCCGGCTTCACCCGTGACAAATTATACACAAAAACCTACCTTGCTTTTCACTATTTCTATTGGTGAAAACCCCATGAAAATCAGTAGAATTGAGTTAATTTAGTTAATTTTGACAATTCAAAAGTGCCTGTAATTGGTCTATTTGAAGTAAACGTTTTTGATTTGATTGATTTGATTTAATCGCGTACAGACGCGGCGGGAGACTTTATTTTATAATATGTAATGATAGATAGAGATAAAAAACATTTCATACGTCATTCCTGACACGTTCGTCGGCGGCGGCCATGTTCCCAAGCGTATAGGCCAGTCGCACGGCTAGCGGCGCGCGCGGTGCGCACGCGGCTAGTGAGCGCACCAGCTGACGCGCCGCACCGTTTGAACTGCACAGCCAGGCGCAGCATTCTACGGAGCCTGACACCACACTGTCAAATGGATAGCTTTAAGTATGTCTTGTCATCTTTCAAGACGTTAATGGGGCCCCCAAACCCACAGTGAGAAGTCGCCCGAGAAGATAAAACTCTATAAAAATTAACAACATAAAAATAATTAAATAATAATAATTAATTATATTAATTAATAATTTTATTAATTTATTATATATAGTTTTTTGTAATGATAAATAATAATAAATAACAGTGAAAAACAATTCTCTGGTGTTCCCGAGGCTCGGGAGACCGAGAGATGGCAGATCGCAAAAAGAAGTTGGCGTCTCCTGCTTTGACTATAAATGTCAAAACAGACCCCATACTTTGAAGAATCCAGTATTTTCTTCTCCCTGACTTGTTCAGGATATCCCAGTAACGCAAGGATTGGTCAGTAACCCTTACCCCCCTAGTAATCTTAAAACGACGAGAAGCATTTAGAAAAAGAATACGAGTTTATCTGCAAAGTAGCATTCTGCTTAAAGGTATTCTTTAGGTTTTGATATATTATTCTATGTATACGGCTGCTGCAGCCCGTACTCGGTCACCGACTAATGTAAACGGGTATTCGGTTAGCCATATTCGGCTACAGCTCGTATAAGATCACGGACTAGTGTAAAGTATTCGGTGACGAGAGCGAGACTCCCTTAATCTTTGTACTGTGTAGGTACTTGTATTATATCGCAAACAGTTAAAATTCCTTGACGTAATCCTAGACCGTCCATAATTAAGCTTACAGCTCGACTGTTGAATAGCCAATAATTTTGTCAGAATGTGGTCGCCGAATTCGGTGAACCAAACAATGTAAACAATCGAAGTCCCAAGTCATACACGCATACCTAAAAAGATAATTATGCAGCATTTGGTCGTTTGTTCACGAGGCAGCGCACGACACGATTTGCGGTCACGGTTTTTAACACACGACACACTGCAGACGGTCTGTCGTCCGTTCGTTTGTTCACTAGACACGATTCTGCAACGACACTGCAGTGCACTTGTATTGTTTTATAAGCGCGTGAGTGACGAACCACGCGTGAGCCGTGCGGTGCGGTGTGTCGTGTCGTCAACAAGCTCATACTTGTTTTGTACAGCCGCTAAATCGTCACCGCAAAAAAGTCGCGACGACATAGCGGCCTCGACGACACAGCGGCCTCGACGAAATAGCCGAAAAACCGCTTGTAAATAGTGTCGCGTGTGGTGCGGTGTAGTGCAATGAACAAACGGTCCATACAAATATATATGGAGCTCTCAATCGTGACAACATTTTGTCGTGTCGTGAACAAACGATCTTTAACTCACCTGAGACACCTCGCCACGTTTGTTAGCACATCTCGGTCCGTGTGCAAGGCCAGCGCACTGACGAGCTCCGGCAGCGCCCCGCTGGCCAGGAAGTCGTGCGCGAACTGATCCACCGCGCCCGCCAGGCTGCGCAGGGCGCCCGTCACCTGGTACAGCGCGTGGGTGCTCTGCTCGCCCAGGGAGCGCGGATTCTCCGCTTTCTGAATAACACGGCTCATCAAGTTTTCACGGTTCCATATTAGAAGAGTGTTAACTGCAGGATGTGCGTTGTGCCTTGGCTCTGCTATTTGCAGTTTCACACTGAGTAATTATAATATTAATAATACAAAGACATGTACGAGTGATAAAGTGAATTTAAAAAAGTAAATATTGGCTGAAAATTATAAGCAATGAATCTTATTATAAGGCATAAGAAAATCGGACAAAAAACAGTTTGAATGATTTCATATTGCACCAAAATTCTTAAGAAGTTTCAGATTAATGCATTCACCGTAGCTTTTGTTAGAGAAGGGAAAAAATTCTTCATAAAATAATAATTAATCTTCAAGACTTTGGTCTTGAAGATTAATTATTATTTTTGATGTCGGATTAATTATTATTTTTGAGGCCGCTATATTTTTGATGGTCTGGAAAATCCTGGGGCTGTAGAACAGTGTATCTACATAGAGTACTCACGGCGTTGTTCAGTATTTTGAGATGTAGCGCGGCGAGGTGCGCAGCGCCGGCGCGGTGTGCGCGTGCGGCCAGGCGAGGCTCCAGCGCCAGCACGCGCAGCGCCGCGCAGCCGTAAACGCAGCACGCGCTCTCTGACACAGGCTCCGCGCGTCCGCAGCCTTCTACCAGCAGTTCTGTCAACATACAAATAGACGGTGCTTGAGGTAGCTGCGAGTTGCGGAAGTGTTTATTTTTTTATATTTATATACTTTATTGTACACCAAGATAAAAACATTACATACGGAAACCTTAAAATAAACACAAACATACAACAGGTGGCCTTATCGCATTCTGCGATCTCTTCCAGGCAACCCAGAATAGAGAGAGATAGACTGGACATGACATGGGGTTGCACTTGGTGCAATTTAAAATTAAATTATAAGTTACAAACATAGGAAGCACAAAATATAAAATATACACCGTGAAATTTAAATGGTTGTTTTCCCGCAGCGAAATGGTTTTGTCTATGTAATACAATCGTTTCGTAGTTATATAAAATATTAGAAACAAAAACTGGCATATTTAACATTGTGAAAAACTAAACTCGAAAGCTATCACGAACCAATAGTATACCACCCGATATCTACGGCCGAACGACAGCAGGCCGTTGACCCGGGTGCTAGGTCACTGTCGAAAGGATTAGGTTCGAAGGCGGCTCCGTTTGATCATGTTACGCGCAGGCTGGTTTATGCCGTATCACTACACGCGAAAGCTAATTTTACTTTGAACATTTCTAAATCGGTCTTTTCTTTGTCGGTATCGCGGTGATTTTTTGTATTGTTCCGTGCAAACATTTTATGCCTTATCACACTACGTGCGAGAGTTTATTTTGGTTTGACATTATTTTGTGCATCGGTTTTCTTTGTAGGTGGTGACACGAGTAGTACCTAGTACCTACAAGTTACGTCTAGAGTTACTATTGTTACTCACTTTTTCGAGTTGATGAATATTTTTTTAATTATTTTAAAACAGAAACATCGCTATTTATTTACTTTAACTCTATACTTCGAAAGTACTCCTTAAGGCAAGTCGTTCTGCCGCGGGAAAACAACCAATTAAATTTCAGGGTGTATACATAAATACATACATACATATAAATATACAGGCAAGAAAACAATACAGCTCTAACAAGAATAAGATCACAGTGACAGGTAGTGCTCCTTTACCAAGCTTTAAAGATCGGTAGTGATTCGCGCGTTTAATTGTCACAGGCAATGCATTCCATAGACGAGCGGCCTGGACAGTAAAAGAATAAGATCACAGTGACAGGTAGTGCTCCTTTACCAGTCTTTTAAAGATCGGTAGTGATTGCGCGCGTTTAATTGTCACAGGCAATGCATTCCATAGACGAGCGGCCTGGACAGTAAAAGAATAATATCACAGTGACAGGTAGTGCTCCTTTACCAGTCTTTTGAAGATCGGTAGTGATTGCGCGCGTTTAATTGTCACAGGCAATGCATTCCATAGACGAGCGGCCTGGACAGTAAAAGAATAAGATCACAGTGACAGGTAGTGCTCCTTTACCAGTCTTTTAAAGATCGGTAGTGATTGCGCGCGTTTAATTGTCACAGGCAATGCATTCCATAGACGAGCGGCCTGGACAGTAAAAGATTTGTCTAGGAAGATAGTGGAATGCATTGGCATTTTAAGTTTCATATTATCCGATGACCTAAGAACTTTCGTGTGGGAGTCATATAAAAACTGAAATCGGTTTTTGAGGTAAAGAGGGGCAGACGGGAAAAATAGTATTTTATACAGGAGGGAAAGAATATGAGCATTCCGGCGAAGGCGAATTGGCAACCATTTGAGTTTCTCGCGGAATTCAGAAACATGGTCATATTTGCGCAAACCAAATATGAACCTTATACATAAATTTTGAAGTCGCTCAAGTTTATCAAGTTGTACTTCAGTGAGGTCAAGATAGCTGGGTCAGTGCTGATATCTGTCAGCGGGTTCATGTTAACAAACGTCACGTCACCACATCCCTCCCGCGTGTGAAACTACAGACACTATCTCAGATAAGCGGTATGCCTTTAATACCATCTGTAATGTAACCAGCTTGTTTGACTTACCTAATAAATTGGTGTTCCTAAAGAAATGATCGTTTTTGTCATTTTTAGCAATCTTGAACACGAGCTTGCAAGCAGCAGCCAAGTGCGCGCCAGTCACTCGCATCTAGGAACAAAGACGAAATTAACAGATCACATATCAACCGCTACGGCGTAGCAGATAACGAAAGTGTGCCTGGAGTACATCCAGAAATTATCTGCTACGGCGTAGCAAATAAGGAAACAGCGCTTAGTCCGCTACGGCGTAGCAGTCAACGAAATAATTAACGCTAGTGTTCTTCCAGAACAGTCGGCTACGGCGTAGCATCAGTTTATCGTTGTCTTCTAAATATTAGGACAGAGCACATACCGTAAGCATAGCCCGTGCCACAGCGACAAGCACTCGTTCGTCGTCGCTGTCGGTGTGCACATGCAATGATCGGAGCAACATTTCTCGCAGACTGCCGCTGGGCGGCGACTCCTGCACGGTCACTATCACTGCGTCGAGGTACTGCAGTGTGCGGTGTGTGTCGCGAGAACGTTGGGTCAATGCTTCTGAGAGCTCCAGGATGGACATACTACGGATAGATGGAATTTTTAGTAGCTAAGATAATCCAGAACGAACAGTTTTTGGCGGGTCTCTGTCGGTAGATGAGGTAGAAATTGCATTTGGCGTACACATGCATTGACGTTTAACTAGTCGTTGCAAGACCAAGCCAGAATTCAGATTGAACATTAAGTTGACGTTTAACGGAGGCATGTTTTAAAATTAAAGATTATTTTGTTTTGGGACCAGCCCATGACATTATTTCCAGAAGAATATTTTCTCTCGTGAACCAGAATTAAAAAAGAGGGGACCAAAAAAATTGGCCTAAATAGTAAATCTCGATGAGTCCCAAAGAAAATAATTATCCAACTTTCTTGAAACGACAAAAAAAGAACCATTTTGTGACTTCCGTCCTTTTACAATATACATATCCTGTTTGGCGCCATCTCTAAATCACACTGGAATAATGGCATTAGAATTTTATAACTCGGCCTGAGAGCTCACTGGTCCAAGCTGTCTCCGGAAGTGTTGGGCAGCTGCACGGCGAGATGCTTGACGTCGATGTCGGAGCGGCTGATGCTGCGCGTGCCGTTCGCCGCGTCGTACGACACCGCCTTAGTTGACACAAACTGCTTGCGTTTCGTTGCTACCTCCGGAGTTAATGCTGCAATGTTTTGAAATATGAAACTCTATGCAAAGTTTGGGTGTGCTTAAGCTTGCTGTCTTACCCTTGGGAGAATACAAGTACTGTGTTATGTGTAGACGCACGCATTCGATCTTCAAATTTTCAAATGCCTTTTTTATGGATAGAAATGTGTGCACTGATTTGTGGAGATAGAGGCCAATATGCTATATAAATTTTGAAAAAATCGCTTCGACTCTATCCCAGTGCGCTTTGATACTAAATCTTGTGTTACTTTCTTTGGATAAACTCGTGTGGTGGTGCAAGCCAGTTGTGGAAGAAACTTGCGAGCGACACATTTAAGCTTTTAGTAAAAGAAATAGAGCTTACAGTGGTTATGTGAAATGAATGAAATTACATTTAGTGTGATTATCCGCGAGTGCGACGTAGTTAGAGTCTGAGTCGCCCAACGGTCGGGTGACGGAGATTGCTCGCCCTAAGTTTTGCTCCGGTTTCAAATCTGAAAGAACAAGAAGCATAAATTCTAATCCTGAGTGAAAACCTAACTGCCAACTGAAATTTCGTATGCATACCTTGATAACTTTCTTGCTTTCAAAATACTTATAAGTAAAATTATAAATTGAGAATTTGGCCGAAGGTACATCCAATAAAGGGTTCAGTTTATGAAGAAGTTACTTGACGAACTCGTTTAAAATATTGGCTACGGGTGAATTTCACCTTTGAAACTGATCACGAGCAAAACATTTAAGCCGATTCCAAGAGTTGATAGTGTAATCAGTGCTTTGGAATATTGACACTAACTCTTCAACTCGGTCTAGATGTGCTTATCGCGTTCAGTTTCATTGGTGAAATTCGCCCTTAATGATGACCAGCTGATTGCCATTATTCTAAGATTAGCTATTGTCTAAAAAATGTTTACAAACCTTCAGCGAGCACTTGTCCGGTAGTGTTCCGGCGATGCAGCGGCTTGCTGCGGCCGCTGAGGTGCGGCAGCTTGGTGAACCCGCCCCATACTTCACCCGGCGCCGCTGGCCGAGTTTCCTTGCGGAGCTGCACCGAAACGATCAGAGTTCGTGACTGAAAATTACTTTTGAATCTTTAAGGCTTTCGAAATATCAATGAATATTCATTTTCTGACCCAAAAGAAGCCTTTATAAATTTATATTTAAAGGTACATGCGTTGAAATAGGCAGGGTAAGGCTGAGCAACGGATCAACGCATCGTATGCCACACCTGCGTTGCGACGACGCACGACGTCGTAACGCAAGAGGGTAAAGGCATACTTACGTGTCGTGGCGTGGCGTAGCGCTTTATGATGCATTTGATTGGCTACAAGACTCGTTTTGATTGCAGCGACTCAGGGTGGATTTCAGATTCGACAATGGATCGGAATAAAAACAGTCCGTCGTCGGACCAGTAGGCTTATTTACGTATCTTTTGCAAGAGCAAAAGGAATGCGATTTTTGCGCAATAAATGCTCTTCCATTCAGAAGTTTTGGAGTTGTTGGCGGTTTTTTTTTTAAATAAGTGCTTTTGACAAACAGCGAGCGATTAACAAGCGATTGTGTTGGACCTTTTTGTGTGGGAAATCACCCAATGACTTCTCCCGCTCGGTGAAGCGGGAGGGCGTGTCAGACTTTTACTGACGAAAATCCACCCGTGTTCCTCCAGTTGATTGTGCCAGGGCCACGGTAACTCTCTTTCAAATTTATCCGCGACCCATTGTGTAGGACCTACCATACCTACACTGCAGGTAATTCCGACATTTATGACAAAAAGATAGTTTGATCGCTATCGTTTTGCTCTTGCAAAAGATACGTAATAAGCCTGCCGAGCTCCGACAGCGCAGCGCATCACCCTCCCCCGCTTCGTCTCTTGTTCGTTGATCCATTGAAACGTGCGTGCGACGACGCAACGCATAATGTGGCATATCACAAAAGAAATATATGTAAAACGAAGCAGCGTTTATTCTGCGACGAGGAAAAGCACTAATGACGCCTCAACCTAAGAGGAGTATTTGTAGCAATAAATTGCAGGTATCTGTTGTGGTGATTTATGAATCACCCACGTATCCTCGTCACATCCTTGCGTCGTATTCCTCAATATTGAGGGTCGTGACCTCCCTTCTGCATCACCTTCTCTCGAATGGTCTTTCTCCATCTGTTTATGTCTTTGGCAATGCATCACTCACGTGTAGGTACTAAATTATTAATAAAAACCTCAAAATGAAAATGAATTCAAGTACTGAACAATTTGTTCATTGCATTATCTCGGTTCGTTCGTTACATAGCCCGGGTTTTCAACTAACGAGGTCAAACGAAAAGTAAACCCCATCTATTCTGTCTGTTTCCACAGCAATATTGGAGTCGGCTTCAAATCTAACCAGATGCAGCTGATTAATTATCAGTACTATTTTAAGTGAGCAAAGTAATTCACCGTAGGTTTTCTCCGTGTGTTGTGTGTGTCAGCGAGCATCTCGTTGAGCGTCTCCTCATCTAGGTGAGCGATGCGCGCGTCCATAGCTGACAGTGTGTCCTCGCTGCTCTCCGACAGACTCAAGAATTTGAGGCTGAGGGACACAAGAGTTATCAGGCATGTATGGCAAATGATTAAATGTTAAATCGTCATTACTTTGAGTAAAGATTTATAATTTAATCGTTGGATTTTTGTGCTTTCCTCTTGTAGGTAATTTTTTCCCCTCATTTTCCATTTTTATTGAAAATTAAGGTTTTCGCAGATACAGCTAGCATGGGCATTTATCCAAGTTTTTGATACAAATAGTAAACTTGCATTCATAATGTACGTTACACCGCTAAAAAAATAATATATTATGTGAAAAGCTTCAAACACTTCGAACGTTTACGTTATAATTTCGGTTAAACGGATAAGTTATGCTTGCATTATCTTGTTACTTTAGATACGATGCTTTATAGAAAGAACAATAAAACAGTGAGCATATACTCATAAGAGCTGGGTGGCCTGGGCTCCTTCTTGCTGGCGTCAGTGAACAGCGACCGTTGCGGTTCACGCGGCGTGTACGGCCGGCGTGTGCGCAGCGGGCGCAGGCTGCCGCCCACGCCGCCACCGCTTGATGTGCCGCTCATCTCTGGACAGACAAAGGAAAACTCTATGATAAACGTAACATAGCACCACGTCTGTATTAAACGTATTAGAGTTAAACGGTGAAAAGTAGAATAAAATACAGTACAACAATTTTCTTATGGTGAACACGCAACTACGCGCACAGCAGGAGCCGCAAGCGCCGCAATCATCGCATTTTCTCAAAGCCCCGCGCAATCCGCGCCAAACGCGCCGCACGCATCCTATCCACTTCTGTACATCTTATTATATCAATATTTTCTATACGGATACGGATGACATCGCCGCGCCACCCGCACCGAATCTGATGACGTCATCCGCACGTGCTGGTGGAATCCGTATACCTACAGCATTTTGCTGAAATGCGAATAGTGCGGTGCAGATAGGTGAGCGAGGCTGCATGCGATTTCATATAAAGATTTATATAATACGACGACTGCGGCGCGTACGGCTCCTGCGATGCGTCTAGGTGCGCGTTCACCTTTAATGTCCCTCGGCTAACTTCGTGATTCGTCAGTCATCGGATTTCTATCAGTTGCCACTTTACACTTGGTGCAGACCAGTGCAGACCGGACGCCCTTAATCAACTTGGAAGTATATAAAGTTGTTACTATTTTAACATAATGTAATTTATTTTAGACATGGGAGGAAAGCTGCTAAAGCTGCTATTTTTACAGCTCTATATATTTCACACTGTAATCAAAACAATACAACAATAAAGTAACTACTTAGTTCTGAATTCAAATTATTAAACACATTTATGGACATGGAAATTTGCATTCGTTTGTATTTGGAAATGCGATGATTGCCGAGGGACATTAAAAAAATAGTTGTACTGCACATTTATTTAGCTCAGATGAAAAGAGACACAATATACCAGATGCATGTAAGTACATCAGATAAAAATAGATAAAAAGTAAATATAAAGTCCGACGTAAGAAATTTTCAGGAAAGTGTGCCTCACGGCTTCGCCAAAAAGCCACCAAGTTCACTCACATTTTGTCAGTTTCCCCTCTGTAATACACATTCAGAAAATGTCAACAGCAGCATCATCAACTTGCTAGCTTAGGTACCTTAATTCTCTTCCAAGTTATTATAATGCGTTAGGGGTACCCAATCATACTCTAAAAGAAGTTGTAAAAATGGTGTAGCTTTGATGAGGCGGCCTATTGTTATAATTTCCAATACCTGCCTTTTCTCAGAAACCTTATTTTAATCAAGTTATTTTACTTATTTGAATTAGCGACTCATGGTAGTATTTCCGTATTGGGAACAATTACAACGTCACTCCGTTTCACCTGAATATCTAAAATTCTATCGAAAAGATCGCGTGAATGCTTTTGGGCGCATAAAATTGTTGACGATCGCCGTTCAGGCCATTACCATAATGAAACCGGTGGTCGCTTTCATATAATTTAAAAGCAATAAATTTTACAAGAATCCAATCTGTTTTTACCCGACCTGCCTCAAAAAGAAAGTATTTTGAACCGTTTTTACGATAAATATTGCTCTAAGACACGCGATTGTCAACGGAACTGTAGGTACAAAACTTTTATTTCGCTATTAATCTACAAGCTCTTCCAATGTAGTAGGTAGGTACTTAAAAATCTTAATTAACCTCTAAATCATGTGATTAAGAAACTATTAAAATACTAGCCTTTCAACCATAACCTAGTCCGACAATGACCTTCTGTTTGAGCAGTCCTATAATAAAGCATTTGATTTAAAATCACCACCGCTATGTGAAGAATTAATGTAAGAATGGCGTGCGAAGGAGTTCACCGTGGCAACGGAGTCGGTAACATAATAACAAGCCGGAATGACCGCGTGACCTCGGCGATCAACCACCTCGAGGAGCAACACAAGGAAAGCCCCAACTGTACACCCATAGCTGTAAAAGCAATATCGGTTTGGGAAACAAAGCGAAAAATAAGACGTCAGCCGATGAAAAGCGACGACATGTTTGTGAACTTATGAACGTTGCGGTGGAGACGTCGTTCTAGATACGGTAAATATTTAATGTGTTCGAGTTTCTGTTATTTGTCGAATCTGGTAGAAAATTGAATGAGTTTAAAACGTCTCTTAGCTAAATAATAGATGTGGTGAGGTATAAAGACTTCACTATTTCAAGCATAATGGAGTTAAGAATGTGACAAATTCTACTTTGATGTTTGATAAGTACCTACTCAGTTTCAAAATCTTAATTCAGAAATCGGATAAGAGTTCGAAATGTTTTATGACTCGCAACAGTTAAACAAATGCCATAAACTGATCTGCAAATAATAACGTACAAATTTCAATATCGTAAAAGAAAAGTTTTGTGACTCGCAACAGTTAAACAAATACCATAAACTGATGCACACATAACAACGCACAAATAACAACGTTTCAATATCGTAAAAGAAAATGGTGGCCATTGACAGTATTGTCTATGATATGTGAACGCTAAACTTTATTGACGTGGCGATGCGAAACTGTTTTTGAAAAGCTGTAAACGTATCGTGACTGTTCAACATTTAGCTCACCTTGTGATCGACAAGGTGAGGCACCGGTGATTGTCGCGCCAAATTAACCATCACGATCGATGTGCGAAAAACGATAACGATTTGATGAAATCTACGATAGGTATCTACTGCATCGATTAAACGAGTTTGGTGGATGGATACCAGCCAACGTTTTATCTTTAAAACCTCTCTAAACACTGAGGGATTTGCACATTTTCCAATTATAGGGCAGTCCATTTTGTAACTGAGCATATTTTGCAATAGTTGCTGAACGTTGCATTCAGCAAGATATCAGCAAAAAACAAACGGTCCACAAAACTGCAGCCCCTAAAATCTGCCTCCTTTCTCAACCTGCTGGTAAATTTGCCACTGTCTCCGAATCAGATAATTTGTAAAAGTACATTTTTTAAGTACCCCCACTTTCCACGGCACCTACTTTACAAGAGTAAAAAAAAAGATAACGAAGGGAAAATGTTTCATCATCGCTTGTTTATTAGCACCCTTTGTGTCGATGTCGTAAATGAAAGAGTGCAATTTGCACGTCACCTTTGTTATTGTCTCGTTCTCAGCAATTGACCTGGCTATCGAAGTTTAACAGTAGATCCAAACATAACACGTATATGAAAATATGAAGCATGTAGATATGTAAATACTGCTTCAAGCTTTCGGAAGTACCTACCAATAGTGCTAGAATATTTGTTCAAAGAGACATATAGTCATATCAACCGAACAACGTTTAAAATTTGTTACCAGACAATTCACTGCGGTCTTAAATTTGGCTACATTGCTGAATGGGTTTATCCTGCAAAAAATAAGCGGCAAAGATAGTGAAAGAACTGAGCAATATACAAAAATGACCATTCTGCCGAAATAGACAAAACGTCTGTGCTTCTTCTTCTCATCTTTATTAACATTCTGTATTTCTGAGTGTAAAAATCATCCGCACTTGAAAACCTGTGATGTGGCACAATCAGAATTGTCGAAAGGACAACTTTCATTATGTCTCTCACACTTTTTGTTCCTATTCGCTCCATGCAGGTGACGGTAGCTTGAAGACAGCTGTAAATCTGTAGCTTCAGGTGGAATTACAGTTAAATTTGCTCCGCCTTCACTTCACTGAAGCTTTTACGGTGACATTTTAACAAAATAGATGGGACGGAATAAGGAATGCTCACTGCTCAGTTTGAATTACTTACTGCAAACCTACATTGGCTGGCAGTCTTATCGGTGCACCAAGAACATTTACTAAGCTTGAAGGAGGAAGTGTGGTTTGTTGTTCTCTTACCGCCGTTTATGGCTGCGCGAGCTTCGCTGATGATCTCAGCAGAGGTTTTACGCCGTAAAGGCGCGTAGAAAGGAGCGCCTGCGCCGCGTCGAGCGCCTCGCTCGCTCATTATCTACCCTGTAACAACGAAAAAATTGTTATTATCTATTATTGGAGCCTGTCTTGTTCCAACTCCAAGGCAGGACAAAATTAGGGTCCTTCTTTTCCCCCTTCCACTTCTCCCGGTCAACTGCGATCGTGAGGTGCTTGTCTTGAAAAAGGTGGATTAAAACGTCTATTTCTCGAAGGGTTAGGAAAGGTTAATTGGGAAACTAGCTTCACCCTCATGATAATTAAAAATTTGTGAAAATACCGCAAAGAAAAATACCCGTGTGCTAGTGATGAATAAGATTTCTCTTCTCATACAGAGAAGTTACCGTACGAGCGTTAAACACATCATTTGCTCAATGCGGGTTAGTGTTTTCAAACTTATTTTAACTTCTAACTGTGTCCGCGGCTTCGCTCTCGTTAACTGCCTAGTACCTATCCTACCCTACTTATCGTAGCTACCTATATAAGTACTCTACCACAAAATAGGAAGTATATACCTACCAAGTACCAAAAGTTTTCTAGAGTAATTCTTCCGCGGAGAATTTTAACATTGCCATTCACAAAATAACGTCAAATGCACAACGCCATCTATCGAATATAGAGCTCAACTGGCCGAATATCTGAATTGCGTTTGTGATATTTTATTCCTTGAACACTTGAAATTCATCTAACTTTTGAAAGAGTGAACCGATTGAGATGAAACAAAAAATAAATAATACTTCAAGTTACGCACAATTTTTATGTGTAAAAGTTATCTAAATTGGTTTCGTACATTTTGTGTGATGCGTGCACAACTAAACAGATAAACAGACAATAATTCAAAAAATGCTGGAAATGGGTTCTGTCGGTTATCCTTTAACACCCTGGCTATTTTTTTAAGGAAATGTTTTCGATGCACAAAAACCACTTTTCTACAGATTTATTATATGTATTGATGATGATGATAAGTATTGGGGCCTTGTTGCGTATTAAATTCGACAAGGTAAAGGGCAAAGATTATGAACAATCGGCCAATCACATGCGAGATGAAAGACGTGAATTGGATTTGCGTCTATGTGATTTGCCGATTGTTCATACTCTTTGCCCTTTGCCTTGCCGAATTCATTACGCAATAAGGCTGCAAATTTCCTCTAGATGTTTTCTTTCACCGTTGTCAGCGATAACCAAGATAAACATAGAAAGAACATAATATAAACTGAAAAAGTCACATTGGCTCAGATTTTAACCCACGGCCACGACGACCTCAAGCACGACAGTTGACATCTTAGCCAGTGGGCCTAAGCTTCACGTAAAACAGTTCAGCTGATAAAGTGTGATTGATTAACAAACAAACAAACTTTCACATTCATATTACTACTAATAGGATTGGGAAATTGAGGATATGTTTGAAATAAAATTATGTTTTTTTATTTTAAACAACCTTTTTTCGTATTCTACTCAGCAAACCCAATCATTTGATATCCTTATCATGGCAGCGCACAAAAAATAACTAGTCCGCCATCTTGAGCCGTCCGCCATATTGGATTTAGAATGACGTCACTTAACCATACATTGTCATCAAAAGTGTTTGCAAATCGGTGCAGGATAACTCCTTTAAAATTCAGTTGGAAGATTTGACCCGAACACACATAACACTGCAAGTTAAACACACTACTTGTAACAAAAAGGTAACCTTTACACAATTAAGGCGAATCAAGTCATGGAATCGGAATCGAGGCCCTATAACTTTTAAATGATACCACCAAAGGATGATTCAACCCATGTATTACTTGACTTTTTCGTGGAATGGATCGTAGATTATACTTGGTACAACCTATTCTAGGCATCAGTAATTTTATATTTAATCTACATTATGTTCATCATCATTATAATCGAAAAAAAAAATCAAAAAAACAAAAAAAAAAATCAAAATAGTTTATTTCAAATAAACCTTAAAGGTACTTTTGAATTGTCAAACAACAAAAAAATATGACTCTAGTTGCAAATTCGCAAACGTCAGTAGATCATGGTCATATATAGTCAATGGAGAAGAATTTGCAAGAAACTCCACGGACACTCTTTTCCATCAGTTTTTGGTTACATCATTCTTGTTAAAAAATAAATACATATATGTGAGAACGATGCAAAAAGACGTGCACGTAAAAGCGTCTAGAGTAACAAACAATTTCAACATAAAAATGCAATGACAGGCCGAGGCAGCTAAGTTATGACCAATCCCAACTGATGGCGCCCGTTCACGAACATGACGCATGGATCGGCACCACTCAGCTCAACCATTATGGAGGGAACCGAATGATCCAACACATGTGCCACCATCAGAGAGAAATTAGAGAGAGCATGACACACTCAAATGCCAGGGCACACAGAAGTCAACCAACGACACATAGGTAGATTTACAGTCGGAACATAGTACTCACACATGTGCTGTGCAGTTATATAATACTAAAAGAAATTGAGTTTATACAATACAAATATATTCATACAGTCTTCAGCAGCTCCAACAATACTTCAAAACTTTTCTGCCCATCACTAATTGTTCTTGCGCCCTGGCAAAAAGCTCACCATAGAAATTAAACAGAAACAATAAACCTTCTAAGAAAAGAGTTTTTAATGTAATTGAATCCTACAACATTACACCGCCGATACTATATTCTGACATCTGGTTTTGGTCAGCCAGCTCGCGAATTTGTATCCTCCGACTGCACAGAATAATTTTCTTCTTGTTTACGTATTTTTAGTTCGATTTTAAAGCAGTCGGGTTTTTTGATTTTTTGAATTATTTTTTTTATTAAATAACTTTTTAGTTAACCTTTTTTTTAGAATTAAGTACGTTCAAATATATAAGTTTTATATTTTTAAAATCATCTCATAAAACCCTTTATTTTGATACCCCACAAGATGGGATTGGAAGAAAAAGAAATTAGGGCCCCCTCAATATGGCGTCCAAAATCCGCCACTTTTGTATTTTACAAAGTTAATGTAGCCAGTGACACTCGCAGGGTTAAGACGAATCGATTGTAAGAATCATCAAAATCGGTCAACGCGTTTGGTCTTAATAACGCCACATAGGAATAAACATACATACATACATAGACTGATAAACACATTACCATCCTTCGACAGTCGGGTAAAAACACACGTTAAGCCTTGTGAAATGTAGAGTGATGTGAATAAATAATGTTTGTCTTGTCAATCTAGTCCATCGTCCATCGGGTAGTTAACACGGCGACCTACATACGAACCATATTGTGGTAATTGGATTAACCATAATGACAATCTGTCTGTATAGACTGACGGTTTAATCACCTGCAAACGTTAAGGTGCTCGATCACTTGGAGCATTCGCCCGTACTGTAATGTTACAGAGTCGAGCATTACATCAGTGAGGGAGGAGAACCGAGCATTACAGTGCGCAACTAAATACTACTAATACTCTCTAGGCAGTATTATTGAAATGCTATATTACAGGCGAACACTCCAGGTGAGGAGCACCTTAAAAAAATTATCAAGTATCTACTTTCAGGCTCAGAGTCACAAGAGGATTAAACTTTAAACAATCTCAACAACGAGACAACTTGACTATATCAAAGGTTCTTTATAAGTATTTTTTTTAGAATGAGGCATTGAAACACTCCCTTGAAATTGTACAGGATATCCTTAAGTAGAACCATAACACAAATGAACCATAACTTCAATTCGTGGATAATATTGCACATGTAAATAGGCCCATGCTTCTGTACTATAGATATAACTGCGACAGTACCGAGAGGAGGTCTGTACCTCCGCAATTATAACGCCACAGACTGATTATACTTCGATATGCTAAATCATAGACCAATAAATAAAGGCTAAATATTATAATTCATGAAAATCGTTGGAGCCGTTTCCGAGATTCAGATTATACATATATTATATAAGAATTGCTCGTTTACAGATATTAGATAAGTACTCCACTCGTGTAGTAATTTCATTTATTTAGTCTACTAATGTCGTTTTTAAGCATGTATAAATACAGAATACCGTTCGCAGTTCGTCTTTAGAAAACAAATAAAATTCATGAAACGGCATGACGTCTAGTTAGCCAAACGTATGTCATGTGGATTGTGGAATGCTATCTACAAGTAGAATCTCGAGAAGATAAGCGATAAACGCTATTTGAGGGTAGATCTAGATGCAAACATTTTGGAGTGTAGCGGTTTATTTTAGTTAGCTGTACCTTTCTACTTTACATTTTCTATTTAGAATATTTAGTGGAATATTCCTAGTTTCCAATATTCACTAAGTCTTTGTGTTGAAAAGAATAAAACCAGAGCCTCAAAAGCAGGCTTCGCAACAACCTCATCATCATCTATCAACCTTTTTTTTAGGGTTCCGTACCAAAGGGTAAAAACGGGAACCTATTACTAAGACTCCACGGTCCGTCTATCTGTCTGTCTGTCACCAGGCTGTATCTCATCAACCGTGATACCAAGACAGTTAAAATTTTCACATATGATGTAGTTCTGCTGCATCTATAACAACAATAAAAACAGAATAAAATAAATAAACACATCAACACGGTCTAGGGATATTTCATACTCAATTAAATAACTCGAAAATTACTGGCCGAATTGGAATCTTCTAAACACCGATTTGTTTGTAATTTATCTCAGCTCATGCAGCAAGCTCAGCAACATGGCTACAATATCTCACTAATTCCAAATTCAAATTTTTGAAAATTCTTTTGTTTCGGTGGCATAAAAACGTCTTGATGTGTAGGAGAGGGAATTTTCATTTGTGCGAAATTTAGAAAACAATACAAATTACGTTTAGTGACAGTTTTTTTTTTCATTTTTAAACGAAAGATAACGTTAAAATTGAGGTATTGTAGCCATGCAACGCCAACATTTGACGAGGGCGGAGATGTTACGAGCTGTGGGAATGCTGGAAGCTGGGTCTGTTCAGCGTAATGTTGCTGAGGCCGTAGGGACCCACCAAAATGTAATTTCAAGATTGTGGACACGCTATCGTGCCACAGGTGAAGTAGCGGAGAGGCACCGGGGGCCAAGTCGCATCACTACCCCCAGACAAGACCGATTTTTGCAAATTACTGCGCGAGCTCAACCAAATGCAACCGCGACTCAATTGGTCCAAAGGCTGCGAGAGGAACACCAAGTGCTTATGAGTGACCAAACTGTAAGAAGGCGACTGCATGAAAGCAATCTACGCTCTCGTAGACCACTCCGGGTCCCACCTTTACGGAGAGGCAATCGTGGACGACGATTAGAATGGGTTCGGAACCACGTGGACTGGGGCCGTGAGCAATGGTCCAACGTGCTGTTCACGGATGAATCCAGGTTCGGCTTCCATCCAAATTCACGAAGGACGCGTGTTTGGCGAGTTCCTGGACGATGGAGCCGTCTTCAGAACCCTCAGGCAGTTCACCCATACCAAGGAGGAACAATTATGGTTTGGGCAGGAATTCGTCTTGGAGGACGGACGGATCTATTTTGGGTGCGGGGCAATATGACGGCAGAACGATACGTCCAACAGGTGCTGGGGCCCGTAATCTTGCCCCACAGAACACAAATGGGGCAAGATTTCCTGCTCATGCACGACAATGCCAGGGCACACACGGCGAGAACGGTAGCAGCTTGGTTACATACACACAATGTTAGGGCCTTAGACTGGCCTGCTCAATCGCCAGATCTAAATCCCATTGAGCATGCGTGGGATATGCTGCAAAGAAGAGCTCTGAAGGAAGTTCCTGAAAATCTGGCTACAGAAGATCAACTTTTTGCGCACCTCAGAAGGACATGGGACAATATTCCGCAGCAAGACATTGACAACCTTGTTCTGAGCATGCCGAATCGTTGCCGATGTGTTATGAACATCATGGGCGCTTTCTCAGACTACTAACTTCAAGTTTATAAACACAAATTAAATGATTTTTCTATTTTTTTCAGTTTTTACTCATAAATTAAAAGTTAATTCATATACGGTTTCCGTCTATGCTTCATTTTTTTCCATAAAATCCTGAAATTTTAATCGAAGTACCTTAACCATTATTAAAAAATGGTAGAATATTAAATAACGTATCTTTTAAATATATACATGTCATATAAATAATTAACACATTGATAGTAATTCGCTTTTTTTAAAATATCCCTAGACCGTGTTGATGTGTGTATTTAAGTGGGGCTCCCATACAACAAACGTGATTTTTTTGCCGTTTTTTGCGATAATGATACGGAACCCTTCGTGCGCGAGTCCGACTCGCAATTAACCGGATTTCTTTACTGTGTAGGGTAATGTATAGTTATTTGTTAACCTAAGCATTGTCTTAACTGTGTTCACATTGTGTGCAATAAATTAAAATCAGGGCCAACTTCCAGTCTATCCAGGTGCTGCTGAATACCAGTAATTTACATGGAACGACTGCCTATCTGACCTCAACAACTCCTCGGAAAATCCTATTTTAGGTAAGTCACAAAAAACCTTATGGAAGTATGATTAAGTACTTAGATGTTTACAACAATAATTTCGCACTATTAAAAGTTCTTCTACGCATTTTTCTTTAAGAAACACGCCACAGCTTTTCGAGGAAATAGGCCCACATAATCAAAACTAGTAGAGATTAATGTACTTAGCTAAGGAAAAGTATAAGTAACACGCAACACAGATTTATAAGGTACTAGCTTTTACCCGCGGCTTCGCTCGCAGTGAAGTCATAATTTTTTTTTTCCTAAAAAGTGTCCTATGTTACTTCTAACCTCCAAGAATATATGTACAAAGTTTCATGATGATCGGTTCAGTAGTTTTTGCGTGAAAGCGTAACAAACAAACTTACATTCACATTCATAACTTTGTTTTTTTTTTTATTATTATAGAAAACGTTGCCCCACACTAGGAATTTCTTCCTGTATCGTGGGTGCGTTTACAAACATATAAACTCACTTACACAACACCCAGAGCCGGAACAATAGTATAAAGGATATTAGTATAAAGTATAATATTTTATGACAATCACGAAGTTTCGTGGCCAACTTGTCTTTCAGTTTTCCAAGGCAATGCAGAATCATTATTGTGGAAAACTAAAGGACAGTTCAAGTAGTGAAATTTAAAAAAAAAGACGATATGTTTAATTGAAACCTGTTACGTATACTGAAGTCTTAATTACATTCTGTACTGGTAACTGGTCTATTATGCATTAATTATCTTCAAATTGTATCTAATTGGGACCCAAACAAGGTATAGAATCAAACATTAAATGCGCCTTTTTACCCTAAATCGGTATGCAACGCAACTGGAAAACTAATACGTTACCATTATATATCTAATTATTTTAGTATGTACTCGTAATATAGGCAACTTGAAAAATTGTTTAAAACAAACAAAACTAGCCTCTACTTATAAAACTCAATAATCACTTACCAGTTTATAAACCGAAAAGTACGCAAAAACAAATTCGTAGCCGTAAAGCTTCGTAGCCGGTACGCGGGCGGCGCGCTACGCTTGCTACGATACACTGCTACGGTGCTACGCTTTCCTGCTACTCCCTACAACTCGAGCTGCCTCGTAGCAAAAAGTTAGTTATTCCAATTTAATGCTAGGTCGCCAGTCTGTGCCTATTAACAATTTCTCGGCACTACACGGAGAGATTGTAAAGTATAGAATTTTGATGCTTGCTTATTAGAAGAAATTTTCTTTTCAAAATTTATCGAGGGTTTATTATTTTATGTCTGGAGTATTTTGACTTTATAAACTTACAGGGATTGCAATAATCCGGTGACATATAGTTTTTTTTTTTACATTTTTTATTTAGGGACATTTATCGCAATGCGTATGTCAGTCCCATCGTATCCTAAATACAAATAACATACATACATAACTTATATCAGGGCCATGAACTTGAACAGACTCTTCGTATCATCACTATTTGGCCTAGACAAAATGTTGTGAAATGTGCCTACTTCAAATTTGTTCAACCTCAAGACCCTAAAGAGGTCATTTCTCTCAGACTCATACCGAACACATTCCATCAATAAGTGGTGCAGGTCTTCTACAACTCCACACTGTACACAGTTGGGCGAGTTCGTTTTCTTCATCATAAAAGCAAACTTATTACATGGAATGTGTCCAGATCTGAGTCTGTGAGCTGTAACAACAAGTTTTCTACTAAGACTACTGTCTGCAAACCATGGCACGCGAAAAGGCTGACCCTGGATGGTTTTATACCAGATCCCTTTGTCCAATGAGCGCTTGTCAAAATATTCCTTCCAATCATCGTAACATTTATTTTTAAATTTAGGTAAAAGCTCCGAATAATCCAAAATTACATTAATCTTCTTTCCGTTTTTAGCTGCATATTTTGCCAGCCTGTCAGCCTTTTCATTGCCCTGTATTCCAACATGCGATGGCACTCATTGCAATTTTAACGTTACACCTTTACGTATAAGTTCATCTATCTTATATAGAATAACATAACCTAGCGATACACCTCTGCGACCAGAGGCGCATCGAGCTAAATGTTGTAAGGCACTTTTGCTATCTGTACAAATAACCACATTCTTCTGTGGACAGCTTTTACAATAAGTAAGTGCTTTAGAGATCGCAATAAGCTCCAATGTCATTATGGAGGCATCCTTATCTATTTTTAGACAATTATTTTCACAACTACCTGGTTCACCAGATACATAAAACGCTGCTCCAAGATCCTCCACACTCTTCGACCCATCTGTAAATATACTAAGCCATCCATAGTATTTCAACTGTAACTCTCTAATTACTTCAAATTTTAACAGAGTAGTATCATAGTTTTGTTTTGATAATTTTACTAAATCTAAGTCCCATATGATTACTTCCTGAATATTAATATAAGTAATCCATGTCCTCACAGTAAACATTAGCAAGGGATTTGATGCTGCTATATCATCTAATTTCACTTCATTATACACCCTGAAATTTAATTGGTTGTTTTCCCGCGGCAGAACGACTTGCCTTAAGGAGTACTTTCGAAGTATAGAGTTAAAGTAAATAAATAACGATGTTTCTGTTTTAAAATAATTAAAAAAATATTCTTCAACTCGAAAAAGTGAGTAACAATAGTAACTCTAGACGTAACTTGTAGGTACTAGGTACTACTCGTGTCACCACCTACAAAGAAAACCGATGCACAAAATAATGTCAAACCAAAATAAACTCTCGCACGTAGTGATAAGGCATAAAATGTTTGCACGGAACAATACAAAAAATCACCGCGATACCGACAAAGAAAAGACCGATTTAGAAATGTTCAAAGTAAAATTAGCTCTCGCGTGTAATTATACGGCATAATCTAGCCCGCGCGTAACATGATCAAACGGAGCCGCCTTCGAACCTAATCCTTTCGACGGTGACCTAGCACCCGGGTCAACGGCCTGCTGTCGTTCGGCCGTAGATATCGGGAGGTATACTATTAGTTCGTGATCGCTTTCGAGTTTAGTTTTTCACAATGTTAAATATGCCAGTTTTTGTTTCTAATATTTTATATAACTACGAAACGATTGTATTACATAGACAAAACCATTTCGCTGCGGGAAAACAACCATTTCAATTTCACGGTGTATAAAGAAACTAATAGAGGGATATTTTTATTTCGCCAATAATTATTCTGTCGAAGAGTGTGAAGTTCCTCTAACAAACCAATAGTAATATTATTCTCTATGGATTTTGATTTTAAACAGAACTTATAACCTAAATATTTTCTCCGTAGATACAGTGGAACTATACATAGCTCATTTTCCATAACGTGGATAGGTGTAGTCTTAATAAAACCTCCTATTATCCTCAAGGCCTGGTTTTGAAGTTTATTTAGTTTGTCTAGGTGACACTTTGCACTTACGTCATATAAAAAGCTGCTATAATCTATGCGACTTCTAATTAAGGCTATGTAGATATGTCTCAAATGTTTAGGGTGCAGGCCCCAGGCAGTGCCAGCCAAGACTTTGAGTAAATTTAGAGTCCTCTGTACTTTTTCAATTATCGTATTAATGTGTTTGCTCCAACGTAATGAACTGTCTAACCACACCCCCAATTATTTATAATTATCAACTAACTGCAAAATATGCCCATTTATTTTTAAATCTATTTCTAATTTTCTGTATCCTCTAGTGAAAATACATACTTTAGACTTACTTATATCATCTAAAATATTACAACAAAATGTGTTTAATGCTACCTGAAATTCATGTTTACTTTCATTAAGATTTCTAGAAGGACAATACAAAACGAAATCATCCGCGTATTGACACATATTTACATTTTTAATCTTATGGAAACAAGTCATCGTGACCACATTAAAAAGAAGGGGAGAAATCGGGTCTCCTTGAGCTAAGCCTCTATCAGTATATCTAATAAAATAGTTATTTTGATCCGTCTCATCTCTCATCATAAGATGTCTTTCGCTTAGGAAGCTCCATAGATATTTACATATTTTTTGTCCAGCTCCTATTTCATCCAGAGTATTTACTAGAGTGTCTACTAATACATTATTGTAAGCATTTGATATATCCAAGTCATATAGATATGTATGTTATGCTAAATAATAAATTTTCAAACGTCAATAAATTTTGGAGCGGGCTGTGTGCGAGCGGTCGTCGTAGCAGAGTGAGGCCAAGCAACCGCTGACAAGTCGACTTCGAGACGTTTACGAGAGATTGGCAGGATAAGGCCAACACATGGGGAAGAGTGTTGGCCTTATCCTGCCTGTGCTATGGGAAATAACTTCAACCAGCAATAAAGGTTGGAAAAAAATAATCTTTTTTATATTAACTGTTTCGGTAATCGGCAAACCATAGAAGCTTTACTATGATTTTTTATGAAGCTTCAGCGTAAGTAGGAAACCAGTGAGCCTGTTGATTCAAAGTTAAGTAAGTAGCTATTATCAAACTTATATTGATTATTTTAGCTTGAAAAATATATTTTAAGATTTTGCAACATTAACGAAGTTCGAAACCATATTTCCTATCTTATCTTCCTAATTACAGATGTGAAGAAACAAACACTTCTGAATGGATTTTGAAGAACTTTACAGTAATATATTATGCTTATACTCCTACATCTGAATAACACAATAGGGATGTTTCCTGGGTAGAAAAATGATGATTATATTTAGTCTGTCAGTGAGATTATCAAATAATATTGGAGCCGTTTTTTTTTGCTTAGTAAATACAAAGATAAAGCGCATCAAAGTGCAGGAGTGGGAGCTTGTGACATCAGTATAAAGTGTAACACACTGTGACGTCACTCAATATTTCAACGCACAGTATCGTCGAAAATTTTGTGTTTACGTGGCAAAAGAAAAAATACGTGTTCAATATTTTTAGGTCATCTGACGGACTAAATAGATATTTTTTGTCAACTATCCTATTATGCTATAATCTAAAGATATTAAGAACTAATCCCACGCGGGTGAAGCCGGAGGGCAGCAGTTAGTATACTACCGAAACTAAATGCGATCCACGTCCCCGAGTTTAAATGGAAAATTTCCCTATGAATTTCTTAATTAGATGCCCATAATTATCTTATCAAAGGGTTTTACGATATTGATGGTTTATTATTTTATACAACCTTGAAGTCTAGAGGGTGTTAATGCCTGTTGAGTATTGCTGATAAACTTAAATTAATATAAATGCGATAAATGTACGACCCTGAATTAACACCATCAAAATATAAAATACCTTTTAATGTCTGCGGTAGCACAGGTAATATGAAAACGTTGGAACTACGAAATTAAACCGCAGACGAGTTAGTTCTGTGAAGAAAATTTGTTCTTGCAGATTTTTGCATTTGGCTATTTATTCTATAGTAGGCTCAGTCTGCCGCTCTCAATTCGTACCAAGATAGAACACCATTCAAAACTTACGAAAACGACATACGATATCTACTTGTTCATTTATCTTAGTGAATAGACTTCAGCCGTTCAGTAAAATGTAGCTATACGATGACGTAGGTATGCAGCTAAATTCTTGCTATGATTCAAAGAAACGCGAACGCATCGCTTAAACTCAGGCGAAGGCGAGCCTAAGAATACAATATTATAGGAACGGGTGTCACGTATGAAGCTGTTAAAAAGCAAGTGCTAGCTCTCCACTCCTTTTTTAAGCAAACTTAACGAAAATAATAAGGAACACTACTCACCTAAAGACATATCAAATATCTTATTGTACTCGACAGATCACTATATTTCCACAGATTTTATTTACAAATGATTTTTGAAAATGAAAATTGAAGTTGAACTGTTTACAAATGGCCTGAAAATCGATCGGAAAACAAGAACTTTTCCTATGCGTTGCCAAGGATACCGGATCAAAACATTGGCTTGCTGGACGCCAATCGGGTACCTGCCTATGTATAAGATACATAGTATATAACGATATCGTTGCACCCACTATACGTAGGTAATCCATGCTAAAATTATATTAGGGTAGCTTCATTTTTATTTTATTTAACCACTCTGCTGCACGCTGTACACGTTGGCATTTTTTGCTTTTTTGAAGATTTCGTGTCGGGAGATTTTTAAATTTGATTTTTATTTTATATTTTTTAAACAACATACCTAGTAGTGGACCCGCTTTAATCGACAATCTATCGAAACACGTAATTATGACAAGATATCTTGCGAAAAAACCCAGTATCATAGAGTAAAATGCGGGTAACTTTTGAACGGCCAAACCGATTTTAATCAAACACAGCTAAGAACACTCTCGACAAAGTCACCTTTCAAACAAAAAATCTAAATCAAAATCGGTTCATCCGTTTAGGAGCTATGATGCCACAGATACACAGCAACACACTTCAAACTTTCCGTCGGGGGTTAAAAACGGAGTCAATATATTCACGAAAAAGAAAATTCAATATATGTAATCGGATAACGGCGGAGAGTACCGAAGCAAAGTATTTGATGATCTGCTGAAACAATGCGGCATCAGGAGGAGACTGACTGCACCATTTACTCCGCAGCAAAAACAAGAGTAAGCGAAAGAAAAAATCGATCCTTACTTGATAAGGCTACATGTCTAATGATGGAATCAAACGCACCTTCATACTTATGGGCGGCAGCAATAAACACTGCCAATTATTTAATAAACCGGAGCCCAGCGAAAACCTTAAATACACATTAAGGAAGTACACCGTATGAAAAATGGGTCGGCAGAAATCCCACCGGAAATCATCTACACATTTTCAACAGTAAAGCATTCATTTCGAAATTAAAGAAGAAGAGGAAATTTTCCTCTAAAGCCACAGGAGTTTTTATGGTATATGCGAAGAATGCTAAAGGGTTCAGAATCTACTTACCTGATCAAAATGACGTTTTAATCAGTCGAGATGTCAAATTCGTCGAGAAGATGTACTACTATGACACTCGTACCGAAGCAGCTCCTGACCACAGCAGACGGAAACCAGAAAATAGAAAATGGTGATACAATTTAATAACAAAAATAACAATCCCAATTCTACCTTACCGATTCAGGATTCTCGAACCTCGAAAGATGCGATATCCTCAGCTGCCACCAATAAACTACAATGATAATATAGGGAGCTGAAACTGCTGATCAGTACCAAACTTAACCTGAAATATAAACAGAAATTGAAGGAGTTGAGAGCGATGGTTATCAAACTTCACGTGAGACAGCACCCGGAACTACATCACAAAGATCTCAGAGAAGTAAGAAGAAGCCTCTATGGACAAATGACTATGACTTACAGGACGATATGGAAGACAGCATGCTTGTGACAAAAATGTCATACTTATCTGATCATAATGATACTGAAGATGACTGGCACGGCGCAATTAAAGCTGAAATAAGAGCTCATATCAAGAACGAGACTTGGAAAATTATTAAGAAGGATAGTAAGTGGTGATCGACTTCAAGCTTGTTTTAAAAACAAAAACTTAAAAACAAAAAAGAGTTCTGTTCCACACAGAAAAGAGAAAGCATGTGGGACGGAATTTATAGAGTTATAAGGAAAACCGCAAGGAGGGAAAACGACGCGCTCCTCAGAAACCTAGCGGGAGAGACCCTGAGTCCCGAGCAGTCAGCCGAACTTCTTGCGAATACCTTTTACCCGGAAGACTCAACTCTAGTGGAAACATCTCACCACACCTAGCTAAGAGACCGAATACGAGAGGGATCAGACGATCTCCGAGGTTTGTCGGCCGACGACCCACCTTTTACGCCTGCGGAGCTTGAAATGGTTTTACAAAGTCAAAACCCAAAGAAAGCCCCAGGACCGGATGGGCTGACGGCCGATATATGTGCAGCCGTATCAACTGCAACAGGGAGGTATTTCTTGCCTTGGCAAACAGATGCCTGGCAATATCGTGCTTCCCGGGGCAGTGGAAAGTGGCCCACGTATGCATCCTCCGGAAACCGGGCAAAGACGACTACACCCATCCAAAGTCCTACAGACCTATTGGACTCCTGTCTGTCTTAGGTAAGATCGTCGAAAAACTCCTCGTCAACAGGCTTCAGTGGCACTTAATGCCTACACTCAACACACACCAATATGGCTTCATGCCGCAGCGCGGCACCGAGGAAGCCCTCTACGCCCTAGTGACGCACATACGTGCAGAAATAGAAGCAAAAAAGATCGTGCTTCTGGTATCACTGGACATAGAGGGTGCCTTCGACAACGCGTGGTGGCCGGCCATAAAACACCAACTACTCACCAGAAGGTGTCCAAAAAACCTTTACCACACACTAACATCATACCTGGAGAATCGAAAGGTACAGGTGAATTACGCCCGAGCGAAAAGCGAGAAGGAGACCACCAAGGGATGCGTCCAAGGTTCCATTGCGGGCCCATCACTTTGGAATCTAATCCTAGATTCGCTTCTGTCGAAAATTAACAGCTTGGGAGTGTTTTGCCAGGCCTACGCGGACGATGTAGTCTTGGTCTTCTCCGACCGCGAGGTCAGAACCCTGGAGCGAACGGCAGAAAGGACGCTGGGCGTTGTGTCCGATTGGGGTAGTCAGAATAAGCTTTGCTTCGCCGCGCACAAAACGAACGCGATGGTGATGACAAGAAGGCGTAAGTATGACGACCCGGTTGTTCACATGTCCGGTGTCCGGCTGAGTCTCGTCAAGGAGATTAAGCTTCTAGGGCTGACCATAGACAACAAACTCACCTTCAACGCACATGTTTCCGCCACCTGTAAGAAAGCCGCGGACATTTACAAACAGCTTGCATGTGCCGCGAGGGTGACTTGGGGTCTCAATCGGGAGATTATCAGGACCATATACGTGTCGGTGGTGGAGCCAATAGTGCTGTACGCCGCAAGTGCATGGGCGCCTGCAGCTGAGAAACTGATGGTCAGAAAGCAGTTAGACTCACTGCAGAGAGGCTTTGTGCAGAAGATCTGCAAGGCGCACCGCACTGTGTCTCTAACATCGGCTCTCGTCCTGTCGGGGCAGCTGCCTCTCGACCTCCGGGTAAAGGAAGCATCAACCTTGTTCCTCGTAAAAAAAGGCCATTCCCACGAGTTCCTACCTCCAGGCAGAGAAGTGGAGCGAAAAGTGGGACACCTTCAATAACCACACCCATCGAAACTCATAATCACGGAATACCAGCAACTGGAGGATTTCGATCCCGAAACCCTAGAAACCCACCACATAAACGGTCCCCACATTTACACCGATGGCAGCAAAATAGAAGGGAGGGTAGGAGCTGCCATAACGTGGTGGAGTGAAGGCAGGGAATCGAAATACAGAACCTTCAGGCTGGAACCGCACAACACTGTCTTCCAATCGGAACTCTACGCGCTGTTCAGAGCCACAAAATTGGTGAAAGAAAGCAAAGTGGACACGGCCAGTATTCTAAGTGATTCGAGATCGTCGCTTGATTTGCTGAGGTGTCCTTTGGCAACCCACCAATTGGCTTTCGATCTCAAGGAACTTGTGCGTGGGATCCGAGAAGAGGGCAAAGATGTGCGTTATTTCTGGTTGAGAGCACACGTTGGAACACCAGGAAATGAAAGGGCGGACGAGTTGGCCAAGAAAGCGGCGCTCACCAAAAAGAGAGCGCCGGACTACGACAAAGTGTCAATCTCCTTTGTGAAGAAACGCATACGCGAGGAGACAGTCAAGAAGTGGCAGCAAAGATATGAATCCTCTAGCACAGGATCCGTGACAAAGGTATTCTTCCCAAGCGTCCTAGACGCGAAAAGAATTATCCGAGACATGGTCCTCACTCCAGCTCTGGTCCAGATTTTCACAGGACATGGAGGATTCTCGGCATATCTACACCGCTTCCATCTGAAGGACAGTCCCGCATGCGTGTGTGACCCATTCACAGAGGAATCAGTCTGGCACCTTCTGTTTGAATGTCCAAGATTTAGCCACGATAGGATGAGGCTGGAGAGTGAGCTTGACATTACCCTGAGCTCGTCGACTCTCAGCTCCATCTTAGAAGGAAAGGCTACCAGACCACCTTTCTTGGAATTCGCTCAGAGGATCGTCTCAGTCGCCGCAAGGGCAAACTCGTCGACCGCCGTTCATCCAACACAAACATCAACAATTACACAAACAACCAACTCTCACACATTGACAACACATACACGAACACAGACCACTACAATGACAACTACCCAAATAGCCACAACACCAATACAAATACCAATAGACACACATATGACCACAACACTAACACCAACTTCAGTTTCGATAACACACATTACCATGACAACACAGAATCCAATTGTAACACTGACACAAACCCCAACAACACCTACTATCAATATGACTAACACAAAATCGACTACAACATCAATTTCAAATCCAACTCCAGTACTGACACGACAATTACACACAGAAAACTCGACACAACCCCGATCACTATCACTGACACAACCCAGTCCTAATACGACACAAGACCAGTCGATAGCAGAAACTAGCATTGTCTCAAGTATCCCAACTACATCAGCGGACCAACCATTAATGGACAACACAACCGCCACTCAGCAAATAGATCCCGAACCTAGCTCCATACCGTGCTTCTTGGCATGGGGAGCAGCAGGTGATCCCGGCATAAGACTACGAGGAGTAGCCCTGTTTATGAACCGGCCGCAAGAGAGTTTGGGAGTTAGCTTCTGTAGGGTAAGACCAAGTGAGTCCAAAGTTGCCATACCACCTGGCCTTGCGGCCCTGACGGGCCCTGCCTGCATCACGGGCAAAAAATACACCAAATTGCCGAAAATGGAGATCCTCAGCATCCGATGCCGAGTAATGCAATTTAAAGACAAAAGAATTGCACTGCTCGAATGGGGAGAGAAGACTCCATTCGCTCAAGCAAGCTCGTTACTCCAAAGATTGGGACCGCTCGTAGAACACTCGGCTCGAGCAATCAGCATAGACGCCATGGTCATCGATGGCGAGAGGGGTGCATAAAGGCCGCGGAGGCGCATGAGGTTATCGTGTACGAGGACAGAGGGGAGACTTTGAGCTCTACCTTAAGTCTCCAAAGAAATCGTGCACGGTATCGCCATCAGCCTCGCTTAGTGGCTCAGCGCGGATGCAACAAAAAATCGCCGAAGACAGGGAACGGGTAGCGCTGAAAAGAAGCAATCCAACGCGACGGGAACAGGAGTCAAGCCGACTTTCCGGGATAAAGACTGGCATTAAATCCTTTATCAAAAACATCTTCACAGACCGACGCAGTGGGTTAGCCCACTCAGACACTTCCAGACCGTCACAGGGAGAGGCTCTCTCCAACTTCCTGAGGAGATCTCCGAGGGAGGCGGAAGAGTCGTGCCCGAGAAAAGCCTTATCAAGAGCCGACAAGGGACAAGTCAGGCCTCCAAACTACATCTCGGTGTCAGGACCCTCTGACCACATACAAAACGCGTTCCTCGAATTTTTGGCGATTGTAAGAGCTACAAAACAGGTCAACACCTTGACCTGCAAAAAGATCTTGCAATCGTTGAACTTACAAACTGAGGGACTGCTGAGGGTCTTGATCGAGGAGGCCGAGGCTGCTGTATACGACAACCGCGAATCCCGAGTCATCACGGGATGCATGACGAAGTCGTATATGGCGGCATACAACGCAACTGTCGGCTTTGTGACAAAAAACAAGGCAGAAACGGCGAAGAAGGGAAAGCCAGTCTTCTACATACCTGACGAGGACCCAATAGTTGTGGTTGCACGATGTACTGAGATAATGCTAGACGACAAGATTCTCGAGATGGCCCAAACTATCTCGGGAACGGACTCCATAACGGACTGGGACATCAAAAATATCAAGTGGGTAAACGGGGTTCCGGGGTGCGGAAAAACGACGTAGGTGGTTAGCCACTTCGATGGGGAGAACGACGTGGTGGTAACCACGACAACTGAAGCGGCCAAGGATCTGAGAGGAAAGCTCTCGCACCGCATCGGCGAGAAAGCCAAGACCAAGGTGCGAACTATGGCCTCCGTCCTAGGAAGTGGATTCAGGAGGGGAGACAAATGCCAGCGTTTGCTGGTGGACGAAGCCCTCATGAACCACTTTGGGGCCATAGTTATGGCTGTTAAGTTGTCGGGTGCAGACGAAGTTGTCCTCATCGGGCATGTTAACCAGCTGCCATACTTGGACAGAGAGAACCTTTTTCCACTAAGGTATACCCGTCCAGGCATGGTGGCCACAATCACTCAGGAGTTGCTTTGTACTCACCGGAGCCCTATGGACGTAGCATACGCGCTCAGTGACATCTACGGTGGGATCTACTCGTCGAAGACCTGTACGAGTAAGATTCACTCCCTGAGGGTGTGTGGCTTCACGGGTGCGGACATCCCGAAAAACTCCCAGAACACGCTGTTCCTGGTCCACACTCAGGAGGAGAAATCCATTCTGGGTGACCAGGGATACGGATCTGGCGAGGGTTCCCGCATTCTGACCATACACGAATCTCAGGGTCTCACTTATGAGCGCGTAGTCATCATCAACTCCCGCAAAGACAGAATTCGTGTCCATGACAGCGTCCCCCACGCGGTAGTAGCCGTGTCGAGGCACACATCCAGCTGTGTCTACTACAAGGATGACGCAAGTGACGCCATCGGTCGGTTCATCAAGAAAGCCATGGGTGCACCAACAAAAATAGTTGTCGACTACAATCTTCAGACAGCTATGCTGCACCGAAACATGGCGATCGTGGAGGCGTTGTTGACTCTCCATAAAACCCTAACCTCTTCAGTACCCATTCACTAACAATATATTTAGTATGCCTGTAAAATTAAGTTAAGACTAGTAATAATAATAATACATAATTAAGCTTAATTTAAGTTTTAAGAATCTTTGTAGGTTAAGTGTATAATAGTTTGTTACCCCCGGCCATTGGCGTCCTATCAAGAAGTCGATGGGATCGGGCGCCGAGAGGCTGGGGGCTGGTCTTAGCTTAATTTTTGTCAAGAAACTATTCATTGCACTCCTCATTTTATTTTCTCCCTTTCACTCAGGGTGATGGACCCTACTTGATTATGTTTAGAATTTAAGACAAAACAAAAAAAAACAAAAGAAGAATTGTGACGGCTCTAATAGAGCGGAGTTTCTGAAATAAAATAAAAAAGCAGAAATGCATTAGTAGCGAAAATTATAAATATAAAGTAAAAAAGGGCGCGGACAACTGGTCCGCGGTAGTATAATCTGTAAAAAAAAAAAAAAAAAATACAAAAACTGGCCCGAACAACGTGGAAACCAAAAAGGCGAGACTTGTAGCACGGGGATTCACCCAAAGACCTGGCATAGATTACAACCAAACATTCGCCCAAGTAGCAAAGCTAAGTTCCATTAGAACCGTCGTTGGAATGTATGTGCAGGAAGAAATGAAATTGAAGCAGAAGGATGACACAAGATGGCGATATAGACGAAAACCTATCCATGAAGGTACCTGAAAATTTTGAAAAATATGTGACAGAAATCATGATCGATGAAAATGAACAGGATTACCTTACAATATATAACAAGGCTAGAAATATGCTGGAATGTTTAAGGAACACTAAAGGAGAAAAAGTCTGCAAATTAGAACGATCCTTGTACGGACTAAAACAATCCGGGAGGCAGTCGTACATTCGGTTGGACAAGGAACTAAGAAATATTGGTTTTGCTTCGTCACAAGCAGATCCATGCGTATACATACTGCAGAAAGGAGGAGCAAAAATTATTACAGCGATCTAGCTGGGTTGATGATCTCCTAATTGGCTATACAGGAACTAAGAAGATGCAAGAAATTCAGGAAACGCTTGCAAATAAATTCGAAATTAAATATTTGGGAATACCACAAAAAATGCTTGGCATCGATTTTATATTCACAAAACAGTCTATTAAATTGTGCCAAGAAAAATATATCAAGGACACTTTAGTCAAATTTAAAATGGATGAATGCAAGCCTACCAGTACACCCATAGAACCAGGGCTGTCTTTAGAAATAGACAAAAATTATATTAAAAAGGAACTGCCGTAAAAAATCTTAATTGGGACACTTATGTACCTGGCAGTAGCCAGAAGACCAGATATTATGTTCGCGGTCAGTTATCGCTCACAATTCAATGATTGCTACAGTGCCGAACATTTCAAGAGTGCCAAACGTGTTTTAAGATACCTCAAAGGCACCTCCGAAATCGGAATAACCTTTAAAAAGACAGAGTTAAAATACGGCATGGCAGACGCAGACTGGGGCGCCTGCAAAGTAGACCGCAAGTCTTTCTCACAAGCATGACGTTTTTTTCTGTCTCTGTCAAGCAAGTTTGTCTTGGAAGAAAATCGATTTGATGCAAAACTTGTTTTGCGAACGTTTGTATTACGAATAAAATTCAAATACTTAATGCAAATGTATATTTATATTTCCACGCCCATCAAGAATGGGGTCGTAAATTTTATAGCAACTCGGCACTTCGGCAGGCTTACATATCTTGCAAGAGCCAAACGATAGCGATTTTTGAGCAACAATAAAATTACTCTTCAAGACAGAAGTTTTAGAGATTTTAGCGGCATTTTTAGAAATATAAGTGCATTTGACAGCGAGCGATTAGTAAACGATTGTGTAGGACCTACTATAGCTACACTGTAGGTTTTTTTTATTATTAGGGCTATCGCGCTTGACCACTATCTCACCTGCTGGTAAGCGATGATGTGGTCGACGATGTAGCGGTTTGTAGGTAATGCCAACTTTTATGTCATAAAGCGTTTGATCGCGCGATGATTGCTGATGGTTGTTTCTTACGTATTATGTCTGCCTGATACGTAGACTGGTAGGTATTTCTTAATACTTAGGCCGAGTTTTTCACCTATAAATCATCGCAGAATTATTGTGACAAATTGTCAAGCACGCGTTATCTGCTATGATTGGCTGTTGAAAATTCATTCAACCAATCATAGAATAGTTAACTCGACAATTGCTTGACAATTTGTCACATTAATCCTGCGATAATTTACAGGTGAGAAACTCGGCCGTAGTCCCTTATTTCTTGTGCATATTTCAAGCAGGGACTGTATCGGCACCTAAGGTGATTCATGGTTCTAAATCTGCATAAGTAGTCATATTGTAGGTACCTATGTATTAAAAGTTATCTCAGAAAAAACTGTTCATTTACGAAAATTCTATAAGTTATAAAAGTGATAAGTTTTGCTCCACGCTTGTGTACAGGTACCTTTAATATGTCACACTCACAACTAGATATTCATTCTAGTATCTACTTATTTACGAATTTCATAAATAATTACTTACCTACCTCGTTTTCGATCACATACTCGAAAAAATAGCTTCACATCATGAAAGACCTTATTCAAAATAATGGTTTCGATAATTTCGTTAACTATTTTTATTATATTTTTATTCTAAAAACGACACAAAACTTTAAAATCGTCACACGCATCAGTACTGCGACGCTAGAAAAGTGACAACTATAAAAAAAAATATGCATCAACTAAGCTAGCCGGTATTTAAATTAAACCAATGAGGTTCCTTAAAATTACATAATTTGAATTAACCTCTTTCGCAACCGCCTAACTCTAACGTTCTGCGTGTTGTGTTATTTATGACTTGCGGACTCGCGCACAAAGAGTTATGTCCCATTATCGCAAAAAAACGGCAAATATATCACGTTTATTTTATTCTGTTTTTAGCAATGATATTCTAGTAAACAGTTATGTTATGTTATGAGCGCGCACATTGTGAAGACTCGAATACGTCCTAATTGGGACGTATAGTCTTTAGTTTATGTCACGCACGGCGAAGAGCGATACGCTATCTTGAAACAAAAACAAAATTTAAAAAAATGCCATCGTGTGTATTTAGAAAGTGTACCAATTATGATACCAAAGTACATAAAGTAGAAGGGATCTCTTACCTTATGTAAGTACGCAATACACCTCAATTTACTAATTTATTTATTTTCCTAATATTTCCTAATATTCTAATATTTTTGTTAGAAAAAGAAAAAACATTAGTGGTCAGAATAATGTTTGTTTACATTCACACGCATGTGACAAACACTAGCTGTGTCTTTTTTTCTTGTTGGGGTTATCAAGCCATCCCTTTCGACTTGTAGTGAAATGTCAGATGAATGAAAAGTGTGTATGTGTACTGCCGCTGCTGTGCGGAACACTTTTTTCGGTTGTTTTGTATAACGTATCTGTTTACTAGAATATCATTGGTTTTTAGTATTTGTTATTATAGCGGCAACAAAAATACATCATCTGTGAAAATTTCAACTGTCTAGTTATCACGGTTTATGAGATACAGCCTGGTGACAGACAGACGGACCGTGGAGTGTTAGTAATAGGGTCCCGTTTTTACCCTTTGTGTACGGAACCCTTAAAAAGACATATAGACGTGACAGGCATTATTATTTAATATATTATTATTTAATTCATGAATTCATGAGAAGATCCGTTGAGGCGCTAAGCTTTAGTCTCTTCATCGGAACGCACGACGTTGCTGTATGCGTTGCCGGACATAGGTACAGGCAACCGGATGTGGTTAAATTCCATTCGAATATATCTACGTTTATTTTGGATTAAATGCAAATAATGTTTGAGCACAGTTTTGTTTTGTTTTATTATTTTGTTTCTAGTAAATTGATTGATAAGTTATAGTATTGGTAGGATTTATTCTAGGTATTAATAGATTATAGAATTATTAGGTACTATTCAATTATTGAATGGCTATTTTTAAATTGTTTTTTTTTTAATTATTTATGCCATGAATTATAGGCCTATGTCCAGCATTGGACGTTTTTCGGCTGATATGATGATGATTTATGAATTTTAATGTTTTGGGCAGTAGGGGCACAGTGGTAACGGCCCTGACTTGTAGTTGCAGATCGTGGGTTCGAATCCGGGCAAGCGTTTTAATTTGTGTAAATTATTTCATCACCACTGTCTACCCATCTTGACAATATGTGGAATCATAATAACAGGCGCATTCTCGGGCAAGTAGAGAAGAGAGCTGAGAATTTAATTGTAGTATTGACTACTTCAGCAGGCTGCCAATTACTTCAAAGATGTTACATCCCCTTTTTAATACAGAACGAAGAAGTGAAAACACGCATTGCGATTTTTGGCCGCGCGGATTTTATTCGCGCAATTTTTTTTCCGCGTTCTGAATCTAACTAACATGCACTGCAGATAAAATTCCGCGCGTTTATTGTTTCTTTCTACCTGTTCAAAGAGCTCAAAATATTGGCGCGAATATAATCCGCGCCGCGGTTCAGTGGATTCTGTGGCAAAACACGGCTTTCTTGCGGTATTATTTCCGCGCGATATTTTACCGAAATGCGTGCAGCTAGTTAGAATAAAAAGAGTATTTAGTTTTGATACAGATCTTTTTATTCTACATAAGTTTATTTTTCTACCTGTCTATTATTTTTACGTGTCACTTTTTTCCGAAAAGTAATTGTGTTCTCGTGTCATCGTGAATAAAACCATTATATGTTTTATCTAAACTTTATTTGTTCTACTACCAGTAAACCATATTCCCTGTAATTTCTACTGGCTACGCACTCTGCACGTTAGTAGGACTTGAGTTACCCCACTAACACAGCTTCATATATTTCCATAGGTCGCAGACTGGGCGGACAACATTCGCGCGAATAAAAGCCGCAGTGCGTGCTTAGCCTCAGAAGTGAGGTTATTATATTGTTAAAAAAAAGAGCCTTTGGCAGTTGTCAATGTCAAAAACTCAAAATTGACAGAAATGGCAATCATCAAACCTTGGGTATGGTATTTATGTTCTGTGCATTGCATCAAACAAACAACACTGCGGAAAAAAGCGCGGGAAACGTTCGAATTGATAGGCGCGAATTTTTTTCTTATTGCAAAAATAATTGTTTTATATTGTAAATAGTGGTCAGGAGGGTGCAGTTTGTATATAATTATCTTATTTATTGTATTTAATTTATTATTTCACCTTTTTCTTTGGTAAGTCCTTGAATTTTCTATTTTTTTATGGAGGAGCCCCCTGATCCAGGGGGCTCAGTTCCCCAAGCATCATGCTTTATAACGTTACCATCAAACGAATCGGACATGGAAACAGATACATCAATTTGTTCCAATAACACAGTTTCTGTTAATTCTGCACGCAAATTAAAACGTCCCCGCACAAACAAAACTTGTCGCCATTGCAACAAACGCCGACGAAAACGCAGCTCAACTGCGGAATTTAAAGAAACGGATTGTACATGTGACTCTATTGATATAATAAATGAAAAAAACCAGATTCCTATTTCTCAACTCTCTCATCCGCCGCAAAATATTTTACCAGACCACCAACAAAATGCTTTTTCAAAACCAACCCGCCCGCAACCTACGCCAGTAGGACGGCTTACTTACGAGCATAGTGATCTAGCTCCCTACATCGTCCACATTCAAAGGGAACATACTAACACTAACGACTCTGTATCCTTGCACCCGGTGACCTTTGGGAAATTCCTCAGGAAACAAAATTTCCAAGGTATAGTTAATGGCAGCTTAAAAAAAATAGGAAGGAATCGAATGTCCCTTACTTTTACAAACTTTGACAAAGCAAACATATTTTTGAACCATGACAGCCATAAAAAGAATGGGTTTAAAACATTCATACCCACATTTAACATCACTCGCATGGGCCTCGTTAGGGGCGTTCCGTCAGAATGGTCTCCAGAAGAGGTGTGTGACAGCATTTCAGTGCCTATTGGCTGCGGAAAAATCCTGAAGATCAGGCGATTGAATTACAGGACTGTTGTAGATGGCTCTCCTGTATGGAAGCCATCACAAACAGTAGTCCTGACATTTGATGGCCAGGTGTTGCCTAAGAGAATTTATATGTGCTACAACGCCCTTCCAGTTGAACTTTATACATACCCTACAATACAATGTTACAATTGTGCCAGGTTTGGGCATACCAAATTACAATGCAGATCTTTGCCCCGCTGCTATAAATGTGGTCAAGCACACACAGGCGAAACTTGTAATATCAGTGAAGACAAGGCTACCTGCTGTCACTGCTCAGGGTCTCATTTTGCGACAAGCAAAAGTTGCCCAGAACTTGACAGACAAAAACGCATAAAACGTTCCATGGCTGAGTCCTGCATTTCATATGCTGAAGCTAATAAAATACATCCACCTGTTATAAGATCATATGCTGAAATTGCATCAAATCATGCTTCTAGTGAAGGGCGGTCTGCTAGCAACTTTCCTGCCATATCCCCCACACTGTTATCTCCAGTAAAGACCACATCATATAAAAAGACAATTACTAGACAACCCAGTCTACGTCAACATCATCCATCCAGTAACCTGTCCTCACATAAAGAACTCACCAAAGACTTTCAAATCCCCTGCCCAGCCAACGGCTGTGCATATAAAGACCAATTAAGCCAAGATAATCCTCCATCTATAATTGATGTAATTTTGACCCTAATTAGCTCTCTTTCACACACAACAATTATTAAACCTGACCACGTTGCATCAATAGTTGAAACTCTGAACAAACTCACACACACTCATAATGCCTGCAACCAACAATGTTCCAAATAACTTTAGTAACCCTAGCTCTGTATTGCCTTCATTGCATTACCCTCATGTGGTTATGCAATGGAACTGCCGCAGTGTAAATGACAAAAAAGCAGAACTTTCACACCTTTTGAATAAACACAGTCCCACAATAATAGCCTTATCAGAAACCTGGCTTAGGCCAGGCTCTGTCTTCAAAATAAAAAGTTACTCCTGTCTTAGAGAAGATAGGTGTGACCGATATGCTGGAGTAGCTTTACTTGTTAAAAACAATATTCTATATAAACCTATTTCTCTCCCTTCTCATGATGATTTTACAGCAGTTGCTGCACTTATTACTAATATATGTTTTGTTTCTATATATATTACTAAGCCTTCTGCTTCTAGTTTCCAACAGCTCAGCAACATTCTTCAGACTCTTCCTAGGCCTCTCATTCTATTAGGCGATTTTAACTCTCATCACACATCTTTTGGCAGTACAAAATCAGATAACAATGGACAGCAACTTCTCAACTTACTTCACGAACACAATCTCTGCCTCATTAATACAGGTTCTCCAACACGCCGTACAAATCCTTCCCAACATCTCAGCTCTGTTGATCTATCCATCTCATCACCTTCCTTGGCTTCTTCTCTTACTTGGCACACACTCTCTTCTACCTATTACAGTGATCACTTTCCTATAATTATATCATTCCCTGGCAAGAAAGTCAAAGCTAATCCAACTAAACCCAGACTTAAATATAAACTTGTACATGACAATTGGCCTAAGTTTAAAAACTACATGGACACTAACATATCAGATTTACCCAAAAATAGTGACACAGAAATATGCTCTAAAGAATTTACCAAACTAATGATACAAGCAGCTGATACATACTTTCCTATAAAAAATGCTTCTAAGGGCCAAATACCTTCACCTCCTTGGTGGGATAATGAATGTACATTGGCTATTAAAAAAAGAAAAGCGGCAGAGGATATATACAAATTAAACATGACCAATGAAAACTTTAATAATTTAATGGATATAATTTCTCATACAAAAAATCTCCTTAAGAAAAAGAAATTTACGAGTTGGCGAAGTTTCTGTGCTTCTATCTCTCCTAGGACACCTCCTTCAGTTATATGGACAAATATAAAACGTTTCCGTACTGGAATATCTCCAAACACCTTTAATACTATTCCTTCATCCTTAACCGAGGAATTCTTAATGAACTTAGCTCCTCCTTTTGTTCCACAACAAGAATTGGTTTCTGCTCCTCCTCAAATTTCTTCAAATATAAGTACTTCATTCCTTGATGGACCCTTAAGTCTGGCAGAACTCAAAGGAGTCCTATCTTATGTCCGGGATTCTGCTCCTGGGCAAGATGGAATCCCTTATTCATTTTTTTCAAATCTTGGTGATGATAGTTTACTTTATTATTTAGAGGTTATAAACTCCGTAATTCTGACAGGTGACGTTCCGGAATCATGGAAGTTACAAACAGTGTTGCCCATTCTAAAACCTAATAAAAATCCATCAGAAAGTACCTCTTATCGCCCCATAGCGCTATCTCCTGTGATAGCGAAATTAGCTGAACACCTTATAAAAAATAGATTAGAATGGTTTCTAGAAAACAATCATTTACTCCCAAATTCACAGTTTGGCTTCAGAAAGGGAAAGAGCACCATGGATAATGCTGGTTTACTCATTACAGATATTCGTCTGGCATTTTCAGGAGATGAGTCTGTCGTAGCCGCATTCTTGGATATAAAATCAGCTTACGATAACGTTTGCCTTTCAATATTAAAGAAAAAGTTACAAAAGTTACAAGTGCCACCAAACCTAATCCGTTTTATTATTAATCTTTTGTCTGGTCGTAAAATAACAATTAATGGTTTGACCAGAATGCTATGGAAAGGGCTCCCACAGGGATCCGTGCTCAGCCCTATTCTCTATGCCATATATACATATGATCTTGAAAGCTCGCTGGCTGCAACATGCAAAATTCTGCAGTACGCCGATGATGTGGTTGTTTACAGTACTGACAAATCTATTAATATCGCTTGTGCCTCTTTGTCCAAAGCTTTAGATCTTCTTAAGATCTATTTGGACAAAGATGGACTAGAACTCTCTGTATCTAAGTGCTGTGCGGTGCTCTTTACTAGAAAACGTAAGCCTCCTCCAATTATTCTAAAATACAACGGAGAGCATATTCCGGTTAAATCTCATGTTAAATTTCTAGGTCTAGTTTTAGATTCTAAACTCACTGGTAATCCACATTGTGATTATATTGCTGAAAAATGTGAACGTGCTTTAAACATACTCAGATGCCTGTCAGGTGTCTGGTGGGGTGCACACCCTTTTTCAATTAAATTAGTTTACAATGCACTGATAAGGAGTGTATTGGATTATGGCACTTTTTTACTGGAACCATGTAGCGCTGCTGGTATGAAGAGACTGGATGACGTCCAGGCCAAGGCCCTTCGAATCATAACTGGTGCGATGAAATCTAGTCCCATAAACGCATTACAGATCGAATGCGCTGATCCTCCCCTCAATTTACGTCGACAGTTCCTGGCAGACAGATTTTTCTACCGCATCTTTCAGTTTTCTAAACACCCTTTAATCATCAAAACTCATCAACTTTCAGATCTCATCAATTCATCCCCTTACTGGGCACATAAAACACTACCGCATCTAGTTATTAGTTTCAGAACACACACAGTTATAACTACACCCATACACCACTCTTCAATTTTTCCTATTTTTGAATCTGATTTTAAAGCTTTAATCATTTCACCTGAAATTCATTTGAATAATGGTATCATGAAAGGTGAAGTTAATGCCAACTTCTCTTTTAAAGCTGTAGTTGACGAGCTTTGGCCTGGTTGGCACCATGTTTACAGTGATGCCTCAAAACACACTGGCAATCAAAATGTTGGTGTCGGCATATTCCATTCTCAATACAAAATAGTTCAAAAAATTAAACTCCCTCCAGAAACTTCAATTTTCACTGCCGAATGCTTTGGTATTTTTAAGGCCCTGGAATACGTCCTTCTAATGAATCTCTCCAAAACAGTAATTTTCGCAGATTCCATGAGTGCATTAAAGACTTTAGCAAAATTTCCCTTCAAATCAAACAATCTTTCCCCGCTAACTCTAATGTCAAGAGATTTACTACTAAAATGTGAAAGTAAGGGATATTCGGTGTCCTTCGCTTGGATTCCTAGTCATAGTGGAATCATTGGAAACGAAAAAGCGGACCAGTTAGCTAATGAGGCCATTGTGTGTGGTGATACCTTTTATTTTAAAATCTACCCTCAGGACTTGACTGCTCTTCCCAGGGTCCGCCTCAAGGAATCTTGGGGGGAGGCTTGGAAGAGCAGTAGTCAAGTGAAAGGCAAGTATTACTTTTCTATTCAACCTGAAGTCCCTATTAAGCCTTGGTTCTTCAAAACAAAGTTTGGTAAAAGAGCTACTTCAGTATTGATACGCATGCGTTTGGGTCACGTGTGCAGCCCTGCACATCTCGCTCGGTTTCGCATTATCGACAATGATATTTGTGAGTGCGGGGAAGAGGATGCTGACACGAATCATATTTTTCTTAGATGTTCACTGTATGATCATACTCTGCTATATACAAGACTATCGATGTTAGAAGTCTCATTTCCAACTAGCATACCGTGTTTACTGTTTAATAACTCCATTCCGATTTATAAAGTCTTAGCTTCATTTATCGAAGCTAATGACATAAAACTGTAACGTATATAAATATTTGCTAGTTTTATAATTGTACCTATTTAAATATTTTCTTTTTATTTCTTCCTCAATCCCTTTCCATTGTTCCTTCCTTGATCATTTTCTGTTAATGTTATGCCCGCCCGTCCGCGATCTTTACCCTACCCAAACGTTTCCCCGTTTTAAAAAAAAAAAGAAAAAAAAATACTCTCCAAATCTCTTCCCTTCATTTCCTCGTTTTTCCTACTCAACCCGTACAAGAGATGATGCAACACAAGCCTGACAGATCCAGAATAACTTCACAAGAAGACTAGATAACTTGACTCTGGCAAATGCACAAGATGTGCGAAGCCAAACTCCTCTAAGGACACTGACCTCTATTAAAATACGCTGGACTGGCTATCGCTATCAATTTCATGTGCCTATTTGAAAATCGCCATTTTGGCGCTGACAGCAGCTGTGTGGGGGAATGGAACTAATACTAGTGATGTATAACAAAAGGTTTGTTATCGATAAAAACTTTTCTGATATCGACCACAATGATAGAAATATTACCAACGCTATTGTTACAGATTTCCTATAAATTAAATTGGTTTAGGTAATTATTAGCATGTAACATTCGTGTTGTCGTTTATACGTAATATGTTTTTAAAAACGTGAAATACGTTTTATAACATAATATGTTAAGATTTACTAAAATTGTGGATAATTGATTTAAAACAAGTAATATAGGCATATATTTTGTTAAATGTTACTAAAACACAGATAAAAAGACATGTCTGCACTAGTTGAGTACCTAACTAAACTAATGAACTATAGATAGTCGTAATAAGCAGATATTTTACGTAGAAAATATAACTTGAAATAGCAGTATCTAGTACTGTTTATGAACTGTAAAAATAAGTATCATATGTCCGGCTGACCCCTTCCTTCCTTATTCTCCTTAATCGGATAACAGTTCACTATAGGATCAATAAATAATAAAATTCTGTAAAATAGTAAATTACTAAGATAGAAATAGAAATTAATAAGATAATCCCTTCCTATAAAGAGTGCACAATAAGATATTATTACTAGTCAGATACCGCATGTTGCCATGTGATAGGAGACACAATAACTTTCTATTAGGTCTGTAATTACGGTAATTAACTTGTAACAACTTAATTACCGCAGGGGAGGGGGACAGGGAAATAAAAAAAGCATTCTCAAATCACATATTTTATTAAATTAAAAATTACTGTCGAGCCCATATTATTTGCCGAGTCAAAAAATGTCTAACCTTCTCTCCAGTAATTAATAAAGAATATTTTTTTGTTTCTGCGAACAAACGGATGTCTATATATTTTGTTATTATTTCTTTTAAAAGAATATTTAAATGACTGTGAAAATTGTCTGAGATGTAACTTTCTCTCAAATGATCTTCTAGCTCAGGAAACAGTTCATTTATTTTTGTTAAGAGGTTCCTTATTACCTTTGCAGTTAGTACTGCAGGAAAATTCAACTCTATAGGTGGTTTATTGTTATTATGTTTACAAGCTTGTCGGAATAATGATTCCACCATAAAACAAATATTTACTACACTCACAGAGGGCACAGTTAACCCACCTCTCTGCTTTTGGATAATAAGCGCTACCCCATTTCTCCTATTTGACACTGCATCTTGTGGTACAGCTTCACAGGCCATTAAACATTCATCACATTTAATTTTTTTTCGAATCGATCGAATTACAAAGCCTGCAATATAGCCAATGCATTGTTTGGAAGTCTCATTAATATTAGAGTCAGGTATTGCCCAAGATACATTTAAAAATTCACTTAACTCGCTTTGTAACGAGGATGGGTCATCGTCGTCAAGGCGGTATTTCTTCGTAATACGCATATTTTCAGCATTGGTAAAATCATCAACATTAAATTTATTTATTTTAGCACGCTTTGCACTAGAAGTAGTTAATATTGATACATTATTGCCCTGAACATTGCCGGTGGAAGTTTTTATTTCGTGATGGATTAACAACTGTTTATATGCATTGACAAATTGTGCAGCTGTTGGGTTTGGGCACCAACCCCCACGGCTACGAATGGCACAAAAAAACAATTCTAGATGATCCTGGCTCATCTTATATGTTAGAAGATACTTTAATTCAGGTCTGTCTGACTTCACATAAATATCAAATATATTCATAACAGAAATTACTGCGTTGTAGAATCCTAAAAAACCCGCCTTACGACGGGATTTAACTGCCAAAGTATTATCCATCAGTTTGATTTGACTCAGATACCTAATTTCGTCAAGAACTTTTGTCCTCCACCTGTTTTCATTATTTACTCGTAAAGGACTTTTAAATCCTCGACCCCAAGGATTCCGTACATTTAAAAAATCAAAGATTCTATCTACGGCTCTTATGAACCTGACCGTAGCTGCGGAACCACTAAACTCAGGGAGATTTAAAATTTTGTCACAAAACTCAATCGCGTCTGCTACACTGCTACTGAGAGTTTGAGCTGCAAGGTAAACTTTCATAATCATTTTTTTATAATTTATGTGCAAGTTTTTCAATTTGTTTCCTAATCTTAGGCCTTCAGCTTCTTGCAATTTTGCCAAATTCTCGACATATACCCATTTAATTAAATCACCTCTGTCATCTTTTAAAACTTTTAGATCACCCAAACAATTTCTTATGTTTTTTAACATATGACATGGGTCAAAAATAACATGCACTTTGTGTTCTTTATTTATGGGATGACAGAAATATGGTTTTGCTGCTGTTCCTATTTGAAGCTCTGCCCCTAATTTAGCTACTGCAGAAAAATGTTCAGGTGGCCCATCTAAAGTTAAGGAGCATATCTCCACAGATACGTCATGCAACCGAATTAAGGCCTGTTTAATTAGAGCACTTTTGGTTTCTGAAGTCAAACTATTAATAAAAAAGTAAGCTATGGGCAATTTCCAATAACTATTTAAAGGCACGACCATAAATACCAACGCATCTTTACATTCAGGTAAATCGTTACTTTCAGAATCTATACCCAAATCGATGTGGCCACGAGTTACTCCGTCACGACTGCGAGTGCAACTTTTTTTTAAGCTCATTTCGTCAATTATTAATGCACATATAAGTTTTTCCCCTTTTTGTTTTGCTAGTTCACTTTTAAGTCGCAAAGCATTGAAACTTTCGACAGAGAAACCTGGATTGGCATCAATGGAACTATACCATGAGCGTATCACACGAGGATGCGGCAAAGCCAAATTAAATTTATTACGCACATATGCATATGCTTTTGGCGAATAAAAATGTAGAGTAATGGCAAAAGATCTCAATTTTGGCGCATACTTAGCACGTTTTATATTTTTGGTCATTCTTTTTAAAAGTTGTGGTTTAAAATCGTCGTACTGATTTAACATATATACACAATCATCATATACCAGTTTCCTTTTTTTTAAATCAGCAATTACAGATCTTAAAGTAGACACGTTAATTTTCATACGTTTCACATTTTGAGACAATACTTTAATTCGGGCTTGTGACATTTTCAAGGCTCTTTTGACCCTTTCCAATTTAACTTTAGACGATTTTGGGGTGTTCTCGTAGCGGTGATCTAATTTTACACTAGAAAGAATTTCCGCCAAAGTTATAGATGTCTTTGGTGTACTACAGTAGCTTGTATTGTAACTTGTGCTTGGAACTGTAACAAGAAATTATATTTCATTACTTATATTATTCAAAGAAGGATGATTAGATAGTGAAAATACCATTGAAAATAATGAGAAAGGTATGTCATCATCATTTCAGCCGAAAGACGTCCACTGTTGGACATAAGCCTCCCCCAAGCGTCGCCACATCCGATTCTCGCGACTCTCACCAGGTCATTGGTCCACCTTGTGGGAGGCCTTTCAACGGTACGTCTTCCGGTACGCAAAGGTATGAACACGTATATTTAAAAAAAGGAAATTACACAAGGGTACAAAGTTAAACATAGTTTAGTATTAGTATTTTTCCACTGTTAGTCGCCAACTTAGTACTTCAGTAAGCCATGTTCAGTATTTTTTAAATTTTGTTTTTTTTTAAAATAACTTACCTGCAAGGGCTTCACATGGCAACATTTCTTTTGGATTAACTTCAATATATTTGCAAGTACGAATTAGTTTCTGTGTGCAAAGTAACAAGGACGAATTAGTTTCTGTGAAAAACATAAATGTTTTTTTATTTATATATCAATAATATTTCTTAGATACCAACAAAGTATTTACATTTTAGGAATACGAATGTACACTTACCAAGAAATATTGTGGGGATACTGCATTTTTTCAACGTAGTCCGTGACTGATGTTTTAAGAAACAGGCTTCCGTGAAGTGTTTAGAACACAGATAATGATACATTGTCGGAGTCCAGTTGACAACCTTCATATTTTTTAACCAAAGTTTGAGAGTGTAATCAGAAGGGAACCTGTAATTATAGGAAACATTATAGTAGGTATGGGTAAAAAATTATAAATAATATTATACATATATCTATAATTACATAGAACACTTAATGAGAATTATGAATCATAAGTGTTAAATTATTTGTTATTGACTCTAATAATAATAAACCTTGAAGTGTCTTGCTATTATTAGAGATCATTATAATGTGCGTATCATTATTTTAACAATGATGAGCATGACTTTGATGAGTATGATATTATGATGTTTTACATCATAATATTACGAAATTATCGATATGAATTTTGACATCCCTAACAAAAGTTATTGGTTATAAAAATGTTCGTAAAATCCCGTAAACTCGAATAGTTTACGTTTATTATTGAAAGAATACACTGTTTTAAGCGGTTTTCTAATAAGTTTTTATGTTTTAGATTCACTTACTTGTGAAAAGTGACACCACTGCCCTTTTCGTATCGTGTTTTACAATATACGCACGATTTCATGTTGGACGAACAATACAAGCTATGATACAATCACTGTCAGTATTATAACACTTTAATTTATATCACAATCACAGTAAACACTTTAGAAAACTTTTTATTCCGCAGAGACACTTAGCGTAAAATCAACAAACAACGGCCATTTGCAATCTTATTAGTTCTCAGAACTCTCACGTCTGTCACTGGGGGCGCTTTGAATCGGCACAGCAAATAGCTGTCATTTTGTATGGGATAGCCAGTCCAGCGTATTTTAATAGAGGTCAGTGTCTAAGGAGGATAACAAAACAAAAGCAAAAGTAGTCATTCATTTTTGCCATATAGGTAAACACAAGTGATGGGACTTGTGTGAGGAGAATGGAAGTTAAACCTAGCTTTTTAATATTTGTGTGCAACGTGTAAATTGTGCATTACTGGAACAAGACTTGTTCTAGATTTCTCATAACGATGGATAAACCTCATAAAACTGTTTTGTTTTACGATTTATGTAGACTTTGCCTTGAAAACCCAGGTGCACTTGATATGTTTACAAAATCAGGCCTAGTTCATGCTATATTTCTTTGTACAGGTGTTAGTGTACGTATGTTTTATTATTTATGTGTTGAGTTCACTTTAGAACGCCTATCTCTTTTTTTCTATACATCTTACATCTGTTGTGAAATAACAGATTGCATTTTTACAGGTTGCCAACCAAGATAACTTCCCCCGCAAAATATGCTCTCAATGTTTAGATATTGTCGTAAAAGCACAACAGTTGCGAGTGCTGGCCACAGCAAATGATACGCATCTGAAATCCCTGTTTGATGACAGTGAAACATTTACGATAGGGTTCAATAAAACAGATCAGGTATTGTGAATATTTTTTTAAATAACCATGTTGAAATAAACAAAATTGACTATAAATATTATCTTGTAGTGATATAAATAAAAATAAAAATGTTATCTTTGAATATGACATATTTTGCTGTCTACGCACTCTGCACGGAAAGAATTCCTCCACCAAACAGCCCATGCTTGAAACATATTCAAGGTTATTAAAATATACTTATACCACCATGCTTTCAGAGCCAGAAAGAAGGAGGCACAATTTCAAGAAAGAGCAGCACAGATTCAGACAGAACTGTTAAACTAGAGATTGTAGAACAGTTTGATAGTTTTGAAGAAGAAAGTGAATCAAAAAAGAGCAAGACATCAGAATCTTCTGAACATGTAAGTTCTTCTTTACTCCATTATGTACTATTCATTATGTTATAATACATCACAGCAAATGAAAGTGCAGTTATTGTTCTCTCGTAAGCTTTTGTGAAACTTAATAAATAATGGTGACCCCATTAAAAAGAGAAATATTTAACTACCTCCATATTTTAAATTAGTGAATCAAGAAACCGCAACCTGTAAGTTATGAAAAAAGGAATGTTTGCCCGGTTTATTTTAAGAATATTAAAAACAAACAAAGCAATTTATTTTCTTTCTAAAATAATTAATATTATCTTCATCGTCCGCTGATGTCAATGACAAAATGTCAGCATCAGCGGATGTAAAAAAAAAGTGCATCAGCAGCAACTCTGGTATGTATGCATGCAGAGAGATAGTTGTTGTTCTAAGTTCAAACACTCGTGTTACATTACTTTTAGGTATATGATTTCATATTCTAATTTGGAAACCCAGTGTCAAGTTTCTTTGCATACTGCACATTTACTTAAAGCATTCTTTGTATACTGCAGATTTACATGAAGACTTGCATACTGCACATTACTTAAAAATATTATGATGACACTAATAAATTCTGCTAAGTATAAAAATAAACATTAAATTGATTTCAATAACTTAACACAACTTCATATTTTGTCTGACTTGCGACTATGTATTTAGTTTCTATTTTATTTCAGAGTAAATCTGAAGAAAAAACGCTAGAGGTTCGAAAAGACTTGTTTGAAACTTCTGGCACTGTGGTAAGTGTTGATCTTACGATCACTAATAAAGATCGAAGTGTATAATGATAATAATGGATCTAGGAGGTACTAGGAGACTAGGACCCAGGATAAAATAGGAAAGATGGAGCCGCTTTTCCACATTTAGTCTCCCATTTGGTCCATTTTACATGCAGGCCATTGTAAATGGCCCGTAATGTGATGATGTCACATGTGTTTAATTTTTTTTTTCCTTAGACACGCCGGTTTTCTCAAGATGTTTTTCTTTACCGTTTTGAGAGCAGTGGTGATGGAATAATTTACACAAAGTGAAGCGCCTGCCTTTGGGCAGGGCACATTGCTTGCAGAACGGATAACCAATGGGCAGAAAAGTTCTGGAGTGGCAACCGCCAACCGGAAGATGTTGCGTTGGAAGGCCTCCCACCACGTGGACCGATGACCTGGTTAATATAGAGGGGATCCGCTGGATGCGAGATGCACGGGACCGGTCAATGTGGCGACGCTTGGGAAAGGCCTATGTCCAGCATTGGACGTCTTTCGGCTAATATGATATGATGGTGATAAAAGCGCCTGCTTGGGTTCGAACCCACGACCTACAACCACGACCACTATTCTGACAAGAACCTATTCCTAGATAGAATTCTTCAGCTATATTAACCAGCTAAAGTTGTCATAAAATAAAAGGCCCGTTTTGACAGCTATAAAAATATTTAATAATAATTAAACTTGATGCTTGCGAATGATACTCGTTGTTATAGTGTATGGGTGACAGTAATTAATTAGGATTATAAATTTGATTTTTCAATTTCTTACGTAGAAAGTTATCGCGGCATGTAAAATGAGAAACGTCAACGGGCTTCATCGATTGTGACGACTTTAGTCCTTATAATCTACAATATAACATGCACACTTTAAGAGATTTATAAAATCGATATAAGTATCGACTTTAAAAACTAAGTCAATTTTATACCGACCATAACCACACCACTAGTCAAGCAGTCATTCTTTTTTCGTGCACGCTCTCTTGTTACTAAAAATGTCGACGAAACGGCAATATTTTCAAGAATTGAAAACTATCGACCTAAAATCAAGAAGCTGGAACATGAATGAAAACGTAAACGTCGTAGGATTATAATTGAATCTTCATCCGATTTTGGTGTGTATTGTACTAACAGTATAAGGCTTAGCACTCATTGCGATTTTAATTCGCGCGAGTTTTATGCGATGAGATATAATATATATATTATATCTTATGCGCTATTCATTTTAGGTTATGTTTTTTCAAACACCTGTTTTTTCTCGTATACTTACAGCTTACCCTCATTTATGTTTTTTATAGTGCCACCTAATCATGAAACCTATTATGTTTTTACTGTACTTATGTGCTATTCATTTAGTACGGGTTTGCAGGCGGTTAACCGTGAGTTATCGTTACCGCGAAGGCTATGATTTTTCAAAAGTATGTGGTTTGGTCATTGAAAAACCACCCAATGATATCCTCAAAAAGGGATTATCAAAGGAAGCAAAAGCCGCATGCTTACCTAACAGGGAATCTGGTCAGGCACCTCTTGGTTCCGACAGAACACGGGAGGGGCGGAGAGGTTCGAAAAGGGCGGACAGCCCCACGAGCCGTTGGCCTCCACCTCAGCAGACGTCGAGCTCGGTCGTTTCAAAGTCGAGGGCACAACATGCGGGTAGAATATCTCCTTTATATGATTGGTAGCTGAACATAATATCTAATTCTGTAATTTTAATTTGTATACGTAATGGGTTTCCTATTCCGTTTGATGCTCACGTAAAAGAGATGACATGTTTTTATCCATACAAATATTGTTAAAACTAGGTGCGGTTTAATCCCCGGCACGTAAGTTGGCAAGAGTCATTAGATGCGCAGAAGTAGTTTTTAGGTACCTTTGGTAGTGAAGCGGAACGCGAGGTACGTTTAGGACCGTTGCGAGCATGCGATTGGTTGGTCAGATCAGAAGGATCGACTGACCAATCGTGTCGGTTGTTCAGTTCGTGGAATATGCGCGAGTTTACCCCCACTACGCCAAAATCTTGCCAACTCACGTGCCGGGCACTATAATGCCTTGAAAACCTACTAAGGACCAGCAACCTTATTGCGTAAGTGAATTCGGGAAGGCGAAGGGTTTGACCGATTTGATAGCGATCAAACCCTTCGCCTTGCCGATTTCACTTGCGCAATTGGGCTTCAGTTCATTTCATAAACATTTTAGCTTTTTATTTTAGATTTATTTTAAACTTAAAAAAACTTAAATCATTTAATCACAGGTACCTATGTTTCAAAATTACACTTTAAAATGGAAGACTACCGAACGGCATCTAAATTATTGCATATTCATGGCTTTATGGCCACCATCATTTAAAAGAAACGTAATTCCTAATAACAATACGTAAATCAGAGCGAAAAATTTTAAAATTCCAAGAAAATTTAAAAATTATTGTTAACAAATCAATTGTGTACCATATCGCTGACTGAATTCATTAGTAGCACAAGTCAAATTTCAGACATTTTGAGTTAGGGATGAATTCTTGTCATAAATTACGTACTTTATTAATTTTTATGCATTAAAGAACCAACTTGTTAGTTCATAAACTACCCGGTAGGAGGCGTAAGTGTCAATCAATCAATTCATACAAAAAATCTGTAGAAAATTCATTTTTGTATGTACATCGAAAATATTTCCAAATAATATTGCTAGGGTGATAAAGAATAACCAACAGAACACATTTCCAGCATTTTTGAAATTTTCGTCTGTTTGTCTGTTTATTTGTGCACGCATCAAGTAAAATGTACGAAACCAATGTAGACAAACTTTATACATAAACATTGTGCTTAACTTGAAGTATTACTTAGTTTTTATCGCAATCGGTTCACTCTATTAAAAGTTAGATGATTTTTTTCTATTTGCTAATTTTAATGTAGCCAGTGAAATTCGCAGGGCTAAGACGAATCGATTGACGTAAGAATCATCAAAATCGTCCAACGCGTTTGGTCTCTAGAACGACACATAGGAACAAACATACATATATAGACTGATTAGCACATTACCCTCCTTCGGCAGTCGGGTAAAAACAAAATATTTGATTGACACAGATTTGAGAGGGCGCCAGACGGGGGGCCCGCGGGGTAGGGGTGATTTGTGATCTGCTGATCGCAATTCCGGTGCATTCGAATTGCCGAATGCACAAGCGGGCAGCGAGTGGGCAAGCGGGAGCGGGTTTACTCTAGGTTGGACTCTATGTCAACTAAAAACGCGCGAATTTTCAAATTAGTCCTAGAAACTTTTTTTGGTGTGGGTTTTGGTGAAATGAGAGTGAGACGTGATGCCGAAAGAACGGATTTTTTTTGTGCTTCTTCTGGTGCCCCCCAGACGTGATGCCCTAGGCAATTGCTTAATTTGATTAAGGGTTAATCCGTCACTGATGACGCGATGTGGATTTGCGTCTGTGTGATTAGTCGATTTGATAGTGGTCAAACCTTGCGCCTTGCCGAATTCACTTTCGCAATTCGGCTGCTGCATACTGCATTACTTATGTATTCTGCATAGCAGGATATTGCTGGTTGCTCTACAGATTTCGACGAAGATGAAGCAGAAGCGGTGTTTTACTCGGATTATTGTGGTGGGCAGGGAAAGAACAAATTTATAATTGCTGCTTACCTTTATGCTGTTTCAAATTTAAACATAAAAAAATACTATATTATCTTTATACTTCTACTGTACGTGTGTATGTCACTGAACTGCTCCTAAATGGCTGGACCGATTTGAATGAATTTTATTGTATGCGTTTGGGTGGCGCCCTGGATGGTTTAGATTCACAATAGGGTAGGGTAGGTATGGTAGGGTAGGTAGGATAGATGAATGTTTGGTGTTTTTATCGCAAAAAAAAATTTGGCGGGTCCGCTAGTTTAAATATAAATTTTTGGTTGTAGGCCATACCCAAAGCGACATTCATTAATTGAGAAAAATGTGAAGAAAGCGTTGAAATCTAACCCAATATATCTACCATCACAATATGCTATTTTAATTTCAACAGCAAGGAAATCTGGCAAAGCATTTAAGGTCCATGAATTGGATCATAGCTTTTTTTTGATCTAAAAGATCTCGTAGACATCACTGCATCCAACTTGAATGTAAACACTGATGGGGAGAAATTTAATTTTAACGACATTTGTGTCTTAAGAGTGGAAAAGGACAATCCTGGGATATTCTTCTATAAGACTTCATACAAAGATGATAACTACAAAACCGTCAAAATCAGATCTTGCAGAACTAGAAAACAATTAAGACTTATAAAAGATGCGCAACTGAATAAGGCTAACCCTGATAAGATACCCATTTCCCAAAGAAAATTTCAAGATTTGATGTCATTAGTTAATTCTAATACTATTCCACGTTGCTATGCAGATTTTTTTGAAAACTTGAAACTGATTGATTTGGTTATAGAAAAACGAAACTGCCACAACTTACAGTACCTATCTACAAGTATTACTCTTCAAAGAACTTACGTTCTTGTCAACCCTTTCAAAGCCTACTTTTAAGATTGAATAGTTTTGGTAAGTAATTAAAAAAAAAATGTTATCCCTGGGTGCGTTATAGAAGAGTTCAAGCAACCGAAAACAGCAAAATATAGTATACTAGCTGACCCGGCGAACTTCGTTCCGCCTAACAAATTTCTAAAATAAAAGATTTTTTCTAAAATAAACGTAGCCTAAGTTGCTCCATATCATACCACATCAGCTACCTTCCTATAAAAGTCCCGTCAAAATCGGTCCAGCCATTTCAGAGATTAGCCGGAACAAACAGACAGACAGACAAAAATTCTAAAAATTGTTATTTTGGTGTATGTACCGTGTATATATTCATATACATGTAATAAAAAAACCGTTATTTCAATATTTAAAACAGACACTCCAATTTCATTTATATGTATAGATGTATACAGGGTGTCCCAGAAATCGACGTCAAGCCGTAAATGGGTGATAGACCAAGTTATAACAGTTCTCAGAAAAATACGAAAAAAAATCTACTTATCTCATGTTTAAAAAAAATTATGTTCACTTTAAAAATTTACTAAAAAAATCAATCCCTGTAATGGTTCTTTAACTCCAATTGCTACAAATCCCATAATTTATCTAATTTTTTTATTATTATGTAATCTTGAATAATGCTTGTGTAGATTTTTGCCTAAAATTTAAAGCCAACTCCTCCTACTTAGAAGAAAATTAAACTTTTTCAAAACCAAATTATTCAAATTTACTGTTTCGCCCAACTTTAACTGACTGTACTGAAAAAAAAATGTACTACGCTAGTTTGGCAAGTAACATGAAAAATTGGCGCATTTAATAAGGATTCAAAAATGGTGTAACACTTGCTAGATTACGTTTTCAATAATTGGTCAAATTTTTTTTTGTAAATAGCCTCGGTTTTTACACAAAATGTCCATACTTCCTTAAAATGACTTTAGCTTACCTAAAGCTTTGCTAAACTCCGTTTCTATTAGCAGTAGTTATTGTTCTGATAAATTATGGGATTTGTAGCAATTGGAGTTAAAGAACCATTACAGGGATTGATTTTTTTAGTAAATTTTTAAAGTGAACATAATTTTTTAAAAACATGAGATAGATTTTTTTTCGTATTTTTCTGAGAACTGTTATAACTTGGTCTATCACCCATTTACGGCTTGACGTCGATTTCTGTTTTTTTTTTCTAAGATGAGAAAACTGGTCCTGACTTAAAGTAAAAAGGTTGAGTCACTATCATAACTTTGCTCTTAAATTACGTAACGTCTCTATCGAACTAGAAACGGAGTTTAGCAAAGCTTTAGGTAAGCTAAAGTCATTTTAAGGAAGTATGGACATTTTGTGTAAAAACCGAGGCTATTTACAAAAAAAAATTTGACCAATTATTGAAAACGTAATCTAGCAAGTGTTACACCATTTTTGAATCCTTATTAAATGCGCCAATTTTTCATGTTACTTGCCAAACTAGCGTAGTACATTTTTTTTTCAGTACAGTCAGTTAAAGTTGGGCGAAACAGTAAATTTGAATAATTTGGTTTTGAAAAAGTTTAATTTTCTTCTAAGTAGGAGGAGTTGGCTTTAAATTTTAGGCAAAAATCTACACAAGCATTATTCAAGATTACATAATAATAAAAAAATTAGATAAATTATGGGATTTGTAGCAATTGGAGTTAAAGAACCATTACAGGGATTGATTTTTTTAGTAAATTTTTAAAGTGAACATAATTTTTTTTAAACATGAGATAGATTTTTTTTCGTATTTTTCTAAGAACTGTTATAACTTGGTCTATCACCCATTTACGGCTTGACGTCGATTTCTGGGACACCCTGTAGATAATTGCTCTCTGCTATATTAAGTAAGTACTTGTACGTATTTCAATCAAATATTCACAAATCATAAGGTTTTGTAAGCTTACTGCTTATAAAACCATCACACCGTTCGTGACTGTTGCGACTGTAGTGTATCGAGTGTTGGCTGAACTCGAGACGCGTAGGTATGACTCGCGTTCCGAACGTTTGTATGAAGATAGAATACTGTAAAATATCTTTACCGTGACTGTACTGTATCGAGTGTTGGCTGAACTCGAGACGCGTGGGTATGACTCGCGTTCCGAACCTTTGTATGAAGATAGAATACTGCAAGATATCTTTACCGTGACTGTACCGTATCGAGTGTTGGCTGAACTCGAGACGCGTGGGTATGACTCGCGTTCCGAACCTTTGTATGAAGATAGAATACTGTAGATATCTTTACCGTGACTGTACCGTATCGAGTGTTGGTTGAACTCGAGAAACGTGGGTATGACTCGCGTTCCGAACGTTTGTATGAAGATAGAATACTGTTAGATATCTTTACCGTGACTGTACCGTATCGAGTGTTCGCTGAACTCGAGACGCGTGGGTATGACTGTCGTTCCAAACCTTTGTATGAAGATAGAATACTGTAGATATCTTTACCGTGACTGTACCGTATCGAGTGTTGGCTGAACTCGAGAAACGTAGGTATGACTCGCGTTCCGAACGTTTGTATGAAGATAGAATACTGTTAGATATCTTTACCGTGACTGTACCGTATCGAGTGTTCGCTGAACTCGAGACGCGTGGGTATGACTCTCGTTCCAAACCTTTGTATGAAGATAGAATACTGTAGATATCTTTACCGTGACTGTACCGTATCGAGTGTTGGCTGAACTCGAGAAACGTGGGTATGACTCACGTTCCGAACGTTTGTATGAAGATAGAATACTGTTAGATATCTTTACCGTGACTGTACCGTATCGAGTGTTCGCTGAACTCGAGACGCGTGGGTATGACTCTCGTTCCACACCTTTGTATGAAGATAGAATACTGTAGATATCTTTACCGTGACTGTACCGTATCGAGTGTTGGCTGAACTCGAGAAACGTGGGTATGACTCGCGTTCCGAACGTTTGTATGAAGATAGAATACTGTAAGATATCTTTACCGTGACTGTAGCGTATCGAGTATTGGCTGAGCTCGAGACGCGTAGGTATGACTCGCGTTGCGAACGTTTTTATGAAGATGGAATACTGCAAGATATCTTTACCGTGACTACCGTATCGAGTGATGGCTGAACTCGAGATGCGTAGGTATGACTCGCGTGCCGAACGTTTGTATGAAGATAGAATACTGTTAAATATCTTTACCGTGACTGTACCGTATCGAGTGTTGGCTGAACTCGAGACGCGTAGGTATGACTCGCGTTCCGAACGTTTGTATGAAGATAGAATACTGTTAGATATCTTTACCGTGATTGTACCGTATCGAGTGTTGGCTGAACTCGAGATGCGTAGGTATGACTCGCGTGCCGAACGTTTGTATGAAGATAGAATACTGTTAAATATCTTTACCGTGACTGTACTGTATCGAGTGTTGGCTGAACTCGAGACACGTAGGTATGACTCGCGTTCCGAACGTTTGTATGAAGATAGAATACTGTTAGATATCTTTACCGTGATTGTACCGTATCGAGTGTTGGCTGAACTCGAGACACGAAGGTATGACTCGCGTTCCGAACGTTTGTTGAAGGTAGAAAACTGTAAAATATCTTTACCCTGTTATGGTTCTCCCACACCGCTGTTAAAAATGTTTACAAGCATGTTGTAACACCATTAACTGACAAATGTTAGGAATTGTTACATTCTGTTAGGAACTGTTAAATGTTTTGAGTGCTCCTTACACTGATGCTTACTAACATTATATTATTACATTAAACAATGTTTACTGACCTAACATGAAACATTTTTCAGCAGTGGGGAGCACTTTAACATGTGAACATGTTTGTTTCGGAAATGTTTAATAATGTTTGTAAACATGTTTAAACAGTGGTGTGCCGTATGGGGGCACCATTTGAGCTAAGCTATTTCCTATTATGTTTATATTTCTTAAAATCAATTTATATTCTTACTAAATATTTGTTCTTATTTATCAAATACAAAACTTGTCTTTGACAACTAGCCGGTAAATATATCTGAAGAATGAAGCGAATAAATATAATATTGTATGACCACTTTTATTATCTTGGGTTCTATCTGTAAAAATAATTGTATGTGTAAATGAATAAATAAATATATGATCAAACGAACTTCATAAGCTAAGTTCGATCAATATTATATGAGTCGCTTCATTCGAAGATATAGGGGGATCCCAATCCAATCCCACAGGCTTATGACGTATCTTCCAAGAGCAAAACGATAGCGATTTTTGCGCAATAATTGCTCTTCAATTCAGAAGGTTTAGAGTTTTTGGCGGTTTTTATAAGAAATAAGTGCATTTGACAAACAGCGAGCGATTAGCAAACGATCGTGGTAGAATCTACCATCAGTGTTAACACCTTGGTGATATTGTCTCTAGTCCGGCGATTTTTCAGAGCTCTTAGCGACATTTTTTCATCGTTTAGCGACTAACTTTTCAATATGGAATTTGGCAACACTTATCTGAGCGGAAATTTAAAAAAATACCTCATTCTAATGCTGAAATTGAAATAATTTTCAGTGTTATGATCAGCGTTAAAAGAACAAATAACGAAACAAAATGTCCAGTCCACTACTTAACGCCATAATTTTTATTAAAAACAGATTGAAAAGTTTTGAAAATTAAATGCTTCAATTACGAATTGCCTAGCAATGTCATTGAGGCTATAGGCAAAAACGCAAAATACTCATTTAAAGATCTATCACAACCAACAAAATCTTCAGCGCAAACGTCGTGGATGATGAAGATATAATATTTCAAAATCTTGAATTTTAATCAAGTCTGTTTTTTCCAGGTTTGACTGTTTCAATTTTTTTTTTTAAATTTCAGACATTTAAAGTACTTAATTTAAATAACAAAAAATAGCGAGTACTTGGTGGTTGTTTTAAAATCCAAATTGCCAAAATATGGTGACATTTTAAACTGGATCTAGTGACAAGATAACTTTTGAGGTGGCAACACTGTCTACCATACCTACACTGTAGGTAATGCCGACGTTTATCACAAAGCGTTTGATCGCGCGATGATTGCTGATTGCTATTTCTTACGTAGTAAGCCGGTACAAAAGTTTCGTTCCGGATTTTTTTTTAAATATAATTTAATCTTTTAACAATGTATTATTATATACTCTTATGTCTAAAAATAAATGAATTATAATATATATATAGTATTCATCGAATTTCGCTTATGAAGTACTTTTACTTAACTTAATTTGCATATATTTATGACAGTATCAGAAAATTTCATCCCCATACATTTATTATTGCATTTTCAACTTTCGGCTCTTAGCCTTGTGTTGAAAATCCTACAGTGATACGAAAATATTTTTTTTTACTTGTTGCCTATACTCCATTTGCATGACATTAACATTAGACGTTTAAATTAGCCCATTTTACAGCCCGTTCAACCGATTCTGACTTCTATTGCGTTGGTGATACGACAAATGGTAGCTGTAGTAAACTGTTGGTTTTGGTAACAGGTTTATGCTTTTTATGTCATCCTTATGTTTACGGGATAGAACTCAAAATCGGTTGAACGGACTTTGAAAAGATTTGGAAACATGTCTAATGTTATTTCAAATGGAGTTTAGTCTTTTTTTTTTTTTTTTACTTTTGATGGGTTTGCTCTTGACTCTAGTCTAGGTCAATGACAGAGACAGAGTCTTGGTGAAAACGAGCATTACTGTCTTTATTTCCTAAATATCCATACCAAGAATTAGTGTAATTCATATTGCACAAGGTTTTTCTAATATTAGATTGTTAAAAGACTTGTTTATTTCTCTCATGTCAGCACAAGATTTCAAATACCTTGTAGTTAGTCTCCCTTTTGAAAGCGCTACCTCAGAACAACAGAATGGCAACCAGTTGGTTCTCTTTTTAAATTGAAGGCATGTGAACACATTCGCAAGAACTTAATCTCATCGTTGATTTGTTGGATTTGATTTCTCATTTTTTTATGTCTGTATGTATTTATATTAGTATGTATATAATTATTACTTTTTTTCTCTGTTTGATCTTTTATTTAGTTGTACCTGCCATATTTTATCTCAGCTCCACTCTAAGCTGTACTGGGAGAAAATGTCAAAGGCATTAAGCCCGCCTCTATTCGTGCATAATGTTTTAAAAATAAACTTATTGCTCATTCCATCCGTTAAATAAAATAAGCAAAGTAAGTACTTAATATAATTTTATTGATTTCAGACTTCGTCCACTAAAGATGTCGTCGTCACATCTGTAAAGAAGAATTTGAAGGTCAAAATAAAAAGAATTAAAACAGAATCTGGTGACTCGTTTCACTATGTTTGCGATGTAAGTGCAGTTACTATTACTTTTTAGAAAATATATTTTACTTTTAAAGTTTTAAACTTTTTCTCATCAAATCATTATCCTCCTGCCCTTTATCGTAATAATATTATAGATGTGAAAGTTTTTTGTCTCAGTTTCTATCACACAAAAACGACTGAACGGATTTGGATAAAATTTTGCACACGGATAGTTTATAACCTTGATTAACATAGGACACTTTTTATCCCGATAAACTCAGTAAAATGATCCCTTGGCATTTAAAACACTTGAGGAATACTTTTTATCACATCTATTCCAAAAGAGCTAGTTTATTCTTCGTAAATAGGGACTAAAATAGCTCATTAATCCCTAGGGACTAAAAGTGATTTGAATTAGGAATGTGGATATTGTTTAGTAAATGTTCCAATCAGCAAAGAGATGAAATTATTTATAAGTATTATTTCAGGTTTGTCATAAGAAGTTTAATGCATGGAAGAAGTATTATTTGCATCAAAAAACACACAATAGGAACATAATGTGTCCGCTCGACGCCTGCGGGAAGATGTTTGCGACTAAAGGAGATCTCGCGAAGCATGTGCGGACACACACAGGAGAGCGACCGTTTAGCTGTGACCTCTGCGACAGGCGGTTCGCGCAACGAGGCTCGCTCAAGTCACACAAGCTAGCTGTCCACGAAAAAAGTGCAACTCCTGAAAAAAGATGATAAGAATTAGTTTGATAGTTGTTGTATTTAATGAACAAACATTGCAATTTGAACTTTAAAGCAATGGTAAGTCTAATTTTGCATGCACGTTCTGATTCTTATAGTTGTCTCGAACTTCAAAAGCTTTAAGGTTTGAATGGACTTGCTGGTGAAGGCCTCCAAATGCCTCCAATCGAGAGAAGAACTCTTAAAAAAAATATGAAGACTTGTAGCCGGGACTACCAGAAAACTTTGATCTGTTATAATGTTACAGTATTATCTCAACTTTGTGGTCGAGTAGTCATTGAATAGATTTATGCTTATGTGTTGTGATTGATGATAATGTAATATAATATCATTAGAATGTCCAACATAATATTTTTATATAGTTTTTAATTGTTAAATAATGGCCACCAACTTACTTTACCCTAGAAGCCCAAGCATATTTTTGCTGCCATAAAGCCCAATCATACGTTAAAATTGCCTACGTACGAGTAGTCATTGAATAGATTTATGCTTATGTGTTGTGATTGATGATATATATAATATCATGGTTAGAATCTCCAACATAATATTTTTATATAGTATTTAATTGTTAAATAATGGCCACCAACTTTAGTAACCCAGAAGCCCAAGCATATTTTTGCGGCCATAAAGCCCAATCATACGTATAAATTACCTACGTATAAAAATCAAATCGCTGATTATTTATTTTAAATATAGTCAATGAAATAAAATAAACATTATGTAGGTATATTATATACTTTTATAATGCTATATTTGGAAAAGTATTGAAATTATAATAAAATGAGATCGCCTTAGGCTTCTTCTTGTATAAATAAATTTTAGAATAATCAACCATATTTAAATAAGATATTAATGGATGAAGGTGATATGTCGCAAAATTCTAATTTCGAGAAAAATCAGTTCAAAGTATCGCAATTTTTTTCACTTTTTATGTGTACCTATTAATCCAATAGGGGTATCTAGCGCCGCCAACCGTTTAATATTTTAAAAATAGCAGAGAAATTAATGAATAATGTGTATTTTAGTACTTTATTTTAAGAAAAACTGAAAAAAACTCTTTCTTCCGCAAAGAAAATTAATCATTTTGAGAAAATTCTTTAAGAAATTAGAAAAAAAATCAATAACTAAACGAAAAACGACCATTATTCTCCAAGAATGTACTGGTAATAATAGCGATATTCCGGTTTAATAAATTTTAAGTGGTTCTTAATATTAGTATTTTTCCAACTGACACAGTACCATGTTTTCCATTCACACATGGCAACTCATAATTTGGATTTACTTGACTCTCATTTTTTTAAATGTCAACCTTCTGGAACAGTGTTGTATGACTGAAGTGCAGTATAATGCCACATAGCTAAACTTTGTAGTTTTGTGGCTTCTATAAAAATGTAAAGTGCCCATAGCACATTCCTCCAATATTGAATTTAAAAAATAGTGTATAACATCATCAAATGAATTTCTAAAATAACCATCCACGTGATCACACACGTGGTTGTTTTAAGTTTTAAAATTTTTTGTATGCACATTACACCATCATTCATGCAAAGAACAGCGAAAAGCCCGAAAATTCGACATTTATCACCTTCATCCATTCATGTCATTACTCTTTCTAAGAATTAAATCAGTACTTAACAATACTAAATACCTACTTTTACACTTAAAAATTCAGCCTTTATACGCAGTCTTGACAAATATCAATATTGTGTTCTTCACATATTTCTTTTATGCATTTGGAGCACTGTGTTTTGGTCATTCTCTTTTTTATACGAGCAATACCCTCAATATCGTCGTTTCTTTGGTTCGGGCTCATTACAGGAAGTCTCTGTTGTTGTCTCCGGCACCGTTTTCAATATGTTTTCAATATTATCACGTAAGCTCCTCTGCAAAGAGGGTGCCTCTCCTCGTTTTAACATCCACGGCGCTGCCAAGTCTGTGCTCAATTTCTTCATAAAATCTTTAAGGTTTTTCTTTTTTAGTCAGCATGTTGTGACAGTAAAATACCAACATTGGCCACCACCAGTCTTTCACCACCAGTACCAGTATCAGTCTTTCTATTAGAAGACATAGATCGCTGAGGTAACAAAATGATTCTATGTGATGTCGATGATGTTACTTCAAGATAAGCCTATTCCAGAGAAAAGTCAGAGTCCTCTCGCACATTTTCTATACATAGTCCACCATCTCGTCTTCAACGTCACTCCTGACATCGTCTAAAGTAACACAATATTCGTATCGTACGGAGAATAATCATCATCATTTTTCAATACTGATGCTATTTCATATACAGGTGAGTTTTTCAAGTGGGCATGGATGGCCAAATCCAATACTATGAGTAGCGAAAAACACTCAATGGAGTCATGAGGCCGAAAGTATCAAGTATCTTGACTTAGCACACGAGGTTGTCGACATGTGGAATGTGGATACGGCGATTATTGTGCCGATTGTCGTTACGGCCTGATAGCCAAGAGCCTCGAAGACTATCTGTCGAGGCTGTCATTGCGTGGTTGGATCAAGGGTCTGATACAGAAGGCAGCACTCCTCGATACGGCTCGCATTGTGAGGAGGTTCCTGCCCCTGGAGTCCTTACTACCGGTAGCTTGGACCCTGTTCCCGACACCGGCGGACAATCATTTTCTATACATTTTTAAATGTTTTGTTTTTATAAAGAAATATTTCAAATGTAAATTTAAAATGTGTACCTAATTGAATAAATGAAATAATAATAATTATTAAAAAAATAATATATAATAATATATATATTATATATTTTTAATTTTTGAAAATTAATAGCCACGAACAAAAAAACACGCTGTGTACACTATCCATTTGCCTAGCTAATAAGGATACAATTCTGGGAATTCATGTCATATGGCAAACTTGAGGAAACACCTAATTTTTAATTAAGATTTTTTTTTTTGTAGGATTCATTCATATGTAGTTTATTGTACACAATATATAACAATATAAAAATAAACCAAACATACAACAGGTGGCCTTATCGCGTTCTGTGAACAACCAAGCAACCTTGAATGGATAGAGATAGCCTGGACACGACATATTGGATTGGATTTCTAAACGGAATCAATAGTATTGTAATGCTGAATGTTGTACAATTTTTGTGTTGTCAAATCCGGCTATTTTTTTTTTAATATTAGCCATCATTACATCACTTATGGTTTATTAGGCAGGTACTTAACGTAGGAAAAATAAATATTTTGTTAAAAATGAGCCCTCTCCTAAAGTTTGCCGTGTCATTACTTTACAGAATTTGATCCTTATTAGCAACACTATTGACTGGTGTAATACAGCAGGTGTTTTTTTTTTCAAAATCAACGGTTTCGATTCCTGGCATATTCCTAATATTGATTTATCAAAAATCCAAAGATGCGATTTTAATTTACATCAAAATCGGTCTCGTGACTACTTTGAGTATTTTCCGTTTTTCCTCGTAGTTCCGGATTTGGCCATTCACGCCCACTTTAAAAACTCACCCTTTACATGCAACGGTCGATGGGACGCCATAGTATGTTCGTTCCTAAAAATAAAGTACTGTTTGAAGAATTAAGGGAAATAAAACGATATTCGAACAAAAATGAAAATATTATAATAACATGAAAACAATTTGCAAAAGTTACACATAGCCCGAACATACGCTAAACTGACGTACAACATTGTTATTACCTACGACAAAATCGCGGCATTTACCGAGGCGATGCAGCCGTCTCCAGTTTGGCGGTTAAAGACGGAACCACACTTAGGCTACGTTCAGATGACAAGCGCTCAACGCGCGTTGAACGCGCGTTAATTTTTTGTATAGTGTTTACATGACACGCGTTTGTCAGGCGTCGAACGCGCGTTGCCGCGACCGCCATGGTTCAGTACAGTTCTTACATTTGTTGAAGATGGACGTAGAAACAGTTTTAACAGTGATTCTATACCGACGGCAGAAACGACGCGACAGAAGACGGAGATATTGGGTCCACCCAATTTTGTCACACAGGCTGACTGAAAGCCAGTACATTATTTTGTATCCTAAGTTAAGGCAATTTGGACCCAAATTTTTTAACTTCTTCAGAATGTCCATCAAGTCATTTGATGACTTACTGGCTCTCTTAAACGATGAACTCGTAGCAGATAGAAACGTTTTGCGATATTGCATTTCACCAGAAGAAAAACTCATAGTTACATTGAGGTAAGTTTTTTGCTGTAGTACAACCATAATGTGCTAAATTATTTGGCACACTAGATTGCTGTGATTGATAATGTTGAAAGTCTTCGACAGAAGCTTGATTACGCTGCTCTTGTGACAAATAATTTCTTCGTTGTGGTACCGGGATACGATGGTATTGATTTTCAAATGTCTGATGATGCGGTCCTTGAAGGACAATTTGGTTTTGCAAGATTAAATTATAAATGAAAATTTTAGTCTGAAGTCGTCTATATTCCGGAATTTTTTTAATCTCTTTAACTAGTGACAAACAAAACAGCTTGTCTTCATCATCATCTTCTTTTGGAAAACATTTTTCTGCGCCAAACTCTGCTCTAATATGCTTGCAAATCTTTCGTCAGCAGAGCTTATTTTTTGTTTTTTTCTTGGAGTAGATTTAGGACTCTTGAATGCAGAACTTACTCCTACTTCAGCAACTTCAGACGAAGCTGATGCATTATCTGCATCGAAACTACTTTCTGTATCGTTGTTGGCTATAGATGCCTGTAGAAATCGTAGTCTATTATAATGAATATAAGACGAAGTTTTGGAAGCTCCTGATCCCGATGTAACAGTCTTCATTTTCTTCACCTCTCTCATATAATTATCTCTTAGACTCTTCCATTTCTTTTGCAGGGATGACGCTGAAAAAAAAAAACAGTATTTAGTAATAGTTTATGTTCTTTTCAGATACTTGGCCACAGGTTGTTCACTTGGGACATTAAGCTACGATTATAGAATTGGCAAATCTACTTTAACTACCATAGTACCATATGTATGTGAAATTATTTGGAGAAAATTAAGACCCATTGTTATGAACCAACGAAAGAAAAGTGGTATGAAATATCCACAATATTTGCAAAGAACTCAAAGTTTCCCCATTGTTTGGGAGCCTTGGACGGGAAACATATACGGTTAATCCAGCCTGAACACTCAGGTTCCATGTATTATAACTAAAAAAAATATTTTTCTCTAGTTTTAATGGCGTTAGCGGATGCAAACTATTGTTTTGTGTGGGTTGACATAGGTGCCTACGGTAAAAACAGTGACTCAGGAATATTCAAGAATTCTTCATTGTACAAAAAGCTGACAGAAAGGTCATTAGACCTACCTGAGCCAAAGGCATTGTTAATACAAAATAGACCGACTGTGTTGCCATATGTGATAGTGGCTGATGAAGCTTTTGGCATGATGGAGAATTTAATGCGGCCATATGGGGGAAGGTCACTAACTTATCCTAAAAAAATATTTAATAACCGTTTGACATTAGCACGCCGGTATGTTGAATGTACTTTTGGAATAATGTGCAATAAATGGCGCATTTTACATGGGCCGTTAGATGTTAACATCGAATTTGCAGAAAAGATAGTAAAAGCAATATGCACACTACACAATTATGTCAGAATGAGGGATGGCTACAATTATGAAGATACACTGTATACCCCACCACTGGAAAATCTAGCCTCAAATTATACCGGGCGTGCTGTGCGGCAGGCGGATAATGTTCGAGTACATTTAACAAATTATTTCATCAACGAGGGAAAAGTTGATTGGCTAGATGGCAATATTTAATTACTAACACAAACTGATTGTTAATGTAAATAAATATATGTACTCACATAATAATTTCTTCTTTTCTACATTGTCATCTCCTTCACAGAATATGAGGACGAGTTCTTCCCAAGCCTGTCTCTTTAGGTTCCTATTTGAATAATCGCTACTTGTCATGTCCCAAATCGCAGGACGTTTCTCTATTTCATCTATAAATAATTCCGTATTAAAAGCTTCGGTTTCCATTTCGGACGATTTCTGGACGGAATTATACTGAAGAACCCTAAAATACGTCTATCCGCGTCGAAAGCGCGCGCTCAACTGAACGGAAATATAGAAAACCAATGATCTCAAAGCGCGCGTTGACGCGCGCTGACAACAGTCGGGCGCTAGCGCAGCGTTCAACGCGCGTTAGCATGTGTACAGCCTGAATAAAATGCATGTAGTTGTAAACGCGCGTTTTGATAACGCGCGTTGAGCGCTTGTCATCTGAACGGTCTCTTACGTGTCGTGGCGCTTTCCGACGCAGTTGATTGGCTACAAAACTCGTTGCGTTATGACGTAGGAACTGGAACAGAGTCGTTTAATTGGTGGATACCGCGCCACGCCACGCCACGCCACGACACGTAATTGTGGTTCCGACTTAACGAGTTGGCCAGGTTGGGTCGGCCCGAGCGGGAGGTCGTGACGTTGCGATCTTGCATTAGAAAGAGCTAGCGTATTTGCGTCGGATTGTACGTCAAAATGACGTATGGGGGTGTTACACTATCAAGTATCTAGGATACATAGGATAAAAAATACCTCTAAAATCATATCTGTGATTTCCTAGACTTCCCGGTCGGTCTGGACACCTGAATCAGGTGTATTAAGATTGTTATGTATTATTTATTTTTAATATATTTTTGTTTGGCAGCATGGATATCATAATTCTTTGATCCTATTTTTGTCATATTTGGTTACCATGGAGGACAAATCCGATGTGTGTACTACTATTGCTTCGGCAGTGTGTATAGCAGTGTTCCCAACAATAATTTTAGAATGCCACATCTACTAAGCATACTCGTTGCCAATTTTCGTTGTATCTACTTTATTCCATAAATAAAATCTTCAAAATTTTCTAAGAAATTAGTATATGGCAGTAGCGAAATTGAAAAGGCAAAATCACATAAAGCAACAACAGACAACAACATCATGTTCATGTTAGCATCAACAGTGGGCCCTATCAGAATATCAGCGCAGCGATATTTTCTTTTTAATATCGTTGCACAAGCTGAGGTAGGAACCTTTTTGGTCTCGCACGGGGTTATTTATTTTTTTATTATTGGTTGTGTTTTGCATCGTGTCTCCTGTGCGGGTCACAAATAAATATTTTTTTCTTTCTTTTTTACATAATTTATGAACGGATTTTGTATCAGAAAATTACGAAAATAGAATTGATATTCTAATTCAATCCAGCAAGATTCAATATAGCATGACCCATGACGTGTTTAAACTATTATAGTGCAACAGTGATAACGGGACAGAGCTATTTGTCTTGTATATTTCCGTCCTGCTCCTGTGTCTATGATCATATCTGACAACAAAATTAAATGTCATTTTTTTTTATCAAAGACCATAGGATTCATATGTTTTTATTACATTATCATAACTGTATATGATAGTGTAATACCCACGTATTAGGCTTCTAGGGTTAAATAACAATATTTTTTGATACCTAGTCATAATATTCATTAGACATACGTTTCCATTTTAAGTATTCTAAAATAATTGTTAAGTTTTCATTAAGAATATCATTCACAAAATCACAACAATAGCGTCAACATTTAAAAAATATTCTAAATGAGCCTCTAATCTAGTACCTACTTATATATCCGATATCTACCAGTATCTTGTTTGTTTTGGCTGTCGAAAGAACAACTAATTAAACCGAAAGGATTTATAATTTTGATTGGTGATGTTTATTTTAATAAGACTAATGTTGGTTTTAAAGTACAGTTGAACAAGCTATTTCGTTTACAGTCATAAATATTAAATTTCGTTGTGTATAATATGACATACAGTAATTTCCCAGCAAATTCACAACATCGTGTGAAAGCAATTTCAAGTTCACAACCTGTATACCTAATAGCTTGTTCTAAATACATTTATGAATATTGACCATGACACCAAATAAGAAATTATGACAGTTCGACGTGCCATGAAATGGAGGAATGGGCATGATTAAAGGCGGAACCACACTTACGTATCGTGGCGTGGCGCCTTTTGACGCAGTTGATTGGTTACAAAACTCGTTGTTACGACGTATGCTGGATCACAGTAGTCGCCACGCCACGACACGTAAGTGTGTTTCCGTTTTGACTGAATGACGACTAAGGAAGTCTCTCCCTGGGTTTAGAGATAAGCTAGCCTTTCCTACCCAACCCCGTGTCCATTGGAATCGTAACCAGTGAGGAGATACTTACTATCATTCTTGAATTAACTGCCAATCCAAATTTTAAATAATTGTGGATATGCTGACTATTTTTTAATAAGTTTTATAATAAAAATATTTGTTAAAATAAATTGTTTTATTTGTTACAATAATTACATAGAGTTTAAGTATTTACATATATCTATAGTACACAATAACATATTAGGCCTAAAAAATAAAAGACATGCATCAATACTTATAGTTTTTGATATGCAATAATAAAAGCAACAATATTTTGGTACTAATAGGTATGTGGAAAAATTAAATGAAATGTGTCTGTATTTCGTGTAACATCTACCTTCACATTACAAGAGGAATGAAAATATTGTAAAAGGGCTGAGCCATAGACTTATTAGAGCTTCGTTGACACTAGGGTCCACAAGTCGTGAGATGTTCCGTCACCTCCTAAAATTGTATAGTCCTCACCAAACTTCTGGGCCGCCCTAAAGTTGGTTTACCGGATGCGCGAGGTACGAAACGGTGCTGTGTTTGTATGAGATTTACTACTGCACATCCATTATAGCCAACTTCAGGGCGGAAAAGAAGTTTGGTGAGAACTATGTAAAGAACGTACTGCCGGTATATAAACGTATCCCAAATCATCCTTGACATGTTCTACCCGAGTACATATAAACAAACCGTTATGTATCAAAGATCCAATCAGCCACTGAGGCGCAATTGATGATCAAACATACAGTAACTAATTATTTTGTATTAGTAGGTACGAAACTGTGGTATGAAAGGATTACAATCGGCGCCGATTTCTGCCGTAGTGATAACGACACACTAAAGAATAAAAGAAAATAATAATATATATAGGTACCTATTTATATAAAAAAAGTTAGTCGGAGGATACATCTGTTTTTCTTTATCCTCCGAATGCATCAGCATTTTCTTCTTGTTTACGTATTTTTAGTTCGAATATTAAGCAGTAGGGTTTTTTGTTTTTTTATTTAATTTAAGTCTAACTTTTTAGTTAACTTTTTTTCGTATTATTTACATTTAAACATATATGTGTTATATATTTTTGAAATCACCTCTTAAAACCATTTATTTCTTCCGAACCCATCATATGGATGGGTTCGGAAGAAAATAATTTGAGCCCCCACGATTTGGCACCCAAAATCCGCCATTTTCTATTTGCCAATTTTAATGGAGCCAGAGACAAATCGGCCAAAGCGTTTTGTCTCTAAAATGCCACATAGGAACAGACATATATACATAGACTGATAAACACATTACCCTCCTTCGGCAGTCAGGTAAAAATAGAAATCTTTGAGTACATGGTTGTGTAGTAGGTAATGACAGATATTCAGAGATGTCGTTATGATAGGGCGCGCGATATTCAATCTAATCAGAAAACACCAACATTTCGTTACACAGTAACCAATATACTTTGACAAGAGAATGTCAATTTTTCACATTGAAGCATGGTCTCATTCATTCTTAATATATTTCTAAATATTTTTTGTTGGTGATATCCAATCATTTTAACTCCTATTAAAATGTCTCTTGCTCAGAAATATAATTTAAACATGTGGGTAGCCTAAGTTGTATATTATTAGGACAGGAAATAATTTAGTGCTGATTAAATCGATTACAGAGATCACTATCTTATAAATATATGGAAAAAAGAATTGATAAGTTATAAATTGGAGATACTAACACTTTACGAACACTATTGGAAAATGGCCATCACTTGCTGACCCCTCACTAGACAATGTCTCTCAGTGGAATGCATACAGCAGCAATAAGAATGTGCACACGGCAACCACCAGTCCTATGATGAGGGAGTCGCGACGTTTGCGAGCGTTGATCCGGTAGATCAGACTGTTCAGCATTGGGAATCTGGAAAAATAAATTGGTTTTTGTGGTTAGTATAGTCACAGAATATAATACTGTTACAAGATAAGGCAACGCCATCTAGCGACGAGAGGAAGAACTAAGTAGTTACTAGTGACGCCATCTAGTATCGAATTGCGGAACTAATCTTATCGAAGTTTCTAGTCGCTTCGGGAACAGTGAGTTCGAATGTCGATTGTTCTGGAAGATTCTCGAATTATCTAGAACCGAATGGAATGTTCCAGAAACATCTTCCGTGCTATTTAAAGAGCAGTCGGGTTCGTCGTGAGTCAGTTTCGATTGAGTAGCGATACAGTGCGATTGGAAAATAAAAATAGTGCGAAGTAATAGAATTCTTTAATAAGTGTGATTAATTGAAGTCTGCTGTTTACATAATTTATTCCTGAACCCCAGCTCGTAACAATACTAGCATACAGATGCCTCATCCCACATAAAGAAATCGGGCCGACGTAACTAGCGTTTTTCATCTGATTACACAGATTATTTTTTGTAAATCGAACGCGTTCGGTTCTTGCCACGGGGATAGATAGATCACAATTTATATCCGTGGAACGGAACCGAACGCGATCGATGTACAAAAAATAATCAGTATAATCAGTACAGTACGTCGGCACGGTTTCTTTGTATGGGATGAGTCATTTATGTACTAGTATTATATTATCTGTGGTATAGCATAGTAAATTAAATACTTGCTGGGTTGCACGTTGTACCAAATGGCCTAATGAGCCCCATTTTGTGAATCGCGTTTTTGCGTTGGGTAATTCAGGTATGGTGAATTCTTTCAATCTCAGAATTTTTTTTGGATGTCGCGCTATTGAGTTCAGAATTTAAATTCAACAAAAAATGAGAGATTTAGTTCAGCCCTGCCTGTGATAAATTTTAATATAAGCTCTACCTGTTAGTGATGTTGTTGAATGTGGTCTGCATCCGTTTGAATGTCTGTCGTTGTGACGCAAGGTGCTCGCGCGCTTCCATTGCTATGTTGATTTGTTCGTCCACTAGGATGTGAGAGCTAAAAAAAAAAAACAGATGCTTAGAACCGAAATATGGCTGATAGTTTAAGATAAGATTGTAATAGAAGGTGGATACTTATATATGAAGGTGTGTAAAGAAATACGTTTATTTTATGAATTTTCAATTACTAGAATTCCTGTCACTCAAACCATAGATTTCATAAAATGACCTGTTTCCTTTTAGAATAGTTACCATTATGTTTTTGGGTTCCATACCCAAAGGGTAAAAACGGAACCCTATAACGAAGACTGAAACTGAATTCTGTCCGTTTGTCACCAGGCTGTATCTCATGAACCGTGATAGTAAAACAGTTGAAATTTTCACAGATGATGTGAATATTTCAACTGTCTAGCTCATTATAGCTAAGCATTCTGTTGCCGCTATAACAACAAATACTAAAAACAGAATAAAATAAATATTTAAGTGTCCTATACAACAAACGTAATTTTTTTTGGCGTTTTTTGCGATAATGGTACGGAACCCTTCGTGCGCGATTCCGACTCGCACTTGGCCGGTGTTTTTTTAACTTCGGTTGGGAGTTGTGCCAGACCGATATGCAAACAACATTCCCCTGTGCCGTGAAACTTGGCTACAAGCAAAGAGAATATAACCACTAGAGAGCTTATAGGCCGATTTCTTCGAAGCACACGACTCACTACCGCGGGCCGGGAGACGAGGAAGAACGCGCGGCTGCAATTGGTCAGTTCAAAGTAAGTTGCGTAGGTATGGCTATCGTTAGGGTTGATCAACTCGATTAAGGGAAAATTGTCGATATCGATAAAATGGATTTTAACATTATTAAAAATACTTAATTAAAATCATATAAATATTATTTAATAAAAATCAATCAATTACAAATATAAATATGTTTGTCGGGGACATAGAGAAACAAAAAGTATTTTTCCAAATCGGTCAAGCCGTCTACGAGTAATCCGGGAACATAATACATAAGAAAATTCGACGAACTGAGAACACCCTCCTTTTTTAAGTCGGTTAAAAGTAGATAGATATTTTTTCATACATTTTTTATTAAGTTTAATTTTATTATTATCGATATCGACTTCAGCTATTAAAAGTAACAGCACAGATATTTACGATAAAAATACAAAGGGAGAGAAAGGGATAGAAGCATTAGAATTGTCTGGTGAAAGAGCGAGACTTTTCCAAAAGACATCAACGCGGGACTCAAAATTGTGCTCGTTTACCCCATCCACCATTTTAACTAGATCCCTGCGGTGTCTCATAATCTGATTAAATTAAAAATAATTTTATTTTCGTACTGTTTACTTACCGATGAAAAGTTATGCCATCCTTTTTGTAACTAGATGTCTTGGCATGTTTCCCATACCCCTTTACGGCGCATGAGGGCATTTTTATGCGTTATAATTGCAATAAAAAGATAAAACAATTTGTATTTATTTAGCGTGCATACAGGTCTAATAACTGGACACAACTAAAATGGTTACTAGTACCGAAGCCTTTACATAGGCGACAAAATACTAATAGTTTTCGAGCGTCGGGGCACTGTATGGGCCGTCAAGTGGTTATATCGTCGTTGGCTACAAGTAACTCATCGCCTATACGCTTTTGAGCACTGCGTTCCATCCACCAAATCAAGTGGAGGTAGCTGGTATATTGCTGTGCCATACCATAAGTGACTGATATACTCCATAAAGTAATGGGCCTGCGTTTAGTGGTACATGCGCATGCGCATTGTACAAATTAAGAAGCAGTCCAGTTGTGAAGGTTTTATCAGACCTGTGTAAGTGGTTAGCCTCCTTGGTGAACTGATCTCGTCGCGAGAGACCGATGGTGGCACCGGGTGGAGGACTGCCTCCGCGTAGCAACTCTTCACGCTCGCGTCGTGCGTTCACACGCGCTGAAGTTTTCGAGAACTCTTGCTGGTAGTCCTGTGGTAAACGCAAATCAAATAATAGGTACTAAAGAAACAATAAAAAACTCATGAAGGTTAATTTTACAGGTCCACTGTCCACATAGCAGACACAATAGTTAAACAATAACGTGAATCATATATGACTCATTTGAGAGGGAATCTGTTAAGAGCCATGGTAAACATCCTTCCTTTCCCTTCTCTGTCCTTCCTTCCCTAGGGGTTCCTGGATGTGTGGTTGGTAAGAACCACCAACTCTCTTGGGCTGCAAATAATGTTGTCCTTTTTAACCCAAATGTTGATTGGTAGAGAATGCCTTGTGGCATTAAGTCCGCCTATGTATCACTTATTGTACATGAAGTTTAAATAAATAAATAAATAATGTGGCCAGATGTTACAATTGATCACTTCATGATGTGGCCAACCATTTCATGAAATGGTTGTATTTGTTGAATTAGAAAATAACTACTGCTCACATCATAATATGGACTGGCCAGATCAATGAATAATCAGCGTTTGACGATATAAACAGCGAAACGCACGGCTACTTCGTGATATGGTCAAATATTAGTGACCATTATGGTAAAATAGATGCATAATCCTCCGTTAGAGGCGTGAAATCCTTATGTTTTTGTGATGCATCATGGTGGCGGACAACTATTCTGATAAAATAGCGAATAATAATGCGCCAATCTATATACATAAAAGCGTAATGCCCTCACTCACTCATCACAAAATATCCAAAACTGCTTGACGTATAAAGATGAAATTTGGCAGGAGGTTTCCTCAAGTAACATAAATGCGCACTAATGAGGATTTTTGGAAATTCCTCCCCTAAGGCCCGGCGCCCACTATCGATGGGCATCGGTGCGGCTCGGTACAGCTCGAGCGCTTTACGCCGGCTTCGAGCGGCTTAGGGCGCCTTAGAGCTCCGTCGGGCGACTTCGGGCGGCCTCGGCACCCGTAAGCTTGGCTAAGGATGCCGAGGCGGTCTTCGGGTAGCTCGGGTGGCATTTTCGGATCAGACACGTCGCAGAACAGTCATTTCGATCACCGCACGCGCCTTCATTATCGTATCGTAAAAGTAGACGCAAAATAACTTGGCAGTCCTGAACATAGGCTCTGCGAACTTCTGCGCATGTACATTCGTAAAGAAAACTGTTATTGGCATTTTTAAATGAAAAAAAAAATACATTATTATTTACCTTAAGCACACAGATAATCTTTCTTCAACAGATATACATGAACGGAAAGTAGATGGTTTTTTCATTATGTAAGGACGGAGCAGAGCAACCAAGGCTTCAAAGTTTTCATAATCCATCCTATAGTAGTCGTAAAATTTGCGAACGTCATATCGTAAGTCATTAAACAAGTTATGAAATTCACCGAAAGTACATCTTTCCTTCCAAAGCTTATTCACCCAAAATCTTCTTCTTTGTCTTAAGGCTCCAAGTTTCTCTTCTTCTTCAGCAAGATGAACAATGAGAACTAAGTCCCAATCCACCATTATAAATACACACACATAACTGTTTTCACGGAACGTTACGAGTGACTGCTCTGCGATGTTTCTGCAGCCAGAACTATTCTTAGGCTACCCAAAATCAGCTACGGCGTCCTTAGGCGTGTTTACGACTGCCGAGGCAGCTCTCAGGCGCCCAAAGCCGCCCAAAGTCGCCCGACGCAGCTCTAAGACGCCCAAAGCCGCCCGAAGCCGGCGTAAAGCGCTCGAGCTCTACCGAGCCGCACCGATGCCCACCGATAGTGGGCGCCGGGCCTTAGGGGGTAAAAAGTGGGTTGAAGATTTGTATGAAATTTCTACAGCTTGTAAGTTGGACACGTGAAATGTTAGTTTTACGATGTTGGTTGATAAAAAGTATTTATGTATTTATTGGTTTTTGGGAATTCTACCCCTAAGGAGATGAAAAGGTGGAAATTTGTTGCTGCTGTTGAAAGATGGAAATTTGTTGTTGTCTTTAATATTATTAGTTTTTCAAAACTACTCCTAAAAGACGGTTTATGGTTTTAAAGATTTTTGAAGAATTTTACTGCACAGGGCTTCTTTTTATTAATTCTAAAAGTCATCTTTAGGATAAAATACGGATCACGCGAACGAAGGCTTGGGCGAAGTGCTAGTTGAAGATAAAAGTGAAGTGTAATATTGTGATGATGACACAAAACTACTTGAATTTTACAAAAGATTGAAAGAAAATAAAAATTAAACCTTTGCTATCATGTAAACTCTTCATTAATCATATGGCCATACATGGATTGACATGTCATCAAATGTTGACATTTAAACGATATCATCAGTGTAGCTGGCCATAACAAGAAGCGACCAATTCTATGATCTGGCAACACACATACACTTTCATAATACAATTTTTTTCATGTATCAATGACTTTTAATAAGTGTTGCCAGATTGAATTACATACAGATTCAGTTCCCCATGGACCGACTCTACCTTTGAACTTTTTATTCTCTTCATGTATTTCAGTATGTCGAAATAGGAATTAGGTATGAACAGAAAATTCTCTTGTAATGTTATGGACACCATGACTACTGCTCTTTTTGAGTGCACATCTATCAAAATCTGCCGAACAATGGTGTTTTGTTCTTCTGTACTTGAATATAAAATGCGTAGAAACTCACCATTAATATTTCTCTATGCCTCTTGATTGTGTGCATTGTAGCTGTACCACTTGGTGCTAAATCTGCCATTTTGTCATTTATTGAAGACAGCTAGAATTTAACAATAAGTATATTTAATAATAGTTACTTTTTTATTAGAAACATCATACTTATATTATAAAGAGGTAAAGTTTGAGACGTTGTAGGAAGTAATATCTGGATCTACTAAACCAATTTTGAAAATTCTTTTACCAGTAGAAAGTTACATTATTCCTGAGTGTCATAACAATAAATTATTTTCAAAATAAATTGAGACCTTATGAAAATTGCAATAATGTAACCCAAAGTAGCAAAATGTTGAATTTTTAGCGTGCACTGAGCAAACTGTTGATGATACATAAAAATTATGTACTACATGATTAAAATACTCAATTTTAATCATGTAGTACATAATTTTTATAACACACCTAACATAATTACATAATTTATTACCTATAAAAAGTCCGCGAGAGAATATATCTAACTATCATAGTCACAATAGCAGCTTACATGTTTTAAATAGGGTAGGGTAGGTAGGTTAGGGTAGGCAGGGTAGGGTAGGTAGTGTAGGGTACGTAGGGTAGGGTAGGTAGGGTAGGGTAGAGTAGGGTAGGGTAGAATAGCTAGGGTAGATTAGGTAGGGCAGGGTAGGTAGGGTAGGGTAGGTAGGGTAGTGTAGGTAAGGTAGGTGGGTAGAGTAGGTATGGTAGGTAGGTAGCCAGTTGACAGGAGCGAAGCCGCAGGGGTCACCTAGTATAATATAAAATGATTAAATAACAGGAAATTTAGAACAAAACTATTGTATTTTATCATTTATCTACAGCATGATTATAACATGTCACAAACAATTAGGGCAGCTAAATAAGTTAGTAGTAGAAAATCAAATGCTGTTTCAAGAATACATTTGAAAGTCATTTAGCTGAATTTGTTTCTCTGCTGTGAAGTGACTATTTATGTAGATACAGCATTTATTGATAACACTTATAAATTAATTCCTTTATTATAGTAACATAGGATGGCATATTAAAATATTAGAATTGAGTCTTAAGTATACTTGAGAAACACCATAATGAACATAATTTACAATTTCCCAAAAACAAAATTGCATTTCTGTATAAACTTCAAATACAGTAAGAAGTGCAAAAGTAAAAAAAAGTACCTTAGAACTGTGACATAATTATCATATCTATAACTATTTAACAAGCAGTTTATGTGGTTGGAACTCCCCAAACTACATTGGTCAACCTGTATGTTTTTCTTGGGGACCTAATGTATTGTTAAAGCATGACAGTTCTACATTTTTGTGCCAAAACCTTGCATCACAAACTTACAACTAAAAGTTGAAGTAGTCTACAAGTACTATAGGTAGAGATAGTCACAAGAGTAGGGTACTGACCTTGTTGAGTAGCTGCTGTAGTTCCATAGACATGGTGTCAAACATATCATCGCTGTTGATCAGAGGTACACTCTCTGAGCTAAGCCCAGCATTGGCTGAGCTCACGCCCAGCTTGCTAAATGCCACTAGTTTCACATCTATATCGTTTTCGAGCAGGCGGGCTTGCTTCCGAAACTCTAAAATGTTATAATTGTATAATTGATAGCTAACAAACATAAAAGACTAGTTAATATCTGTTGTCCTTTTTACTAAGTTTCATCACTTTCATGTAAATTTTGACTAATTGGATTAATAAAAACTGTTTTGTTGTGATGGGAACAGAATACAAATACCTATATTATTTAGCCCATTATCCCACATAATTAATGTTGTTTCTACGGTAATTTACAATTTCTTAAGATATGGTATTCCAAAATAGAGCTGTTAAGCAGTTCTTATAGTTAAAATGAAACTAGCTTTTCCACTGCAAGATTTTACGCGTTGATAAGTTTTACAATGCAACGTCACAATATTCCGAGCAAGTGAACCGGCACATTGTTGATTTACAGTTAAATACGCACCTTCCCACGACGAACCCGACATTGCGGTCATCGTTCATGAAATATATAAAATTGTTAAATTAAACCACTTTTTGTGTATTTTGTTTTTATCCAGCTTATTTATTTTCAAAGAAATCTATAACTTTTTTGACTCGTAATTTCGCGATTGCATTTGACATTTTCGTATCCACTGAATTCCACTGTTTTGTTAACTGACATTGACACTTGACAGATAGCTGAAATAAGAAACCTCTATCCTTTGTCTTCCCATGGTCTTTTCTTTAGTGCGACAAAGATAGCTAGATATTAATGTTTAACATAGTCACAAGCATATGGATCTGAAATAGTGTTGCTACGCTAAAAAAGTGTTTATACCGATAAATTATATATTTATGTGCATCATAAAACTTAAAAACACTCACATTGAACTGAAAACAATTCATCTAAAGAATTCACTACATTAATTAACACCAACCAGTAGAACCAGTATAAAAAGCAGTATCCCAATATCTCTTTCTATGCCCATGAAATCAGATAAGTAAGAAAGAGACAAACGTTGATCCAGAACTTTCAACAATTTCATTTTATTAGTATCAGAAAGAACTGGATTTTCTAGTAGTGTGAAGCTAATCTGTACTTTTGCACAACTCTTTAGCAAATTGGATAAAACTTATTGAACAAGAAGTTTGAGGTAAAATATATTGTTATCAACTTCTCATGAAGTGTGCTTTCTACCTTGTTGAGTATTACAAAATCCTATAAACTATAAATAAAGCAAATACCAACCTTGAAGTTATAGTAATAAGATCTATATCAACTACCAGAAGATATTCATAGCCAACTTTATCGAACATATTCAACCATCAGCTATCTCTTTCTCACATATACTGTTTGCCGTATCCGACACAGCTTATTCGCTCGCTCTAATTTCGTCACCCCACCCATCGTCGCCGTCTTTCTTATTTGGTTTTGTAAGCGACTAGTGGTGAATTTTTATTGTTTCTGTTTTAAAGAATGTTTATATTGCTAATATTGCTACGCCGTTCTATATTTTTTTTAAATAATATCCCAAGGTGCACTTAACAAGTGGTGTTAATTGTAAACAATGTTTGTGTGGTGAAAATCACTATCGTATAACAAGGACAAAAACAACTTCGTGGTGCAGCTCAAAATGGCTGCTCCTCCGCATAAACCTTTGAAATTCGACAAAATATGTCGCGCTTGCTTAGAGATAAAAAAGGACATGAGACCCTTATTTGAACAACTCACAGCGACGATGCTGATGGGCATATCGAAAGTGCAGGTGAGATGACAAATTGTTAAGATATTTTGGGAATCTATTTCTGTCTCTTTCACACTCATGGCAAAAGCAATATGAATGTATTGATAGCAATCGTCCTTTACATCGCGTCATCTTTGTTTAGAAGTCATCAGCTATGAACAATTTCGAATTCCTGAGGAGCTGCGTGAATTCTCGAAATTTTGTTGAGCAATGTCATTCATCTCTTTCTAATGCGTGCCTTGGCACGCATGATGATTGAAACGGATGCTTGCAATATACCTGAAAGAAGGAGATAGCTGTGGATCAGGAAATGTTATCACATAGCGTTTATTTTTTATTCTAAATCCTCCGAAATTCTTTAGCACGAAAGTAAATTTATGATACTACAAATATAAATGTCTGTTTTTTTTTATTGTAGATGACATTTTTTATGGGATTTTTTGTTTGGATATGATAGATTGTGAAAACATCATTTCAAGGCACATAAAATCCAGTTTAGTCATCGCTATTTGTCCGGGGCAGTGCGCAGTGCGGCCAATGTGCTACCGTAGCCTGCACCGGACAAAAGTCGATCCAGCCCCTTTTTTAACCGACTTCAAGAAAAGGAGGACGTTCTCGATTCGGGTGTATTTTTATATATATTTTTTACGTTTCTCCTCTCAAAATTAACCGATTTGGAGCATTCTTTTTTATCAGATGTTTGCCATTATTATTATACTGCTAAGGTTATAAAGTTATGGCTCGCCACGTAGGTGAGCGGAGCGACAAAAAGAAAAGAAAATCATATCGCAAATTGGCGAGGCTGAAAACAAAACGATTTCCCGAGAGGGGGAGAGAGACCGAGGGTCGCACGATCTCAGTCGCTCGAGGGGGCTAGTGATAATTGCCATCCCGACTTCCCGGTTACAATTTTCTACCCAGCTCTTTAGGGCGCGATGGGCCGCCCCCTTGAGTAGGTACTTACCTAATGAAAATATCCGGCAAATTATAGTAAAGAAGAATTACCTTGTACTTACCTATTTTTATTTATTACATACACTGCTATCGCGTAAACAAACAGAGTAGTAAGACATAAATTAAAAAAAAAAAACTATTTGTCAACATTTCCAAGCAATTATTCGAACCCGGAACCCCTGATAATCACTCAGCTGCTAAGCTGGGAGTAGGTTTACTTATCAACTCTATTACGTTCGTCAACACACACCTAGTAAATGAAACGTATTTTGCTCGTGAACCAGCCAATCAGGAAGCTAGCGGGAGCGAGCGAAATGACTGAACGAAACCAGCCCGCGCTAAATGTTCGCGTTGGATCGACGTCCCTCCCTTGTCCCTTGATCGCTTTGTAAACGATTCAAAACATCCCCACTTACTCGTCGACATAGCTGTGTTGATTTCAACATGTTCTTCACATAGATACTTCACTTCAGTTTCAAGTTTGCAGTTAAAATTCTATTTTAAATAAGTATAATTTAGTGAGATATTCATTACTAAAAAATATCCCAGTAAGATAGGCCAATTTCACAGTAACCGTGCAGTTTTCAAAAACACGCCAGAAGAATCGTAGGTACCAAAGTTAGTTTAAGATTTGAGTGGAACGCAGAAATAACAGCGAGGATCGTGGGCACCAGCAGGACTACTTTCTAGGAGACGCATGAGCACCCCACCTCGAATAGGACATGTTTTATTTTCAGAAATAGAGCTTTGTCGAGATACGCAGAAAAGATTGAGAAAAGAAGGTGGAGGATTGAAGAGCGATCGAAGCTACTAGGAAAGTTAGCACCTCGCCCCAGATTATTTATTATATTCTTATTATTTCTTATTAAAAAATAATTATACAAAAAATATTTATTTTTTATTAATTATTATTTTTATTTTTTGTATTATTAGGTATTTTCTTTTTTTTTCACATTATTTTAATGTTTTAAATTTAATTGAAAATCAGGGGGATGCAGGTGCACCTCTTTGCACTCAACCGGAGCCCATGGCGAGGGTTATCCTCATTTTGTCAGTCAAAATAAGCTGATGCTGTGCTTTGAAGAGGTGTAGACACCGAATCAGCAACCGCCGTAATAGCTATGTTTTCGACGGGTAAAGGCGCGGTCTCATCGAGAGCTACTACGTAGCTTACTCTAATTCCAAATAGTGAACTATTATAGATATATATAATTTGACTTTCCTATCAAACCTTTTAGATCTATTTGCATTTTAGTTCTTCCTGAACTACATAACTTTTAGGTAGATTATAACTCTCAATGCGACGGTGCCGTTAGACGGCAGGGGCGCAGTGTCCAAACAACCCGATTCCTACCTAAGGGCTTCTCTTCGAAAAAACCAGTCATCTTCGGCAGCCATTAACCCCAGTTCTGCCCGTCACGCAGGTTGCTGTTGGCGATGGTCTTCCTCCCCAGCTCTGTCTGCAATGCGTGCACCAGATCTCGCGGTGCCACGCCTTCAAGGACTTGGTGGAGCGAAATGACGTCACGCTGCGAGAATACGCCGCACGGATGGCAGAGGAGGCTTATAAGAGGGAGAGGGAAGAGGTAAGGAACTGGCTTAGTTGTTTATTAGTAAGTACTCGTTTTCTTATGCGGGTAGAAGCTGCAAAGGTTTCTTTCCAATTGAGGAAAAGCCATGTTGGCTGGTTACGTTTTATTATTCTTAAGATATTTAATGAACTAAAGCTAACTGGTCGAGGACCTAATTAAGCAATAGAATCAATATTTAAAGTAAGATTGGATAGTTACGTTAGTCGGAGTTTGAAAATCTGTCTCCATAAAGATTTATATCAGAATTTTTATCACAGTATTACAGAGCTTGCGAAACTTAGATGTCCTTGCAAGTTCTGAAATACGGTAGAAGATTTAAAGACCAGCCCCCGTACCCTGACGTGTCAAAACTATCATAGTTCGACTGTAAAAAAGGGACATCTGTCCCTTACGCACAATCAAAAAAACCTTACTCTAAGTCTAAGAGCTTATGGTCAGCCCCCAGGGGCTTTACTCTGACGTCTGACGTATTAAAACTATCATGGTTCTACTGTGAGAGACAGAGGGAGCTACAGGGATACAGGACGAAGTGCACTTTCCCTATATCACAGTGGAATCATGATGGCGTTGGCATGATAAAGTACGGCTTCTGTATCTTAGAACCGGTCCACACGGCGCGTTGCGTCCACGTAGCGCTGTTGCTGCGTCGTTCTACATTTACGCAATACGGCTGGTGGCCTCGAAGGCATGCTCCATGCGTTGCCGCCGCTGCCCCGCGCCCGCTTACTTCGTGTCCGAGGCCTCATAACCATAGTGTACACAGCACAGCAAAGAGTATGTAACACTACGTTTAGTATACACTATGCGCTGCGCCAACGCAATGCACACACGACTGACTGCAGCCCTCTAGACGAAGTGGGAGGCTTGTACTTCCTGCGACGAAGGAGCGGCAGCGCTCAGTTGTTTGTGCGTTGATTGGGAGGAGTCACACACAAGTTCATTTCGTTCAAAATGCTCGCCGCAACTGTGTTTCACCGCTGCGACGACGGAACGCTGCGATGACGCAGAGCTTGTGTGGCCGGGAATGCGTCAATTTATTTGGGTTGCGACGACGCAACGCAACGCAACGCGCCGTCTGGACTGGCTTTTAGATGACCTTGTTCTCCTCATTAGATTAGCTTCTTACATTAAAAGTATGTTCATCACTCAATAGGAAGAGAAGCTGCGAACCCTGAACTGCACGGAGCCGTTCATGCAGTACATGGAGGTACCTCTGACCAACCCGAGTCAGATTCTGGACGGGTTCTTCACGGCCGCCACGCCTGACCAGCCGCCCGCCGACACGCCCGAGACGCAACTTAAACAAGATTTTGATGTGGAAAAGGTATTTCTGAGAAGTATTAACAGATAAAGATAGTTATAGATTTGTTTATACTTATAGAAGGCCTATTCTCACAATTCCTTATCAAAGGAAAATGAAAGTACAATTATTTTTCAGTAAGGCCCCTGATTTGCGTGGATCACCTTAATGATATACGAATAGGTAGAAGTAGTATCTAGATAGAAGTTATGAACGATTTTATCTACATTTCATAACTGAGTCTGCACATGTGTTATCCTTACTTATAAATCTCAACGCTGTTTAGTAACTGATAAACTGATGTTTAATTAAATTTTGCTAAAGATACTTACTTAATTTTAATCTAGACTTATTTTTATTTATAAGGCCCTATTGCACATGTATTATCCTTATCTATACATTAATAAATAAAATTAAAGTGTCTGTTTGTAATATTGAAATAACTGTTTTTTACTACATTTATATGAATATATATACAGTACATACACCAAAATAACATTTTTTACCATTTTTGTCTGTCTGTCTGTTTGTTCCGGCTAATCTCTGAAATGGCTGGACCGATTTTGACGGGACTTTTATTGGCAGGTAGATGATGTAATAAGGAGTAACTTAGGCTACGTTTATTTTAGAAATTTGTTAGGCGGAACGAAATTCGCCGGGTCAGCTAGTTATTCATAAATCTCAACGCTGTTTAGTAACTGATAAACAGATGTTTAATTAAATTTTGCTATAGGTACTTACATAATTTTAATCTAGAATTATTTTTATTTATAAGGCCCTATTTGTTTTCGAAGATTATGCTCTAATTAAAGCTCATACTGAGGAATATTTTAACCATTCATATAAACGCCGAGTCTTCATTCCCGAGTTTTCTTCTTATTCTAGCTGGATCCAGAGCTCGTCCAAATGAAAGACAAAGAGGTTCTGAACTCCGACGAAGAGAACTACCTCCAACTGGTCCTGTTCCAAGCGACATCCACGGTGTCCCCGGGGCGCCACGTCTGCAACTTGTGCCACAAGGAGTTCAAGCATGCGCGCTGGCTAAAGCAGCATATGCGATCTCATACGAACTGGATCAAGGCGAACTGCAAGAAGCCGCCCATGTGTCCCATATGTGAAAGGACTTTTAAGGTGAGGACAAGAATTTGGAATAATTAAGTGTTTTAACCATTCCTGTTCTTGGGTTTGATTGTAGACTGAAGATACTGCCCTCAATGTAAATGATACGATAATTCAACACAAATTGTATAATAATCCACAGTAAAAAGATTTGATTTGATGTCAAGGACGGAACGGAGCTGTTTTTGTCATTTGCCGTACCTACCTACCTTCTGCATTATTTATGCATGTATTTTACACTTCGATCTGTTTCTAAGTTTCTATGTTTCATCAATCATTTGAAGATGACACAGACATAATTATATTTTGTAATAAGTTTAGCTCTAAACACATTTATTGTAGTGCAATCGAATTTGAGAATTAGTTAGGGACAGAATTAAATCTACTTTGTATTCCCTCCAGGGCCCAGGGATGCTGAAGATGCACATGCGCACCCACGAACAGCGTCCCGTCAAGCAGCCGACTTGCTCAGTGTGCCAGCGAACGTTCCCCAGCAAGACGCTGCTGTACCGTCACAGACAGACACACTTTGAGCAGAAGACGCACCTGTGCAATGTTTGTGACAAGCGCTTCTACAGCGGCTACGCGCTACGCTCGCACATGGCACGCCATAGAGGAGAGAGGCCCTACGTCTGCTCCAACTGCAACAAGAGCTTCTACAATCCCACTGACCTGAAGGTAAGAGCCCCTGTGTTCTGTGTGCGACAAGCGCTTCTACAGCGGCTATGCGCTGCGGTCGCACATGGCACGCCATCGAGGAGAGAGGCCCTACGTCTGCTCCAACTGCAACAAGAGCTTCTACAATCCCACTGACCTGAAGGTAAGAGCCCCTGTGTTCTGTGTGCGACAAGCGCTTCTACAGCGGCTACGCGCTACGCTCGCACATGGCACGCCATCGAGGAGAGAGGCCCTACGTCTGCTCCAAGAGCTTCTACAATCCCACTGACCTGAAGGTAAGAGCCCCTGTGTTCTGTGTGCGACAAGCGCTTCTACAGCGGCTATGCGCTGCGGTCGCACATGGCAAGCCATTGTAGCAGCGACATAAGTAGTGATGAAATAAAATACGAGTAGTAGTGTAGAAATAGTAGCGTATATATTTCTTTTCTTTTTGACACCGACTTCCGAAAAGAAAGTTATTTTTCGCTTTATAATGTTTTGTTTTGGAAGTTGGATGCTACCATTTTCATTAAATCATTTATATAAAATAGAATCGGTATATCTTAAACCCAAAACATACTTACAATTGAGAAGTCCAGTGGCCATCTGTGGTCTTCTTCATCAGTTCCACTTCACCAAATTATACTTTCTGAATGCAAATGCTTGCAATGTTGATAAAAATACCAATTTCGCTATGTGTATGCCTATAAAATTTGAGGAGTTCCCTCGATTGCCATGGGATGCCCTCATCAGATCCTAACTTGGTGACAATAGGACCACCTCGAGAGTATACCCTTTCAAATAAAAAAAGATTTTTCAAAATAAAAGAAAAATTAAAATTTTATTATTTGTATAAGAAGTTAAGAACTAATGAATTGTATAAGATGTTATTAAGAACTAATGAATTGTATAATATGTTAAGAACGAAGGATCGAAGGCTCGGACAGGGTGCCACACGGTAACTTTTCAAACTTTTCGTCTTCTTCGTCTTGTATTCTGAATGCATCCTCGAACGCTTTTTTGCTGCGCTTCGATAAATATTCCGGGAACGTAACGCGAAATCTTAAGATAAGATTGCCTTTTGCTTTCGTCGGACAAGCTGGTAACGGAAGCCCTTCATCTTCTATGATCTTCTCGTACGTGGGAGTCACTACATCCGTTATTTTGACCCTCAGTACTCTGTCGTCCAAAGTTTTGATAGTTTCCATAAAACCGCACAGCGCTTGTTCTAAAGTTATGTCCTTGATGTAAAGCAAGTCACTGAGACTGGATCTGATGAATGTTTCGTGCGGACGATCTTCAGTTATGAATATAACGTCAGCGGGGATCTTTGTTGGTCCCTGATCGCCTTCTTCTTTGAACCTTACCTCAGTGTTCGGGTATATACCAGCTCTGATCGGTATAGACAGAACTTTCTCTCGTAGCTTAAGTTCCGTGCACGTCTCATCTGTAAACACCAGCCTCTGGATCTTCATTTTTTTGAGTCCTCCTTTGTAAACTTCTTCTAGTGAAAGTGAGAGTGGTCTAACAATAGTTGCATCCTTTTCTTTGTACCCTTTTCCTAGAGTGGACTCGAACATGGGCGGGGGGTTTTCATAGTAGTCTAGTAAGTCTGCGTAAGGGTTGGAGGTGCCGAAGAAGTCGTTGAAGGTTTGTAGAGGTTCTCCGTGGTAGTGGAAGGGTTGGATGTACTCTTTGGGTCCGGGCACGCCGCGCTTGAGGCCTTCCTCGCCGTACTGGTCGTAGACAGCGCGGTGTTGGTGATCGACAAGTACCTCGTAGGCTTCTGAGATCAGAGAGAAGATGCGCTTCATGTTCTCATCGTTGCCGTGTCTCTCTGGATTGTATTTGAGCGCCAGGCGACGGTACGCGAGCTTCACGTCCAGCTGGGTACAGTTACGCTTCACACCCAAAATCCCATAGAAATCAAAACCCATCGCGACGTATTTGATTATTTTCGCTAAAAACTTGAAATATTTTGTAAAGTTTTTAATTGTCATTTTTGACATGACAGGCACGGTTGCTATTTTCGGATTCTTCAACCATACGGCCAGTATTTTTTTAAACGAAGAAGTATTTGAATTTTACATTACACATAACTCATGCCATATTAACCTTTACATCTTTTCTGCAAAAGGTCCATTTCCGCCTGCACACCGGCGAGAAGCCGCTGAAGTGTAATGAGTGCAACAAGACGTTCAGGCGACACTCAACCTTATGCCAACATATGAAGAAGCACCGCGGCATCCGTAACCACGTGTGCAATGTCTGTAACAAGGGATTCTACGAAGTGTCCAAACTGAACGCGCATATGAGGGTGCATACTGGTGAGTGTCATTAGTTATCAAAACAAAATATTCTGTAAAATATCCGACTGCTATAGAATTTAAAAAAAAATAGGTATACACGGGGTGACTTGTTAACCTCCTCCGTTTTTTACGTCGATTAAAAGTACACGCCACTACTCTTCGCATCCTGAGCAATTATGGCCCGCTAATGTTCCAGGGGAAGATGCAGCGTCTCCTCAAGATATATTGTATATTTTACTGTAATTTGAGCACATTTTAAATATATTCTCCGTAATGACCAGGCGAGCGTCCGTACGAGTGCCAGTACTGTGAGCGGCGGTTCGCTCAGCAGTCGGCCCTGATCTACCACCGCCGCACGCACACCGGAGAGAAGCCCTACTGCTGCAAAGTATGCTCCGCGCGCTTTACTACCTCCTCCGCCAGGAACAACCACATGATCACTCACACTGGCAACAAGAGGTATTAAACGTCATAACCACAATCCAGCTGAAGCAAACTAACACTCAACCTCAACCAATCGGTAACCCCACCCAGTGACCCATTTTTTTTTTTATCGTGGAGTAATGCTCATGCATACTGCGCTACCACGGGGAGATAGCGCAGTTATGTGGGACTCTAACCCACTAAAACTCCACGGTGTCCTCCTGTGCCGCTTATGGCGGGAACACGGGAACGCGTTAGCAAACAACCGCGAACCCGCCGCGGCTGTCCGTCTCCGGACCCTCCTCTGGGGTTTACCCCCCATCACCGGCGCACCAGAACACACTGTACGCCGTGACCACCCCAGGGACCAAACCAGCATATGGGCGCCAGACGACCCCGTGTATGGCACCCTTGGTCCCCCTGTGACGGGTCAGGACAGTGGCCCCGCCACCTACCACTTTTTGGCCGCACTTTGCGGCCCCTCCTCGGGTTCCTCTTCGCTTCACCGTGATTACTGAGCCCCCCCGCCTCAACAATGCGGGAACCCACCGGGGGGGCCACCCAGTGACCCAATCACAAAACACGATCAATCCAACTCTCAACCCCAACCATTCCAAATCCTATTTTTTTTTGTTCCGGGTTAGTTAATCCTCATTGGATGTCCCTGAGACTTGATCGGGGTCTGTCAGACTCCTACTGACTAAAACTGTGTTCCATCTCACACCTGCGCCGGGGGTCGCGTGAACATACAATCCTTTTTTTTTGTTCCGCGGTGGAAAATCCTCCACAAATCGTGGGCGGCGAGGGGTGCTAGAGGAGGGCGTTGTCCAATCTCCGCCGACACCTGGCGCGTTTGCTTCGGGCCGGGTGACTGGATAAAATCGCCCCTCCCTTTCTGCGAGACGACTGTTTCGTAGAAGGATACCATCGCCTCCCAGGACTCCTCAATGCCTACCATAGACTCGACTACGGCCGGCAATGACAGGTCACTGCCTACTTCAGAGAGGGCACGATGCGACTCCTCCCAAGCGGCACACTCTGCCAGCGTATGCCGCGCCGTGTCCTCCCGGCAGTCGACGCATTGGTGACACGGGGCGTCGGGGTCCCTGTTTCACCATTCCCAACCAATCGTACCCGCAACTTCACCAATCTCTATGTGCATTCATATAATGCATTCCATGCTCTATTTAATCTTTATAGAGTTCTACGTTCATAAAAAGTTCTTACTAATCGCCGTCAATCGTTACCTTCAGGTTCGTCTGTCCAATCTGCCTCAAAGGCTGCACATCACGCACGGAACTTCGCGTGCACTCCAGCAAGCACACGGGAGAGAAGCTGTTCGAGTGCAACCAGTGTGGGCAGCGGTTCAGCTCGGCGTCCTACCTCGCCGTGCATCGCCGCTACCACACGGGCGAGAAGAAGTACCATTGTCCGGTGTGCGGGAAGGGTATGTTCCTTAATCATACAGCTAGAAGACGTGAGAGACGCTGTTCGAGGGCAACCAGTGCGGGCAGCGGTTTAGCTCGGCGTCCTACCTCGCCGTGCATCGCCGTTACTATACGGGCGAGAAGAAGTACCAGTGTCCGGTGTGCGAGAAGGGTTTTTACTTTATCTTCTGCTTGGACTTTGCCGAGCTATGTAGGAGCCTAACAGGATGCTGAATTGCTGTGATTTACCTCGAATGATCTGCCTAAAATTTTATACAGCTGAATATCAGTTTTTTACATGGAGCGTCTGCCAGATCTGCCCTATGGGTTGTGGGGCCTATTTACTGATTAAATAGGTCCCACAACCCACAATGGTATCTCTTAGTATGACTTTCACGGACTTCTTACTACCCATAATAACTGTTGATGTTTTACGTATGTCATCCGCGCCCGAAGGCGTGACATGGAATGAGTGGTATTCGAAAACCAACAGACAGATAAAAAGTTCGATCTGGTCTGAAGTTCTGGTCGATTATCCCACTCTGTTATAAGTACTTACTACCCAACTATCTCATTTTATTGCAGGTTACGTAGAATCTAATTCGTTCAAGAAGCACATAAAGACGCACGCAAACAAGGGCGAGACGGCGGAGTCGTCGGCGTGCGACAACACTGGCGACGCGCCGGGCAAGGAAGACGCGTGTCTCACTGAACATCAGACTGTCACCGTCACGGAGGACCTGCCTGACGCGCCCAATCAAGGTAAATACGAGTTTTATTTCGGACACAGTCCATTAAATCTTAAGATAGAAAGAAACATAAAGGTGTTGTGATTCGTTAGTGAACAAAACAATGTTACTCAATAATATATGTGCTATTCATTTCTTATTACCCAAAAAATATCTTTAAACATATTTTCCCATTGAAAAAAGGAATCCATTCAAGATGAAACATACAGAATCAAAATTGTAATTTGTATTTTATGGGCCTAGGACCAGGCATAGCAGGTGTCCGTGCGGTCTAATCATATGCGGGAGTTTTAAGTTGTTCTCTATTCTACACGTTATACAGGTAGCAACTGCAAAATAGACCAATTCTGTCGGTTTTATCATTATTCTTCGACATTTTAACTAAGGGTTACCAATCGTTTTCTTTACGTATCGATTAAAAAAAAAAGTCAAAATCAATTCAAATGTTATCCAAGGTTACCAATAAATAAAATAATAAGAACACATCATTCACAAGACTTCACGGATAAATTTGAAAGAGAATTACCGCAGCCCTGGCACAGGCAACTGAAGGAATAGGAGTGGGTTTAAGTCAGTAAAAGTCGATACGCCCTCCCGCTTCACCCAGAGCCGCCCGCTCTTCAGTCATTGGACAAATGCCCACTAGAAAAAAAGGTTCATTGATAAACTATTGACAATGACAATGAAAGACTAATGCAACTTCTATCTGTATTCCAGTTCAACCCCAAGTCCAGATCCAAGTACAAGAGACGCAGCAGGTCCAGGGTCAAGCAGAGCGCACGCCGCAGCAGAAGATCACGCGCTACAAGTGCGGCCTCTGCGTTAAGACCTACATGTATCTGCACAACCTGAAGAAACACATGCTGGTGCATGAACAAGTAAGCAATCTTTTTTTATTTTCTTTTTTTTTGACTCCTTTTATCTGCAACAACTACAGTCTAATTAGCCGGTTACTGCAGAATTCCAGTGTTTTGTATGGACAGTGCCGAATCTAGGGAGGGTGGGGGGCGAGCCGGGCAAATGCCAAGAGCGGCATAAATGAGGTGCGGCCAAACCTTTTCATTTCATCAGAAAACCTAACTTATTCGTGGTCTAGTGCTAAAATTTTCAAGCTCGCTTCGCTGTCGAATGTTATTGGTTCTTATGGTAAACCCACCGTTAAATAACTTAACATTCATAATGATGCAAAAAAATTTTGGTGAAATTTTCGAGCTCACTTCGTTTTCAATTCGCTCTGATTCGCTCGAAGTTGTCAAAAAAGCGACTTTATCCAACGCTTAAAAACAGTTTTTTTTTTAATAGATAGTATCCTGGAACATTTCCCTCCTTTTAAGGCGTCATTTTAAAGGTTGGCAAATATTGTCTATGCCCGGAGCGACGAAATTGCTAGATCGGGCCCTGTGTATGGAACGACTGCGTATTTGACCTCCACAACACCCGCGTAGCATTTGAAATGAGCATAAAGTTGATTTATTCCAATAATACAGAAACAACGTTCTAGAACCCAGAATTATCTTTAATTTTTGACCGATATGCGACGTCTTGCACTATAACGTGCTGGCAAATTAAGATTTTGATCTATTTTGAAACGAAATAATTATAAATGATTAAATGTTATGCAAAATCTCCTTTTCAGGAAAATAACCGTAATACGGAGCCAATAATATTCATACAACAACAGCAACCGCAGCAACAACAACAGCAACCACAACAACAGCAGCAGCAGCAACAACAACAACAACAGCAGCAGCAGCAGCAGCAACAACAACAACAGCAGCAGCAGCAGCAACAACAACAGCAGCGACAGCAACAACAAGTACAACAACAACACCACCAGCAACAGATGCAGCAACAACATCAAGTTCAGCAACAGCAAGTTCAAGTGCAGCAAGTGCAACAGCAACACCATCAGCAACAGATGCAGCAACAAGCGGTGTTGCAGGTCGGCAACGTGCAACAGCTCGCCGTGCCCATACATGCGCAACATGTGCAGCAAGGAATCACTGTATCTGGAGTACAGGTACGATTATTTTTCTGATAGAAAATAAACAATAACTTTATACATATGATATCACATGCAATAGGTGTACATCGCGATGAGAATGACAAGGAATTGACTTTCTAAACAGTATAATCCCCGGCACGTAAGTTGGCAAGAGTCGTTAGATGCGCAGAAGTCGTTTTTAGGTCTCTTTGATGGTGAAGCGCGGTGTGTCGAACATTCCGAGCGCGCGATAGGTTGGTCAGTTGACACAAGGATCGACTGACCAATCGCGTCGCTACCACGTTCCGTTCGCTCTATATATGGTGGTTGGTCAGTTCTTATCCCCACTACGCCAAAACCTTGCCAACTTACATGCCGGGGACTATAACATAAGTTAAAATAAAATATTTAAAAAAGCATAGTGTACTTACATACGCGTTGAGATTCTTATGGATTTTCAGAGACGACATAATTGAAGTATGAAATTATAAAAAAACTTTGTCGCCAATTCTAGTGCACCTACTGTCGCACACAAAAGATTCAGTGTAACTACAATAAATAACAGGTTTATGTCCCTTCAAATGCAAAATTAGGCACTTTGAGTACTTCAAATGTTTCTCTTAACTAATATTACAAGACAGGGTAACACTATCTAATGACGAGAGGAAGAACTAGTAGTAACTAGCAGCGCCATCTAGTATCAAATAGCGGAATCTTCTCGTGTCGAATAGAATTTTCCAGAATGTTAAAACATTCTGGAAGTTTCTCGTCGCTTCGGGAACAATGACTTCGAAAGTCGATTGTTCTGGAAGATTCTCGAAGTATCTAGAATAGTATGGAACGTTTTAGAAACAACTTCCGTGCTATATAAAGGGCGGTCGGGTTCGTCGTGAGTCAGTTTTCGAGTGAGAAGCGATACAGAGCGATCGATAAAGGCAAATAGTGCGAAGTAATAGAATTGTTTAAGAAGTGTTTTGTAATAAAGTGTGATTAATTGACGTTTGCTGTTTAAATTGGTAATTTATCCCTGAACCCCAGTTCGTAACACTAATAAAAATATTATTCGTTGCAGAGCCAGCACCCGTACCCGGTGATATCGTCGGTGCAGTCGCTGCAGCTACAGCAGACACAACAGGTTAACACGGTATACATTCTATGGTGTTGTCTTGTCTATGTTCAAATTATTTGTCAATTCATTATGCAGCTAACAGTTTGTTTTTACCTGATTTTAACTTCCCTCTTTCTTGTTGATGGTAATCCAACCCCTGCCCGTGTACATTTTTGTTTGCTTTCAATGTATTGGTATAGTAGTCACAGCGGATCTTTGTGCGAAGTTGGCTCTGCCAACCATTGCACAAGAAACAGTTCATCATCGAGTATACTGCATAGAGTAAGCGAGATAGGACAATGAAAACAAACGTAAGCTAGTGAAAGAGACAGTTATACAATGCTTTCTTCACCTTCAACATTGACACAAAAATAGCTACTGCGCAGGGTCTTGTAGCCAATTCGGAGACACAAAGATTCGCTGTGAGTATTATATGAGTTGGTGCGAATAGCGCAGTGGCTCAGTAAACTTCCGCCCTTGATATGGCGGTTTGGTTTCTACTATGCCTGAGAAAGATTTAAGAACATAACATATAAAGGCGATAAGGCCGCCCATTGTATATGTATTAATTTTAAGTTTCTTCTTATAATTGTATTTGGTGTACAATAAAGCATATAATAAATAAATATAAAAAAAAATAAAAAAATGTTACAGCAACAGCCGCAGCAACTTCAAGTGCAAACGATACAGATTCATCCGCAACATCAACCTATACAAATACACGTAAGTAGACGACTTCTATTGTATGATAAGTTACCAAGAGTAACTTATGGTTATATTACGACAGAATTTATTTTATCTGTGCACTTGTGGAACATCTCTGTCAGGTGATATAGTGGTCGAGCGCGAGCCTATCTACAGTAAAAATAAAACATCTACACACACATCTGAACCTAACTCTTATAAAGTCAGTGTAGCGGAAAGGTGTTTTTTTTTCGTGGGAACCTTCAAAAGGCGCCTGCACCCGTAGCGAAGTTGATAATCTACAATCGATAACGCTAGTAGAAAACGAATCAATGTATGGGAATGACACATCTGATCGTTAAGTCACGTGGTCAGACCATACAAATAGAAGGCGTTAACGATTGTAGAAAGAGATTCGATACGAAACGTTTATAAATTGGCTAGGGGGGGGGGGGCTAGACATTTGGGGATAAGACCAGGAAGTGTGGGATTTTTACCTGACTAAAACTATCCTGGTGATCACCAATCAGCACTTGGAAGGATCTTACTTTCCTCTGAATTAAGATTTGCATACAGATGTCTGGGCAAAGCAAAGCCTTGGTTTGTTTTTTTTTTATAGTTACAGTTCATTTATCGTGCTTTTATTGCTTAGGCGGTGGGCGTGCAGCAAGTGCAACAACAGCAACTACACGTGGCCACCTCCTCGTGCCAGACCATGCTGCCCAATATACTGCAGGTATGTTGCTCAACATTATCTTTGGACTTCCACTCCTAAGAATCTAGAAGTCATGATTGTCAAACCTCAATGTCTGAATCTTCTATTTTACTTAATATTTTACTGGATCCTTATTGGCAAACATCGATCGAAGGACCGAAACTCCGCAGTCCACTGGCTCAATTTCTGTAAAAGCTTTAAGGTGAGTCTAAACGAACGTAATTTTGCGAGTTGTGAATCGCGTAAAATGCGTCGCGGATTTTACGCTGCATTCGATTTCATACTAAAATCCTGTTTGTGCCACACGGCGACGCAAAATGAGCTGTCTGCTGACTCACGCACATTATTTCAACCGAATTGCGCTCGAGGTGAGGGAGGCGGGCGAGGCAAGCATTAGTACACGACTTCATGGTCTAAGAGCGGTGTCAGACTAGCGTTTTTTCCTGCTCGTATACGGTCGTTTCGGCACACGCGCATTACATTTAGCGCTTCAAAAAACCGGAGTCGCGTACACGGGCTTATGTTCGCTCCAACCGGTAGTGGTGAGCCAGTATCGCTCGCGCTTATACGAGCTTATAAGCGCGTCAAAGCTCGAGAATAGCAACTGAAATTACGTCCGTCCGTCTCGCAACCGAACTAAATTTCAGTTGAACGTAAATTCCGCGATTCATTTTACGCGACTCACAACTCACAAAATTACGTTCGTTTGGCCTTACTCTTAAGGCTGTTTGTTCACGACTTGTCACTCGATACGACAAAAAGTGATCTCGATTCAGAGCTCTATGTATTTGTATGGATCGTTTGATCATTCACGACACCGCACCACACGCGACACATATATAATATGTCGTCGATGCCACTATGTCGTCGCGACTTTTTTGCGGTGACGGTTTAGCGGCTGTACATTATGAGCTTGTTGATGACACGACACACCACACGCGTGGTTCGTCAGTCACGCGCTTATACAAGTACACTGCAGAGTCGTTGCAGAATCGTGTCTAGTTAACAAACGAACGGACGACAGACCGTATGCAGTGTGTCGTGTCCGCAAATCGTGTCGTGCGGTGTCTCGTGAACAAACGACCTTAAAGTTTTCATTTTCTTCAGTAATGAGTTGTCAGACGTCGGTCACATCGCATACTCACTAGATATGTGAGTGCGGCGAACTGTCTTACTATGGGTCCCTCACATATTGTTAAGCAAAGTTACGTCCGTCGTTTTGATATGTTTTTGCCGAAAGATTCTATGTCAAAAACTCATCATGTATATTTTTAACCACATGAAATTATTCACAGCTGCAGCCCGCCACGGTGGCAGTTTCAGGCCTGTCACAACAAGAGCTGGGCGGCGTCACACACCGCATCATTCTGCAGCCACAAGCCTCGGCCACACACCCCGCCGTCTACACCATCCACCACTGATAGCTACGCTTTGTAGCTGCTCTATTGCCTTACAAAAAATCGAGTGAAGTCTTCAGTGCGATTTGAACAAATACAACAATCGTCGGCCAGTTGCCCGGAGCAGACAACACCCGTCTGGTCGGCGGATCCTCCATTTTCTACGGAAGTTTGCGGGACTTTAACACCCTGTTCCGTGTCTCCCTCCAAAGCTTCACTGAAATACACGCCTAGCATAATCTTTAGTTAACATAAGCTCAATAATTAGTAAATGGAGTGCTAGGTACCAGTAAGTCACGATACCTCCTCCTTCAGTTTACTTCTGTATTTTTTTTATTGAATAATGTTAACCAGATTAAAACGGAAGGAGCGTGAACGTAACTTTTTGTTTGGCACGCCTGTTCATTAATAAAATTAATACGGATCTTCCTAATGTCACTGCCATATAAGGCCGGGGACTGCGTTCAGTTGCCGGCACGTAACTCAACGAGAGTCGTGTTTAGGTCTCTTTGGTTATCAAGCGAGACGCGGGGAACGTTTAGCATCGTTCCGAGCGCGCGATTGGATTGGTCAGTTGACACAAGGATTGACTGACCAATCGCGTCGCGTCCACGTTCCGTTCGCTCCCGAATACACTTGCGTGCATTAAAATTCTACACTTCGTTTTTGTTGAGTTTTTAATTTAATTGTTATGCCACAAACAAATATCAGGCGAATATTATTTTATTCTAGGGGTAATACTTTTACAAAACGACAGTGACGACGAGTAAAATATTTTTATAACAAAAAAAACCTGAATTTCATAACCTTTAAGTTTATATATTTTATTTATTATACATAATAAACTTCTCGAATTCCTCTCCTTTCTTAAACTTTCTTCTAAATAGACATGTTTAAAAATAAATGGTGACATTAACCATAAAATAATGACAAGCATTAAGTGTCAACTTTTTTGTGCATTTACTACCCCCATTACACCAAATCCTTGCCAAGTTACGTGCTGGGGACTGTACATTATTTTTACTAACAAATTACTTGTTTTAATCTTGTGTTTTATTAATGGACATTGTCATCACATTATAGAAGCAACAATAATAATGTAGACAGTTTATTTGTAAAACATAACGTTATTTAAAAGTGTCCATGAAGTTTCTTCTCCACAGAGAACTAAGTTTTGTAATGTGCATTTAGTTTTATTATAAATAAATGATTTGAGTTTGACGTTAGAGATCTATATATAACACAAACTAACATCTTATGATAACTTCGAACAGCATGACAGCACTCCATTCTTTTACTAATCTGTGTCAATGCTGGTTAGAAAATTATATAGTATAATAATTAGGTAATTTAGAGAGAAATTGTAAGTCTTATAGCACTGGTGCCTGAGTATATTGAGATAGCTCGACTTTACATTTGTATGATTGAATTTATGTGTACTATAGTTGTAGTTGTTAGGTCTCAGCAATATCTAGTGTACCTACTCGTAGTATGTGATTATTATATTATAATAGAATAGCTATATGTTTATCCGTTAGTTGTAAATAAAATATATTGATAATATTGTGTTACTATGGAACAAAAAATATAGCAATAATAATGTATATAGACACAATTTTGTTTTATATTTAAATAAAATTTTTGTTTTGCTAAATGTACTTTCATTGTTTTATTAGTTGTTAAGTGGTTAGGCGGTCAAAATAAAACGTCAGATTACTAGAACTTATTTTTAAATTTAATTACTTTCAAATTAAGATAATACCTAAATCAATGCAATTCATTCTTTATTCATAATATCGCTGAACTATAACACAGTGGGCAGGAGTCTGAAATAGTAGCACAGAGAATAAATAATTTTACATTATTACAGTTTTCTTTTTGGCACATTCAATTCCAATAACATTATTTACAGTAAACTTTAGGCTAACACTGGTTTACAATTAGACTGACCACTGTGTTTTCACAAAATTAACTAAAACCTTGCACAACTGCCAAGACGCTCTGCAGGCATACAATATACCAAAAGAACAACTGAAATTCACCCTATAAGTTAAAAGACACCCCTACACAAACGCATACAATAAAGAACTTTCTCGTAAGAAAAGAAGAAACTCAAATTATAATATCAAGACTCATATTGTCGCATATGCATATGTACTGAACAACACATCTTTTATCGTTATTTTTGTCCTTTTTGACACTTATTTTAGAAATTAGTGTCTGAGGATTCTCGTTATCATTCTAAGATGGTAGCAAAGACAAATACCATGTAGTAAATATAAAAATATAAATCCTAGCCAATGACGCTTATAAAATAATTCTGCTAAAACCGTTCTATTTACACTACGATTACAATACACAATTTGAAGGCCACATGTTTCATATTTTCAATGAGATTTTATTGGATCATATTGTTTTGATATACTTTCAATCACAGGCATAATTAAATGTCTACTTTACTGATATTAATATATGGAACGATAGAACGAATTTCCTCCACATATGAGGTGGATTCAATCTCCATTAAAATAGCATTATAGAAGAGAGAATGTGGTTGAAATAGCATGAGAATGCCAGAAAAGATGTGAAGACACGAAATTGTAAAAGTCAATTTTTATAGCACCAGCTATGCATTAGCATTCTAGATGTATCTATGATAGTTTAAACATATTTGGAAAGACCTTCAGGAATCGTAATAACCAATTGCTAGTGATATAGCTTAAAGCGATGCACAATACCGAAACAATTTGTTTGCCCATCGAATAAATTATGGCTCTATGATTTGAAGCCGAGTTTAACGGTCTGGAGTAATATAAATTCTTGAAACAATCGATTTATAAATTAATTTTGTAGGCGGCGTCCTAACAAAGCAGTCGATCGCATATATTCGAGACCGATCCCTATGGTAAGGACGCCTCTGGGTAGTCGCACATCGCTCTGCTCACAGATAGATTAAAGGTCACACAACTTCAAGTCGCCAGTCAGCCATGTTAGAAAATGTAGTTACAAAGAGTAGAAGTCGTAGGAAATTGGCCCCACAAGTCAGTCACGTCACGACCGGCGCGTCTCAGTCATCTTAACTATATTAAAAAGAGCTATAATCCTTATGTCTGTTTGTAACGGATAATCTATGAAGGTTCTCATCATATTACTGGTTTCTGTAGGAATAGCCACGGAAGAGAAGCCGCGAGCAAAGATAATACAAACTGACTGGCGAGTTGACTAAGTCTCGTCTGATGTGTGTGTCTTTATAGTGTCAAACCGCACACTGTAACCGATGTCCATGTCATACAGTATTCTTTTAAGGTAAGTAGATACTATACGCTTTGCGCGCTGCAGTCGCTGTCGGGAGAATTTTCTGCTTCGTAGCGGATGTAGGCGTTGTGCACCGTCAGGCCGGACGGTAGCTTGACGTCACGGAAGTAGCGGTGTCGCCGCGCATCCTTTGCGGAGATGCGCTTCACGGGGTCGTACACCAACATCTTTTGGAGCAGGTCCATGCCTACCTCGTCTAGGTTTTGTACCTGAAATTTATTATTGTTGCAATTTTGTTTTGGATGTTGAGGTGCTCAATGTTACTTTGGCACATGGGATACTTTTCCTTCAGGTTGTACTAGTCGATGGCACGAATTATTTTGTGCGCGGGGTTAAAATACATGCTATCACATCCGACAACACGTGCGAAAGAGATAGATGCTGTGATGAGCAGTAAGAAGCTAGTTCGCATACGAATACACACTATACAAATTTGTAGCGAAATGGATGATGATTTAGGACTTTAGAGAGATTTAACTTTTTTGATTCCATGCAGGGCTAGATAATGATGAGACAAATTGATATCATTATTTATTTTAAACGTACACCGTCAAACAATGGAGTAATCGCCAGACTACGTTTGTATCGACTAGGGCAACCTTAAGTTTATACTATAGAAAATAAAGCAGTACTTTTTTATGTCAAGGACTAAATTAAAGCTTATCAACCTATTTATATGTATTACTAAAACCAGTTAAGTCTAAAACATAATAATTAATTAAGTTGCCATTTACTTTAGAATACAGGTTTTAGGAGTAAATCAATACTTACATGATTATGTAGGTTGAATGAAGTCCAGTTAGGGAATGTTGGTTTGTAGTCTGGTAGAGATGATACTCCAGGCCAGATGTCCTCAGTAGGGGTGCGTAGCATTCTGAAATAACATGTCCAAAATAGTAATTTTGTAAAAAAAACTATGCCACAAAGAGTCGGCATTTCCGAAACTTTACTGCATTTTGAGACAGCAGAACATCTTACCTGAAAATACGGAACAGTTGATCAATCTCTGAGTCTCCTTGGAACAGAGGTTTTTTCGAAGACATCTCTGAGAATATGCAGCCAACTGACCACATATCAATGGGGCAAGAATATCTGAAAATAAATGTAGTGTTTCTAATTGATACACTTTTCTAATTTTCTAATTTTTTAAGCACAATAAATAATCTTTAAAATATAACTACTATAGTTGTATTTGCAAAAATAGATTATTAGTAATTAAAAATTCGAATGACAAGAGAAATAAACACAGGTGAAACTAAATAAAAGCTGGTAATTAATTTGTTGTGTTGATTAACCTGTTGAGTGCTGTAATTACCGAACAATCAAAAAGCCATTGTATCCACGTTTCAGGTACTCAAGGGGTTAATTATCTCACCTCTGGCTGCCAAGTAAGACTTCTGGAGCTCTGTACCACAGAGTGACCACCTCATGAGTGTACACTCTCACTGGCACACCAAATGCACGGCCCAGACCAAAATCAGCCACCTGAAGTAGCCATCATAATTACATTAGAAGGGAAACATAACAATAGTCAAAATGGGTAAAGAAAATTTATTTATTTAAACTTCATGTACAGTTAAGGGTCAAAAGTGCAGTCACAAACTACCAAAACAGCACTGGAAATTTTTTTTAGGCAGAATAATTTCAACTTTTCACGGGTAGTAGGTATAATTTATACTTTAATTTCTATACAACATATTAAATCAGTTGTGGATAATTTAACTGACACGAAAACTAGCCAGTTGAGTTTTGGGAGAGCAAGACTGCACTTTTGACCCTTGACTGTACAATGGTGATACATAGGCAGACTTAATGCAGCAAGGCTTCTCTACCAGTCAACCTTTGGATTAAAAAGGACACAACAGTGATAGGTGTACAAAATCAAAAATAATTAAAGTCGGATATTAATAAACTACCTAACCAATATAATACATAAATAATTTCTAAAACAATAGACTAATAAATATTATAATATATACCAAATTCTAAATAGTTCTGGATTCTACGCTGAAATGAAAATTTACTCTCAGCCTTTTTGATGTCATTGGGAAGCACGTTCCAGAGTTTTATAGTAGAGAATGTGCAAGAATTAGACAGAAACTCAGTGTGGTGAGAAGGAATCTGGAGAAGTAAGATTTTGGAACCTCAAAGATGAAGATCATGAGAACTGCCCAACACTTTAAAATAATGTTTTAAATAATTGGGAGTACAAGGATCGTTCATGACGGTGAAGAGCATGCAAGGGGATCTGAGGGATCTCCTCTGACAGATAGGCAGCCATTTAAGCTGAGAACGAAAGGAAGAAATGTCATCATATTTACAATGACCGAATATAAAGCAAATACAGTTGATAGGAAATTGAAAACATGGATTTGATGCTTATGTATTTCATTACACAGTAACATTTAAAGGCAAAGACCTCAGCAAGCTTGCTGCGCATCCTTAAAAAGATTCCTCAATTAGGAAATCATATTAAATAGAACAGTTTTAAATACTCAAAGAATCACTTGTTGCTCTGTTGGAGTGCAAGCAGTTCATGCGCAACCTATTTAGACTAGGCTAAGTTAAAATAATCTTAATACTGTTCCTAATGTAAGTTTGTTATTTTTTTAATAAATCATACATCAACAGAATTGAATGAAAGTAGACATACTATATTTGCTGTACCAGTACTACTTTCTATAGGGATAACAATCCGATTTAAAGCGCAGGCGAAAGCTAGCTATATACAACTTCAAAAAAAAAGGGGAGGATTCTTAATTTGCTTGTAATTTGATTTATAACAATCTGTTAGTGCATTTACTTTAATAATTCCAGTCTTGTCAATAAGCAGGTTCTGTGGCTTGAGATCCCTGTGCAGTATCCGTCTCTGGTGGCAGTAGAGGATGGCATTGTTGATCTGGTACAGGTAGCTCTTCACCACCGAAGGGTCCATGAACTGTAACCACGTAAACAGAAATTGTAAAGATACACAACAGAGATAGGTGAGTTACACATTCTGTAAAATCTAGTAAAATATTTTTTTTTATACTTGAATAGTTAGTCTATCAATACTGCCCAATGTGTGCTGCTTAATAATAGGTGTTCATCATCTGCTTAGGTTTTTCTGATATGGTAGGGCTGTCTCCAAGTTTAACCAGACACCAACACCAAGTATAGCCCTCGCCAAACTTCTGGGCCTCCCTGAAGTTGGCTTTCCACATGCGCGAGGCACGAAGTAGTGCTGTTTTTGTTTGAGCATTACTACAGTGAAGCCATTGTAGCCAACTTCAGGGCGGCCAAGAAGTTTGGAGAGGGCAGTAATTAGTTTGATAGCATGATATTATAAATAGAATCCTTGATTTCATACTTCTTATTAATATTCCAGTCTTCACAGTATCAATTTACAAGTTTCGATCAGATTAAATTTGAAAAATTGTGGCACATACTTTTCCAGACCCAAGCGAGTCCATATATTTCTTCAAGTCCATGGAAAGAAACTCGAAGATAAGATAAAGCCGACTTTCCTCCATGAGCACATCTTCCAGTTTGACTATGTTAGGATGGTTGAGCTCCTTCAATAGAGAAATTTCTCTGCAATGATGAAAAAATGCTATAGGTTATGTTTTGCAACATGGATTTTTCAAGGTTTTCGGACACAAGCTCGTCAAGTAAGATTTGAAAAATGTGGTAAATGAATGACATGTCAATTTACCTGATCGCTGTAGACGGAATGCCTTCATCTTCAGACTCCAAGCGAATTTTTTTCATAGCCACAAACTGCCCGGTTATTTTGTTTTTCCCTTTGTACACTACACCGTAAGTACCTTCACCGATTTTCTCAATTTTGAGAAAATCATCCATCTTGTGGCAGGGAATTTTGTTAGATTTCCAGGCAAAACTATGAGAAACTTCTTCACCAAACCTATGACGTTTTCGAAAAGTTGCTAACACATTGACAACTAATTTAAACAGAAAAACAGATTATTTATTATGCGTAAGTATTTTAAACTTATCTAAATTACAATAAAACAAAATAAGAATTTGTTTACTGGTAAAATTGTTAAAATATCGTTAACGTTTCACAACGACTTTCAAACGTAATTTTTTAAAATATTTCAACCAATGGTTTATGCCTCCTCTCTGTCAATTTGTCTATGAAATTTTTGTCGTGTTCCAAAGACACAAAAGAAACGTCTGGCCCAAATGTGTAGCATAATCGTCGTAGCATTATTATGAGTTTAACGTAGTTCATTGCTGTAAATTTATTATCTAAGCTTTTTGTGACCTGTAACGCGCCTAATTTGATCACAATAAAGAAACTTTTACACGAATCGAAAATATTTCGAATGTATTTTTTAAATGTTTTGTGTACCTTCATAAAAACAATAGTAATAACTATATGAAATTACTGAAATTGATATTTGTAATTTAAATCAGTGGTAGTATTCTTTTAATATAGTGTAGTGTGCACTCTTGTTATGTCAAAGTGTCAAAGTCAAGGATAAAGTCATTGGATAAAGTTCATTACGAAGTTCATTCGCTGCAAAAAAGCGGGAAGTTTTGATGAATATGAAGCCACGAAGCGTACCAGTAATAACTGACGCAACCGTTTGTTTTATTTTAGTTTTATATACTTAATGTTGAGCGAAAAACTAGATGTTTAAATGAGACCTAATGGATAATTTTTCTCTGGTTTGCTCCGAATTGCTTTTGGCGTACGTGGTGTTCCATCAGATTGTATACAATATATTTGCACTGAAGTACATTTATTTTATTGAAAATGGTAAATCTTTTAAAAACCACAATAGGACAGCTCGGCCTTTCGATTCGGACTTGGGCAAATCAGAAAAGCCCGTAGGTGGATGGCAGCAGTAACAAAATAAAAAAAGTTAATTCAAAAAATCAAAAAGCAGAAAGGTTTTTTGATTTTTTAAATATTTTTTTTTATTTATAACTTATTTATTTTAAGGATCACCAACGAGTTACACAACATTAACATAAACAGACAATATAAAAATTTGATACTCAATTATAGGTAACCACAGCTTACACATGTTCGAGTTTACATGCTGTATATAAATATAATTAAGAACATTACAATAAAATTGGCTTATAACAGAACCTGAAGTTACACATAAAATTATAAAGATTATTAAATTAAAATTAACAATAAAATATAGGTTATGTAAGGTTACATACATTAAAGAAAAGAAGCATCGTGATCATTATTATTATTAAACATACAATCAAAAATGTCAAATTAAAATACAATAAAGGTGATAAGAACATGTCAAATCATATCAAAACACAGGTTATCTCAATTCAATTAAAATACAGATGTCAATACAATGCAGATTAAATTATAAGCAACATTAACAATAAAATATAGATTCAATTAAAAATTAAAGACCAAAGCGATATTATTATTTAATTAGTAATTCATTATTATAATAAATATTTAATTATTATAAAAATTAATTATTTAAACTTTTTAGTTAAGATATTTTTTTTTCGAATTAGGTACATTTAAACGTACAAGTGTTATATATTTTTGAACTCGCCTCTTAAAACCTTTTATTTTGATACCCCACACGATGGAACTGGAAGAAAAAAGCTTTGCCCCCACAATATGGCGCTCAAAAGCCGACATTTTTCTATTTTCCGATTGTAATGTAGCCCTGGTGACACTCGCAAGGTTAAAGACGAATCGATTGACGAAAGAATCATCAAACTCAACAAACGGGTTTGGTCACATAAGAACACACATTCATACGATTTTTTTCCGTTTGTAGGTACAGAGAACTATTTGTCGATGCAAAAAAAATAATTAAATATAAATTAAGAGAAATTCCAAAGTGAGCCAAGTTATCTTAAACATTTTAGCACATCACCTAGGATTTTTGTATATTTTATTGAAATCCAGGAGAGCAGTTGCACTCCCATGCATTCCCCTAATATTGCATTGTGACTGACCATGGCCACATACCTCGGTATGTGACCATGGCCACATGAACCACGAACCCTTGCAGGCAGGCGCTTTACTTTGTGTAAATTATTTCATCCCCACTGTTCTCAAAACGGAGAAGGAAAACATCGTGAAGGAAACCGGGATGTCCTAGACCCAAAAATTCGAAGACGTGTGAAATTACCAACCCGCACTGGGCCCGCATGGTTATTATGGCACATTCCCTCTCAAAGAGAGGAGGCCTGTGTCCTGTGATGTTGATGTCGATGAAACGTTTACAATAATTGTAAATAATACTATTATTATTATTGTATCAATTATTGATCCGATGGGTCCTTTAACACTGCAAGCAGCAAAGTGGCAGGCCCAGGAGGATATGAGCTGGACTTCATCGATACAGACTGTTGAATGAATGAGAGTTGCAAAGCCTTGCGCCGAGGACCCGAAGGTTCTGAATCATTGGGTTGATAAATCGAGAACTTCATTTGACATAGAAATCTTCAACGTCAAGTTTGGGGCAACTTTTCCGCTAGCTGGAAAGAAGGGTTAATAATGTAGAATTTGCTAAAATCTGAAAATAGTTAGGGTTAAAACAATCTATCGGTTGGATTAAATCGGTGAATAATGGCTTATGCGCGGGAATCGGACCAGTCATTCGAACTTGGCGCAGCTGTCAATAACCTTGCAAGTGTCAGCAATTTAGATGTTTCATACTTAAATACGGCAGACGTAGCGTTGGAAGGCCTCCCTCTAGTTGGAGCGATGACCTGGTCAAGGCTGTGGAAATCCGGTGTATGCAAAACGCACAGAACAGATCAGTGTGGTGACGCTTGGTGGAGGCCTATATCCAGCAGTGGACATCTTTCGGCTGCAATGATGATGATAATTATTGTTGCTGGCACTTAACTATACTTAACTTTGTATTTCTTTACCAAGTAACATAACGTAAAGCAGCACAATTATGTAACCCAATCCTACCCATCCTACATCTAACTGTGAAAACATTGCTTAACCTCACATACCGGAGCACTCTCACCTTTATCGTTATCTCAGCTATCACCCATCAAACACAAAATAGATCACATACAGAATGTTCATGTTCATGTTCCACAGAACTAGATAATTTATCGGCATTGATATAATTTATGCTGCAACAGCGGAACTGTCACGTTTGTATGTAGCGGTCGCGAGGCGCGTGCGATCGATTATATCAATGAGATCAATTGATAAAGTTCTTAATATTAAGGTAAGGATCGGGAGTAAGACTTCATTTGGAAGGCATGTGAGCTCAAGATGTGGCGGTGGACAGTTTTATTGGGCCTTCTTATTTTTTACGGACATGTAAGTTTTCGAATTTTATTTTTAAGTTTATATTGTGTGTTATTTAATTGTGTTGAGTAGTTCAGTTTCCGACTCGGCTGGGCAGCGTTCGGGAAATTGCGCGGTATCTTCTTGTCCAACTTACCACAGTGTCTGAAGACGACAGTCTATGAGCAGTGTGTGTTGCCAGTGATGACATATGACTCTGAGACGTGGTCGCTTACAATGGGCCTCATCAGGAAGCTTACAGTCACTCAAAGGACAATGGAGAGGGCTATGCTCGGAGTTTCCTTGCGTGATCGAATCAGAAATATAAATATAATACGCATGAAAACCAGGGTTACCGACATAGCCCGAAGAATTGCCAAACTTAAGTGGCAGAGCGCACATTGCTCGCAGAACGGATGGCCGATGGGACAGTAGGCTCTGGAGTGGTGACCGCGAACCGGAAGACGTTGCGTTGGAAGGCCTCCCACCGCAACCTTCACCAGGTCATCGATCCAACGATGACCTGGTGAAGGCTGCGGGAATCCGCTGGTTGCGGGACGCACGGGGCCGGTCAAAGTGGCAACGCTTGGGAGAGGCCTATGTCCATCAGTGGACGTCTTTCGGCTGATATGATGATGCTGATGAGTTCAGTTTGTAGTGATTCTGTTTAATGTTGTGTGGTGTAAATTATAGCTTGATGGTTGATAGGCTAGAAGGAAAGTAGTAAACGTGATGCGCCGACCCCAAGTGACAAGGGAAAATGCAGGATAATCAAGTGTTTATTTAACTTCCAACAAATATTTGCAACGTGTAGAAAACTAGGCTACATTTCAGATAGCCCTTCTCTGTTATCTTCTTAGAGCGGGATTGTGACAGGAAGGTACCCTGGGGGCCTCTAACAATATTCTCATTTTCGAAATCTATCAAGAAATACTTTTACGATTTACCCAAGCAACAAATATGGGTTACCAAAATATGAGGTTGTTTGTTTCGCTGGTCAGCTCGGTATCTGCTGACTATTCCATGTAGGTAATATTCGACCAAAATACTCCCTAATTCCTCCCTCTCCTTCACTTTCAAATCTTACAAACTTTCTTCTTTCAGACATCATCACAACCAGTAACAGATGACAGCGAGAATGCCCGCAAAGCTCGTCAGTTGGACTTCGGCGAGTGCTGTCCTTGCCCAGGATCTGAAGGCTTCGCAGCTCAGGAGGACATGTTTGCCCGCTCAAGGGACATAGATGATTGTCCCTGCAGGCCTCGAAGCTCTGATTCTGAAGGAGCTTCGTCGATCTTCTTCCCAAGTTCAAGACGATCTGATGATTTTATAAGGTATGATTTTAGTTCTTTGTACCGACTTTAAAAAAATGAAGTAGGTAATCAATTTGACACGTATGTATGAAATACTAGCTTTCACCCGCGGCTTCACTCGCAGTGAAGTCATTAAATTATTATTTTTTTTTTATAGAAAGTGTCCTATGTTACTTCTAATACCTCCAAAAATATATGTACAAAGTTTCATGATGATCGGTTCAGTAGTTTTTGCGTGAAAGCGTAACTTACATTCACATTTATAATATTAAGTATTGTTGGCACTGCAAAATATTCACATATATGTTATTCTATGTGGGCTTCTAAACACGTGTGCCAAATTTCATAAGTGTATGTTTGTTGTATCGGCTCGTGATTATTCTTATTGTGTTGGATTGAATAGCTCTCAACTTAGGGAATATTGCAAGTTTCATCAAAATTGGTCCAGCAGTTTTCAAGGTATGGAGCATTCAACCGAACTCCTTAGCGACAAACAGCAAGAATGTGTAAGAGTTATTATGGCATTATTGATTTATTGAGGTACTAGCTGACCCCCGGGGCTTCGCTCCCGTCAAGCCAATATACTTACCTACCCTACTTACTCTACGAACCTAACCTGGATTGCTAGATGGCGTTAAAGTAGCTAGATTTCGACATTTTCTGACAATCTTTTTTTTATCTTTCGTAAAAATATTTTTTTTAATAAAAAGTATCCTATGTTACTTCTAATAGCTCCAAGAATATATGTACAAAGTTTCATGATGATCGGTTCAGTAGTTTTTGCGTGAAAGCGTAACAAACAAACTTACATTCACATTTGTAATATTATTATTAAGTAAGGAAGTATTATTTTGTCAATCCTTTCTATAGAAATTGCTAATTTTTAGTGATGGTGTACTGAAACTAAAAAGAGAGAAATAAAATCTTTTTAACATTAAATAACCGACGTCAAAAGAAAAACATTAAAAAGTGCAAAATAACTTTCGTTTCAGAAGTCGGTGTCAAAAAATGATAAAACAAAAGGTACCAAAGACCGACTGCCGAAACGAAAGTTATATTGCACTTTTTAGTGTTTTGCTTCTGAAGTCGCTATATTTTTTATGAAAAAGTATATTTAACTACAAACGACGATGAGGTGCCCCAGTATTATATTATGGGAATTATCATAAATGAATATGTGTGTTAACGTGTGCCACACATCTCTGCATACCACTCTAGGGAAAACAAGGGCGATGTTTTATTATGAGAATAATTTCCTCCTATTTGCTTAGGTGAACGTAAACGAGGGCTGTCGGCTTTTGAGATTCACAAAAATACCTGTCAATAGTGACTTCCCTTTTTTAAAAAAGTTAACTGTTTTTCTTGTATTTTCTTGTAACCGTACACTATGAAATCAGGTCATCACAGTGTAAGCTATACCCATAGGTAGTTTTAAAAGAAATGATCTTTATTATTTTCTCTCAACAGGCCTGCAGATAAAAAAGACGAGATTAAACCGCTCTTACACCCAGAAGTCGATCTCGCTTCATCGGTTTTACAAACCATACGTGAAGCTACTGAGGACGAATACGAGGATGCTCTCGCAAGGGACGCTGCCAGAAGCATGGCTAAGGCAGCTCAAGAAACTATATTCGGAGACGCAATGCCAGAGGCAAGTAATGGTAATATAGTTACTATCATAGTGAACCCTAAAGATAACGATAGCGTTGAAGATGAAGAAGCAGAATCTCATATCCGAGAATCGCATTGTATACATACTCCTTTTGAAAGCGCAAGTCCTAATGTCGATCAGATGCAAGTCGCTTATAAACCTCCTATTCAGTTACGAGAAATTTTCGGGCTTCCGAGGATGAATAAGCCTCCAGGACTTTTACGTAAGAATTTGTTAGATATGGATAATGGTGCTAGCAATATTCAAGAACGTGTTATCAATATTGATGATAGTAAGGTGACCAATAAAAGTATACTTGGATCAAGAAAATACGCCCCATTGATGAAGTTCGATACAAAAATGAAAGATATATCTACAAATCTGAAGGGCAAAGTAGATATTGATACAAGCTTGAAAAAGGTACCCGATTTTAAATTGCCACCTTTTAAGAAGTTAAAAGATTTGTTGCCAAACAGACCTACATTAGAAGGCAAAGAAAAATCTAATTCCTTACCTTTAATACCGAAAATGAGATTCAACAATCCATTGTTAAAGGTGAAAGGAAAAGACATTGAAGACCTGAGTCTATCGCCAAGTAATATTCACGAACAAGCAAAGAAAAGCTTCTTCCAAACCAAGTCTCACTTAGACAATCTTTTACAGAATACTAAACCAGTTGGTTTAAAAACCTTGTTAAAATTAAAAGATGTTGAATTCGTTCCTTTGAACGATCTTATTCCGAAAGCTGCTGAAAGGCCAATACTTACTAAGCCTAAATTTGCTTGGCCAAACATTTTCAACAAAGGAGATAAAGGAAAAAGTCTAATGAATATTGATAGAAGTACGAAAATAATAGAAAAAATACCCAAAATTAATAGAGATGACGCTCTTGATGCCGAAGTAAGTCCGAGTAATATAATTGAACAAATTAATGATAACAACTGTATTAATAGCGCGTTTAAAGCAACCGAATCAGTCGGTAAAGACACTGAAGCTTTATCAGATAAAATAAACGTGACCTCAAATCTTTCAAAAGATTTAATTCCTAAAGCCGCAGAAAAACCTACAATTAAAAAACCTAAATTTCCTTGGCCAAACATTTTAAACAAAGGAGATAAAGTGAAAAATGCAATTAATTTTGCTAGACATACGGAAATATTAGAAAAGATACCGCATACTAGCAAAGATGCAACCCGTGACGCTGAGGTAGGTCCGAGTAATGTAATTGAACAAATTAATGATGAAAACTGTCTAAATAAACCGTCAAAAACAACCGAAACCGATGGTGTAGACACTGAAGTTAAGACAGCCTTATCTGATATTATAGACGCGGCGTCAAGCCCTTCAGAAATACAAGAGATTGTTAATGATACGAGCAACGATATTGCCAACAGCGAATCAAATGAACTACCTGACAATACTGATGACTGTAATATTAAAACTTCACCACAGTCAGAGAATAATGTCCCTCAATTAATGGATATTTCTTTTGAAAATGTAGCACAAGCTAATAATGAAGATGAACTCAATTTCGAAACTTCCAGAGAAAGTACTCGCGGCGATGTTATAGCAGGAGAAGATTCAGAATCAGAATTTGTTTCAAATGCCGAAGATTGTGTTAATAACACTAACGACGGCGATTCAATAACTGATTCTAGAAACAACCTAGTCGATGTTTTGAATTCAACCGATGAAGTTCTAGAAAACGTTGACGATTCATTGATAAACCAAACTTCTGAAGTACAAGAGCCCTGCAGTGACGAATTGCCTGCAAGCGATACTTCAAAAAATCTTAACATTAATCCTACGCCATTGATAAAACCGCTTTCATTAGATAAAACCCTATCCACAATTAAAGAAAATATTCGAAAACATATAGAAAGCTTAAAAAATCCAAAAGCAAACGCAAAAATTATTGAGCCCTCAACTTTAACAAATATTATAGGAAACGTAGAGTCCTCTCCGATTACGGATGACAAACTAGATTCTGACTGTCAAAACGATGAGTCAGTTCAAGTTACAACAGTAAAACCAAACATCTTTCATGATGACTTGAAGATTGTCAATGAACCTGATGAAGATAAGGTGAGCATGCAAGATTTACAAAAAATATCAAATGAGATGTTACAGGAAGAGCAAGAACGAGAATCAAAAACTGTAATCTGCAATGAACCATCTCAGGAAGTAACCGACCCGAACATAATTATACAAGAAAACAGTGCAGAAAATGAGAATATAGATACTGAACAATCTGCCAATACCCAGAATGAAGTAATTATGAACCCACAAAACATTGTTGATATCAACGAAAATAACAACGATGTGCAAAATGCTTGTCAAAGTGATATAGATACTGAACAATCTGCCTATACCCAGAATGATGTAACTATGGATCCACAAAACATTCTTGATATCAACGAAAATAACAACGATGTACAAAATGCTTGTAAAAGTGATTTAATGTTAATAAAACAATCAATTAAGCAAGAACCGGATGCAAATGTCGAAGCAAGCGAAGTTGTTATGAGTAGAACGCCTCAAACACTTTTGCGGAACAAAGTTCTACAATCAAATCTAAATGATTTTAGTTTAAACATCCCATTACCAGAGCTACCAGATATTAAATTGGCGCCATTGCCTACTCTCGATGAAATAAAATTCGCGCCATTACCGACACTTGATGATATTAAACTAGGTCTTACTAATTTGTTTGAAAAGCCTGAACGTGAAGTAGAAGAACATTCAGCATTAGAAGCAGCTTCCATGACCGATAGGTCAAATATTGCACCAATTATGTCAACAGACGCCAGCATTAAACATTTTCAATCGTTGCTACCTCCTTTGAGATTAGAAGACTTAGATTTAGATATTCTACAGCTGAATCCGCAATCAAATCTGTTACCTAACCTTGACCTTCATTCCTTTAGAACAAAACTGCCATTGCCTACAGATTTACGTATTAAACCGTTAAAGCTGCAATCAGCATTCGAAGACAACGGTGGTTTGTTAGGGGCTTCTTTATCTCTGGGACAGAACAATCCATGGGAAATGTCCAGTTTGGATAATTTAGGGACCCGGATGAAAGCAAACACCAATAAATTAGCAAAAGCTCTGCGTAAGCCTGACTCTCTTAAATTAAAATCAAGCCAAGGAATAGGATCGTTAGAATCTAAGATCAGAGGAGCAACAACAAGACCCGTAAATCTACAAAATAACGACTTATTAGAAGCCATATCTAGGAACCATGAGGACGTCAATGATAAACTCAGAGCTCTACATATTGATTTCAATGATAGACTTGAAACAATGCGAAACAATCTTTTTGATAAATCTATATTTGGAAGTGGTGAATCACGCAGTACGTCGTTTAGTACTTTTAGTAACAAGGATAAGAAATCAAAACTGAAAACAGCACAACCTCTGTCAAGCAGAAGAGAATCTAAGAAGGTATCAAAAACTCTAAGACAAAAAGAAACTAGGGTCGGTTCTACACACGGGTTACAGAACAAATTTAAGATGCCTGCTTCAGCAAGCGTGCCCGTCCCAAGAACGATTCAAGTCCCTGAACTAAAAGCTACGTTGACTAAATCACCAGGATTAGGAATGCAAAGAGCATCAGGCATTCATCCTATTTTCCAAAATATAGAAGCAAAACAACCTAAGGAGTCAACGATTACGCTATGGAAACAGGCAAGTAAGAAATTATCGTCAACAAATACAAGATTAGGAAAAACTATTAACCCTTTCAGAGACAGTAAAATAAATATTTCGTTTTCAACAACGCCACGGCCAACACTACCAAGCAGGTTACAATCTAGAAAACCGTCAACATCCTCGCTAACAAGTACTTTAAGTAAAAATACAGGAAGATTTGGGCAGAGACTAGATCACAAGGGATCACCGAGTGAAACGAGACACTCAATAATTTCACCCCCGATTTATAGTAATCTGGGTGAACAGAATTTAGGAAATTACGGCCTGAAGAGCGAAAGCAGGCAAAGTACATTGCCAACACTGGAATTAGGTGACAGAGGAAATCTAGAACAACCTAAAATGAGAAAGAATTTACAGTCCTGGCCTAAAGCTTCAGAGAGTGCTTTTCTATCTAAAGTTAAAGAAGCTGTGAAAGCTAGGATAACTAAAGTCAATTCCCCAGTAACATTAAAAAAGGTAGATGGACAGACTATTAGTAGTGCCGTTATTGAAAATGGAGAAGTTCTCAATTCAAATACCGACATGGCTCGGTCTGCATCAACAAATATTGATGTCATTAAAGATCAAGCGTTAAAAGAAAACGTTTCATATAAGTGCACAATGGTTTGTACTAAGGAATAACACCTATTTTTTGAGTCCTTCTGAAGGAAACTTCCTCCATTCCGCTCGAGTCAGTGGTCATGGCAACGAAAATCCTAATATAAATCCTAACTTGGGTCCATTGTAGGAAATAATTTAGAATCTGAAAAATGATCAATTTGAATGTATGTGTGATTGAGAGTAAATTATTGTGTGTTATGTGATTAATTTATAAGTTTATGTTAAGTTTTGTAAATATTTTTATATGAATCTCATGAAAAGATGTTACTATTTGGATGTTTTGTACTTGATTTCTAAATATTTTTTATTAAAAGACATCGTGATCAAAAGTTTGGTTTTATTAACTTCCTACCATGTTTTATGATAGGCTTTTTACGCGTTAAATTTCAAGTTCAAATAAATTGCTAGTTTTAATAACAAATTCACTAATCTAAATTAATTAAAATAGCTAAATTAATAATATAGCTTGTTTACAGTTTGTTTCCATTGACGTTTACCAAACATCTGTGTAAACGCATAGGTACACTGGAACCATTTTTATAAATGATCTACACCGGGTGCTATATCAAAAGTTAGGCAGCGCTAGACATTCAGCTCGGAGTAATTTAAGACTTATAATAAAAAGTACCTGGGTGACCGACTAAAAAGTAAACCTACCTAAATCGATTTATCGCCCCCAAAACCCCGTGCATAGTAAATTTCATGAAAATCGTTGGAGCCGTTTCCAAGATTCTGATTATTTATATACATATATACAAGAATTGCTCGTTTAAAGAGAATTGGATAGATATATCAGTCATTCGTATTATCCGAAAACCTTATGAAGGCGCCACCAAAATATTTTTCTTTCAACTACGTAGTAATTCATCACTACAAAACCGATGTATTTTATTTTTTATAATAGATACTAGGCGCTTCAACACTACTCATCTGATGGTAAGTGATGATGTGGTCGACGGTGAATCACCCTTGCCTAGAAGTAACCTATTCACTCATAAATTCTCCTAGTTTGTAGCTATCGGGGAACACAGACTTTAGCAGGGAATTCCACTCCTTTGCTAAACGCGCAATTAAAGTATTCTCAAAACGTTTAGAGCGTATGGGTGGGATGTCCACCATGTACCGATGGCGCTTCGCTGTACGTCTGTACGAAGTCATGTGTGATGAGGACACTCATAAATTCACATTTTTCAAGATTTTCGATGGTAGTTGTTTATAAATTATATTATGGGCTAATACAACCTGTATTAGCCCATAATATAATATTATGACAAAAGAAAGATAATATGAGAAGCCAATAAACATTATGAATGAAAATGAAAGATGTACGATGCACCACATCAAACCACAGTGTACTCTAGTTCCATTACACATGATTTAAAAAAATATGTTTAATTATTGAAATATTTATAATTTACTAGTTGTGCCCGCGGCTTTGCTCCCGTCAACCCACCCTTCCTATCTACCTACCGACTTACTCTAACTACCTACCCTACCTATCTATCCTACTTACCGGCCTACCCTCCCACCTTACCTGCCTACCCTCCCACGTCAATAATTTTTATTTTAAACCTTCCCTGTATTCGGGCGAATAAAACAAAAAAAGAATTATTGAAATCGGTCTGACTGTTTTTAAGTTTTAGCGAGACTAACGAACAGCAATTGATTTTTATATATATAGATAATAGATAGATAATGACCTTATAATGACTTATGTGATAGTACCTTAATTAGAAGTTGTTCGTGTATATTAATGCAATTCGTGTCAGTGATAAAAATTCGTGAGAAAAGTTTAATTTCTCCAAATAAATGGCCCGGATTCTGAATGATGTACTTGGATTTATGAAAATGTCTTCTGGTTTATGTTTGACAAATACTAAAGGTGAACGGCAGATTTTGTACCGCATATTTTTTTTGTTGTTCGGTTATAGAATTTGGTATATAAATAAAGGCAACTAAGTCATTTATTTTCATGTAAGTTTACTATTTTTAGAACTTCGGATGAATTAATAATATCAATAAAAAGATTTTAATATAAAAACGTAATAAAATCGTGCACTCAACGCAGTTATGTTTTTAGATGTTGCCTTACATAAAATAACACAAAATTGAAATGATAATTAATTATTTAGAAATAGAAATAACATTAAATATAACCAAACTCATCATTATCAAACTGTCGCAGTCTGCTGGTGGATATAGGTATTTAGTAATACCCTGAGTAGGTACGATCCTCATCTCAATCTACCTACTTATTGGTAAGGAAAATACTACAAAGATAGCAACAAACAATTTACTTTACACATTACCTATGTAACAATCTGCAACATTTACCTATATGTAACAATTTACATTGGTACACTAGTATATAACCTTAAAAAATAAAACTGGTTATAACTTTTACGTTCCAAGTTCTAAAAATCTAAGAATTAAAAAAAGGATTATTTATCGTATTAACTACCAATTAAAACAAAAAATATCCCAAAACACGAAATTTTATTTGCGGTACGAAGTTCCCATACAAGCCTGCCGTTCGCCTTTGAAATTCATTTTTTAGAAATCTCGGCTTAGCTCCAGAGTTGAACAGTGACTAAATTTATGATAGTTATTGAAATGTTTGCTTTGTCTTGGGTCACATGAACAACCGTCACACGCCACGGGCGATACTAGTTGCCGACTTTGTTGAAACTTCGTGAATAAATAGTTTCCATTAAATTGTACTATTTAGAATCTCCAATGCAAAACAATTTACTTCCTGTGTTTCGCCAAAAAATTTAAATGTCTGTGGCTTATACGCCATGAAGAATAAATTAAATTTCATTTATTTCAGAACCAGTCAATATGTAGCTATCTATGAAATGGTCATGGGTATCAGTTTCATGGTTTTAAGGTTCGCTTATTACCAATATGGGGATGGAATGAAAATCCAAGATGGCGCCAACAAAAATTTTTGAAATTTTCGCCATGGGTAGACATCGTTTAAATGGTTTTTGAGGTCGCTAAATGCGAAAATGTCATGGGTGTGATTTGCATGGTTTTCAGGATGGCTATTTGCGAATATGTAATATTTGTAACATCTCTCACATCGTGTAACTACCTATGTTTACAAATGAATATTCTAATTCTTGAAAACCATGAAAACATGACGAAAAACGAAGTTTCAGAAAATTCGGTCTGCGCCATCTTGTATTTTCATTTTGACCCCATATTAGCGTTTAGCGACCCCAAAAACCATGAAAATGACACCCATTACGAAAATTTCAGAAACTTCGGTCGGTGCCATCTTGTATTTTCATTTTGACCCTATATTAGAATTAAGCGCTTCAAAAACCATGAAAATGACACCCATTACGAAAATTTCAGAAATGTCGGTCGGCGCCATCTTGTGTTTTCTTTTGACCCCATATTAGCATTTACATACCCCGAAAACCATGAAAATTATACCCCTTGACAAAAAAAACAAAAATTTTGATCGGCGCCATTTTGAATTGTTATTTTGACTAATATTTGCAATTATTATTTTTATTTTTACTAATAACCTCAGAAAACAAAAAAAATACACCCATGACGAATGTTTCGCTCTAACAACTCAAAATACAAACCGAATTCAGAACCACCTCCTTTCTTTGAAGTCTGTTAAAGAACTTTCCTAACTTACTGATTTTGTTACACTGTGGTCTGATAATAAATCGGTCGATAGATTTTTTTTTAGACGGGAAGACAAGCGCGAGCAAAAGTGACATAGCCCGCTGTGTTATATATTATTTTATTATTAAAACAATTAAACTAATTTATTAATTCTACCCGAGAACCTGAGAATAAAGTTCTATAGATTGTTAACTTTTTTAGATATGTGTTTTAGGTAGTGAATCTTTCATAGTTTTCTGGAACAATAAGAAAATTATCAAAAAAACATCGTTTTAGGCTCCTTTTCTGTTTTTTTTTGATCGAGCGAAGTTTTCGATATCATGTTTCGAATCTCAGATATGAAAAGTATATTTAGTAATTACAATATATATATTTTTTTGAATTTAAACAATCACTATTTTTTTGTTTATTATGAAGAAAAGTGATGTAAAAGTCGGGGTACTTGCCCTTAAAATCACCCAAATGGCAATGCAGTTCGATTGAATACAAAATAAAAATACAATAACATAAAATATAAAAAACACATTCAAATTATGCTGTTCCCGGCGTTTCCTTGCGTGATCAAATCAGAAACGAAGACATTCGCAAGAGAACCAAGTTTATCGACATAGACCGAAGAATTGCCAAAAAAGTGGCAGTGGCCAGGGCACATTATTCGCAGAATGGATGGCCGTTGGAGCCGAAAAAATCTGGTGTGGCGAACGCGAACCGGAAGACGATGCGTTGCAAGGCCTCCCACTAGGTGGAGGTGGTCAAGGCTACGGGAGTCCGATGAAGGAATAGGACCGATCAGTGTGGCGATGCCAGGGGGAGGCTTATGTCCAGCAGTGGACATCTTTTGGCAGAAATGATGATGATGATAAAACGGTAGCACTACCTGACACGCTTGGCTTGTACAGAGGCTTGACAATAACTGCTGAGGCGTCTCGGTGCGAAAGAAACGCTAGTTTTTCATGGTTTTTATTGTTTCAGGGATTATGGATATATATGTGCAATACTTAGGCCATTTAGGCTCCAAATACAAGCACATCAAAATATTGGGCGTCGATGATCAGCGAAGTACTATACTGTTTTGGTTTATTGAGGTAAAACAAATTTACATAAATTATATCTACTTATTTATTGCAGGTATTCAGTTGGTACCACTTCGATATGTTGGTATTGAAAATCTTATCACATATTCATATCTTGTCTGCACTTGTTGCTCCCTTCCTATTTTGGAGTAAAAATGATTTCTTTAGTAACGTAAAAAGTTTTGCTATTTACGTAACTAAAGAAATCATTCTAATGGGAAACTCCAATGATAGTTTACCCTGCACTCTTCATAAAATAAAGCTCTATAAAATATACCATTCACTGATGCTAGAAGAATAACCACTACTTGGACGGAGTAGGTATATACTCGTACAGCAACTGACGCTCATCAGCAGACCACACCCTGACAAATTCATCATGACCACTGAGGCCTGCGAAGGTATACAACTTCCTTTGTTCAATTAATTGAAAGGCTGGCCACTAGAAACCGAATAAAAAAATGGAATATCATTGAATTTTTTAAATCGACCTCCAGCTTTTATTTTTTTCATGTTTTTCGTTTGCGATATATAAGTTTCTCTGTGGTTTACGACTACAAAACGTCTCAGAATATCCATGGCAAGAACTAGGTGGACCATGGGAAAGAGCTATGAGTCACAGTTAATCGTGTTGAAAAACTCTACTATTAAGTTTCAGCACTTACGGATACGGCTTTCATCTTAAATTAGTATTTAACTTTATACAAAATCAGTTGCGTATTTTAATTCTTTTGATAGATGTGCCTATATGGATTATAAGAAACGGGCCCTTGCACTAAAAAAAATGGTATTTACTTATTACAGGACCTCAACTTCGATGTCATCGGTTGGATAGACTGAAACATTTGTTTGAACGAGAAAGGAGGCCCAGTGTGGAACGATAATCACGTGGATTCTCCCATCATAGTATCCCCAGAGGAAGGTGAATTCTACAAACAGCCCATGTACTTCGACATGGGGCAAGTCTCAAAGTTTATACCGCGAGGTTCGAAGAGGATCGGTGTTAATACGGTGAAATGTGGCTGCGATTATAAAAAACCGAAATTCTCTACAGTAGTACAACTACAATTAGTTGTTTCAGTAATTTGCGGCAACGAACGTGCAGCAGCCAATTAATTTATCTATATGGGTTTCGATGAGTTATTAGGAGTCTTTGGTCAACTGGACCCACTCGAAATGGACCCGCGGGGTCACTAAATCCTATCGCATGTTTGATAGGTAGACTGGACCCACTGCCCGATTTCATTATTAGTACAGTCACGAGCTGAATCTTTTAAGCCTGTGTAAACGGGTACAATTAACGGCATAGTAGTACGGTAGAGTAAGAACAATAGCAGTAGCATTGTTCCTACTCTTCCATGATACTATATACTATACCGTTAACTCTACCCGTGTACACCAGGCTTACATTTTATTTTTTGACTAAAAATCTATACAATTAATAAAATCGTAGAGACGTCAAAACTGTACATTGAATATTTTTGTAACAAAAAAAATTGCGTATGATTTGGTAAGCGATTCTTTATTGATGGCACATTCAAAATTTTCCCAGCAATATTCCATCAGCTTTTTACAGTGCATGCAGATATAGGTATTAAAAATGACTATGTCGTTCCGGTCCTATGCCTTGTTACCCGACAAGAAGATCCACTTACGAACTTATATTTGATCTTAAAAGAAGTAAAAACCAGAATGGGCGCCAAGTAACGTGTCAATGGATTTTGAAGTTGAAGATATTTCGGGAAAATAACGGGCTGTTTCTTTCACTTTTGTAGAAGTCTTTGGCGTAAAGCAAAAGAGTTGGGCGTGTCTAGAATACAAACGGGTAAGATGCATGTAAAACTTTGTGCTGCTTGTCTTATCTTTCACCAAAATCAATTGATGAAGGTTGGCTTTATATCATGCGAGATTGTTTTAATAGCGACAACATCACACAATTTAAAGACTACTTTGTCACGACCTGGTTGGCAAACTCAACACTAGCAAATACTTGGAACACTTATTTCGAATTGCACACAACCAACAACACCGTGGAAGTATAGAACAAACTCATTAAAAAATACGTCAAAATTACGCCAAATATTTCTTAACTTCTTGAAAGATTGGTAAGGATGCGGCTTATTACTCGACGGCGGTGAAATGTCCTTACGGTATCAAAATATCAAAGCGGCTGCCTGAAAGCAAGGAAAGAAATAATAAGATCGACTACGCTGTTGGTAAACTACTCAGCGGCCAGATTAGTGTAGGCCATTGTTTAGAAATTTTTTAATTTTAATCAAGTGACACTGACTTTCAAAATGAAATTTTGACTTAGTGATTGTTTTTAAATACTATTTTATAGATATTATATCTATAAAATAATATTAAAAAAAAAAAAAAAAAAAAAGTAAAATAGTTGTAAAATAGTTGTAATGTTTTGTAAAATAGTATTTTATAGATATTATATCTATAAAATAGTATTTAACTTTAAAAAAAAATACTCATTGTTGACTTGTTTATTAGATATTATTGATTTTTTTTAAAAGATTTTGATTGGGTATAAACTTTTATACCTAATTGAATTGCGTTTTATTAATTACTAGCTGACCCGGCGAACTTCGTTCCGCCACACAGACAGACAGACAGACAAAAATTCTAAAATATATTATTTTGGTTTATGAACCGTGTATGTATTCATATACATGTAGTGAAAAACGGTTATTTCAATATCAAAAACAGACACTCCAATTTTATTTATATGTATAGATGTATAGATTTTGACTAACCTATTTTGAGCTCGACTGTATCCACGAGTAGCTTTAAACGATAGATGCTTTTTAAAGTTTGAATGTGGGTCCAGTTAACCAATAAAATATATTTTATGTGGCCAAGTCGACTCGCGGGTCCAGTAGGCAGCGGGTCTGGCTGTCCAAAGACTCTAAAGTCCGACGGGTTCAACTTTCATAATAACATTCTTGATGTGCATTTTATTTTTGTAACGTTTTAACCATTTATATTTTTTAAACTAATGTCGTCTTTAATTTCAGTGGTGGACCCATAACCGTGTGTATCCAGCTTTGTGACAAAATTGCTTCGTTTGATCTAAAAAATATCCATTGTTACTGTCGAATGCCCACATTTAATTAAATTTCTTTTAACTGTGGTAATAACCACAGTTAAATTGAACTGTTTATCACTCTTAGGTATTTTATTTCACTTACTTACAACTTATTTTTATAATTATTTTTATTAGCCTGTATTGAAAATGCATCACCCCTTGCTTCCTACGGTCGCGAATTCTTAGATTAAAAGAATCCAAGAATTGCCTACATTTAGTGCCAGTGTGATATATTTCAGTAGACTACAGCACTGGCCAATAATAGTGTCAGCGTGATTGGATCAGTATTTCAGAGATTACCAGACATTACAAACATACTTACATATCTAAAATTTTACCCACAGATCATCATATTATATTTTACCTTTACAATATTAGTAAAGATTAAAATTAAGACTGACAACTCGGTAACCGGACATTTTTAAAATAAGTTAGAATAAAGGAGGTAGATTTACAACGAATCACCGGTAGTTCAATTGCATTTCAAATAACGCATTTGCAATATTTATTATATCTAAAAGTAAAAGTATTTGTTACAATCTCTTTTAAATTGTTTTTGTATAAAAGTGCGTTTGTGTCTGTGTGGCGCTGATCGCACAATATTTATTTAACGTAAGTAATATCTCTGATTCATAAAAAGTATCCACCAACCCGCACTGCGCCGCGTGATGTGATGGTTTACGGTAACAGCACATTCCCTCTTACAGAGAGAAGGCCTGTGTCGCAGCAGAGGAAACATTAAAACGCTGGTAATGATGATAACAAGTAGTATTGTGTCAAATAGGCACCATAGTCTGCAAAAACATGCACACTATTTAACCCTTATACAAAAAAAAAATCTGATGTTATTCGCGATCTCTTAGCACATTCTATATTCAAAGGCGAACGGCAGTCTTTTATGGGAATTTCGTACCACTAATAAAATTTCGTGTTTTGGGTTATTTTTTGTTTTAATTGGTAGTTAATATGATTGATAAAACTTTCTAAATTCTTACATTTTTAGAACTTGGGACGTAAAAGTTATAACTAGTTTTATTTTTCAGGTAATGAACTAGTGTACCAATGTAAATTGTTACATATAGGTAATTAAGAGTGACTATGTCCAGCAGCGGACTGCAACAGTTTGAAAATGATGAGTTTATTTAATCTTATTTCTATTTATATATAATTAATTATCATTTCAATGTTTGTGTTATTTTACATGCTTTAATAAGTGGTACAAATTCTATAACCGAAAAACAAAAATAAATTCGCGGTACAAAATCTGCCGTTCACCTTTTCTATAGAGAATTTGAATTAAAAATCTGCTAATCAGTTGCCATTAGACCCCTCAACTGTGGCGCCCAAAAGTGCGCATCTGTGAGATTACTTCTGGATGGTCACACGAGTTTGATTAAAATGACGATATCTATAAAGCCTCGTATGGGAGCTTTTTGTATATAAAACTTATGTCGTTGGAATCTTTCTGAAACAAGCTAATATAAAAAAGGATTTGTTCAGGTTTGCCGTGTAATGTAGATATTATTAATTCTAATTTAAAATCAGGATGATCGACTTTTTTTTTAAAGTCGTTATAATTTAAATCTATTTTTTTTAACTTTTTTTCGTAGTTTTTCTCAACAAACCCTTTCATTTGATACCCATAATCATGGCAATGCACAAAAAATAACCAGTTTGCCATCATGGGCCATCTGCCATATTGGATTTAGAATGACGTCAATTAGCTAACTAGGTATGCATTATCATCGAAACTAAACGTGTATGCAAAATGCCTTCTTAATCGGTGGAGGATAACTGCTTTAAAATTAATTTGCAATATTTGAGCCGAACACTCTTACACACATACATACATTGAAATTTAAATAAAAGCTTGTAAAAACAAACAATTATTTCAAAAGGTTTTTATTCTATTGACATAAATATATAATATCATGACGTGTTTCATGAAATCTTCTCTTATTCACAACACAACCCAACACAATAAATAAAATTCAAACGTAAACAAAATTGAGAAACGTAAACAAAACTGACACTCACTATGTAGATAAAGATGAGATTGCAAAAAGTGTTGCGAAATATTCTTCAGTCATTCGTCGCTTACAGAGCCATCACTCATCTAGAATATTTCGCAATGGAGCTCGGAATAAGAATGAAGACAATAATCGTAATATTAACGATATGGTTCACATCGGCAGATTGCACAGGTAAGAATATTAAATTTTCTTTATATACCACCAACGTGAGATTTTATTTCTTCTTTCAGATGATCTACTTTTTGTTCCAATTTAGGTGTGGATTTGTGACAAAGATTTCTGACTCTTTAACTTTATCTCTGAAGAAATAGCTCAAAGGTTACACAGCTGAGTGTCATATCAATAACTATCTATAACTACTTACAGAATCAGAATTTCGTGTGAATTTGAAGGAATTTTAGTTAATCTTTTTCTTATAATGAGTTATTAATCCGCAAACTCTCTCCGTCCATATTGGATCATTCTTCAGAAGTTCGTAATAATCTAGATGTGATAGTTTGTATGTTTGTCAATCGATAACGAGTCAACGGCTTAATGAATCTTGTACTTTTTATCCCGGTGGTACGAACCCGAGGTTACACGTTTTAAATTTCGTCTGGCAGAAGCAGTAACAAATAAGACCGGCCAAGTGCGTGTCGGACTTTGCACATTTAGGGTTCCGTACCAAACCGGAAAAATGAGGCAATTTCAAAAAATTTATCAGATTTATCAACATATGACACAGATAATATTATACTAGCATACAGATGTCTCATCCCATACAAAGAAACCGTGCCGACGTAACTAGCGTTTTTCATCTGATTATACCGATTATTTTTTGTAAATCTATTGCGTTCGGTTCCGTTCCACGGCGATAGATAGATCACGTATCCGTGGAACGGAACCGAACGCGATCGATGTACAAAAAATAATCAGTATAATCAGTACAATACGTCGGCATAGTTTCTTTGTATAGGATGAGAACCCACTGGTATAAAATAATGGGAAGTTAAAAAAATATTCGGAATCAAACTTTGTAAGAAAAATCCAATATTTTGATTTATCTGTGTTCTAATATCTTTTAAAATAAAAACATAGTATCTATGTACTCAACGAGCTCTAAACAATGATACACCACTCGATAGGGTAGTTAAATTTTATTTGAGCTCCCCCTTTATCTGTAGGAAATCCCCTTAAAAATATTTAAATATATTATCTGATATGGTATGGCTTTGGGTCAACAAGATGCTTATACTGTGTAAATTTGAAAACTGTAGCTCCAACCTTTTTGGCTGTAAAATCTTTGTGACATACGACGGACAGACAGATGGACAGACAGGCGGACAGACAGACGGACGGACAGACAGACGGACGGACAGATAAGACGGACGGACGGACTGACAGACAGACAGACGGACAGACAGATGGGCAGACAGACGGACAGACAGACGGACAGACAGACGGACAGACAGACGGACAGACAGACGGACAGACAGACGGACAGACAGACGGACAGACAGACGGACAGACAGACGGACAGACAGACGGACAGACAGACGGACAGACAGACGGACAGACAGACGGACAGACAGACGGACAGACAGACGGACAGACAGACACATGCGTGACAGACCGGACAGACAGACACATGCGTGACAGCAATAGGGCTCCGTTTGCACCCTTCGGGTACGGAATCCTAATAACCTAATTCTATTCTATTTATTGCTAGGCACTGATAAATTTAAATTTTGTTTTCAGACCGGCCTTGTAGAGCCATGTTTATCAAAGGCAATGGAACGGTATGTGTCTGCACTGCGGAGTACTGTGATACTATCACGAGGGAGGCGCCGACTAGTGGCCGATATGTCTCCTACGTGACCTCAGAGGTAACCAAGGAAACTCAGAGTAATTACCAGCTTTATAGAACAAATTGACTATTAACTTACTGTCCGTATGTTGCGTTGTCAAAGTGTCAACTGGTGACGTGAATTTTCTTGAAAACCCTAATTTGATAAACGTACATACTGACTACATAATATGCACACGACGTACGCAAGTTATATTTTCAAGTGTATAATCGGACTTCTTATTTCATAGGCAGTTTATTCATTTCAGAGTGGACTTCGCTTTCACAAAACTACAGGGAATCTGCGTAATTATATAAAAGGTAAGTTTCATACCCCCCGCCTGGCAGTACTTCCTACACAAAAAACAGAACAAAGAAGGCAGTTGAATGTTTCTCCGGGGCTAGTCGAGCTTCATTGACTCGGCGCTTTTCTACTGGTGCCCACAGTTGATTCTGGCTTTCAGGAGTTGCAGTGGTTGCAAATTTTATTTCATTTCAGATTTTGGGTTGTCAAGTTTTGGCCTGCAGACCACTTTTGAATTAGATGTGACGACAAAGTATCAAACAATCGAAGGATTTGGGGGCGGCGTGTCAGACTCGGCTGGAATCAACTGGAGGAAAATGTCTGACCCGCGGCTCAGGCAGCACTTCATCGAGTAAGATTGGTAGTATTAGTAGACCAGAGAACATGGTAGGTAAAAACTGAAACCCGACTAATCACGCTCTAAATAGTATGAAACAAGAAAATATTCTCATCTTAAATTGTTATGTACAAACTATTCGATATGTATCGGGTATTAAATAAACAACTTTCATGTAATACATATTTTTTGTATTTCATGCTTATTCATAGTGGTGTTCAAAGGATAACCGTGGTCGTATTGACATACGTACCCTACCGTAACAAAACAATATATTCTGCAAAGTAGCATATGACCATAGTTAATATTTATTTATCATGAATGTTGGCAGCTCCTACTGCAGTGACTCGGGTATCCAGTACAACATGCTGCGTGTCCCTATCGGCGGCACTGACTACTCTACACACGGCTATGCGTACAACGAACTTCCTGAAGACGACGCGACCTTGAGCAACTTCACTCTAGCTTATGAAGATTATGAGTATAAGGTTTAGTAATCCAGATACAATTTAACAATACCTCAGTTTGGCAGTGTATTGCATGATAAAAAATCTTTGGAAAATTTAGTAGACTTACGATAATGATTTGACAGGCTGGTGACTATTTCTTTTTGCGCAAACGCACTGAAAATCCAGTAAAATAAGCAAATGATTCAATTCATTAAAATATCAGAGCAAAATCTTGAAAAACCCATTCATAGAGTTTGCTTAAACATATTTTGCGTTAATAATTTTCGTGTACCAGGAGGATATGCTCTCGGTCGACATATTTTATAACGCTGATGATAAATATTTACACAGTTGTGACTATATTTGTTTGCTTTCAAGTAAAATGATGGCAAAATCGTGCGAGTGTGTAGATAATTAGGAATTTAGTGTTAACTTTACTGAAAAGAAAGCATTTTTTCAGATCCCAATGATCAAAGCATGCATGGAAGCGGCAAGAGCTCCCATACACATAGTGTCAGCGACTTGGTCACCTCCAATATGGATGAAGACCAATAACGACTATTCTGGACATAGTCGAATCAAGAAGGAGTATCTGCAGACCTACGCCGATTATCATTACAAGTGAATATACTGTAACCATAAATCAATATGCCTAGTCTTTTCCCAACTATGTTGGGGTGAGTTTTCAGCCTAACCAGATCAAGCCAACAGATACCAGTGTATACAGTGTAGTGTAGTAACCTGTCTGACCAGTAGTATCTAAACACAACGAGGCTATAAAAGTCCTTCCAGGGAATCAGGGCTCTTCTCTGCAAGGGATCGGACTATAAAGTTGTCGACAGATGTCACATGTCATCGAGATTTGCTATCTTTTAGATCATGCCGGTTTTTTTCGCCGTTATGAGATAAGATGGTTTTGGTTTGAAGTTTTGCTCATTAAAAACTTTTACTTCAGGTTTTTAGAGAAGTATGCCGAGGAAGGTATCCCGGTGTGGGGCATCACTACCACGAACGAACCACTGCACTCAAGCGTCAACTACATTCCGGCTAAGATCAACAACGTGGGCTGGACTCTCGATGACTTGGTAATAGCACTTAATTTTACTGTCCAGCTTTTACAGCATCTAGGTATTTATTACACTTGAAGTAATCATAGTAACTAAGTGATAAAATAAAATGTCTAATCGTTAAAATTTTTGTAAAAGTACAGATCCGATTATATTTTCGATTTATGATTCCGATCAACCTGTAAGGCTGATTGTGATATTCCCTTAACACGATCGCTGACAGTACGGTGTTAGGCGGGCTAATTGCCCGCCTAAATAGTGCGTTATGACAGTACGTCGAAGGACGGGCCACTTATTTTTAGGAGTATTGGCAGTACGTCGTCCGACGATAACTTTTCAAAGAAGTATCATGAAGAGCAGTATCCACTGTCATATTGTGAGCAATTTCATATTTCTTACTGTCGTAACACAAGTATTTTATGGGTAGTTTCATATTGCTATCAGAAAGTATCAGGATCCTTTCGAGGACAATGACGGGGATTATCGCTCTGATATGAACCATGAACCACAGCATATAGAAGAAGCTGGCGCCTCTAGTCAGAAGAAATATTAGACGAGACGTTTTTAGAGAGATTTTTTCACAATGTCGAGAAACTCACGTCTATCGACGTAGTATCGAATTTCGACAGGCAAACATATGGCCAACATGACAATTCGTGGTGAAACGTTTGTCATTTAGTATAGAAAATTCAACCGCCGTAAAGTGGTGTCAGGGAACGCTCACTGTCAGCGAACGTGTTAAATAGTCAAATCAAATGGTGAAAATATTTTCGCTCCAGAGTGAGTACATCGTGCACAATTTGGGCCCAACTCTTCGCAATGATAACTCCAGATTCAAAGACGTGAAGATCATCACCGGTGATGACCTGCGCTTTACCATCACTCTTTATTGGAATACAGTAAGTTATATGGACGATACAATTATTAATTTGTTTAACACATCATACACAAGAGAACAATGCGGAGTTTATGCCATAGGCATTCTGCATCAGTCAATCAAAGGTAGTGAAGAGATAACATGGCAGGGCATTGATTTCATCGAGGAAGAGGAGATTTTTGTTAACCTATATTGTTCCACTGCTGGGCAAAGTCGCCCCATACCATTTTATTATTTCCAATGTTTCCTCCGATTGATTTTATACTTAGACAAATTAAATGAATTGGCGAAACTTCAGAATCAGAACTTGAAAAGACTGGGTCTGTTTATATTATTCTGTATATATTTAATATATTATTCAAAAAATGCGAAAAAATCAAACTAATTTAATATGTAGTTTCTTTTTGTGTTGTGATGATTTTTTTTGCGGTCGTTGACCCTGTAATCTGCTCTAGTTTCAAGCTCTACAAAAAGTAAACTAACTGATAAACACTGTAATTATGAAATTTATTTTTATTATTTATTCGATGTTTTATTTTATTTTATCGTCGTTAGATATCAGCCAGTTCATTGTTTTTGTTACTTTAACTTTATTAATGTTTTTTATATGGTTTCCAGACTTTGACATCGGCATTTCTAACACATTCTGAAGAGAGAGAGGATTTAAAAAAATCATCATTATATATCCTACTAATACTAGCTTTTGCCAGCGGCTTCGCCCGCGTGAAAAGTGTTTTCTTATCTCAAGGGAACATTATACCGGGATAAAAAGTATCCTATGTGCTATTCCAGACGATAAAATTCCGTCCAGATCCGTTCAGTCGTTTTGGCGTGATACATCCAATCATCCATCCAAAGTTTCGCATTTATAATATTAGTAAGAAGATAATATATAGTGAGATATTAATCACACTAATATTATAGAGGCGAAAGTTTGTTACTTTTTTACGCAAAAACTACTGAATGAATCATGACAGGATACTTTATAGTCAAGGAATATGTTCTCTCGGGATAAATTTCGGGCGTAGCCTCTGGCAGAAGCTAGTAATATACAGTGTGGGGACGGCGATACGACAATACTGGCATTGCTAGTGCATACGAGTAGTTTGAAATTATTGAAAAAATCTTGAATAAAAAATCTAAGCACTATATTAGCTTAGATAGTCAAACTACCTATATTGACTAAATTTATTGTAAATATTTTTAAATGCAGACTGGAAATGTTAATCGATACTCGTATATAAAGTTGAAATTACTGTCGTATCGTCGTCCACACACTGTATAAATGCGAAATTAACTTTGCCAGTCTTTTCTTCTTTGTTTGTAACATTTTCACGTCTTACCCAACTAAAACTTCATCCAAATACGTTCGGGTTGAAGGGATTTAGATGAAAGTTTGCTCACAGGTAGATCATATTCTGGATTGGGACATAGGATACTTATTTATCCCAGGTCTCTCTTGGGATAATTTGTTTCTTTCACGGGAGGAAGCAGCTCGCAAAAGGTGGTTTTACATAAGATAATGTTGTGTGTGCAGTTGATACTAGTGTACCCCGAGACCCTGAAGTACTTGGACGGCGTGGCGGTACACTATTACATGAGCGCGTACGTCCCGCCAGTAGTTCTGTCGCAGGCGATGAAAGGGTATCCGGGGAAGTTCGTACTGGCCACCGAGATCTGCGCAGGTATAGTAACTATAAACCTTTCGACTGATTAAAAAATTGAAAAATACTGTGGCGTTGTGGCGATGAGTTTTTTAAGTGGGTGTGGATGACCGATGAAAACTAAAACTGTATTTTTGTTTTTTTTTAAATAATATTCTTAGCCAGGAATCGAACCGTTGGTTTTGAAAAAAAAAAACATGCTGTATTATTACACCATTCAATAGTGTCGCTAATAAGGATCACATCCTTGGAAGTAATGGCTTATGGCAAACTTAAGAAAAAGGCTAATTTTTAACAAGAAACTTATTTCCCTACGTTAAGTACCTCTCGCAGTTGTACTGTGTACCACTACCAATGATGCAGTTTTAGTTTTCATTAAAATCGGCCTTGTGACTCTTTTGAGTGTTTTCATATACGACAGACCTGACGTCACACAAAACTGAGTTATCCGCACGACCAGCATAATACAGTAACAGCTCGAAAACAAAAAAAAAAAAGAATAAAGAAAAAGAAAAATGTTTATTGTTTGTTTGTTTGTTTATCGGAAATTTACCCACTAGACACAACACCTGTCAGGTCAGAGATTTCTCCCTATTCAATGGAGGATCAGGCATTTTCCACTAACATTTTGAAAAGTTTCAAAAAGAGGACCATGACATTGGTCTTCCACAAAGTGATGATACCGGAATGTCACGTGGGCAATTCCAAACTTTTGCACGTTTGACAATTGTTATTGCTGATCACTGTGCCTAGACTTCACAAAGTGACAAAGGTTATCATTATTTCGAAGGTTTTTAGGGTCTCGTAGTCATCAAGGAGGAACCCTTATAGTTTCGCCATGACCGTCTGCCCGTCCGTCCGCAGCATAGCTCAGAGACTCTTAGCACTAGCACAGATAATATAATACTAGCATAGTACCTACTAGAAAGTTTTAAATAATTTGTCATGGATATACTTCTTTTTTCTGGTCTATCCCATGGTGTGGGGTATCGTTGGATAGGCCAATCAAGAATATTACGGGTCTGTAAAACCATTTTTCGATTCAGGGATCCTTTTGCGTAAAATTAAGCTTTAAATTGCTAATTTTGGTTAGAGTTAAGTGTCATCCCCCTGCCAGCTAAATGGTTGTTTCAGGATATAGGTTACGGCAGCAGTATAAAGGTTAGGTTAAAACGGGCTGGTTTCCGCAACGCCACGACCAAGCGCGTATTTTGCGTACGGAGTAGTAGTATATATAACGAAATTAAAAGGAAAACTATCACAGCTAAGTAGGCTTTACAAGTTCACGAGTAATAGCCGATCAACTTATAAAATGAACCTGGAAGTAAAAATTTTGTATATTGATATATATACAACAGTTTTCGAACGGCAAAGTTAATTTTGTCTCTTCGTTAGGGCAATATTCGGTGCTTTCATTGTTTATGAACGTTAGCAATACTACCTATTTATTTTGGTGAATGTAGTTGTTTATACCGAAACTTCAGTGCTCGAGTCAGATTCGCATTTGGCCGGTTTTTTTTCTACTGACATAACTTGGTTTCTTCTTCTTCGTCGAATCGATGCTTCTTAAATGAAATACGTTTTGACCAGAATTCAGCCACGTCAACAGCGTTTTCATCTTTTAGGGTGCAGATTTAAAAAAAACTCACTTGGCTTCGAAGTCGGTTTAAAGATTTCCAGGTAGGTCAAGTTGTTAGCCTGCAGGGAGCTTTTCTACGGTCGGACGGTTGAGAAGCCACAGTCTCTTATTTGCCTCACTAGAACTGCAGCCTTATTGCCTAAGTGTATTCGGCAAGGCGAAGGGCAAAGAGTACGAGCTATTCAGAGATGTCACTATTAAGCCAATTTTATAACCAGGGTTGTTGCTGATGCACTTTTTTCACATCCGCTGATGCGAAAAAAGTCATATTTTGTCTTTGACATCAGCGGAGTTTGATGCTTGTTGTATTTATATTAAAAAGTGAAATTATGAACAACCGACCAATCATATAGACGAAAATCCACATCGCGTCTTTCATTTGCTTGTGATTAGTTGATTGTTCATACTCTTTGCCTTTTGCTTTGCTGAAGTCACTTAATAAGGCTGCTGCTGTCATTGATTGGTCTAGTTAACTTCAGAAAGCTTTGCCGACTTTTCAATCTGCCCCTTGGCTTCTCCACATTTTATAAAAGACCTCCAGGCATCGACTTCTCGGGAATGGACGGATAAATGCCACACTGGGCAAGCAAATTCTCCAGCCGATAAGCAGAGAGCCGAGCCCGATGAACGAAGCGCATGTGGAGACGCAGCCTAGGTAGTAGATTTCAGAAGGCAAAGCAGATTACTGCGGCAGCTGACTTTAAATTTAGTTTTAATACAGTACTTCTTGTATGTCAGTGATTGGCACCCAAGAACACAGGGTTATCATTGTTATGCAAGTAATATATTATCTGTGTCAGTGTGCTCTATGTCAGTGCCTCGCCATTTGATGTTCAGTTTTCAAGTGGCCTGGCGGTTTCTCAGGTGGAATGAGCATGACTGAGTTTTAGACGGATTAGGCTTTAATTAATTATTTTCGTTATACCCGCCAGAGCCTTTTCCAGATTTGCTTAGGTATCATCAAAGTTTGTTATCCTCTTGGCTAGTGCCAAGTCATCTGCGTAGAGGAATCGTTCTATGTTCGTCGTTTTGGGCTGGTCATTATAAATATTAAATAAAATTGGAGCCAGAACATTGCCTTGGGGTAGTCCATTCTTTAAGATACGCCATCTGCTCTTATCTGAATTAAGGTGACCTATAAACCGCAGATTACTCAAAATTTCACTCAGAAGGCTTACGAAAGCTAGATCATCTATTAGGGCTGTTAATTTGAACAGCAATCATTTAACATTGACCGTGTCATAAGCAGCTGACAGATCAACGACGACGGTTATTGGTTGGAATCGTAACCACCCTCGATGTACCTATTCAGTGAGTCGGAGGATTTGTCCTGTACAGGCTTTTCCAGGACGGCAACCAGCTTGTTCTGGGATCAAACCAGGGTCGACCATGGGCTGGAGGCGGTTTAGGATTAGCCGTTCAAATAGTATTAATGTGTTGCATAATAATGAAATCGGGCGATAGTTTTTAGGATCTGTTGCAGGTATTCGCGCTATCCGACATAATTCAATATTCCATCGAACATAAAGCACACGGTCGATAAATCAAAATAACTATTATACTTTCAGGTGCTCTACCGACGGACACCGTCAGTGTGGATTACGGATCATGGGATCGAGCTGAGTTATACGTCAATGATATTATAGAGGTATTATAATATTGCTCTCTCTTAAGAAATCTCTTCCTCAGTCTTTACCTAGCCTTGACCTATTATTTGGGATCGGACATATATTATGCTTTAATAGTTCTAAAAACTGAATAAGGCATGAATTCAATCAAAAGATTTTTCTTCTTCTATCTTTACTTTCCTTTCATATCTATTAAACTCTGCAGTAACATGAGATTAATTCAAAGTTATAACTTTAATTGATTTCTAGAACCTCAGCAACAACGTCATAGGCTGGCTCGACTGGAACCTATGTCTAGATACGAACGGTGGTCCAAGCTACATCAACGCTCGGGTTGATTCGCCTATCATCGTGAACGCTCGGCCAGGTTCCGAAGAGTTTTACAAGCAGCCGATGTACTACGCCATAGGACACTTCTCTAAGTTCGTGCCACGAGGCTCTCGGAGGATAAAAGTAACCTTTAAGACGGAGTATGCAAAAATGGATAGCGTGGGCTTCCTCACGCCTTATGATACTGTCGTCTTGGTGATATGGAACAAGTGAGTAAACCACCTATACATATTTTTCTCTCTCGCGCCTCAAAGCCGGAAAGCAATGTTTATTTTCTACGACAGAACGAAATCCTGCGAGCCTGATACCTGTTCACTCTTGCTTTGAAGACTGAATTGTACTTTTTGTAAGGAACAAACAGACAGACAGACACGGACAAACGTTACACAACATTATTTTTTTATTACATACAATGTTAGTTTAGGTTTTTGGCAATTCATTTAGATCCCTTCTACCCTCGGCAGATGACTTGTGCTTAATAATATTAGTAGCAATGTTTATACTCGTAATAGCTAATATTGATATACATGTGATTTAATAAGCACGAAATAAATTTCACCCATGACTTTTTACAGAGGTGCCGCAGAAACAGTCCGAGTGCGTTTGGGAACGAAAGAAGCAGAAATACATATTTCGGAGAAGTCGATAACGACGCTGGAGATGCTCAACGAATAAATAAAGAATTACTAGAAACCTGACACATATCTTATATAAAAATCTCTGAGCAATACCAAACTGTTAGGCAACTGATCAGCTTAATCTAGAGAATTCAAATCAAGAATCAGCTACATTTACAGAAGAAGACAGAAGAACAGTTCAGAGATTTTTCTGTATAAAAGACTGTATGATATGAAAAGATTATAGCTACTGTCCTGTACCTAATAAATAAAACCTATTAAGTATTTATAAAATTATGCTTTATTTCAACCAATCGCAGTCTACTGCTAATCATAAAACTTCCCGAGAGCTTCCAAAGCTTCCGTCAGTCTTTCTTAGGCCTCTTCGAAACTAAGTGTCTGGGTTGCTAGAGCAAAGTCGTCTGCATATAGAAGCGTTGCGTTAGTGGAGAGCTAGTCTGGTCGTTTGTGTAAATATTTAATAGAACCGGAGTCAACGGGCTGCCTTGTGGGAGCCCGTTTTTTGACAAAGCCACCTTAGCTTGCCATTATCAAGATGGACTTGGAAGCGACGGTTATTCAGCATGATGCTAAGAACCTGAACGAAGCCTGTGACTTTTATTAGTTCCCTGACTTTCAATAGGAGCTGCTTGATATTAACTGTGTCATAGGCTGCTGAGAGGTCAACGAAAACAACACCTGTGACATTTTTCACCTCAAACCCGCCCTCGATGAATTGCTTAAGTTTGAGCATCTGGTTGGTGCATGACTTCCCTGGCCTGAATCCAGCTTACTCAGGTATAAGGTGGGGTTCGATAGCATGTGAACAGTACTCCATGCACGATCGAACTTGCACTTGATACAAGTTGAGCAGTTGTTCCGGGGTGAACATTCCATCATCATGTTTGTCTTTGGTTGTCATTTTTCATTATTGATGAAAATACCAAAATCGCACCCTTGGGGTATCTTCTTTCCAACAATAAAAGAATCATCAAAATCGGTTCATAAATGGTGAACTTATCCGCGAACACTAATAAAAAAAAAAATTATACGGTCGAATTGAGAAACCTGCTCCTTTTTTGAAGCCGGTTAATAAAAACTTAAAAAATAAAATATTGTGTGTTACAACAATTGACTTCCAAATTTAAACACTACAAAGTGAAAAATAACTTAAATTTCGGAAGTCAGTGTTTCTGGTTTCGTTTCTTCGTTTTTTGACACCCACCGCCAAAATTGAAGTTATTTTTAGTGACGGTTATATTTTTGTAAAAACGTTTTGTATTTCGTAAGGCATTTGCCTGCATTTGTGCCACCCATGATGTCACTTTCACTTTTGGTGAAATATGGTGCGTGTTAAACGTAGGCGGGATGAGGTATAAGCAAGTACACGGTATGCGAACAAAACTGCATGCCACGTAAAATGATCTTAATCACGGAAATTCCCATCAGAGCTCATAAAAAATAAGCCGGATACGGGTATTCCATGGAACCTACGGGTAAACGAGTGTCGTTTGGCCCTAATTTTATTTTTCTCTGACATAAAACTCTTGCATGTCTGTGTAGATCTGTCTGGGGGTCCAGGTGGACGAATTTGTGAATCACTGGTCTAGATGAAAAAGCTGGAAAACCTGGAGTACAAACATACCAGGTCATTTCCTCGTCATCATTTTTAAATATCGGACAATTAGACATTATTTGATCTTTTATCCTTACCTCAGTGTACCTATCCAACTCTCTTGAGCCCTAGTTCAGCCTCACCTTACAATAACATCTTAGTGATATTATAAATGCGTAAGTTTGATGGATGTGTGTATGTTTGATACACATCACGCTAAAAAATTGTAAACGGATCTCGATTAAATTTAGCACAGTGATAAATTATGGTCTGGAGTAGCACATAGGCTACCTTTCATCCCGGTATTATGTTCTCTTAGGATAAGAAAACACTTTAAACGCGGCCGAAGTCCCTGGCAGAAGCTAGTGAATCATAAAGGTTTTATTTATGATTCACATTACTTCAAATCGATGTCTCATGACCGATATTGATAAAGGAAGAAAGATAAAATATTATAATAGAATTGACGATATTATGAGATTATCTTATTTTTGTTACGGGATTATTGCAAACACTGTGAATTTATAATAACTTTTGCGAGATCTTAAACTCTTTCTGTTCATAAAAACGTGGTGTAACACTTTTTGATACTATTTAAAATGAGTTAATATCATAACATCTCACAAGATTTTAAGGGATTATTTCATCATCTCAAAACAAATTTACGTTGTTTGGAATGAATATCATTTCTTAATGCACACCTGTTAACTTTCGTACGAAAATGCATATCTGTATTCTGTCACTCCAGTGTCTGATTCATACTGCCCATAAAATGTATGTTGGTATACAATGTATCTACTCATTGATCCTGGCAAGTAACTCGAGACTTTATTCATAATCGGTCAGACGACGCTCATTCGACATTCAAGTGGCGACTAACACTCACATAAGAACACAAACAAGTTAGTAAAAATATCGCATTTTTTATCAAAGAATTAAACTCATCAATGGAGCGGTGACTATTGCAACTCAATTGTTTTTTTTTCCTAAAAATGGATGCTTATAAAGTTTGTGTTTTATTTGGGACCCTGCTGTTTTGTCTCTTCAGTGGATTGAGTGCCGGTAAGTGGCTTTATTGATAAACAAACTACAGATCAACATAACGTTAGAGTTTATATAAGTATCTAAACCAGATATGTACAGATGTATTTCCAGATCTGGCCTTTGAAAGATTCGATGTTATAAATTCGTTTTCCTTATTTTATTGCAAAAATGACTGGTCCTTATCGTCTTGTTATTACGTTCGTATTTGAGTTCTTTAATGATAAATATATGGTTTAAAAATAAACATTACAATAATTGGTATCACCAAAGCGAAGATAAGGAAAGCTTGTAATTTTATAATAATCAGAGTCATACTATTTCTCAATCCCTAACTGGCAGCTTGTAGATATATTAAAACTGGCTTCTGCCCGCGCTTCGCCCGTGTTAATGTCGGAAATAATCCAATGCTATTCCAGACTATAATTTATCTCTGTGCCAAATGCAGATCCGTCCAGCCGTTTGAGCGTGCAGAAAACAAACATACAAACACACACACACACTCTCAAAAACATTCGCCTTTTTAATATTAATGTGTTAGTAAAATGTATGTCGAATCCAGAATCCAGCAACATAATTACGTAAGTGTATTCGGCAAGCCAAAGGGTTTGACCCCGTGTTTTCGCTCTGCTTCGTATATACCTACAGCCCAATTGCGTAAGTGAATTTAGAAAGGCAAAGGGATTTACTGACTAAAAATATATGAAAAATTCTCTTTAAATAATTAGGTATTGCCAAAAATTATTGGACGCTTCCATTGGTGAAGATACTCTTTTCGAAAAAGACCAATAATTTTTGGTAATACCTAATTACTTAAAGAGTGTCATACATTTTAATTCGGTAAAGCCTTTCTTTGCCTTTCTAAATTCACTTACGCAATTGGGCTGCAGGTATATACGTTACAGAGTGAATTACTGATAATATAGAACTAACTAATACTCTGAACCTAAAAGGAAACAGAACAATTATTCTTTTTTTGCCAGTATGTGTAACCATGACTAAATGATCACTGTTGGTTCATATCGACGCCATACCCCTAGATTCCAGACAGCACCAAACAAAGGCGCTTGTGTCTCATTTAATTAAAATCATGAAAGTTCCGACATCTCTACATAAATAGAGGCAGTTTATTACACTGAGTAGAACTCGATAAAAAAGCCATAGCTACCCATGGCTTTTAACTTTTGGGCCAACACTCTAATGAGCCTCTCCCTATACGCTGTTTCAGTCTAATTTCTAAAACAAACTTTCACATTATTGATAACTTGACATTTATATTAATATATTTTTATATGAATGCACCATACCGACTATTGTTATATAAAAAAAATAATCTAACTACAATATCATTGCATCTAATTAAATAACGTCTGCATGCCTATACAGGGTGTCCCAGAAATCGACGTCAAGCCGTAAATGGGTGATAGACCAAGTTATAACAGTTCTCAGAAAAATACGAAAAAAAAATCTATCTCATGTTTTTAAAAAAATATGTTCACTTTAAAAATTTACTAAAAAAATCAATCCCTGTAATGGTTCTTTAACTCCAATTGCTACAAATCCCATAATTTATCTAATTTTTTTATTATTATGTAATCTTGAATAATGCTTGTGTAGATTTTTGCCTAAAATTCAAAGCCAACTCCTCCTACTTGGAAGATAATTAAACTTTTTCAAAACCAAATTATTCAAATTTACTATTTCGCCCAACTTTAACTGACTGTACTGAAAAAAAAATGTAGTACGCTAGTTTGGCAAGTAACATGAAAGATTGGCGCGTTTAATAAGGATTCAAAAATGGTGTAACACTTGCTAGATTACGTTTTCAATAATCGGTCAAATTTTTTTTTGTAAATATCCTCGGTTTTTACACAAAATGTCCATACTTCCTTAAAATGACTTTAGCTTACCTAAAGCTTTGCTAAACTCCGTTTCTAGTTCGATAGAGACGTTACGTAATTTAAGAGCAAAGTTATGATAGTGACTCAACCTTTTTACTTTAAGTCAGGACCAGTTTTCTCATCTTAGAAAAAAAAAAAAAAAAAAAATAACCAGATCTTTTTTAAGAAGATGTCGTGCTTGCATTGCCGTCGAAGGAAGGCAGTTTGAACATTTAATGTAATAAAAAAAAATTAAATCTGATAATTTGTTTTTAAACTAACTAACTAAATTTTAAAATAACAGCCTGGACTGTAAACGATTTGTCGTAAAACTTAGTGGAATGAGCAGGCATCAAAAGTCTCAAATTCTCCGATGATCTCAAGTGTCTAGAATGTGTGTCATGAAGGAACTTAAAGAGTTCTTAAAGTGGGGTTTATAGGAATAAACAGAATACTGTAGAGTAATGATAAAATATGGCCATTCCGGCGAAAGCGGATTGGCAGCCACTTGAGCTTTATTCGAAATTCAGAAACATGGTGAAGATATTTGTGTAACCCAAATATGAATCTAATACAAAAATTCTGGATTCGCTCAAGCTTATCTAGCTGCACTTCAGTTAGGTCTAAATAACTGACATCGGTATAATCGAGGATTGGGAGAAGGAGGGATTGGGCGAGTGCAGTTTTGTACCTACAATCTATGCAAACAAACGTTTACTTAATTTGACTCGATTCTAGAGTCAGTTTTTTTGGGTGCCTTGACCTTAAGGGAAATTGAAATCTTTAGATCACTTTTGCCTGTCTTTCAAAGAGGTTTTCGGTTTGTGCAGTCGAAATCAAGCTCTAGGTAGGTATAAACAAAAACTGGCTTGAAGTTAGAACTCGTTGTTAATGGCTGGAGCTGGTTGTTGCTGAGATATTGTTCCCCCTGCTTTTTGGTCTCGCATGGGGATATTTATTTTTATTTTTTATTATTGGTTGTGTTTTGCTTATCTCGTGTCTCCTGTGCGGGTCACAAACAAATATTTTTCTTTCTTTATTTCTGGTAAATGTTTTCCTTATTATGCAAACCTTTTCCCAAATTTGTTGGGCTCGGCTTCCAGTCTAATCGGATGCTGAATACCAATATTTTGCAACGTTTGCCAACTTTCACAAGCCAGTAACTGGCTAACATGGTGCCCCTTGGCAAGATTGGCGTCACGTTTTCAGGCTCCTGAAGTTCTGCTCGTAACAACTGGCAAGACAACGGCTTAGCTTGCTCTCCGTGGAACGGAGGGGTCTCCGTAGGTATATACGCATGTTAAGGAAAGCCACTCTTCCACGAAACAGCCTCAACAACCATAGCTTGAACGTGACCAGTGCGCCTGTGAAACTTTACAATAATTTCTTCAGATATCCCATGTGCAGCACGGAAGATAGCGAAGAAGTCGGTGGTGTGTGTCTGCAATTCAACGTATTGCGACACTATTACTAAGGAACCACTCATATCTGGCCAGTACGTCGTGTACAAGAGCTCACAGGTAAGATAACATCTCCACAGTTTTGTGAACTAAACGCATATATTTGTAGAAGAAGGCGGAGGTCTTTGCCCAGCAGATAGACATACAGGGCTAATTAGATAAGCTTTGGTATTTAGATCAGAATGCACAACGCAGCGGTATGCTGTGCGGGACATATCATCGTCTGTAATGGTCTTTTATTTCATCGAAGTATGCGTCAGCGGAGGTGTGATGGTGTCCGGTAACATACCGCAGAATTGTGCGTTCCGACCAAGAGACCAACGCTATAGATAGGTAGAAATGCAAAGCTTATCAAATACAGCTCTATTTTCAAAATATTAGTGAGGTATCGTGCGTTTCAATACAGGCATAGCGTGTTCGCGATACCTGAGAAATTGTTGACAAAAACACGAGGGAAGTATCGTCGGCATTAAAAGTGTTAATATCATGTGTGGTAGAGACAATGTCAAGCAAACCCTTAGAGGACATATTGGAACATATAACATACCTATATTATCTATGCTGCATGGTGACAAAAAGTAAAGTGTGTGGCGATATATGCACTGCTGCAGCTGGTTAGGCCTGGGTAAAGAAGATACAAGCATAGAGAGCTTATCCCCGGTACTGGGTGACGATGAATAAATAGCAAGTGGTTCTTTAAATAAAAGAGCTGTACTTTTACTAACATAACAGAATATTGCTGGCCCACGTTTTGGCTCTTAGTGGTAACGGCCGCGACTCAGTGTAATGGCCACGACTTACATGTTGTAGGTCGTGGGATCAAACCCTGGCAGGCGCTTTTTACTTTGCGTAATTTATTTCATCACCACTGCTATTAAAATGGTGAAGGAAAACATCGTGAGGTAACCGGCATGTCCTAGAACCAAAAAATCACATCCACCAAACCGCACTGGGTCCGCGTGGTGGATTACGGCTCATTGCCTCTCACAAAGAAGAGGCCTGTGTCCCAGTAGTGGGAACATTAAATGGCTGATTATGATGATCATGATGATGACTTTTTGCTACTATTACTAATTTGTAAATTTTCATATTTCCAGAGTGGATTACGTTTCAACAAAACTAAAGCTAACTTGCAACCGCTGAGCGATTCTGGGGAAGTTGGTGAGTTTATCAAAGAATTTATTCATTATGATCTACGATTCAAAATTCACCTAACTCTAACCTCTGTAAAGTTCGCTTTTCGCTGGGCCTTATCTCAACACTTCGCTGTCACTTAAAATAATCGAGGACTATTCCGAGCTGCCATTAGGTTTTATTCTAGCTGTATGTCGCATGAAGTGAATAAGGAATAATTAAATTCCCAAAGAACAAAACACAAATTCAAGAAGGTTCAACGCTGAATCCACTTCTTTTCTTCTTCTTCGTCATAATGATGATTCCAAAATGCCAAAAATAAATATTTTATGACCAGAAATCTGCTAAGTCCACAGCGTAACAAGAACTTCCGTTAAAAAAAAAAGTAAAAACCTGCTTTAAAAAATGTTACGTATGCGGATAAGTAACTTTCATTTACTTTGGTTCAAAAATAATATGGTATTGACTTTCTTAACTTGACCAAAAAACTGAAACAAAAAGATTGTACGTAATTCGCGTGTCAAAAATTCGAAATAAAATTACGATCAATGATCGATCAATGATTGTAATTTGAGTTTTTCATTTAGCATTATCGGTACCAGAAATCCACTGAAATCTAGAAAAATGCCTTTTTATGCCATATTGAGGTGAAAAGGCTGTATAGAAAAAATTGGCCGAGGAATTGGAAATGTTTTCTTTCATTGGTAAGTATATTTGTTTTTAAATTGTGTGTGAAAACGTGGCATACAACAACGCAACGTGGACTTGCGTTATCTAGTTAGATGTATGTCTGTGCAAAAACGCATTATTTAAACTTTAATATTTTACTACGTTGCATAGACTCGTGATTCCGGACATTTGGTATCATCCAATAAATATTTAATTCTCATTTTCGAAGTTAATTTAGATAGATCTTTACCACATTTCATATGAGTGTATTTCGCCTTTGTGCTCCAAAACTTGCAGCCGAAGCGACCGATACGCTGCCATGTACTGACGAATGCATGGAAGTGGCGAAGTGTTGTAGTGACCAATAACATATTGATGTGCCTTTGGCACGCAGAACAAGGACATTTATAACAATAACAAGAACATAAAACTCATCTGAATCCCCCGAAGCATTTATATCTCATCATCGTCATCATAATTTCAGCAGAAAGACGTTCACTGCTGGACATCACCAATAATAATATTATAAGAAGCCATGGAAGTTGGGTAGGTCTTTGGTGTGGGATGCAACTTGCGTCGACACCCTTGCATCATCCCATCTTCCTAGCACGGTGGGCTGCGCTGGAGCGGCTGCTGCAGGTGCTGAAAACCTCAAACGGCGCAAGTACAACAACTTAATTGGTAATTATGTGTTTGAGCCGTTTGGGGTTGAAACATTAGGGCAATGGGGTCCGAGTGCACACCTATTATTTCGGGATATCGCCAAGCGGATGGTCGACTCTTCACGAGACCAGAGGGCTGGCCAAAGAATCAGTATTGCCATCCAAGGTGGCAATGCTGCCAACCTTCTGGGCACTTTTCCTGTTGACAGCGAGGTGGACGATTTTTTTGACGCCCCGTAATTTTAAATATTTTTATTCTTATTTTAGTTCTAATTTTAGTTTGTGTAAATAATATTTTAATGTTATAATGATTCTCTTTCAGAGTCGGGATGTATTACGTTACTCCTGCATCCGCAGACGACGTTTCAGACGGTGGAGGGCTTCGGAGGCGCGGTGACAGACGCCGCCGGTATCAACTGGAAGAACCTGTCTGACCCGGTGCAGAAGTCTTTGATTGAGTAACTATTTTAATTTTGATTAGCACTTTTACCACTATATTCTGGTCAGCCCTATATTGCCTGCTGTACTAAAGGAATTTAAAAAAAATGGAACATCATTTGTTTAGCCTGTTCTAAATCATAATGGGGTCGGCTTGCAACTTTCTGGAGATCTATAACAGGCCTCGGCTTAGTTTAGACTCCAGACCTCCCACAAATTACAAACTTGTAAAATATTTATAATGTAGCTGACGTTTAATGTATGTACTTGATGTAATTTGTGGAGATAAAATAAACTTTTTTTTATTAGCTTTACTGGATGCTGCTAAATCAATTCCATAAAACTGGAACCGCTTTTAAAAATGCAGCTTTCTAGGTCCAAGGGTGGCCATAAATGAGTCAGTCAGTTGGCCAGTCAGGATTTTTCTTTTTGTTTTCTTTTATTATTAGAACCTATTCCTCATAAGCAATAAAGCTATTTCCCCATAGATTAGTCTGGGACTAAAATGATCAGAGTTAACCGCTGAATAAACCACTGCTACGTTTCAACTCCTTAAGGCAAGTAGTTTGTCTGACGAAATTCCTATTGCTTCAATAGCTTCACCAGTATGACTAAGTCGTTCAACTAAATTGCGGTTTTAGCAATTTTCTAGCGGTTACTTTATGCATTATATGACTAGCTATGGCCATCAGCTTCGCTCAAGAGAAATCAAAACCTACTGCTGAGATAAAAAGTGTCGTAGCTCCTAATACAGACCATATTCACCTGTGATCCAGATCCACCCAGCCATTGAGGCGTTATAGATTAAAACATACAGACTTTCACGTTCATATAGTAGGATCAATGAGTTTTCTTTATCTCCTGGCTTCACGCTAAATTGTATTATATTACATCCACAGCTCCTACTTCAGCGACAGTGGTTTGCAGTACAACATGATCCGCGTCCCCATCGGCGGTACCGACTTCTCTACGCACCCTTACGCCTACAACGAGCTCCCTGTAAATGATGCCAAGCTCAGCAATTACTCGCTTACTTACGAAGATTTTCAGTATAAGGTGAATTCCAAACACTACATAAAACCAATCAAGGAAATCAGATAGCAAATAAAACACAAAGAAAATTTAAAAATTTAAAAGGCCCCCGCCACATTTTTATTTCATACTACATAATTTATCTAGTAGAAGACACGCTTCAATTGACAATCTATTGAACACGTACCTACTTAATTATGACACGACATCTTGCGAAAACACCCCGATTCAAACAGTAAAACTTAACTTTTGAACTGCTAAATCGATTTTAATCAAACATAATAAAAACACTCTCGATAAAGTCCCCATTCAAACTAAATTAAAATCGGTTCATCCGTTTGGGAGATATGATGCCACAGACGTATCCCTGTTTGCAATTCCGAAAAAAACACTAAGTTGAGGAGTTCCCTGTCATATATATGATACGTAAATAAGTCGCTAGTGGACTTGTACTTGAAATCTTTTACCCTCTATTTTGCAGATCCCGATGATCAAGTCAGGCATGCAAGCGTCGAGCTCCGACGTCCATGTGATAGCAACGACCTGGTCGCCGCCACCCTGGATGAAGAGCAACAACGCGTACACCGGTCACAGCTGGCTCAAGACGGAGTACTACCAGACTTACGCCGATTACCACCTCAAGTAAACAACAGATATTGGTATCATTGGCATCCTTCCACTCGCATCGTATGATCACCGCTTACCATAAAAATAGCAGATTGTACATAGACAGCAGCTAAGGTCTATTGTCTAAGTCCTTTTGAAGTAATCTTGTCCATTCCCTCACATCCTCCAGTCAGACGACAGGAAAAAGAGCTTTTGATAAATTGCCATCTATTCACAGCTATAGCTTGTATCATTGCATATCACATCATCATCAGCCTTTTAATGTGCCCACTGCTGGGTCAAAGGCAGGCCTAGGACTCTGTGAGAGAGGGATTAGGGCCGCCACCACGCGGGCCCAGTGCGGATTGGTGGATGTCACAGTCATGTCTTCGAATTTTTGGTTCTAGAACATGCCTGTTTTTCTTCACCGTTTGATGAAATAATTTACACAAAGTAAAGCACCTGCCTGGGTTTAACCCACGACCTACAACTTGTAAGTCGCGGCTGTTACCACTGGGCTTATATCACAGTTCATATCAATGAATAACACGACAAAAGTGTCAATTTGATCTATTCCAGTGGAGGAAATGACTGAGAATATAGGAGTTGTCTTAAGTGTCCCCTTTGATTTTGAGTAGGTTACACAATTGGAATGCTGTCATATTTTGAGTAGGTTACACAATTGGAATGCTGTCATATTTTTATCTTCTTCAGATTTTTAGAAAAGTATAAGGCTGAAGGCGTCCCAATATGGGCCATCACCACCACAAACGAGCCTACCAGCGGTCTGGTGGGATTTATTAATAACATCAACAATCTTGGATGGACCGCAGGGAGCATGGTACGATATTTACTATTTTGTTTATTAAGTAAAATATGTAAATACTAGCTTTTACCCGCGGCTTCGCTCGCAGTGAAGCCATTATTTTTTTTTAATTAAAGGTATCTTTTGTTACTTATAATACCTCCAAGAATATATGTACAAAGTTTCATGATGATTGGTTCAGTAGTTTTTGCTTGAAAGCGTAACAAACAAACTTACATTCACATTTATAATGTTAGTATAGATTTCACAAGATGTAGAGAACTTACATCGAAATTATTTTCAGGGCAGTTGGATAGTAAACAATTTGGGACCTACCATAAGAAATTCGACGTTAAAAGATATTAAAATCATAACAGGAGACGATCAGAGATTAACATTGCCATACTGGGTGAATTTGGTGAGTCACATTCATTTGTAGTTATATTAAAACGGCAGCAGGAAGTGCTGGCAACAAATAATAAAATTGTTAAGAGCATTAATACGTATTCCATACAATGTTTCAAGTCCAACATCTTAGAAGTGGATACTTATCTGAGAAGTTATTTAAGAACTACACATTTAGGAGAAGAGTTTGATAAAATAGTTGTCTCTTTCTTGAAAGTTTTTATGACGTAAACTCTCTTAAAAGTTGGTTGTTAAAGTTTTCGAACTAACCGTTTCTTTTTTGTTCTTAAAACACAGATGATAGCAGAGCATCCCAAAGTACTAGACTACATAGACGGCATAGGAGTACACTACTACACAGACTTCTTAATCCCTGCGGCAGTTATTTCAGAGGTCGGAAAGTTATATCCTACTAAATTCATCATCGCTACTGAGGCGTGCGAAGGTACCTATTTTTTATATTAACTGCCTGATACCTGTAAGTAGTCATTGACACTTTGATCTTGAATACTAGAGGTATAAATAAAAGTTAACATATTAATTTCACAAACACATACACAGAAGCACTGTGTGGTGTTTAGTTGCAGCCTGCAGGATCAGGGATAAGGTACATGAACTAATCGCATTGGTTAGTTACATACTTCAATTTTATTGATTTTATTAACAATCCCCCCAAATTCAAATTAAATTTATTGCATCCATAATGTACATACAGGTGGTAAATATAAGTAACAGAAACAATTATGGACCCTGTCGGGCACAGCAACATTCTAGATACAGTCAGTGTCTAGGAGAGAGGAATAGCGCTCAATATTTGCCCTATATATTAACATTTTAGCTATCTACTCCCTTTCTATCTATTTTTATTTGATTTAATGCACTAATACGTATTTTTATTCGCATGTCAAATTAAATATTATTATTAAATATTAATTATTCGTTTAAGTTTTTATGTTACAATAGGTATAATTGATTTAAATAGTTTATTATCAATAAAATTAATACATAATAAAATTTAAAATGTCCGTATTATATTTTGAGTCAATTATTTACAGTTGTCATATATATATATTTTTTTTTATTGAATTTATCCGTCAGATATTCGTCAATTGTGTAATAGCTTCTTCTAATTAAGAATTGTTTTAATTTATTAATAAAAATATTGGTTTTACTTAGGTACTTGTTTTATGTATTCCGGTAATTTGTTGTATATATATTTTTATTCACATAGCATACGGACTAGAAGAGTGTAATTTGAGGCGGGAGGAGGGTAGATCTAGTCTGTCCCAATTTAGAAATGTTCGGAGAGCAATCAAATTCTGAATTGGAGGATTTAAAAAAAAAAATCATGAGATTGAACAACCGGTTATAAGAAGTCAGACTTTGACAACAGATAGCTTTATAAAAATAAAAATATTTTATTGCAGACTCGAAGGTCCATAGTTTTGTTAGTATTACAAATTACTTAAAAACTATGTTAGTAACACACAACATTTTATTTATATTGTTAGTACACAATACTTACAAACGATGTTGGTAACAAACTTTATGTTTTTAGAACATCCTTCTTATAAGCTATGTTAGTAACAAAACAATCAGTTCATGTAAGGTTTTATAAGTTGCATCGTTTTTTTTTACTTTACAGGCACTATGTTATTTGAAAAACATCATGTCGACCTAGGATCGTGGACAAGAGCTAAGAAATACCTGATTGATATTATTGACGTAAGTACAAGCGCCTGCATTTTTCCTCATACAGGCACGAACTAGCATTGCTAAGTTAAGACAGTCAGTAAGGTGTTAACGACGAGTCTGACTGTGGGCGAAATCAGGCTGCGCACGATGATGATAATTTGTCAAAGGGGTGGGTAATCAACCTATGACTTCACCCGCTCTAGGTGAAGCGGGAGGGCGTGTCAGACTTTTACTGACTAAAACCCGCCCGTGTTCCTTCAGTTGCTTGTGCCGGGGCCGCGGTAACCCTCTTTCAAATTTATCCGCGACACAGACAGGCATCGGCACGGGCCCCGTCACTTTTGCTGACATCTCTTTGAGGCGCGCGTGGAACACTACGTGCCATAAACTCAGGCCTGGTCCTTATCAGACGGCGAGCTACCCATTACTTGCGGTCCACAAGCCCGCGCCTACGGTGGCCGGGAATCGGCTTGCGATTCCCGACGCCCGGGGCGTCTCCTGCGGTGGCTAGGAACGTGAAGGCGTCTCCTTTGCCTCTCCCTCGCGCGTTCCGCCTCCTTCTTTGCGAGAATTACTGCTTCGCAGAAGGAGAAGACAGCTTCCCATGTCCTCTCGCTCCGTACCATGGCCTGAGCCAGGGCCGGACGCGAGAGGTTGCCACCGCCGATCACCTCCACGAGGACGCGGCGGTGCTCCGCCCAAGCGGGGCAGAACTCCACCGTATGCTACACCGTGTCCTCCGAGCGTCACACAAGTACGGTGACACCCGGGCGTTTCCTAACCATATCCTTATCCTGAACAGGAACCTCTCGAAACAGCCGTGTCCGGTTTGGACCTGCGTCAGACCGAAGGTGACGCCGTGATGCCTCTCAAGCCACTCCTCAAAAAAGGGGCCTTACCGCCGCAATTGTGGCGCTGGTCGCCCTCTCCATGTTGCCATGAGATCCTGCCGGAGCTCTGTCCGCGGCATTCCACCTCCTCGCGCCACTCCCATATTTTCGGGAGGACTTTTGCTTCCAGATCCCATGGCGGCAATCCGGCAAAGAGGCTCGCCACCTCACCGGAGACCGTGCGGTAACCCCGGACCAGCCGGATGGCCATAACCCTTTGTGACGCGATCAACCGGTGGGCTGGTCGCCGCCTCAGGGAACGCACCCATAACAGTGACCCGTATAGGGACCCATGGACCGCACGACCCCCGCGTAGAATCTTTGGCAGAAGGTATTTGGACCCCCTAGATTGGGCAGCAGCCGCGTGAGGGCAGCCCCGGTCCGCTCCAGTCTGGGTGCCAAACGTCAGAAATGCTCCACGAAATTCCACCGGCTGTCAAGGACGAGTCCCAGGTACTGGCCCCTCTCCAAGCATGCGCTGAAGAGCCCCCTTAGTCGAGGCCCGATAAATGAGTCCCTGGATTCAAATTCCGATTCGGGCAATGCTATTGGGAATTTTCAAACTGGGATTTCTTAGTAGTTGGCCGGGGCTGGCTTTATTCCTGGTTGATGGCTCGCCCTATTTTTCATGAAACTTATACTTAACTGATGAAATGAGAGTGTATTATAATAGATACACTTCTGACTAACCCCTTAGGGAATACTAGCTTTATGTTCTATCCTTTTTTTGACATAGCTAAATAATAAGGCAATATTTTTTTATTGTTATTTCAGGACTTCAACCACGGCGTTGTAGGATGGGTAGACTGGAACATGTGTCTAAACGTCCAAGGAGGTCCAACATACATCAAGAACTTCGCAGACTCTCCCATTATCGTGTTCCCTGAAAAGAACGCGTTCGCCAAGCAGCCGATGTTCTACGCCATGGGACATTTCTCCAAGTTCGTGCCACGAGGCTCTCAAAGGATTAGTGTCACGCACAAGCATAGCTGTAGAAATTTTGTTTGGAACGTCGCTTTTATTACGCCTAAAAACACTGTTGTAGTTGTGCTGTATAATGAGTAAGTAAATATATCAGGTTTCAATCATTGAGAAACTTTGTAAAACGACAAAAAAGGAGCAAGATGTTTTTCCATATTTTGCACATACTTATGTTCTTATTATTAAATTCTTTTTTATCTGAAGCTATTTCGAATGAGTATGCCGAATGTTTGACGTAGTGTATAAGGTGCACCTCTTTTGGCTCGGAAGTCCTCGATCGGACTCAATCAGACTGGACAATTACTTGTTAAGCCAAAAGTTTCCCTATTGTCCTCGCATAGGCACTTCTTGGCTCCCTCCCGTATCTTACCCCCTAGCAATAACATTACAATATTCGAATTAAGAAATACAGCAATATTTTGGAAGAATCCTCTCAACTTTTTTCAATTCTTGTTTTTTTTACTAGACTGTACTTCTCTGTAGTAATGTATTCTTTTCTTTCCACAGTCATGGTAAAGCAACCAAAGTGAACATCCAGTTAGGTGGCCACCAAGCTGTCGTCGAGATGGAAGGTAACTCAGTCGCTACTGTTGAAATCATGAGTAATTAGAGAGCCATAGTTACAAAATTATATGTTCGATGACGCAGAAGCAAGGATAATATCGTCATGTACATACACATAATGTAAGGATGTATTTTTGATGAATAAAATATATATTTTTTTGTATTTTTCTCTTCTTCTGATTCCTTATCGGTAGGCAGAAAAAGAAATAAATTTGTGAGATGGACCAAAAACCCAGAAGTCGAAAGTATGCGGTTCGATTGCTTATAACGAGCGAAATAACCCTACCTAAGTCTCAGACCCTATATCCAGTCGGTACAGTCGACATCATGACTGCTGATGTTGGTACTAGAAATAGTAAAATTCTTTGTAGATAATGATTTTATATGCATACTTTGTCAGCCTATAGATCCGATTCTCCATGGTTTTGGAATATGTGACTTGGGTATAGTTATTTCGCTAGATCTAAGCAATTGATCGGAATACAGTTTGTTTGTATCGATTTCTGGACCAATTGTAATACTGTCCCTAGAGGCCAATTAAGTTATTTTGATTTACTACGTGTATTTTAGTTAGACTAGCATAGCATAGCATTTGGGGGACTGATATATTTGGGCGTCAAAAAACCCGAGCCGGAAAGTCCCTTATTATTCTCAGTCAATTTATTCATGTCCTCCTCTCATCTATTGTTATAAATTATTCGATGTTGAATACATTGCTCTACACTAGCAATGTTCACAAAAATCATTAAGTTTTTTGTTGAACTAATTTAAAAAAAGTTCGAAGAGACGACGAAATTATGGAACGGACGGTATGGAAATAGAAAACGTGTTGCGCCGACCCCAAGTAACATGGGACAAGGACAGGAAGATGATGATGATGAGACGCTGCGCTGTAACTGCAGTTGGCTAAAATTACTAGAATGTTCGAGATAGGTATTTTTTCAAGTGCATTGTATTGCAATCAGTATTTTTGTTGAGAATTAACATCTTTTGCTGTTCAAGCCTCGGGTATTTTAATATGCGTACATGCTATAAAATACTTCCCCATTTGTTTTAGAAAAAGTCTTTGTAACAAGCAAAAAATTACGGTTTTTTTTGCTGTTAACCGGGCCATACTACCGAATCGATTGACACCTTATTCATCAAAATCGGATGAATACTTTAGGCGCTACGGAGGAACATACGTAAATACAAACATACATAGACTGCTAAAATCATAACCCTTCCTTTTTGCTTCGTCGTAGTCGGGTAAAAAGAAGAAAGCGTTTTGGCACACTACATTAAGTAATAGATGGCGGGGCGAGCTTAATGTAGGTAACCAATTCATCGTCATCACCGAACTTGTCACATCACAAGTTACTTAAGGAGGTGCAACATATTATATTCTTCAATTTGCCTCTGTTAACCGTCACGCTATTAATCACTCCCTTTTCATGTTATTCCTCAAACAATCTATCTCTTCTTTGGCTTTCTTCTCTCTCTCAATGAATGTCAGTCTTCTGAGCACTTGTGTCAACCAACCGACAATAATTATGTTGGTTATCATTAGTCTTGGACAGAAATATTTGTAAACCAAAAGACCTTGGTCCCCAGTGAAATAATGCATGCATTAAACACGTAAATGAAAATATTCGGGGGACTATAGGTACAATTTTTTTTTAAACTTATGTTCAAGGCCATCAAATCGGATCCCATTACCCGGTGTACTACGTGCGTACTAAGTATGTTCTCGTTGAACGTGAGTCGTGAACTCGTGACACAGGATGGCTTTGTTAAGCCGATGACTAGTTGACGAGCTCGCTGCGTCGATCACATAGGTAGATAATACTACGTGATTGTTTACTGGGGTGACTAACTCTCGGAAGGAGTTCAGTTCCACACTAAGGTAATTCATATTACTCTAAAAGAGGATCAAAACGATGAAGCACGAACCAAACGTGAGAAGACCGGCAAATCCTTAAATTAGAATTTCAAATACATGTAACATTCAACACCACCTTTCACCAGCTGTGGGCATATTACCTATACCTAGCACAATTTATAAGTTGATTATGATAAAGAGAGGCCCAACAATAGGTTAATAATGTTTCCTGGGTAGAAAAAATATAATTTTATTTAGTCCGTCAGTGAGATTATCAAATACTATTTATTGGACACGTATTTTTTGCTTTACCAAATCTTAAAAAAATTACAAAGTTAAAGCGCATCAAAATTCAGGAGTGGGGCTTGTGACATCACTAAGGCAGTATAAAGTGTACTAGCGGCGTGACGTCAAACGATGTTTCAACGCATTATATCGTCGTCACTTTATGTTTACGTGTCAAAAGAAAAAATACGTGTCCGATATTTTTATTAAACTTCCTGACGGACAAAAAACAAATTTTCAGTAAACTACCCCATTGTTGAAGTAAGGCTGCGGATGATGGGAATATTGGATCTTATTGTAAACTTCCATGAAATTAGTCAACTAAGGAAAGGAATCATAGTAGGTTGAAAGTTGAATTGAAACACTTTCTAACCTTTCCCGACTGGACGAGAACAAATGCTAAAGATATATGGCATTTACGACTACAAACAATCAAATTATTCATACCCCTAGGATTGTGGGCGAGCCTTTAGTAGATTCTATTAGCACAATCATAGCACAAAAGAGAGAAAGCCTACACTCAGTTTGATGATCCTACTAAAATTATAAAGGCGATAGTTTGTGAGTGTGTAAGTGTGTATGTATATTTGTTACTTTTCCACGCAAAAACGAAATAACGGATCGGCACAGAGATAGATTATACTCTGGAATAGCACATAGGAATTTTTTTATCCCGGGAATATGTTTCCTTGGGATAATATCCGACTTTCACGCGGGCGAAGCCGCTAGCAGAAGCTAGTTCAAAATAAGTTCTGCTTTATAATTTATGGGATTTTAAGAGTGCACGGGTACAAATAATAAAGCGAAAAATGCATTAACCGAGCATAAGTCTCTTTCGTTCTTTCAATTACCCAGTCAACACCACAAATAACAGCTATTATGCTGAATTATATTTTTTTATGGCTTTGTAAATGTTTTATTTCCTATAAATTGTGTGTTAACAGCTGAGTCATCGCGGTCAGACTCAGACATCGAGGCTGGACTGGCCGTCCTACTAACTACGGCTTCTGCGTGACTCACGCGGTTAACAGAATTACGACTATTATTATATTAATACTAATGAAACCAGTTCCGACGCTTCGAACTGTCTTAAGTGCGTAAGCTATGTTTATTACTTCCAACGAATCTATGTATTATTTTAACTTGCATAGCAACTGCTTTAGTATAGTTCTCGCCAAACTTCTTGGCCGCCCTGAAGTTTGCTTTCCGATGCGCAAGGCACGGAACGGTGCTGTTTTTGTATAAGATTTACTACTGCGCAACCTTTGTAGCCAATTTCAGGGCGGCCAAGAAGTTTGGCGAGAACTATAATGAAATACTATTCCCCGAAAGTAACGTCTTTTTATGCAGTTTTCCTTTTTATTCTTCTGCATCTGGTTATATTGGAATCCGACCCCAACTCAGTCCTAAGTCTTCGACGAGTTATTTTAACTCCATGCATAGCAACTACCAACAATAATGAAATACAAATATACTTCTCAACAATGAAGTTCCAACGTCTTTTATTTGCAATTATCCTTTTCATTAATACATCTGGGTATACTAGAAGCCGACCCTATTACAGTTTGGAGAAGTCTAGAAAGCTGATGGTGATGTATTCTGGAGAAATAGGAAATACGATCCTTAGGACAACAGTTATGAATCTTATAGTGAAACGCAGGAGATAGGTAAAGAAATGGCGTTGACGAGAGGTGCTAATTTACTTTGATGAAGGGCCTGAACAAATTCAACATATTTGAAAGAAAATTGTAGGGTTAAATGTAGGAGAGAGCGGTTCATATTTCTTGCACTACTATCTATGATAAATTATTGAAACACATGCAGGGAGGCTTACAGATACGTGTCGTTCGTGATCCTCAGCTCATAAAAATAATAAAATCAGATAGTTGTTTCATCTTGGAAAATCATCAGGGTAAATGTGCTTAATTTAGAACACAGAACCTGGGCGAACGAGCTCTGCTCGGGTAAAAATAGAGAAAAACGATGTTTTCTAAAAATGAAACCTAGCTACATCGATTTATCGCCTCCGAAACCTCCTGCATACTAAAGTTCATGAAAATCGTTGGAGCCGTTTCCGAGATTCAGATTACATATATACAAGAATTGCTCGTTTAAAGGTATAAGATAGACACTGCCTAAATGGAGAAGCCAATACTAAATATACCAGTTGGGCTTGTCAACAGACAAACTATTAGCAATTACTTAGTAAATGGCAAACCAAAAAATCAAATTCGTATTAATAATCAATCATTTGTTTTTTCTTAATGTTATGATGACAGAGTTCACCAGTTTCTGTGTCATTTGTTAAATGCCCATTTAAATTAAACATTTCGTGGAGTTGTTTTCGAACCCACATTATGTTATCTTAAACATGGAAGAACTTATGACACATACACTACCTTTGTTCTACCATAATGATTCACTTACAAAGTGACACACTTCCTGCTAATAGTCAATTATTTACATAAACTTAATTATTAGAATCACGAAAACCCTGGAGTCCTACTTTGTTATAATTCTAGAGATTTGGTGCCAATTAAAATAAGAAGTAGGTTATCTCTAGATATTTGTCTGCTTCTGGTAGGTAGTTTACTACAGCCGAAGTAAACAAGGATAATTAAACACCCAGATATGATGTATATCAGGAAAGGAAGCCAAAACATTAATAACGACGATAAAATTAGGCTGAGAAAACAAACTAAGTAGATACAGTACCTATTTATCATTTAATATAAGTCTTAAAGTTCATTAAATTTACTAACAGACAATTTGCGACCATAAAAGTTGGGTCTAGAAGCATGAAATTTTGCATAAATTGCCTTATACATACTTTGTTTTTATTTTGATAGCCTGTTCTGTCTCGCTCCTGGGCAAATTCCTCCTCCCCAATTTCCTTATAGGATTATACTAGGTGAAAATTCAAACCCTAACCCCTTAAGGGGATAAAAGTTTGAATGGAAGTTTGTCATTTTGACAAAGGTGCATTGAAGGAGGCTGAGGAGACATACAAATTTGAATTGTTTCTTTTATTTTAATTTTTGTTAGTTTATTGTTAAATTTTTTCTTTATGTTTAAATATAGTGTATAATATTATATATTCTGTGGTATATATACCTAATATCGTATTGGAATACTGTAAGATGTTGTACTTATTGGTGTAAATAAATAAATAAATTTTTGGCGACGGGAAATCCCATTAGGCACGTGGGTTGTAAGTTGTACCTTAATAATCAGCTGAGCAGTGTTTTTTCGGCTTAGACATTGGCAAAATTAACCTACTTGAACGTCAAAACAAGCTCGTGATTGATGAGTCAGCAAAGATGGTGCTCTCCAGGATACGGTCGTTCTAACGACCTAAAATCTTGGCAGTGAAGATTCTAATACTTTTCAAGACTTATAGGTTCGTCTGTAAAACATAAGCACCTATATTATTACAGTAAGCGATGAGATAATTGATAGTGTACGCAGTTGTTGACCTAACTAATTGAGATAAGAGCCTATCAAATTATGACAAAATACAAACACTGATGATGGAGTGACGTGACTCCATTTCACTTTACCAGTGATTGCTATAGATGTTAACACAGGAAACTATTTAAATTCAACTGACCATGACCGTACAAGCATCAATTCCGTTTATATCGAATAAAGGAGGGTGAGAATATAAGGGCAGGAGGATGCTGATGGGGTACAAACAGATTGCTAATACACCTTTTTGCTGCGGAAGTTGTTGCTTCACTTCTTCTTCTCCACTGAATCACTAAGAAATGGTGACGGACTGGCAGTTTTAAGGGACTATCTGTAATTAGAACTTTGACGTTCCAAATAGGGTTGCTTTTCTAGCCAATTTGAATAAATGTCTTTTTATTTTGATTTTGAGCGTTTTGCAATGATTTTTGAGTCGCTGTCATAATCGGTATCGTAGTCCAAATTCAGTCTAGCCTGATTCAGCTGAATATGAATATTATCATACTTGCATGGAGCGCCTATCTGACTTCTTAAGCCATATATACTGTATATTCGTGTATTTAGTTTATTTGTTTAAATATATATTGTATGTATTTTATAGTATGTATGTATATCTTTGTATTTGAATAAACCCACCTTGTCGTGATTTACTTTTCATATTGCACCTACCACTATTTGTCTCTGCATCACCGAAAGGTTGACTGGTAGAAAATGTTTTTGTGCATGAAGTATTAAATAAATAAATAAATACTAGGTACGCACGATACAACGACACTTTGAATCACAGTAAAAACTTTGTTTAGAATCTTCTGATCGTCTTTAATAGAGATAAGAACATCATCTTTGTCGAAATCTTGTTCAGATTATCATAAACGATGACTCATGCGGTCCATATTTGGCTCTGTAATAACTTTCCCAACTCCAAACTTATTGAGCCTTCCGGACGCTTCTTCGTATTGTTTCCTCTTACTACTTATCAGCTGTTACGAATTTGAACAAGTTTTATGAATGAAAACGTTAGATCAACAACACTTCTCGGAATCTTGCGTCTGTACTATACCGGCGTTGAAAGGTCATAGGAGTCCGTTGCCGTTGGTTTATAACGACTACTTTGCGATGTTCTGGCCAGTTCACGGCTAGACGCCAAGCGGTGATCACGTACGTGCTTACTCAATTCGATTTTTAATAAAATGTACAGTTTATCGGCAGTAGGGGTGTTGTTGGCGATATGTGGGGGTGCGTTCAGCCACACTTACCACCTTGGTGGGTGTCCTATCGTCGAGCCTATGCCTGGCTTTGAAATGAACAGGGTATGTACAAGTTATCTTTTGTTGTTATTGTTTTTTTTTATTGAACCGGGATCAAAAGGTCCAGGGTTAAGTTCGTGAGATTAAAAATGCAATGCGCGTGTAAGTGACTGCCGAGTGCCGACTGGCTTAACTGGAGTAGGACTGTGGGAGTATACGGGACAAAGAAAAGAAACGTCTTTAAGTACACAATCCCTTCTGAAATTCCATGTGAATGTGGATGTTTGTTGGTCAATCACGCCTCCATGGTTCAATAGATTTAAATTAAATTTGGAACTCAGGTAGACGATTTCCTGGATTAGGAGTAGGACAAAGGATATTTTTTATCTCGGTAGATCGTTCCCTTGGGACGGCGGACGAAGCCGCTGGCAGAAGCTAGTAATCAATTCAATTTTTGTTCATAAAACATTTTTTTAACGGTCTTACTGTGGCCAAGCATGTTGATTACTTTCTGTTTCTGAGAATACATTTATTTCTATGTTTAGATAGATTTTAAGTACCTACCAAGAAGTATTTTAGCCGGTACAGTCAGCATCAAAAGTAGCTAAATAATTCAGATGTAAACAAAGACTTCATACTCATAACTCATCAATGCATGATATTTCAATGCATTATCTGTACCAGTCAGTCAAGACTTTCCAACTTGACATCTTGACTGACTGGTAGAGATTTTGCCTATTTGTACATTTGTGCATGAAGTTTAAATAAATTCAACAGAGGTTTTCAGATTGGTATATGATGTTTCAATAATATACATATAACTGAGCGAGTAAATTGTCAAATAATAATTCGTAGCAAATTGAAAGTTGTAGATAATATAAACAAAACACAATATTGAGGCATGGGAAGCATAAAATAATTTGAATACTTTTGTTATGCAGAAGAAGCATAAAATAATTTGAATACTTTTGTTATGCCTTTGTACCCGAAGAAAAACGAGATGTGTAACTTTTTTGATGTAAAATAACGTATATTCTATTATATTCTATGTTATTGGTTTTCTTAGGAGTGTAGAACACTTGAATATCCCCCTGCCACTGGTGCGTGCTCCAATATATTATCGGCTGTTGATCGTACCTATTATGTATTTAGTTGACTTAAAGTTGAATAGATAACAGATCATAGGACGTGAGATGTACAGTATTTCTGTTTCTTTTATCATGTTAATTAGTTTGGTATGCTCTGGTTAACATGAACTTGTGTTCATTGATGATACGGGTGATGGTTTGGCCCTGTGACAATGTCACACCATTGTTTTATCGGACTGTATATACATAATTTGCAAAAATAAAGGCACGATTAAAAATATAAGTAATGAAATATGTATGTAGGATCTATAAATTCTTTCTAGCAACTTTTTGAAGGAATACAAGAGTGATTTATGGATAACAAAAACATGAGTAGCCCAACAATATTCATTATGGTCTTCATTGACTCCGATACATATATTAATTATTTGAATTAAATATGAAATAAAGAACTTTGTAAGTAGGTGCCTATATTGCATTACATAACTGAAATGTAGGCATTGTGTATTTGTGTGCTTCAGTTGAATGAAAATTGTAGGTACTCGTTTACAAAAACGACAATAATGGGCCGTAGCAAATAATTATCACGATAAAATTATAAATTACTTAACTGTCAACAAATGATGCAAAAAAATTCTAAATCTATGATTACAACACTATAGGGGTCTTCGAAAGTCATTTTGGTACAAAAACGAAATCTACCAAGCAGATTGCACAAGTACCTAAGGCTTGAAACATGAAGCCATACAGTAAAAAGCCGATTATAATCGAACCCACGCCAAGCACTCAGTTTAATCCACTTAGCCACTGTACCAAGAGAGCCTTCAAATCTAGATGTACCCCACTTCTCCTGTATTTTATATTTCTATGAGATGTACCTTGCTTGTTGATCTTCGCTTCGCACGTCAATTTTTTTTTTCGTAGGTAAAAACGCTTTTGTTGTACAAACAACGTATAGAATACGCGGCAATTAAATTAAAGTACATAACATTTGGTTGATATTAATCAGTTGGAAGGAGGGCAAAAAGTATAATTGATGGAGTAATAAGGAACACATCGGAAACGCCTTGAAACGAAATGATAGAATCAGTTTATGTGTTCCTTAGTTCCACCTACGTAGGCTGGTAATAAAAGAAAGACTCAACAAATCATTAATCATTATATTTTCATGTCTTATTCATGTATCATTATTTCCTGTTTTGTTATTGGTATGGATGCCATGACATAGCTGCTCACTTATATTGATCTGATGAGAGCAGCCCGAATACAGTTTTCGTGCCTATAGTGAACAGTGGCAACAAAATATTATATCATTGAATTGGGCAGGCAGGCCCCGATCATGGTTTGGGCTCTAAATCCTTAAGCTGTTACACATATACATTGGGATAAGGGCGGCCCGGGGCAGCAGAATGTAATCTAATCTATATCTACTTATGTACAGTTGCAGTACTCGTAGGCAGACAAAACAGTTTCTGTAGGTAGTTACCTAATTATGGAAGATAGTACATACAGCTGTTAAATGACTAGTGGACCGTAGTACCTATAATAAGACTGGCTACGTCTATACATCTATACATATAAATAAAATTGGAGTGTCTGTTTGTAATATTGAAATAACCATTTTTTACTATATGTATATGAATAAATATACGGTACGTACACCAAAATATATTTTTTTTAAATTTTGGTCTATCTGTCTGTTTGTTCCGGCTAATCTCTGAAATGGCTGGACCGATTTTGACGGGACTTTTATTAGCAGGTAGCTGATGTAATAATGAGTAAGTTAGGCTACGTTTATTTTAGAAAAAATCTTTTATTTTAGAAATTTGTTAGGCGGAACGAAGTTCGCTGGGTCAGCTAGTCGTGAATAAAAAGAGAGTAGTCCGTCTATCAAACAAACAAAATTATAGACAACTGTAATTGTTATGGCATCAAAATATAAATAGAATCTACGCGTGTAATAGTAATGACTTCCCCATGACAATATCTTCTTATTGTCTTCAATTTATTTATACATATAAATCTTTCCTACTATCGCATACTAAGTTGTTATACTTCTCCCTAAGTAGATAAGTAAAGTTATTGAGCTATTTCCATTTATCAGCTTCACACGGACTGATATCGAATGTCCTCAGCTCCTCACACAATGCGGTGTCTTATTGTACAAACACAAGAATATGACCCGGCTACTGTGACTTCCGATAACACACGATGACTCACAAAGAGACTATCTCGTCAGTCTTGTTTTCAGTTATCTTACCCACTTTCACATCACCCAGATTCTACAAATTATGCAGATTTTAGTTTATTTTATGATTTATGTGTGAAGTAAGAAGTTAGTCATCATTTTAGTAGTTTGTTTTAATTATTTATATGACGTAGATAAAGCAAGTTTCTGTTTGCAGCGAAATGCTGTGTATTTTCTAGTAAGAGCGAGGTGGACATAACATAACATCAGATAGATATATATTCTCCGAAGTGTTATCAATAAAAATAAATATATTTGAAGGTCTGTAGTTAAGCAATATCAAAATAACAGCGTTTTATTAAATCCATGTGAAATTGAATACGATACTAATAACAAATACGCAATTTATAAGATTTTTGTCTGTCCGTTCGTCCGGGTCATCGCCGAAACGGCTGAATCTTAACGAAACTTTCACTGGTAGATAGCTTATGTTTGGAGTAACAAAGGCTAACTTTTATTTTGGAAAAAAAGTTAGGGTTCCACGTAAAAAAAATAAAAACTATAATATTTTTTTTAGTTTTACGGGTTTGACGCGGACGAAGAAGCTAGTCTATAGTAAATCCAGTTTTCACTGGTTTTGTTGAATTCCTATGTAATAAGGGACGAGCTTAATCTCATCAACCAGCCAATAATCCAGATTCAGGGCTGGTACTGATTTAATTTTAGAGAGTAAAACTCAATAACGGACTCAATAATACCTCACACTCAGGTAATAGCGCTTGCGAACCAAGATCAACCAGATATTCTAGCAAGCTAGGCAAAATATGAAAATAATCAATATTTTTAGTTTATGAGCGTGGAAAGTGATCAGATTACATAAAGCATGAATGAATGCCATGTGTCGAACAATTGCTAACTAAACTCTATTGTTCTGCATGTACGTAACAAGTGCAAACATTTTTGCTTATATTTCTTTTATCATTTCCCATGTGCTATTTGAGCTGCCTTAGCATAATTCCTGCGAGTTTTAAAGAAGGCAAATACACTGATGCATTTTTTTGTAGTTGTTTTTGTTTTTTTGTTGTTTGTTTAACGGAAATCCACAACGCTCTTTCATCTCGCTCGTGATGGGTCGATTGGGATCAAATCCATCCCCTTGCCGAATTCGCTTACGCAATTAGACTGGGACCATCTTTCTATGAACATTTAAGTTTAACCAAGGTCCAGCAACATCTTTCTATGTAAATTTTACCAAGGCATTATTTAACTCCCTTGTATAGCTGTAACTGTGTTGAACGTATTACGTTCAACTCTAGCAGTCGTGCCTGGTAACCTCTGGTAGCCATTGGTTACTGTCAGTCTGTATCATACCACAGCTGGACAAAGCCCTCATGACTTCTAGCTGATCCGGTCCAGGGCCATTCGTGGTTATTTTGTCTAGTATCCAAAATCTCATAAAACATTCCTCTAATCAACAGCTTCTGGGTGTATGGTACGTGGTACAGAAGACGTCGACGGCCTCTCACTGCATGACGTACAACTTCACGAAGACCGACGAACCCGGGAAGTATGAACTGGAGCAGATGTCGCAGCACTTCATCTTGGGGCTTACGCCTCTGAAGCATGACTACAGGTACACCATATTACCTACATTGTTTTCATTTATTTGCAACCGTCTGTGCAGCATGCACGTTACGGTCTTAGATCAAAATTGATCGTAGTTGACGGCCCACTCCCTCGTACAAGACGCTTAAGTCCTAGCCGTACTGTTGGATCTTTGTTGCTTGACATGTTATTATAGACATATTTGTGACTCAACATCCTTTTAACAACAGTCTTTTGTTTAATTGTTTGATCTTTTTGTTTTGTCTGGTTGGCTGCCGGAGGTCTTGATATGTAATTTACCTAACGATATTGTACCTAGTTAAAACAAAATAGTTTAATGCTGATTTGCGCGTTTGCTCCCTCTTGTCTATTGTCTTTATTAAGTCCTATCAGCCATACAACTATAGATGAAAATAATTTCTGTTGAACGATACAGATTTTAACCCCACCTTTTATTTCACAGGTATACTGGTATACTGACAGTTCCAGACCCAGCTGTTCCTGCAAGAATGAAAGTCAGATTCCCTCTGAGTAAGTATTTGAAGTATATAACCATAGGTATCGTTTTTGAAAACTTATAAGTAGGTGTAGTTATCCGAAGCTGGTATTGGCATGACTTAAGCAATGAAATTTTACCAATAGAGACGTCATACTCATTATAAAGAAATAAAAACATGGCGAAATTTTACTTTAGCTACCTACATGGGACCTACTGAACTTGTAACCTTATTTCTATCACAAAGATATAAATAGGATCCCGTTGTCAGAAAGAGTCAAACATACTATTCAATCGTACGTTCTTGTCGCGGCCAGACGCAGGACGGATTGAGTTCACTCAAGCTGGTCAGCCTGCGTTTGAATTGCCGCGCAGACGTTGGTAAAACTATATGTAACACAATTGACTTCAAGTATATTTCTTGAAACCTTCAGGCCTTTCCATAGGACAACAACTAATTAAAATCATGACTATTTTCCAGGCGTAGCCGGTTCAGCAAGTTACACAGTTGTAATGACAGACTACACATCGCACGCCGTCATCTTCACCTGTCAGAAACTGGCGTTCGCGCACCGCAGATCTGCTACCATCCTCTCAAGGACCAAGGAGCTTGATAAGATGTACATTGACAAGGCAAGACTTTATTATTATAATAGTATAATCTTTATTTCAACAAAACATTTATGTATGGCAATGGCTGCATTAGTTACTGTGCTTTTGCATTTGCTAATCTTTTTACTAACTTGCAATGTGTATGTTCGGGTCAAATCTTGCAACTGAATTTTATCCTGAATCGATTATGATGAAATTTTACATACACGTTTGGTTTGGACGACAGTGCACGGTAAGTACCTACTTGGTCTACCCTATGTTTGAAGCTCACAAGCCTAAGCAATAATATGTTGTTTACTAACCAATATGGTATCTATTATCCAATCAAATGATAGGTACCCGGTACCCCATTGGTATCGGGAACAGCGTCCAAGGTAATAAATCTCGTTACATGACGCTCCATATCCAGGAATACCGATTCCAATCATCCATGTAGAAAAAGCCTTTTCTGGTGTTGCTCAACGCTCTTGGACTGAGTCATACGAAAATCAACATCTTGCGACGTAACAACAAACTAGAAACTACCATGGCTTAATGGTCGCAAAAAACCTTTACCGTGATTTACAAAACGATCGTCACATCAATTATTTTTTTCCATTCCGCAGATGCGCAACAAACTGGCTTCATTCGGTGTAGACCCGTACGACCTGTCCATCATCTCTCAGAGCGAGTGCCCCTCTCACGCTAACGGCACTGAGGGTGTCAACATTAACATCGATCCTGAGACCTTCTCGTCACACAACATTGGACAGGCCGTCAGGAAAACTGGCGGTGTCATCGGTGAGCCAACTTTCCTTATTATGTTTCAGGATCATGGACATGATGAACGGCAGCCGTATTGCGTAAGTGAATACGGCAACGTAAAGAAAGTTTGACCGCTATCCAATCGACCAATCACATGCGAGATGAATGACGCGATGTGGATTTCCGTCTGTCCGTGATTGGTCGATTGGATAGCGGTCAAACTCTTTGCGTGGCCGTATTCACTTACGCAATACGGCTGCGGGTTTCATTTGTTGTCTAAATCTGAAGATATTGCTGAAAAATGGGAATTAATTTTGTCAACAGAAGTAGTCCTAGTACCTACTCCAGATATGTAAGGGATCCAAAATTGTAGGGTCATATTTTGACTAATTTCTTGTTTCGAAATTCGAATTCTTAACACAATAACTACAGAATGTCCCCATATTTCAAATGATCCGCTCTGTTGTCAGCCCACATACCAATCTCTGACTAGCTTTAGACCACGGTGGCATGGCTTAAATCATGCGATGGGAGAGGAACCATACTAACTCTCCTATCTCATTTCAGCCGATGGAGTAGAATACGTGGTCGAAGCCGGCAAGACAGTGTACAACAAGGTGGCCAACAGTAAGGAGGACCTCACCGAAGCGCCCGGCGGCGGTCGCTCTTATTCCGTCAAGAATGATGCCGAGTGGCTGCCTTGAAGCAACTCCTTGATGAAGAGGCTCTAAGTACAAGTAGCCATAGTTTGCGTGATGACGTAGATTTACCCCTGATTTCTGAATTAACAATATAAAGTTAAGTATTTGTCTACTTAGCCCAAAATCTGTCATACTTTGTCATTAATGTAGGGCTTGATACGTTCTTAACTCCAAATTCTCAATTCAGAAACTGGACCATTGACTGAATCTAAACTCCTAGATGTTATATGAACTCGTAAAAATAGCACCCTTGAAATTGACACCCAGTTTCTTTCTGTAATTTTTTATTCAACTATGAATTTTATATAATAAATATGATTGTTTTAATAACATCAGTAGTTCATCTTCTTGTAAATTATAGATAGGAGAAAATAGTAATGCATTTAATATAAATACCAGAATACTAGAGGTGAAATACTCATAAGATAATCGTTTTATCATTATTTATAAACCCGACCAGAAAATGTAATTTTAAGTTTAGTAAGTATATTTTGTATCAGGAATGACGTAGATAGCTAACTAACAGTTTTATACCAAAGGATGCCTTGCCTTGTCATGCTATCATTGTACTTTATGTAGTAAGAAACAATAAATTAATTTACAAATAATGCATTATGATATTTATTTTATTTACCCGTCTGTTTGCATAATGTTCTTATTATTGTCGTGAAATTACTTTCTTTGTTATATTCTTGTACGGATGTAATCGATAACTATTACGTGCGTTTGAGAAACTTGCAATAGAAATGCACGTTCAGCGTGGTTAATTGATTCATAGAACGACATGTATTTTTCCTGGTTATAATCTAAGAACATGGGTTCTTAGATTATAACCAGGAAAAATACATACGAAAACGTAACATGCGAAAGGGTCAGGCGAAGGTGCACCCATAGTACATGTACAGTTTATTTTATTTTTATTACCTATTTCGCCTGTTATGTTATTAACTCCCATGTAGGGGAGAGTTGGATAATACCGCGCGGTTGACAATTCCGCGCGTCAGCTTAATTCAAAAACTATCCACTAGTTCTGCGATCCAGTGCGTACATCGAAGCGGGACATGCTTACACTACACCATTCCCAGTTCCCCGCGCATCGCCATTACGGTCCGCGCGACGACAGAGATAGCACGCGCTGTCAACGTTTTTTTCGTCACTCCTTGTAATTTTTCGTGTACTTTCGAGAAGAGGTAAGTAATACTGTATTTATATTGTAATACTTTGATACCATACATTTTTAATGTTTGTTTATTGTAGAATTAATGTCAGAATATGTTTTTACGTACTTTAATATTTTCCATATAATTTTGAGGTTAAAAAATAAAATGATCAAGTTTGATAATTCCGCGCCTGCGCTGCGTGATACTTAATATAGGTACTGATTTAATTTCTAGAAAAAGATTTGGGTCTGCCTATCTTCACGCAAGAAAATTACTTAAAAGAACATATATTTTTTTTTATTATTACTTTTATTATTTACCCATTTTTGTGCAATTAATGTGGCCACGATTTTGTCAACCCTGGGCACGATATTATCAGACCAGTTCGACAATACCGCGCCTTTATTTTTTTTTGTAAAGTGTCAATAATTACTTTTTGTTTAAATTTTGGAAGTATTTGTTATACGGTATGCGTACCAGAATAAATGTCCTACTAATTACTCAATTTTGTTTCTTTCAATATCAAACAGTTTCCTAATAATAGGTCCAATTCCTTAGGGGCTCGGTATTATCCAACTCTCCCCTAATACGAGCGAGTTCGGTCAGACTAATAATAGTTATTAAAAAAAAAAACTTTCACGCACAAAGGTACAATGGCGGACTAAATGCCTTAGTCATTCTCTACCAGTCAACCAAGGGTGGTGAAGAGACAACATGGCGTTTTAAACAATGCACCTGCATTGTTTATAACGCCGAAAGCAAAACATAAAAAAAAATTGTTTAAGGTACACTTAGATATGTCGGCATTTCTAAAGATTTCGTTCTGAAGAGTATAGTAGTCTATGGAGATATGGTTTCGAATGACTGACAGATGTCAATTTGACGTAACACTAAGCACTAGTTTTTGGCGCGAAGATGGGACAACGAGATAGAGATGTTATTAGGGTCAATTTTAGGTAATCCTATTATTGAATATATTAGTTAACGCATATTAGGATACCATACCTATTACTGGATATTAGTCAAATATTAGTGAACCGATTCATTATAGCTACTCAATCTAATATGCATATCTGCGTAATATCGGTAATAGTCTCCATAATAATTAATATGAAATACGAGATTCTACACGTTTATTATTCACGTATGACTATGAAAGAAGTGAAACGGTGATTAAATTTTCCTTCATACTTTAAACAAGCTAAAAAGTTAATCACCTATGTAAAATAATCGGAATCGGCGCTATCATCAATCGCCGCGATCAGTCGCCTCGCTATTACGCGACCCTATTATTTGACTAATACCTAGTAACCTATTATTCTATATTCGCATATCCTAATATGAATATACATGGCTTGTATTATGAATATTATGATAGCTGTACCTATTATGAATATATTAGTCACACCTTTACAACGAGACAAGAGACCGAGTGAGTAAGGTAAGAGGCGGGTTGGATTGATTTGTGAATTCGTTATAAAACCTATAGAGAAATACAGTGAGAGTTACCGATAGTTCGTGTAGATCAAACTACGTTCTTGGTGGAATGTCTATTACGTTATTCGCCAATACAGAACGAGATAGTGACCCTTCATACAATCAAAGAAGTTCGTTTGTTTAACTATTAGCCCGAAAAGAACCCATGCAAATAATAGCTTTGACTGTCAATTACATAGTCTTCCCTACAAGTACATATATACAACCAATATAAATATATATGTTATTAATAAAGTTATGAAATAATAAAAGAAGAGAAGTATGTAACGGTTGTAGCAGATGACTTTTGTTTCTGCCTACCCCCATGTTAAGTGTCAAGTTATGAAAATAAGTTATAGATCCGCTTGAACGCATACCGACTGGTGGCCGTACTGATTTCGAGAGGAAGCGCATTCCGGAGAAGAATTGATCGAATATGAAAGGAAGAATGAACAAAGTCAATAGTATTAGAAGGACAAAGTTGGAGATTGTTGGAAGAACGCAGATTCCTAGCGTGTGAAGAACTTAATTGAATATTGAAAGTGAGACAAAAGATAAATCTATCTATCAAATAGATCTTTTTAGTTTTGGTACCTTAGATTACCATGGAAATACGTATTATTAAGAATAACTCAAAAACTACTCGTCAGATCTTGATTAAATTTAAATGGTACCTACCACATGAGAAGTACCAGCTTATTGCAAATAAAAAAGAATCATCAAAAGTGGTTCACATTATAAAAAGTTCTCAGGTAACACCATTGACATAATTATAAAAAAACCCATGACGTACAATCTCGAACAAAAGTAACACTCGAAATTTTCACCAAACACTCATCATTTATATGTGGGTCGTTTCTTATACTATAAACATATTTTTTAGCAAGTTCAACCTTACGCAAATTATATAAAGTTGATTTTACAAAGCAGTGATCAAAAAGCAATAAAATTTATGACCTAAGTTAGCCGGTAGGACAAGGCTTGGAGTGGAGACGAATATTTATTATAATTTTTCTTTATAAGATATTGAGTTAATATTTCAAGAGTTTGTTGGATTGTTCTAAACATATAATTATACTTTTATCTGAGGGTAAATATGTTTTTGAGTAGCACATGTGTATATCAATGAAACAAATATTAACTGGTAAAGTCGCCGAATTGAAGACCTCTTCTTTTGGAATACGATTATTTTATTTTTTATTTTAAATAAAACGTTGCCCCACACTAGGAATTTCTTCCTGTATCGTGGGTGCGTTTACAAACGTATAAACTCACATACACAACACCCAGAGCCGGAACTCTTAAGTGAATAAATTTATGAATAAAAAATAAACAATAAAACAATCGACTCCATTGAATAAGAACAGAGTCATTTAATGCGATTAAATGAAAAGGAGGCTGTAATACTTCGTTCTTATACTAACAAAGTGGTCATTGAAATTTGCCGTATTACCGGGCCATTGAGTGAAGTTTTGAGACAAATTAAATCAAAATTACGTATCGCTTTCTATATAAAGACATAAAAATAACAAAAAAAAAATCAATAAACTCTTTCAGCTACCGAAAATATGATATCTTAGCCTTTTTTAACGTTCTTGACGTAACATTTTTACAATTCCTCAACAAACACTTCGGCATTTTTAACAAATGTGCAGTAACGCGAGCGACGCGATATTATTTGAAACTAGCTTCTGTCAATGGCTTCGCCCGCGTAAAAGTCGAAAATTATCGTATTCCCGGGATGACGTATCCCATGTGCTAACCTGACTATAATCTATCTCTGTGCCAAATTTTATTCAGATCTGTCCAGCCGTTTAAGTGTGAAGAAGTAACAAACATACAAAGACATACGCTCACAAACTTTCGCCTTAATAATATTAGTGTGATTAGTTTGATGAGTGCACAATTTAAAATGTTGCACTCATTTTATACGGACTGCTTTGAGACGCAGTGTGTAATTTTAATTTTTAATATATCAATGGGATATTGAGAACCTCCTTATTTTTGAGTCGGTTAAAATTAAGGCGGATAGGTTGGTACAACAAATAATAGTCACATATCCAATTATGGAACTGTATTTAAACAATAGATAAAAAAGTACAATGCATGTGGAGTGGAATGTTTACATTCCTATTCTATTGAATGCATAAAAATGCAAATGAATGAAGTTTATAACATAATAACCTGTTCAGCTGTGTAATGAAATACTTAGGCAACAATATTTTCAATAATTTAGAAAAATAATAAACTTATACAAACAAAAAAATATAGAGATTTTGTACCATTCAAAGATGGCACTAGGGGCAGGAATCCATAGCATTGTAATTTGTTTCCGTAAGTTAACATTTTATACGAATATCAACCTTTTAAGTCAGATTTTAAGATCCATATTTGTATAAAACGCTAACTTAGCAAAGTCAAAATACAATCTATGAATCATCGCCAGCAAAAGGTGGTCAGTCCATTTCAAAACAAAGCCAGTTGTTTTCATGAATTTTACAAACCAAAAGATAGTTTTAAAAACATTGGGCAAAAAAATGCTACACTTAAAATCGATATTATTATGATATTTAAGGCTCCTATGCAAAAATGCAATAATTTATATAATTGGGCTATTCAGTAATAGCTTATGAATCGAGTTTAAATATGTATGTTGATTGAATCGTACAGTTTTTGCAGACAAGCTGTGAGATTCGACGCTGTGTCAACCCGAGAATAGGACTACCATACTCTGTCCAATAATGTTTTCTTTTATTTAAATAATGATAAATGTCATAGGAAGCGTCGAAGAGTATGGGCTTGCAATAACTCTACATAACAGTTAGACTAATCTGTAAAAAATTCACCATGAAAACTTCGCTAAAGTAAGCAGTCATTCCACCCTGTTCGACTCTGTAAAAATCTCACCGAGTAAACTTAGGTGAAGAAAACAGGTAGTGAGCTATGAATCCATTCAATCAAGGATAAATGACAGTTCACTACAAGTTCAGTCCACCTAATGGCAATAATCAAGCCTGTAACCAACTTTCACTTTTAATCAATTTACAGGCATGTGTATGATCCAGGTTTCACGCTGAGTTGTTTAGAGAATAGACCAGTTAAGTTATTAATTGAAAGCACTTCAATTTAATTTTCACCGTGAATTTTTACAGAATAGACTGGCTGTATATAAACCTTCCCTATGGTCTAGGGCGTGCAGCGGTCGAGGAAGCGCGGGTAGAGGCAGACCTCGCGGATGTGGTGGCGGTTGAGCAGCCAGCACAGGAAGCGCTCCAGGCCCAGCCCGTAGCCGCCGTGAGGCACGGAGCCGAACTTGCGCTGGTCCGTGTACCAGTAGTACGGGGTCGGGTCGATGCCTTCACGCCTGTAGCCTGAGATAAAGATTTTATAGTTAGTTAAGTTTATAAAAATACTATAGTTTAAAAGTGTGTTGGATTGTTGATCAAATAAGGCGAGCCTCTAATGAGGACAGCGCTGCATGGAGAACGACTTGATCTTATAAGGCGACAAATACCTTCCAAGAGTTCTTCATAGTCCCAGGTCCTCATGGATCCCCCGACGATCTCGCCGACGCCCGGCATCAGCACGTCCAAAGACTCGGTGAGTCTCCTGTCCTCGGGACAGCGTTGCATGTAGAACGACTTGATCTTATAAAAAGGCGGTAGTTACCTTCCAATAGCTCCTCATAGTCCCAAGTCCTCATGGATCCCCCGACGATCTCGCCGACGTCCGGCATCAGCACGTCCAAAGACTCGGTGAGTCTCCTGTCCTCGGGACAGCGTTGCATGTAGAACGACTTGATCTTATAAAAAGGCGGTAGTTACCTTCCAATAGCTCCTCATAGTCCCAGGTCCTCATGGATCCCCCGACGATCTCGCCGACGCCCGGCATCAGCACGTCCACGGACTCGGTGAGTCTCCTGTCCTCGGGACAGCGCTGCATGTAGAACGACTTGATCTTATAAAAAGGCGGTAGTTACCTTCCAATAGCTCCTCATAGTCCCAGGTCCTCATGGATCCCCCGACGATCTCGCCGACGCCCGGCATCAGCATGTCCAAAGACTCGGTGAGTCTCCTGTCCTCGGGACAGCATTGCATGTAGAACGACTTGATCTTATAAAAAGGCGGTAGTTACCTTCCAATAGCTCCTCATAGTCCCAGGTCCTCATGGATCCCCCGACGATCTCGCCGACGCCCGGCATCAGCACGTCCACGGACTCGGTGAGTCTCCTGTCCTCGGGACAGCGCTGCATGTAGAACGACTTGATCTCGGCGGGGAACTTGCACAGCAGGATGGGCTCGCCTATCGCGTCGGTCATTTTACGCTCGGGCATTTCGGGAATGTCCTGCAAGATATAGTTAAATTAGCCATTCATTGCCTTTCTTTTTCGTGTGTGGATGTGGCCACCTCTGGTGTCAGAGTTAATTAAGCCACCTCTGGGAACTTTATTGGAAACTTATAGTTGCATTGATTTGTAGTCAATATATTTGACATTTTGCATCTTTTCCTAAATTTTAACAAAATAATTATTACCAAATATCCTGAAGTTCCTCAGAGCGATTAAATACTGATTATAAATCTACATATCACAACGATTCAATTGATGTAAAAAAAATCTGCACATTGATTTATAAACTAAGGCAAGCTTCATTAAAATATATAATGTAATTTAATAAACTAATCGGAGTCATCGAAATTTGATGAATCTTCGACAACTCATTAAATTTTCTGATTGTTGGCTTTTTTTTCTAAAAGTTAAAAAAACAGACACCCAAGTACAGTATTGTCAACACGACAGTTGAATTGGTGACCACCAGCTTGGTCACATTTCCTAAAACGACATACCTCCCCGAACTCGTAGAAGGATCCGTCTTCCTTGGTAATGTTGTTGGCGCGTAGGTACTCGATAGCTTCCGTGTACGCCAGGCGTTTGAACGGCTTCTTGGGTCTCTAGAACACAATCACAATATTAATTTCAAATCCTAGTTTAAAAGGCAGGGCTCACAATATCTGTATACAGACTTCTGCAGCGTAGTTAGCATCTTGTTAAACAGTGTATACTTATGTACAGTCCAACTATTTTCTTAATGTCCCTCGGCAATCATCGCATTTCCGAATATAAACAAATGTTAATTTCCATGTCCATCAATTATTAGATTTATCGTGTATAATAATTTGAATTCAAAACTAAATACTTATTTTTGTTTTGTTTTGATTTCCGTGTGAAATATATAGAGCTGTAAAAGTAGCAGCTTTCCTCCGATTTTTAAAATAAATTTCATTATGTTAAAACAGTATTTACAACTCTATATACTTTCAAGTTGATTGAGAGCGTCTGGTATCATCACTAAGTGCAAAGGGTTCAGTGATCAGTGTTGCCAGTGGCAGATAGTCAAATATTACATGAGACATCTCAAAAAAATACATTTTCATGAGAAAAGTTATATTGCCTTATTTTATTTGGATAAGGACACTAATACGCTCACTCGCCGGAGTAAGCGGGATGGAAAATTTAGAAATACACGTGAGTGAGTGAGTGAATATACAATACGTCAATTTGTGTGTCACAAAATCAGGTGCGACAACAAGACGAACGAAAACTTTCTTAGATACGTTCCGTTTAACGATTAGTTAGTTTTGAGTCGTATTACATGAAGGTTACATGAGAAGGTCGAAGTAACTTAAAATGTAATAAAAGTTACATTTTGGCAACGCTGCTACTTACAGAAATCGGACGACTGAAGAAACACGAAGTTTGCCCAGGGACATTAAGAAAATGTTTGTACTGTATGTTTCTTTGTGACAATAAACTATTTATTTAGTGGAATGTTGACCCATGCTAGAAGAAATCAGATGAACACGGGGTTATGGTATTTAACTCCTATTCAAAATGTCACGCTATAAGCATATTGCCTTTTAACTTGGCCAATCTACAAGATGTTTGGCTAGTTCCTCTTCCTAGACTGGTAAGTGTTACCTTGAAGTCAGGGTTCAGCTCATAGACGAGGTGCGCGTCGGGTGAAGCCAGCACTCTGTCGACGACGTCCACGACCAAGTCCTCCAGCCGGGATAGTAAATCCTCGAACGAGATGAACGGGCATTCTGCTTCCACGTGACTGTACCTATTAAAATGGATGCAGAATAGCACATGATAATGGTAGATTAACCAAGGTGACAAAGCAACTAACTTAACAAAGATATTATCTGTCACTCTGTAGTCTGTGCAGAAAGAGATCGTAGATTAAACATGGGGGTAAAGCAACTAACTAAACAGAGATATTATCTGTCACTCTAATCTGTGCAGAAAAAGGTGGTAGATTAACCAAGGGGATAAAGCAACTAACTTAACAGACATATTATCTGTCACTTTTACTGTAGTCTGTGCGGCAAGAGAACCGTCGTTGCGTAAAATGGAACTAACATTTTGATTTTTATAAAAACTATAATAATATTACAAAAAACATACTGAAAATATTGTAATAATATTTCTAGCATAGTTTCAAAATATCAAGATGTTACAGTCGCACTATAATGACGTAACAGTGTTGACAACATAACAAACACGTAACAGTGTTGTCAACATAACAAACACGGTAATGAAACACAGCAACGCCCTCAAACCTATGACGGTTCTCTTTTTGCAAAGACTAATAATATGTCTGATAAGTTAGTTGCTTTATCCCCTTGGTTAATCTACCACCTCTTTCTGCACAGACTAGAGTGACAGATAATATCTCTGTTTAGTTAGTTGCTTTACCCCCTTAGTTAATCTACCGTCTCTTTCTGCACAGACTACAGAGTGACAGATAATATCCCTGTTAAGTAAGTTGCTTTATCTCCTTGGTTAATCTACCACCTATGTATAGTATGTGTGGTACTGGAGAGTTTGTTGCATCACTAAACTTCTTCTTAGCAACTGAAACACTAGGAAATGGTGACGGGCGGACGTTTTGGGAGACTGTCTTTATGTAAATTTTGGCGTTAAAGAGCTGAGACAACGCAAATAAATGACTTTTAATTTAGATTACAGCATTGTTTTTAAGTTTATTTTGAACATCACTGACAAAGGTGAAGGAAAGAGAAACTATGACTTTTAGTTAACATAAGTTTGAAATCGCCAATTCATTTTGAGCAAGTTTGGTGATCAATTCTCGTGCCTTCTCTGTATGAGAAGAGAACTTTTCCCTGCAGTGAGGCAGTTACAGGATGGTATTATTATTGGGAGAAGTCTAGGTAGATGATGGTATAGAGCAGCTATACGTACTCTGCGAGATGCCTGCGGGTGCGCGACTGCTCGGCGCGGTAGGACTGCGCGATGCAGTACACATCACCCAGCGTGGCCAGGCATGTCTCCAGGTACAGCTGCGATGACTGCGTCAGGTATGCTTCCTCGCTGCAACAATACAAACATTATTTTTTATTCGATCTTACTAAAAAGGATGTTATGTGTTAATCCAGGTTATAAACTGTCTGTGTGCCAGCACTGTTTCTCCTCCTTCAAGAACAATCACATGAATCGAAATCCATTCACTGATTTTTGTGTAAAAAGTAAGAAAAATGCATATATACTCACAAACTTTCACATTTATATTATTTGTAGGATATACAACAAGAACAGTGTATTCTCCAAAGACTCTAACACGGTCCGTTAAAAAAGTCTCAATCGAAGATGTTAGATAAGAAAGGACTTTTCCAAAATCCATCGGTCCCTTACAAGGGGATTTTGATTATATGAAAAACCTTATTATTGGGGATTTTACACTTGAATCTTGGAACAAATACGTTCGTTCGATAATCGATCGAAGAAATCTCGTGCCTACGATTTGGATACCCTAGTATCATAATATCTATACACATATAAATAAAATTGGAGTGTCTGTTTGTAATATTGAAATAACCGTTTTTTATTACATGTATATGAATATATACGGTACATACACCGAAATAACATTTTTTACAATTTTTGTCTGTTTGTCTGTCTGTTTGTTCCGGCTAATCTCTGAAATGGTTGGACCGATTTTGACGGGACTTTTATTGGCAGGTAGCTGATGTAATAAGAAGTAACTTAGGCTACGTTTATTTTAGAAAAAATCTTTTATTTTAGAAATTTGTTAGGCGGAACGAAGTTCGCCGGGTCAGCTAGTCATACTTAAATATGAAAAATAGTTAAAAATAGTTAAAAATTTTTTTGATTGAGACATAAACAGGTAAATATAAAAGTTTTTTTCCATATATCGGCCATGGCTTCCAATCTCAGTGTAGACTAGCCATCGAAGCGGGAGATATATTAGTGCACAAGAATTAACACAAATGTACTAGATAAATGGAAACGTACCAAACGATTTTTCAGAACACATCCCAAATCGGCGTTAAACGGCGATTACAGTTTCAATGAAACATTGCATTCTTTCAGTTATGAAACCTGTGAGAACATTTCCACATTATCCGATCCGATATCGGTATCGGACGCCGATACGACGTCGGGGCTAGTAGAATTTATGAAATATGTACCTGCATTAAGTAGTTTAGGAGAAATGCGTGGACAAACATACATACATACACTTATGAAATTTCGCACACATGTTTAGAAGTCCAATTAGAGTAACATATGTGAAAATTGGGCAATTCCAACAATATAACATACATACATGTCGAATTGATTACCTCCTTTTTTTGAAGTCGGTAAAAATAGCTGTACAGGACAGCATGCTGCAGCTGGCACTGCGCACTGTACAAGTGCGGCCCACTACACTTTTGTGTAGGTTCACCTCCATGTATCTCATCTTCCCTCGTATAAAGGTTGACTGATAGACACGAATTTTGCATTAATTCCCCCTATGCACCACTAGGAAGCTTAAATAAATATGACTTACCCAAAGTAGCTGAACTTGAACAGCGTGCTGCCTCCCTCGCACTGTGTCTGTACGAGTGTGGGAGGGGTCACCTCCGTGTAGCGTCGCGCCGCGAAGTGATCGCGAAAGGCGCGGGTGACAGCGGCACGGGCGCGGAGGACCTTCGACGTGTTCTCACCACGGATCATTATATGCCTGGTAACAAAGATTTGTCATTTAAAATTCAATAATTCTGCGTCTTCCAGTCAAATCCGATGTAGCTGAATACCAGTATTTTACATTGAGCGACTGCCACATGCTGCTGCTGGTACATGCAACAGTGGGTCTATGAGTCGCTTACATGGTGGCCTTTAGTACAATCTATAGTGTGGACCAAACATAATCAAAACCAGACAGTAAATTGGTTTTGATAGTTTTACAGGTAAAAGTAAAAAAAAAAAAAAAACTAGAATATGTTAGCGTTTTCTGTCTTTCTCTGTGAAGAGACACCGGAATAGACTCGAGATTATTATTAAATAACATGGGAGAATCGCAATCATGATAATCAGGGCAATGTCGTAGTAGACAGCCATTCTTACCTGTTGTCAAGCTGCACATCAGGCAAAGCTTCTTCGTTGAGGATGGCATCGGCGCCTCCTGGGGGTGCGAGGCCGATGAGTTCCCAGTAGTCAGCTGTCAGCTCGTGACCGCCAGGAGCCTTTTAGACAAGACACAAGCTGGTTAAATATATGTGGGGTTTAGTAGTATTTTATTTATTTATTTATAAAAACAAGTTGTTATCCTTAGGATTACACAAAGCACACTATTAGACCTCTGGGGTCTATCTTAGCATGCAGGGCTCTGGAATTTAATCATCACACTATTACTAAATTAAGGTGTAATCAAGTAGTAATGGGGGGCACCATTATTTTCGCTTAAGAATCCCATTTGTGCTTGGGGGTTCTGGCTAACATATACAGCTTAGCTCTGCCCAAAAGCTTAGAAGCTCCCTGGGGGCTTCAAAGGCTTCGCTGAGCGACCTCACTCTCACTGGGGCCGTAGATCACTACTAACATGATACTGCCTATAAACCATGGGCAAAAGCCCTGGCACATAAAACAACTTAAAAAGTGGGTCACTCAATTAATGCTGATGACCTCTGACACTCACCATCTTCCCTTCAGGCACGACTTCTAGCTGTCCATAGATGATGACAGAGGACTCGGTCGAAAGTACTAGCGCGTTGTACGTTTGACACAGCAGCCCATGTAGCACACACTGCAGGTAGCCAGAACCGTCGCGGAGAGTTAGGAAGGTGAGAGCGCGGCCTTGGCGGCGCAGGCGGTGCACCCAGCCGCGAACGCATATCCGCTTGCCACGGTGGTCGTTTGCTGAAAGTAATGCTGGTTTTAGTATTTGGGCAATCAACAATCACTGTCAAAAACTTGTCATGCTTAATTAGTTGTTTTCGACAGTTGCGATCAAAATTAAGATAAACTTGCCTTAAATAAGGGCATTTCTTTTTTTAAAGAAACATTAGTGCTATCAACAATTCAAAAAAGGGATAGCAAATCACCTATTTCTTAGGAGATTGAAAACGCATAATTAATATGGAACATACTAAGTGTCTGTGCCAAGAAAAGACAACATAATATGTTACATTTCTATTGAATTACCTTGACTCAAAAAATCAATCTGCCTAGCCTTTTCTCAACTATATTGGGGTCAGTTTCCAGTCTTACCAGATTCAGCTGAGTACCAGTGTTTTACATGGAGCGACTGCCTATCTGACCTCCACAACCCAGTAACTGGATAACACGGTACCCCTTGGCAAGACTGGTGTCAGATCTCAAGTTTCTGACTACCCGTAACGACTGTCAAAGATTTTCAGATGAAAGCTGGGACCAACGGCTTAACGTGCTTTCCGAGGCACGGAGGAAACTCGGTATGTTAAAATGGTCATCCATCCACGGACCGACCTCGTCAAGCGTTGTGTAACCTTGAAGGTCGACCCGTGCGGCTGTTATTATTTAGCCACGAGCTCCTCATTACATTTCTATTGAATTACTTTAACTATTTAGATAATACAAAGTTATGAACCGTTAACCATATTATAGTCATAATAAGAAACAATAATAAACCTCAATACATATTTGAGTTTAATGTTTCGACTTTTATAGTACATAACGCAAAATGGAAAGTCTGCGAAAGGGACATTTTGCGAAAGTGACATTTTGAGAAATGGACCTTTTGCGAAAGTGATATTTTGCAAAATGTACCTTTTGCGAAAGGGACATTTTGCGAAATGGACCTTATGCGAAAGTGACATTTTGCGAAAGGGACATTCTGCGATGAAGCCAATGATATTTGTTAGTAAACATAAGCAGGTAAACTGTTTTTACTTAGAATCTACTATCTATCAAGTGGCTTATATTCTTTATCCAACTAACAAAGATTATTGACCTGCGTTATAAAGCAGGCCTTTAATAATTTTCTATTTATCTGAAGTGCTAGATAAACAGGGAATACCAAAATTAAGTAATTTATCAGTATCACTTATTGTGTTGATTATATAGGTCACTTTCCAGTAACATCTATATTTCGCGCCAAACTTCCCTTATATAAGCCCTGAAGTTGGGTACAATGGCTGCGCAGTAATATATCTCATACAAAAACAAAGGTGCTAGCTATAGCCAAGTTTCATGCAAATCCATTTAGTTGTTAAAGCTTGATCGAACAAACATACAGTAATATGCAGTAGCTCTGCCCACGAGAATGTCGAGAATTATCCAACAGACATGATCTATGGGCATAAAAAGTATCCCATGTATGTTATGTCATCATGATATACCCATGTGCTAGATTTCTACCAAATCCATTCTGCTGTGGGGCTGTGATTGATCTATAAAAACACAGGCTTCCATATTTATATGTTTTATAAACTGTTAGAAGTATTGTACAGTTCTCGCCAAACTTCTGGGCTACAACGGCTGCACAGTACTATATCTCATACAAAAGTGGCACAGATCCGTGCCCTGAGCATCGGAAAACCAACTTCAGGGCCGCCCAGAAGTTTGACAAGAATCAGAGCTCTCTTGGTAATCTGCCACCACAATATTCCACCCAATGGCACATTACTGAAGTCATAGTGTATTTGAACAACCATATTGAATAAAACCATGAAATTTTGATGTAAAACTAATAAGATTGTAACTTAAATTACACAGTTTTTATGAAAAAGTTTCTATTTTGCCTAGTTTTTTGCTAGAGCATATTTTCTTGATACCTTGGTTCCATGTTTTATGTAAATTTATAACCATGTTGCATAAAATTGTATTTTATTAAACCATTCTAGATTTGCAAAACAGGCAGTTTATATAGTACTTGGCGGACTAGCGAGTGACAGATTAGAGAAAGAATAATGTACTTCAATATTATGAGAAAAATGTTTTCAAGGCAGTTATGTAATAGAAAGAAATTATTGCAGGCACAACACACATTTTGACCAACTAACAGGCAGATTAAATGTTATTCTAAACATTTATAAAAATATTTTGCTGTTATAGTTTATCATTGCACCATAGATATTAACTATAAAGATACTTAATATGTCTATTAGAAAGTACAGTGAGTCAGCAGGCAATACTGCATTTTGTTACATCATCTTCACTGATGTTTGATTGTACATATAGGGACTACTATGAACTGCAATATGGCAAGCTTTGGAAATTCCAATTAGTAGTTAATTTTTTGTGTACATCACAATTTATTTATATATTGCAATTTTATCTGCTTACTTAGCAAATTAATATTTTCTTTGTTTAAAAAACAATATTTTTAATTTGCCTGAGATATCCATGTTCATAGATTTACATATAAACATTTTTGGGAACTACTAAACTTTCGCCAAACTTCTGGGCCGCCCTGAAGTTGGCTTGCAAGGCATGAAACGGTGCTGTTTTTGTATGAGATTAACTACAGCGCAGCCATTGTAGCCAACTTCAGGGTGGCCAAGAAGTTTGGCAAGAACTATGCTTCAGATCATCTTCATCTTTCATGAGTAGATTGTGCAACTTTCAAAACAAGTTTTTGAGTAGTCTTATATTAAAACAAGATATAATATAGGTACTATCTCTCACATGTTTTAATATCACAAACAAAATTATGGATTAATGCAATGAGAATGAACTTTAGAGCTGGAGGCTGATTACCTAGCCACAACTTTTGTTTTCTTAGTTATTAATATCTTTGTCAGTACTAACCTTCTGAAATCTTCACGATGGTAGCCTTAGGCAGGCTAGCATCCTCTTTAATGACGACTTTCTTGGCATCGTCAAGGTTCTGTTGTCTCTTATCATTGCCTTCTTCTTCTGCCTTTGCCTTGTCTGCCGCTTTATGACCTTCCCTCACCCAGATCTTGTGAATTTTCTTCAGTTGAGATTTTGCCACAACTTCGTACACCTTCGACTCTTCTTTACCATCTACGTAGATTGTAGGGAATGGTTCCTTGCCAGCATGGCGCATAGCCTGCAACACGGTCTTGAACGGCTTCGCTTCAGTTCCATCACCAGTGTCATCACTGCCGTTCTTATCCGAGGTGTATATCTCACCTAAAAATTACAATATGTTGCATACGTGTGCGCATAGGTTATAACATAAATATGGAATAGCTAAGATAAAACTTACCTATTGAAAGGTTTTCCATTTTAACTATTTTTAATTACCGTCGAACGAAAATTCACTTGGATATTGATTGACAAACAATACTTTTCTGCACAGGACACGAGAACTGATTTTCAAGTTCTCTCGACTCGCACGTCATCTACCTACCGGTCCGATACTATACACATGCGCACGATATCAGGGTTGCTAGCGCTGAAGTAAAATTTCCCTAATAAAACTATAGCCTGAACATTAGCGGTTTTTTGTTTTCTTTATATTATTGGTATACCTGGGTGACCGAGCTCTGCTCGGGTGAAAATAAAGAAAACGACGTTTTCTAAAAATTAATTATGGCTAGATCGATTTATCGCCCCCGAAACCCCCTGCATACTAAATTTCATGAAAATCGTTGGAGCCGTTTCCGAGATTCAGTCAGATTATATATTTATATATGTTTACAAGAATTGCTCGTTTAAAGGTATTAGATATAGAATATTATAGGTTGCCCATTTTTACTGAAAGAGATGGTGTTCATTAATTACCTTCGTCTAAAAGTTATAAAATAACGTTTCTTTTTTAATTTATAAAAAATACGATATTTTATACGTTTTTATTGTCTTTACTGTCTTTTAACGACCTCGTGGCTAAATAATAACAGCCACACGGGTAAATCTTCGAGTTTTAAAGGGATTGCTGGGGGTGATCCGTGGATAGGTGACCATTCCTGACATACCAGGATCTCTGGCCATAACGCGTCTTTTGAACGCCGTTTGTGCGTAAGCTATTGTTTATCTATTGTGTCTGCTTAAGCACGCTAAGCCTTTGGTCCCAGCTGTCGCATGTTGATCTGATGCCAGTCTTGCCATGGGGTATCGTGTTACCCAGTTACCGGATTGCGTAGGTCAAATAGGCAGTCGCGTCCATGAAAATTACCTACTGGTTACCAGCTGAATCCGGTTAGACTGGAAGACTAACCCAATAAAAATTTCGAAAAGCTATGGTATTTTACTTATGTAGGGCATCCACATTTCGGGAAAAACCTTTTTACTTGGTAACATTTGTTGTTTGTTGACATCAGTTGACATTGACAGTCACTGCTCCAGAAGTTTGATGTTTCTGGTTCTTCTTGGCCAATGGCTAGAATTTATCTTTTATTCTAATGTTGTCAGTGGAAAAATAATAATTTAATATGAAAATTATACATAATATTTGGAAGAAGATATTATAATAGAGATGAATTTAAATTATTTATTATGTACAATATGGTTTTTATTCACGTGAACGCGATAAAATAAAAATTATACGGTAGGGACACCAACATGTTAGAAACGAAGTTCCTCACGCCTTTTCTTTAATTCCGAATCCGAATGTAATTTGATTTCAAATAAGTAGAATTGAATTGATATTTTGGGTAGATGGCTAATTTTGACATCTTATATTTTATTATACAAAAAAAGTCTAAGAAAATTGTTATAAATAGGTATTGGTGAACGATTATATTTATCGGGAATATAACTACTCTGACCATCAGATAAAAATCACATTTATATAATTATCATGTGATTTATGTGATTTTATATCTATTTATATCAGTTAACATGACGGCCAGCTCTTGACGATAATATCCGATCGGAACCGAACGTCTTGTTACGTGACAATTTCTACCAGGCAACTCCTACCGCAAGTCGCGTAAGGAACTTTGTTTTAATAAAAAAGCCAAATGGCAATCAGACCAACGTGACTATGGGTAGTTGTGGGTAATTGTCAGGGGGCCTACAATGAGATATAGGGCTAGAATGAATTTGTACGAGACAGATGTATCTGATTGGATACATCTGTCCCTTACGCACAGTGGAAATAATCTTCCTCTCATAGCTCATGGGATGGCCTCAGGAAAGTATTCAGGCAAACGCGGTCACTGTTATAAGCTATTGAAAATGTTTCAAATTAATTTCAGTATTTTACTGTTAAATAATAATTAAGAACGACAAATAAAAAAATAACTCCAAAATTCAATAAACCTAAAAAGACTTAAACAAGAAGAAAATCATGCTGTGCAGTCGGAGGATACATAATCACGAGCTGACTGACCAAAAAAAAGAAATCTAAACATAGTATGGGGGCCGAGTCACTCACCTCCGTCTAAATAGTAATAATATTAGGCTTATGTTTAAATAACCACCAGATCTAGTAAAATGTAACGGCAAAAAATCACTTTTTATTGCCAAAAATGGTAAAACATCATCAAAATTAAATCCCCATTTTAGCGTGAAATTAGAACAAAAAAAAAATACAACTTGTGATTCTTGTTATAGCAACCAACTCCAAATTATCTAGTTTAATCCAAAAATAGTGAATGACCACAAAAAAAAATAACAGTATTTTAATATAAAATGACATTTAAATATGTAACATTTTCATCTATTATACCTACTTCTATACTAATATTATAAATGTGAATGTAAGTTTGTTTGTTACGCTTTCACGCAAAAACTACTGAACCGATCATCATGAAACTTTGTACATATATTCTTGGAGGTATTAGAAGTAACATAGGATACTTTTTATTAATCTTTTTTTTTAAAGGCTTCACTGCGAGCGAAGCCGCGGGTTAAAGCTAGTATCCTATAAACAAAAATTATTCCAAAAAAATCATTATATACCTAATAAAAAACTTTTTTTTAAAAATACTACCAACTTGTGAAAACTAGTGAAAAATAACTTTATTTTTGGAAGTCGGTGTCCCAAGCGCCTATAATCAATAAAAAAAAACAGCTCGTATGATTAAAATAAAACTTTCATTAAAATTTAAACAAACTTAAAAAATCAGACTCTGTGTAATTAATATTTATGTTAATCATTTGAAAATTTATTAAATTCTCTAAGAATCAGTCTTCTCAATAAGTATTTTAAAAGTCTTTTAAACTCGGACCCCTTCCGAATCTGATGAGTCAACTTATTTACTTATTAGTTAACTTATTTAGTAGTTATGCCTTAATCTAAATTTATTCAAGTTAATGCTTGATTTATTAAGCATTTAAATATAAGCATTATGTTTAAGATTCGGTTTATAATCTAAAGAAATTTAACTTTCTATTTTCTTAAGTGTAGACAAATGTCTAATCAAGTTAAGATTTACTACAAAAAGGGAGCACTGCTCTTTTGATTCGGGCTAGTGTTATATCAAGTACCAAGCCGTTGTTTAAGTGTAGGCAAGTACCTAACTAAGTTAAATATTCCAACCGAAGAGGAATCACCGCCTTTTCAATTCGGGTTTGTGCCTTAATAAGTCCCAAGTTGTTGTTTAAATATAGACAAATACCTAATCAAGTTAATGTTTCCAACAAAAAGGAAACACTGCCTTCTTAATTCGGGTTAGCGTTATATCAAGTACCAAGCCGTTGTTTAAATGTAGGCAAGTATCTAATTATGTTAAATATTCCAACGGAAGAGGAATCACCTCCTTATTAATTCGGCAAGTGTCATATTAAGTACCTAGTTGTTGTTTAAGTGCAGGTAAATGTCTACTTTAGTTAAGATTTATAATCAGAATACTACTAAGTTTTTGCATCATTGTGTTTCCTTTCATCCTTCCATACACACATCTGTTACATTGGCCACCATTTCTTTATTAAATATTTACACTTCCATTGTCAAGTTTCGTATATTATTTGGATTATATATATTGTAATTCATAATTATTTATTGTACATATACAGAAATACAACTTGATTGATTATGAAGTTGATGTACAAAGGCGAGCTTAACTCTAAGAAGAGTTTTCTACCATACCGTATTCTATATATATTGAATTAATTAACACAACAATGATTACAACTAGCAGTCTTTATATTTTAAGCTTAATGTATGTGAATTAATTGAGGACCATTGTCCACATAGACAAATTTATGTATTCCGTGTACAAGAAACACTTTTCATCCAGTACTCTAACTTTAGCAGTGCCTGTTGCATTCCGTATGGGAAGCAACATTACATATTAACTAAAATAATCAGAACATACTCATAAATTTGTGTTTCTTTTAGTAGACTCATGAAAAGATCCTATTGAGACGCAACAAATTGCTTCAAATAGTTATGAGTTTTATTTATTCCGAGATTGGGCGCCTGTGGGATCATCATGAAATAGTTTTAATAGAGGTCCCACACTTCTCTTGGTATTATTTGTTTCCGAGAGAATGGAAAAATTAAGATAAATTTATTTTTAGTTTCATTAAGTGTACCTAGTATTAAACATTCGAGAAATTCTCATTAAGTAATATTGAAAGCGAGCTAAGATAAGTCTAATTTTAACAGTATCTCCTGCATAGACGTGCGCTGATGAAAAAATCATCAGCGGCGGCGGCGTGTTTTCGGCGTGATTTCGGCGCGGAGAATTTTAATAAAACTATCTAGATTGTCGAATTGTTTCTATTATATAACCTGATACAATTAAAAAAATCAAGTACAATTAAAACAATCACATTTCAATCAGTCATAGTATCTTAAATTAACCAACAAAAGACAATTACAGCAAAATAAAAGTATTTTTAATTCACGGCTGCCTTGCAATAGCTGTAATTGTCGGGAATATAAATATAATTTTGTCGATCCCTGCCAGACTTAAACAAGACTTTTTTGACGTCAAACCGGCAATAGAAAACACCCGCTCGCTAGGCGTGCTTGTAGCAGGCAAGCCTTCGCTAATTTGTATAGCAACGGAAATACTGTTCGCCTATCTTGCCAGTACTTAAACACATATCCATGTGTTAAATCACTGACATTACAAGAAACTGAATATTTCAGGCATTCTTTTGCAATAAATTCTTGTCCATCATTATCATCATCGAATTCAGACGCATGTTTTTCAACTAGTTTGGTAATAAAAGAACTAGTATCTTTGTCACCTGTATTTGAATTACTGTAGAAGCTGGCTTGAGTATCTAGTTCACTCGGTAGCACTATTGCTTTGAAAAGCTGACTTAAAAATCCACTGTTGTCGTATGGTTACTTTCCATGTAATGGTCTATTTCCTGTAATTTGGCAAATCGGCATTCAAGCTAACCAGCTGCTACAAAAATGTTGGTAACTGTAAATCTATGATTGAGCATTGCTGCCATATTTCTTTTCATCTGTAACATTACTAACTTTTATCATCATTCAGATCTGAATACTAAGGCGAAGTTTATCGAGCATCTCGAAGGCTTTTGACAGGGTCTGGCACGAAAGCCTTATTTGTAAGCTTTCTTCATTCAGTGTACCCAGTTGGCTATGCGATTAGATTGCAGATTACCTGAGCGACCGGTCTATACGAGTCGTTATTGATGACCACTCGTCTGACCAACTGGATATCAACGCCGGGGTCCCTGAGGGAATCGGAGGTGATATTGGCATTCTCAGCAACGTCGTTCTTGCTACGCATAAACGATCTGCTAAAAACCTTTGGGTATGCAGACGAAAGCACTGTTGCTGAGAGATACGTATCCGACGCGCGCTATTGGGCCTCAGATTCAGGCTCTCCGGGAGGCGATGGTTGGGCGATTGAATCTGTCCTTGAAGGCAGTCTCCGAATGAGGCGATGCCAACATTGTCAGGTTCAATGCTACTAAGACCCAGGCGTGACTTTCTCCGCTAAATTCCATCCGGCTCCTTCTTTCCGAGGTGTGACCGTGCCGATAACGGACCATCTTAAGCTTCAACTTGGCTTTACGATGACATAGACCCTCAATTTTGGTAATTTCATAGAGGTAAAAGCTCAGCTAGCTGCGAAAACGTTGGGGATCCTTGTAAAGGTGAGACAGTACTTCACGCCAGAACAGTTGTTCAACTTGTATTAAAGCGCAAGTTCGATCATACATGAGTAACTGCTCTTCTCATCTCTGGGACGGATCTGCAAAGTATCAGCTGGATGCACTAGAGTCGATTGAAAAACGGACCAAGGGGCTCATCGGTAATGAGATACTGGTCGAGTCAAGGCTCCAGAGCCTTGAACATCGGAGCTGTGTTGCCAGCTTGTCGGTTTTTTACCGGTTACATATCGGGAAGTGTGCGATGGATTTGCACGAACTAATTCCTCCTAACCCGTTCCATCATCGGACTACAATACGTACGGCGACGCGTCATCGGTACATGGTGGACATCCCACCCATACGCATCAAACGTTTTGGGAATACTTTAACTATGCGTAAAGCTAAGAAGTGGAATTCCCTGCCGGAGTCTGTTTTTCCTGAAAGCTACAACCTGGGAGTCTTTATTTCAGGGGTCTTCAACCTTTTTGAAGTCAAGGGCCGAGAATTCTTTGATTTTGGATAAACGACCGCAGCACAAGGAAAAAAACCCATTATATTATTAAGAAATAAAAAAAACTGTAATCATTGAAGTCTTTTTACTACGAAATTTGACAAACAGACGACCACCATAATATCTGGAATTATAGTGGTCGTTGCAATTTTCAAACTGTTCTCAAGATGAACATCGATGGTTCTGGTTCTAGCCTTGGACTTCACAGTTTTCATTCGAGAAAATAACTGCTCGCATAGATATGTGGAGCCAAAAAATATGTGATTATCTATATAGTGCATGATCTCAGATTTTAGGGAAATCTGAATTAGGGATGTATTTTTAATAAAACTCGTGCAAACCTAAATTATATATATATATATATATATATATATTTCTCTTTCGAAATATAGTTGCACTGTCACTCACTGTCATTAGCACGTTTTAACATTTTCCCTCTGCTGAGCAAACGATCATCAAAGAAATAAGTTATATCACCATATTCCACATTAATTTATTTTAAGAATCCTCAAAATTGCCTGAGCCCCGTCGGTTTTGGCCCCGAGATTTGATGAAGCTAACAGTTTTTACCACAACCCTCATGACACCTTGAATATTAACAGACTTTGCACATACATTTTCTTGACGGATGATGCAGTGGTATTGTACGAAGGAGCTTGTATATAGGAGATTGTACATCGGGCTTATTTTTCTTCAATAAAGCAACAAACCTTTCATTTTTGCCAATCACGGACGGTGCGCCGTCTGTGGAGGTCCCAGTCAAATTTGATAATTTGAGATAATATCTATTTATGACGGTATTAAACGATTCCAACAAATCGTATACTCTTGTGCTGACTCTCCTAAAACTAAGTTCTTAAACACCTCACTCCGATTTTACGCCGGTACGAAAATCGGCGCACTCCTGAAGCCTACTCTTTATTTAAAGGAGACAGCTGAGTAATATGTTCCGAACACAAGTGTACCTCATCAGTCATCGCTGGTGCTGGATAATCCATCTGTTTGATGCTGCCATTCCGATACAGACCACACAGAGAACGATACTGCTTGCGAAGTACGTCCCTGGTTGCTTTAACATTTGTTGAAATATTAAAATATTTAAGCATCATGTATAAATTCTTCTTTACGAAGATAGTCAAACCAAGTTGGGTTATGCATGTTGAACAAAACAATTATTTTTGTTTTATATATTTAAATCTAATTAACAGATACAATAACTTTGTTAAATTAAAGTATTTTATATTTTTACATTCACTAGTGAAAAGGTTTTATAGTTAAATATTTTAACATGCGACTATAACCCCACTTTTAAATTTTATATAATGTGTTGCTTTTCTGTTTAAACTAAGCAATCTTTAAGTTAACCTATAGTTAAGTTCTTAAGTAATTATGATAATAATAATAGCAAATCAAGTATCTTGACTTGGCTCGCGAGGTTGTCGACATGTGGGATGTGGACACAGCGATCATTGTACCGATAGTCGTGTCGGCCAATGGCTTAATAGCCACGAGCCTCGACCAACACCTCAGGAGGCTCTCGTTAGGCGGCTGGGTCAAGGGCCTGATCCAGAAAGCAGTACTGCTGGACACGGCTCGTATTGTTAGGAGGTTCCTTTCTCTGGAGCCCTGACCGCCGGTAGCTTGGACCCTGTTCTCGATACGGTGGGCCTCTATTTTTTATATTTTTAAATGTTTTTTGTATGTTTTATAAAAATATTTAAAAATGTATTTAATAAGAAAATAGTGAAATAAAGGACATAATAATAATAAAGTAACCTGACTGCGTACCGTGGTCGAATGCTCTCTCTGTTTCAGGTGCTTGAGCCAGCTGTCAACGTGTCGGCCCAACGTCTATCGGATCAGGTGCGGGTCATCCAACGTAACCGTATGTTGGATGACGCTGTACTTGATAGACTGCGTGAGGAATCACGGAGTAGCCGTGTCTCGCCTGCCTTGCCACCGGCCGCGGTGCAGCCCAGTGTTTCACCGCGATCCGACCGTGTTGGAGAGGATGACGACGACGGGGCTATATCCGTGAGTACCCAATGCAATGCACGATTGAGGAGCGCTTTGGAGTGTGCATTCCGGGAGTATCGTTGCACACCGCCTGAGCTTAGACCTCGTTTACCTCGTTTGCCTATGCATAAAAAAAATAGGGCGCTGGTGTGTGCTCTAGATTCGCAGCTATCAAATGTTTTTGATAGCAGCAAAGACCTTACCGATACCCATTCGTTCTTGTATTGTGCGGCTGCAGCGGCATGTCGTGTAGCTAATGTCAAGTTTCCCAAAACTGACAGAGCTACACGACTAGCTATACCAGCTTGGCAGTGCAGGATTGAGCGTCGTATCGGTGAGGCTAGAGCACTCATCGGCAAGCTTATCTGCTTTAGGGAGGGCAACACTCGCCCTAGAGTGATGCGCTTTGTGAGGCGGGCGTTCTCGGGGACTGATATCAGTTCTCGAGATTATATGTCCCGCGTCGCAGAGCGTATCGACTTCCTGAAGCAGAAGATCTATGCATGGGCAAACCGTATTCGTCGGTACAAGCGGCGAGTGGAGCGATACACTCAGAACCGCACTTTCCAGAGTAACGAAAGGTGGGTTTATAGGGCTTGGGAGCGACCCGATCAAGGTGTGACTGATACGCACCTACCGGATAATGACGCCATGTGTTCGTTCTGGCGCGATATCTGGTCGGTGCCTGTCAGTCACACCGAGGGTGACTGGACTCGGGAGGTCGAGCAAGCGTGCGATCCGATACCACAAATGGGGGCAATTACCATCAGCCCCCAAGATGTAGCTCGTGCAGTCCGTCCGTTGCCCAACTGGAAATCTCCAGGGCCAGACGGACTGCAAAACTTTTGGATTAAATGGTTCGAAAGATCGCACGCTCGTTTGGCATCTCAGTTCCAGTCCGCCTTGGAGTCAGGGTTGCTGCCCCAGTTCCTAACGACAGGAATAACCCACCTGCTCTATAAATCGGATAGTACTGCGGATCCCAAAAATTATAGACCGATAACGTGTTTACCGACGGTCTATAAAGTCCTTACATCCATTCTGAAAGCGAAAATTAATCAACATATTGACAATAACGCCATCTTGTCTGCTTCTCAGAATGGATGTAGGAACGGGTCCCGCGGTACTAAGGAGCTGCTCCTCATCGACATTGCCATTAGCCAACAGGTTCGCCGTTCCCACAAGGATCTGGCGACATGTTGGATAGATTACAAGAAGGCCTATGACTCAGTGCCACATACATGGCTCATGAGGGTCCTGGCGTTGTATAAAATTGATGCAACTCTGCGCACCTTCCTGACGTCATGTATGGGGCAATGGAGGACGGTCTTTCACTATCCAGGATGTCGACAGATTCAGGAAAACAGCGAACCTATTAGGATCGAGCGCGGAATTTTTCAGGGCGACAGTCTGAGTCCTCTGTGGTTTTGTTTAGCCCTGAACCCTCTCAGTACACTACTGGAGGGTTCAGGCCTGGGCTATCGGTTGAGGAGAGGTGGTCAGGTCATATCACACCTCCTTTACATGGATGATCTGAAGCTCTTTGCCCGCAACAACTTGCAACTGATGAAGCTACTGAAGGTAACAGAAACCTTTAGTGACGCCATCAGGATGGAATTTGGTGTGGACAAATGTGCAGTCATGCATGTAAAGCGAGGGGAGATTATGGAATCCCTGGGAATACAACTCTCGGATTCCATACACCTTCGATCCCTTTCCTCAACCGAAACTTACAAGTATTTGGGTATGTCGGAAGCACTAGGCATCAATGCTACTGACGTGAAACAGTCGTTGAAGGAGCGCTTCTTTAGCCGCCTGAAAAAAGTACTAAATAGTCTTTTATCAGGCGGGAACAAGGTGCGCGCCTTCAACGGCTGGGTCATGTCGGTCTTGATGTATTCTTTCGGCATACTCAAATGGACTCAGACAGAACTTGACGCCCTGGATAGGAGAGTCCGCACATTGCTTACCGCAAATCGCATGCATCACCCACGTTCATCGGTTATGAGACTGTATATCCCCTATATAAATGCTAAGACCCTGCACAACCGCGAGGTATGCAGTCTTAGGGAATACTTCCAGACCGCCGACGTGGGTATGCATCGAGATGTGGTAGCGGTGGACAAGGGCCTTACCGCAATCTCCTTGGCTAACGAGAACTGGCGCAAACCTATAGTATTAGATACTAATGACCGCAGGGAGGTATGGCAGAACAAGGAGCTTCACGGACGCTTCTACCGGGTCCTACATGGGCCCGATGTAGATCTTTTAGAGTCCGTGGCCTGGCTGCGATTTGGTGACCTTTTCGGGGAAACCGAAGGTTTTGTCTTTGCGATTATGGACGAAGTTATGATGACGAACAACTACCGGAAATACATTGTGAAGGACGGCACGGTTGACATCTGTCGGGCATGTCGCCGGCCGGGAGAATCAATCCGTCACATTATCTCCGGTTGTTCTAGTCTAGCTAACGGAGACTATTTGTATAGACACAACCTTGTTGCCAGGATTATCCATCAGCAACTCGCTCTTAAATACAGTCTTGTGGAATCGGAAGTGCCTTTCTATAAGTATGTGCCCGACCCAGTTCTCGAAAATGGCAGTGTCACATTGTATTGGGATCGGTCTATCATCACTGACAGGACTATTGTTGCCAATAAGCCTGACATAGTGGTGATAGACCGACTAGAGCGTCGCGCAATGATTGTTGATATAGCGGTCCCCCATGACGAGAATCTCGTGAAGGCTGAGAGAGATAAGAAAAACAAGTATCTTGATCTGGCTCGCGAGGTTGTCGACATGTGGGATGTGAATACAGCAGTCATTGTGCCGATAGTCGTGACGGCCAATGGCATAATAGCCAAGAGCCTCGACGAACATCTGAGGAGGCTCTCGTTGGGCAGCTGGATCAAGTGCTTGATCCAGAAAGCGGTACTCTTGGACACGGCGCGCATAGTCAGGAGATTCCTCTCTCAGGAGCCCTGACCACCGGTAGCTTGGACCCTGTTCCCGATACCGGTGGGCTACTATTTTTGTATTTTTAAATGTTTTTTTATTTTATTTTTATAGAATAATATTTAAAAATATAAAAGTATGTACATAAAATAAATAAATGGAATAATAATAATAATAATAATCTGTGGCCTGACCTGTCAAGTGTGACACATAAAATTTTTATCTCCAAATTTTCCTATATATTTAAATATCATATTAACATAGAAGAATACAATAAAATTATGTACAAACTCACAAAAACAACAAGAAAAAAAAACGAAAATGAAAAAAAGCTATAATGTGTACATAACCGAATAAAAACAACAAGATGAAAATATTTTTGACATGCTGAGGTGAAAACAATATGATCACAAGAAGCCAGGCCCGAACATTAGCCACACACCCAACATCTTCGGGTTCGTCGCTCAGCTCCGGCTCGCAGCCGCCGGGACCTCCGTCAACCTTGAGTCAAGCGATCCCGGACGCTGCAGTTGCGTCGAGCTCGAGCGACGAATACTTCTCTCCGCCGACGACACCACCACCTGCACGTCGACGGGGAAGACGCCGGCCGCCAGACAGCTTGGGACCTCGAGGCCCATCGGCCTCTGACAGGCTACCGGTTGAGGAGGGGTGGTCAGGTTATATCTCACCTCCTTTACATGGATGACCTGAAGCTCTTTGCCCACAGCAATCTTCAGCTTATGGAGCTACTGAAGGTAACTGAAACTTTTAGTAGCGCCATCAGGATGGAGTTTGGTGTGGACAAATGTGCGGTCATGCATGTAAAGCGAGGGGAGATTATGGAATCCGTGGGTATTCAACTCGCGGATTCAATAAACCTGAGATCCCTCTCTCCAAACGAAACCTATAAGTATTTGGGTATGTCGGAAGCGTTAGGTATCAGCACTATTGACATGAAGCAATCGCTGAGGGAACGCTTCTTTGGCCGCCTGAAGAAGGTATTAAATAGCCTTCTTTCGGGCGGAAACAAGGTGCGTGCCTTCAACGGTTGGGTCATGCCGGTATTGATGTACTCTTTCGGCATACTCAAATGGACTCAAACGGAACTTGACGCCCTGGATAGGCGGGTCCGTACATTGCTGACTGCATATCGAATGCATCACCCACGATCGTAGTGCTTGACGCTAACGACCGCAGGGAGGTATGGCAGAGTAAGGAGCTTCACGGACGCTTTTTCCGGGCCCTACATGGGTCCGATGTAGATCAGTCAGCGTCCGTAGCCTGGCTGCGTTTCGGTGACCTCTTTGGGGAGACCGAAGGTTTTACCTGTGCAATTATGGAAGAAGTTATCATGACGAATAACTACCGGAGATTTATTGTGAAGGATGGCACGGTTGACATCTGTCGGGCATGTCACCGCCCGGGTGAATCGATCCGCCACATTATCTCTGGTTGTTCTCGTCTAGCTAACGAAGAGTACTTGCATAGGCACAACCTTGTAGCCAGGATTATCCACCAGCAACTTGCTCTGAAATACACTCTCGTGGCATCGGAGGAACCGTACTACAGGTATGTGCCCGACCCAGTTCTCGAAAATGGCAATATCACATTGTACTGGGATCGGTCCATCATCACAGACAGGACTATTGTAGCCAATAAGCCTGATATTGTGGTGGTGGACCGAATCGAGAGGCGTGCAATGATTGTTGACATCACCGTCCCGCATGACGGGAACCTCGTGAAAGCCGAGAAAGACAAGCAAATCAAGTATCTTGACTTGGCTCGCGAGGTTGTCGACATGTGGGATGTGGACACAGCAATTATTGTACCGATTGTCGTTTCGGCCAATGGTTTAATAGCTACGAGCCTCGACCAACACCTTAGGAGGCTCTCGTTAGGCGGCTGGGTCAAGGGCCTGATCCAGAAAGCAGTACTGCTGGACACGGCTCGTATTGTTAGGAGGTTCCTCTCTCTGGAGCCCTGACCGCCGGTAGCTTGGACCCTGTTCCCGATACCGGTGGGCCTCTATTTTTTATATTTTTAAATGATTTTTTTTTGTTTTTGTATTTTATAAAAATATTTAAAAATGTATTAAATAAGAAATAAGTTTAATAAAGGACATAATAATTTCTTTATTTGTATAGAATGCAGGTATTACAATAATGGTGTTAGTTATAGATATATTCCCAGTACATTCTGCCTGTTGGCATACAAAAATATTGTGGTTAACATACACATAATTAAAAAACTAGGTAATTAAATTCAAAATGAGATCATGAATCAGATAATTCTAAAATTATTTACATAATAATTAATTCACATAATAAAAGATATAAAGTGAAGCTTTTAGTACAATTCATCATTTATAAAATCGGTAACAGAGTAATAACATTTCTCCGTCAGCAACGAGGATAGGAGTTTTTTGAATTTTGTTAAGGGCTGATCCTTAATACAGTTTGGCAATTTGTTAAATATAACAGGTGCCATACCAATAATGTTTTTTTTAAGCAAAGCAGTGTTATATCTACCAGTACACAATAGACTCTGATATTTCGATCTCAGAGCAGTATTTCGCATCCTCGTATCATTCAAAGCGGGAAATAGATGCTTGTTAGTTTTAACGAATATAGCTACTTCGAGAATGTATATACTAGGAAAAGTAAGTATTTTGTGTTTCTTGAAAAAGGGAATGCAACTATCTGTAACCTTGAGATCAAAAATGGATCTTATGCACCGTTTTTGGGCTTTAAATATAGACTCCCTCTCGGAACAATTACCCCAGAATATTACACCAAACCTTAGAATAGAGACCACCAAACCGTGATATGCAACCATTAATGTATCCACGCCAACCTTCTTGGACAGATTATAAAGAGCATACGCAGACGTGCTTAATTTTTTGCAAACTTGTTCAGCCTGCGGTTTCCAAGACTGTCAATCAATATACCCAAGAATTTAGCCACGTTAACGCTATCAATAGTTTGTCCTTTATAATTAATTTTTAGGTTTAAAGGAAGAATTTTTTGATAGAAATGCATTATGTTTGTTTTATTGAAGTTTATGATTAGATTATTGTCGTTGAGTCAGTTTATTATTAATTTTAGAGAATTATTTATTTCACTTTCATAAAGCTCTTTGTTGACGCAGTCTATTAGGATTGTACTATCATCGGCAAATAACACACAAGGGTATGGGATGTGTCGGGGTAGATCATTTATATACAGCAAGAATAATAATGGTCCAAGAACGCTGCCCTGCGGAACGCCTTGTTTAATTTCCCTAGGACCAGATAAATATTTGACCTCACGTTTTGATTTGACGCATATTTTGGAGATTTCTGTATATTGAAGACGTCCACTTAGATACGATTTTATTAGACGTAGAGCATTGCCTCGTATACCGTAAGCATCAAGTTTGGCCAAAAGCGTTTCATGGTTCACGTAATCAAAGGCTTTTGTCATATCGGTAAAAATGGTTTTCGTAAAAATAAAAATATTTATGTTTTTATTTTTACGAAAACCTTTTTGTTCCTCACATAATATATAGTATTTTGATAGAAATGAATAAAATGACTCATAAATTACTTTTTCGATTATTTTGGAAATTACGGGGATTAAAGCTATTGGTCTATAGTTAGCCATGTCTTCTTTATTGTTCTTCCTATGAAGTGGTTTAACTATTGTGGTTTTTAGACTATCGGGAAATGTTCAAGCGGATATGCTTGTGTTAATAATGTGGCTTAGAGGGTTAGCTATAGTAGAACAGACAAATTTTATAACGTTTGTTGAAATACCGTCATATCCGTAACTCTTCTTGTTCTTTAATGATTTGATCACCCTTATAATGTCTTGAGGGACAACAGGGCCCATAAAAATAGAATGAGGGTTATACGTTACTCTTAGAGTATTTTTAGTTGTGTTCAGGGGTGGTTCTGAGATCTGATCAATAAAGAAATCGTTGAATGATTGAGCTATTTCACTAGGGCCAGTTAATATTAAATCATGTTTTTTTTATCCTTGCTATGGGTTCATTTATAGATTTTGTATTATTTATTATTTGCCAGGATGTTTTAGATTTGTTTTTGGAATTTTTAATTAGAAAATTGTTCTGTGCTTTCTGTGTCAGTTTGACAATTTTTTTAAATTTTTTTGAGTACTCTTTAAATGTCGTTTTATTTTCACTAGTAGGATTAAGTCTTTGTTTCCAGAGTAATTGACGTTGCTTTTTGCTGCAGATTCTAATACCTCTAGATATCCATTTGATCTTTTTTTCAGATCTTAATATGACTGTTTTGAAGGGCAAGCAGAGTTCATACAGGAGTTGAAATATTTAAGTTATCATAGGCTTCATTTGGATCCTCTGTGCTATATATATCTGAAAACGATAAATTTTGGAGATGATTTTTAAAGATAATTAAATTTTCTTCAGATATGTCTCGCCTTGATGTCTTCCATGTTTTAACTTGACTGAACTTACTAACTTTAATTGTAAATATTTGAGCCGTATGATCGGATAATCCGAAGCTGCCAAAGTGAAATAATAATTTCAATTTGGCAGCTTTGTTTTGAATTGTGCGCAAAATTATCTAAGCAAGTTTTACTACGAAATCTGGTCGGTCTATTTATTTCTAGCTTCAAATCGTAGTTCATAAGAAAATATTCAAAATCCATGCTAATTCTATTCCTTTTCAGAATATCTATGTTAAAATCGCCGCACATAATAATTTTTTTGTTTGGTTTAGAATTTTTTTTAAGTATTATATCTAGGTTTTCATAGAACTGGTGTAGATTTGTGATTTTTGGTGGTCTATACACACAAAGAATTGTTAGTTTTTGTGAAGGTAATTCAATTGCACAACATTCTATAATTCCCGTTACCGAATATCTCATAATGTCATGAAGTTCTTTAAATTCGATGCCTTTTTTAACTAGGATACAGGCTCCACCGCGCTTAATGTTTTGTCTAGAATAACATGCCGCTAGTTTATAATTTGGTATATGTAAAAGTTTCTCTTGGCCAGACATTATGAAATGTTCGGTTATACATATAACATCTAAGTTAATTTGTTTACATAACAATTCCAGTATATAAATAACCAGTAAGTCGGCCTTGCTTAAGAGACCGGCAATATTTTGATGCATTATATTCATATGATTAGAGAAAAAAATCGCATCGTGGAGACGACATGCTTGTTTGGTTGTCAGCTATATTTTCTTGTTGAGAAAATGAATTATAATCAGCTATAGTTAAAGACAGATTATAAAACACATTTCGCATACCACGATCGTTTATTTTCCTACTGAACTTAGAGAACATTGTAAAATCGTAACACAAGTCTAAATTTGAGTCAAACGCCGTTGCATAGTTGTACGTCTGCAAGTCTAAATGAAGTAGATTATTAAAGGTTTCTATGCGCCAGTTAAACAATATTGAATTATCACTTAATTTGAAGGTAGGAACACATAATATTATGATATTCGTGTGCTGTATTTTCTGCAATTTTCTCTCAGTTTTATTATTATATCCACATAGTTTTCTGTTTTATGAAAGTCTTTTTCTCCAATTAAAATAATGCAGAAATCATTCATCGTATATTCTATTAATTTCTTCTCCAAGTTGTTGATAAGCTGCTCCGTGCCACAATTTGGAGAAACATAATGACAAATACAATGACATATTTAAATTGACAAACGATTAACGAAAAGGACTTTGTAAATCAAACAGTTTTCCTGGGAATCACTCTAGACGACAAATTGCAATGGGGTCCTGACATAACATCTTTTGCGGGTCGGCTAAGCTCAGCCGCTTATGCTGTTAGAAAGATAAGACAGTTAACGGATGTAGAAACCGCACGTTTGGTCTATTTTAGTTACTTTCACAGCATTATGTCATACGGTATTTTACTGTGGGGTCGAGCGGCTGACATTGAATCCATATTTATATTGCAAAAGAGAGCTGTCAGAGCCATATATAAGTTAAGTCATCGAGACTCTCTTAGGGAACTATTTAAAAATATTAATATTATGACAGTTTCTTGCAATCCATTTATGAAAATATTATGTATGTAAGGAAAAATATACATCTCTTTAGTAAAGTCAGTGATAGACACAATTAGAATACGAGAAATAAAGATAAGTTAGATCAACCATCTTATAGACTAGCTAAAGTGCACTCATCTTTCATGGGGTACTGTGTTAAATTCTATAACAAAATACCTTGTGATATATTAAAACTAAATGAAAGTAAATTTCAAAATTAAGTTAAAAGCACACTTTTTAAACAAGCATATTACAAATTAGATGATTATATTCAAGATAAGAATGCTTGGCAACATGCTGGTCTTGCTCCATTCGGCAATCTTTAGCATAGAAAAAATCAAATTTGTTAATTTATATTCCTATTCATAGTCTGAACTCATCTAATAGTAGGTTCACGCCGCAGGGTAACCAGCCCCATAAGGGAGGTCTGAAATCTTTTAATAGTAGGACCACGCCGCAGGGTAACCAGCCCCATAAGGTAGGTCTGAACTCTTTTAATAGTAGGTACACGCCGCAGGGTAACCAGCTCCATAAGGAAGGTCTGAACTCTTTTAATAGAAGGACGACGCCGCATGGTAACTAGCTCCATAAGGAAGGTCTGAACTCTTTTAATAGAAGGACCACGCCGCATGGTAACCAGCCCATAAGGAAGGTCTGGACTCTTCTAATAGTAGGTAGGTAGGTCTGAACCAACAATCCAATTGTAAATCTGAAAAAGAACTTGAAATTTATGAAATCCTTACCCGTGAAAGATATGTAAATAAAAATCCATATACCTTCTTGATAGATTCTGGAGCAACACTTTGTGTCTTGAAAAGAAGAAGTTATAACAAGTACTCTGCAATTAGCAGATAATGACGTTGCAATTAAAGGGATAGATACAAAAAATAAAACTATGAAAAATCTAAGAAGTTTTAAACTACAATTACAGTTCAATAAAAAAAAAAAAACTATAACTTATCCTTTTCAAATATTTAAAGATATAAACCTACCTTATGATGGTAAAATAGGTATTGTGTAAGTAATATGACACTTATGTTCACAAAACATAAGTGTCGCATTAATTATCAGACCGACTTCTTTAGAAATAAATAATTATAATATTAAATTATCCTTCGATGAACCAACATATGTCATTGAACCTCGTACCGAAACGATAATAGAGTGTTCAGTGAAAAACCTGAATTGAAAGAGGGAATGATATTAGATCATCATATTTCCGATTCTCTTCTTATATCAAATTGCCTAGTTAAAGTAAAAGACAATCACAGAATTAATTTGACAATTGTAAATGTATCTGAAAAACCAGTGCACTTAAATGCTAACCTTATGCTTACTTTAAGTCCACTTGACCTTACTCAATGTAATGAATAACATAATGGATTTGTTAACAGCCTTGAAAGATCCCGGCGACTATCCGAATTCCTGCGAACATCTCATTTAAATGAGGAAGAATTACATTATCTTAGTGAAATCTGTCATCAGTACTCTGATATATTTCATCTACCAGGAGACCAAATAACCTGTCCAGATGTAATTCAACACGAAATAGAAACTAATTCCTCACAACCAATTAATGTAAAATCGTATCGATTTCCAGAAATACACAAAGAAGAGGTACCAAAATCAGCAAATTATTAAACCATCAAAATCCCCATGGTCATCCTCTATTTGGATAGTGCCCAAAAAGGATGATTCCACCGGTCATAAGAGGTGGAGAATAGTAATTGATTATAAGAAAATAAATGATATTACTATTGGTGAAAATTATCCAATTCCCCAAATTAATGAGATCTTAGACCAATTAGGCCATAGTAAATACTTTACAATTCTGAACCTAGATTCCGGTTTTCACCAAATCCAAATGTCTTCAGAAGACGCACCAAAAACCGCATTCAGTGTACCCCAAGGACACTGAATTCAAGCGGATGCCGTTTGGTTTAAAAAATGCACCCACAACTTTCCAGAGAACAATGAACACTGTTTTGTCTAGATTATAGGATTTACATTGCTTCTTGTATCTAGATGATATCGTCATATTTTCACATGATTTATCTTCACATATAAAAAAACTTATTCTTGTCTTTTAAAATTTGAAAGATTTCCACCTTAAACTTCAGCCGGGCAAATGTGATTTCCTGTAGAAAGAAGTCGCCTACTTAGGCCATGTTATAAGTAGTGAAGGCGTTAGACCCAATCCTAACATCTGTTGTAGATTTTCTAGTACCAAAATGCGCTAAAGACATAAAACCGTTTTGAGGTTTAGCGTCATATTATAGAAGATTTATAGCAGAATTCTCAAATTATGCTAAGTTCCTGATTACCCTTCTAAAAAAGAATATTCCATTTAACTGGACCAATAATCAACAATTATCGTTTGAGCAATTGAAAGAAAAGTTGGTAACTGCACCAGTTCTTGATATCTGAAAAAGAGAATACTACTTATTATCTTTTATTCATTAAAGTATATCATTATGACACCACCACTTATGATAATATTATCAAAAGCCTGAAAAAATAAAGAACTACCTTTTATCTGCAAATGTAAATGAGTTCAGCATCACGGATTTCAGAAATCCATTTGATAGCCACAGTTTTAGTGATTGGTTGAATGAATTTTCAACAGCAAATTACAGCAGATAAAGCGTGCTTGACAACTTGCCACATTAATTCTCCGATAATTTAGAGCTGGGAAACTCAGGGTTAGGCTCTAACAGAATGTTAAAAAGAATCCAAGAAAAATATTATTGGCGAAGTATGCGTAGTGATATTGAAAATTATGTCCGTAAATGTGTGTCCTGCCAAGCTAATAAAGCGCTACGTCAAAGTAAACGTGCACCGATGCAGATCACTACAACGTCAACACAACCGTTCGAACCTGTTGCATTAGTCATCGTAGGTCCGCTTCCTGAAGTTGGTAACGCAAAATTAAAGTTTATTCTAACATTGCAAGACGACTTGTCAAAATATTCAGTTGCTTATCGTATTTCTAATGATACCGCAGAGGAAACCTCTGAATGTCTGATTAATTTTATCGCTTAATTCGGTATTCCAAAAATAATCCTAGCTGACCAAGCCACGAATTTTACGGCCGAGCTATTCAAACAAACTTGCACCTTTTTAAAAATTAAACAGCTCTGGTCTACCCTTTACCATCCGCAAACACATGGAGCCCTTGAAAGGAGCCACTCAACTGTAAAAGAATATCTTAAATCTTTTGTAGACGAAAATCAAACTAATTGGCCCAGATATGTTAATACAGCCCTGCTCACTTATAATACGACACGTTCACAGTTCTACAAATTTCACCCCTTAGAGTTGGTATTCGGGCATAAAGCACTCATACCTTCATCCATTTACGATGCCGCCTTAGAACCTACATACACCAATTACTTTAGGATCTTACAACAACGTCTACGAATTTCCAAAGAGAAAGCTATAGAAAATATACTGAAATCAAAAATAACGTCCAAAGCATATTACGATAAGCATACCAAACCAGTGAAGTATAAAGCAGGTGATATCACTATGATGATGTTAAACTTGCTGAAACGAATGATTAGTTTTATAACGTTATATTTAATTAGTAGATTCGTTTTATAACCTAGAATATTATTTCAGGATCGCCTCGGCGTGTATCTACGTTATAGAACCCACTTTAAAAATCTCTGATAATTATCTCTACATATTAGTCCCGATTGACATTGGGTATATACAACCTCATATAGAAAATATTAAGTCCGACTTAGGGACTGCTAGAATCCTTTGCCAACAGAATAAATTAAGTGATTTTATTTCTGTAAATAGGTTTGTACAAACACTTTTACATGTCGATCATATTTTTTAAAATTAGATGAAGTCGGCGTTTCCTGTCTGACTACACTGAGAAGAAAGGCCGAAACAAACTCAGAGGTCACAGTCTCTTTTAAAGTCCAGACAAAATCTTGGTTAGATCGTGTGAAGACCATGTAGACTAAAGTCTGAAATGGTCTTTTGAGGAAAGAACCAGCCAGATTGAGTGGACCTGTCCAGTCAGTGTACGCATTTGTCAATAACCGTGCAGATCAACTCAGGATTTAAGGAGCTCAACGATTCAACGAACAATACCAAAGAAAGGACATTCGGGTAGGCCGCATAAACTACTCAAACTGCCAGACTATGATTAAAACTAACTTAGATAAATTAAAATTTAAAAAAAAAAGTATGATCCACATAGTCTTCACATTCACAACAGTTAAAAAAAACACTTAAGTAAAATAATATAATAAATTAATAATATACTTTAAAAAGTCAATATTCTTGTCATTGCAAGAAAAAAAAAAAAAACAAAATTCACGGTGCAAAATACATAAAAATATCAAAATTTATTGGAGCAGCTCAATCCCAAGCTTCTACAATCTCAAGTTTGTTTGTCCTCAACGTAATCTTTAATTGTATAAAACGCTTTCTGGCACAACTTACGTTTAATGTTGTTTTGAATTTTTTAAGACTTAGATCTTGTACGTGGCTTCGAAGCTTATTATAAAAGCGTACACATTGACATCTAAACGAGCCACCTATTTTCTTGAGCCTTGTTGCAGGTACTACAAATTTGTGTTTGTTCCTAGTATTTATGTTATGGATGTCACTGTATTTTTTAAACAATTTTATATTTTTATGGGCATATAAAAGATTTTCATAAATATACTGGAAGGCACAGTCATTACCCTAATCTCTTTAAATTTCTCTCTGAGAGAGTGTCTCGGGCTTAAATTATAAATTGATCGAACAGCTCTTTTCTGCAAAACAAAGATAGTCTGGATGTCGGCGGCATTTCCCCACAACAGAATACCGTACGACATTACACTATGAAAATAGCTAAAATATACTAAACTGGCTGTCTCTATGTCAGTTAAATTACGCATTTTCCTAACAGCATATGCTGCGGAGCTTAGCTTTTTTGACAATTTATCTATATGTGGGCCACTGAAGCTTAGCACCCAAAGTTAAGCCTAAGAATAATGTGCTAGTATTCTGAAAGATCACAGTGCTATATCTCATCTTATACCCGATAGAGATAAGAGATTTGCGTGATTTGCTGGTATCGGTTCTTTTTTCAAACAAATAATTGGCACAATGGATTAGGACGACTCAATTAAGTATAATTCCGCAATTCAACACTTAGCAAATAATGATAAGAAACTTTCATCTCTCTTAAAAGATAAAATTTTTTGTGACTAATACGAGTACAGCATTAAAAATTATAAACTATCATTTCTGATTTTAATCTTATCAGTGATCCTTGTTGCGGCAAAGATAAGTTCATGTTAGTTAAACTAAAATTAAAACCTTTAAAGTTAAATGACGTACATCTTGAAAAACTTTTAACTGTTTCAAATCATCAATTAATGTCAGATATTGAAACAATTATTAATGTACCTAGCCCATTCATAAAGTATGAATCTCATTATCCTATTATTACATATTGTACAATAATTCTACTTTTAATTTCTATATCATATAAAGTTTGTAAAAAAAACAGTAAATGTCCAACTTTCATAACTAAGAAAGAATCTAACAGTTTAGCCGATAAAGTTCAAGAATTAGAATAACTTCCGGCCCCAAGACTTCGCATATCTCCCTGAAACTTTAGTAAAAAAACTATATAAGTTCTACCTTGTTGGGGGGGTTGTTACATCCCTAGGTATTCTGTAATAGTAAATGCTGACACTATTGCTTAATCAGCACTGGCCCACCTAGAAGTTGCTCTCTGGTTTCCAGCCATTTCGCGTTTGGCATTCAATGAGTTGGGACGTATACCGAATTTTCCCCAAATATATTGTTTATTAATTAGGAAGTATAAATAAATCTTTTTAAAAAGATTCGGTAGTTTTCAATTCAACAGTTCGCACATTTTGCGAGAACTTGCGATCTTAAGTTATTGGCATATCGTTTCAGCGTGTCCGAGTGAAGTTTAATTAAGCTGTGGGTCAGGAAATTTGACAGAAGAGGATCGACACAAAAAACGCAACCCCAAGGTGGAAGAAGAGTCACCGGATGCCAACCTACCTCTGTCGATTGGTTGAGGCCTATTTAATATCCACCCCATCCGCCCCATCCACCCCAGTCATCAGGGAGAGTGGAACTGGCGAGAGATGTCGTGCGGTGTCCCATAGGGATCGGTCGTGGGGCCGTATCTGTGGGACATCGGGTACGACTGGGTGCTGCGCGCCAACCTTCCTAGCGGCGTCTGCGTGGTTTGCTACGCTGACGCCTACCTAAATGTCACGGGTATAAGATATATCAAATAGTTAACCAACTACAATCAAATACTTATAAATAAATGATACTGATGAAAATGTTACCATCGAACTGATCTAATGATGAAAGGAAGGCTGGAAGGAAGACACTGGAACTCCGAAATAAAACAATGTATCCTAGTATTGTTTGGGCTTATTGGAATCAACATCAGATTTACTTTGGCAATAAAAGATTTTCATGGTAATTGGAGGTACCTACCAAAACTAAAAAGAGATAAACAAAAACTTTAACATTAAACAAAAACATCAAACCGACTTCCTAGATTACCAAAGACACCAGCTACCACCAGAAAGTTATTTTTCGCTTTGTAGTGTTTTGTTTAGGAAGCCGGTTTGATTTTTTTGTTATTATTACTGTATGGTTTTGTCATGTTCATGAATAAATAAATAAAGATAAATATTTATATAGAAGACTGAAGGGAGGAGAGGAGAAGGAAATAAGCCGAGGTTCGACGCTGCTAGCTTACATACACGCGCTGAATGGATACCATCATTGGGGCACTAGTCCGTAAAATGCGGAGGCGCCCTCCCCAAGAGTGTCCATGGCCCCCTCCCCCACCCCGTCTGTTTACCAACCAACACCATGATGCATACCGGGCTTTTTCGACATAGGCGGGGTAGCCTTTCGTGTGAGGCTACCACAATACTTAGAGCCTTAACTACCTGCGGTCGGCCAGCGGCGCACCGTGCCTCGGATACCGCTACCCTCCGCGACCAGTCTCCACTTCTATGGTCGTGGGTGACTCGGCCCCCAAACTATGTATAAATATGGTTTTGGTCAGTTAGATCGTGATTATGTATCCTCCGATTGCACAGCATGATTTTCTTCTTGTTTACGTATTTTTGGTTCACTTCTTAAGCAGTTGGGTTTTTTGATTTTTGTGTTTGACTTTTTTTTATATTTGGCTTTCTTAATTATCATATGAGAGTAAAATACTGACATGATTTTGAAACATTTTCTATAGCTTTTAACGGGAAATGTTTGAAAATCATGAAGTTATTTTTTTTAAATCATGTAATAAAATAATGATATACCTGCCTACTTTGAATCTACTCATAGATGTTACAATTTTCAAAATTTAGCAGTCTTTGAAGGAAATACTTAGATTCACCGTGTGTTTGCTAGTAAAAGCGCGAAATTTGCGATTACCATAGATATTCTTGAACTTAACTAGTAAGACTTGGTGAGTCTTTTTGAACCGTGGTTTTGATTAGTAATTTCTTTGTCTGAAGATATCAGTTATTAGAAGCCGGACTCCGGTTCTACCGTAAAGACAAAGCGCGTGATCCCTGAGAGCCTGCAGACTTCGTGGTTCCGTACATTTTACATCGGATCTCGTACATTTTTTTCAACGGCCTGAGTTTTGCTAGGAGGACTGCGTTGCTGTTTCAGCCGGTAAATCCAGCATTGGAGCGGTACTATTGAGCGGTTCGTCAGGTCTGATCACCGACGAGTGGCTGGCGGTATCATTTTTAATTAGGTACATTTATTTTTGTGTTTGAATTAGCCTAGCAATTACGTGTTTTTGATTTTTAAATGCCGCGGATTAAAACTTTGTTTTATGTTGTTAAGGATATGTTTCCACCTGGATGCATAAGCCAGTATCTAATCAGTTGTAACCGCGTTGAGGCACGTGGTTGAGGTACGTGTCTTCAGCGTAATACTTTAAATTCTAGTCATAATTTCATTCCAATTTTTTTTTTCTTACTGATGTATAAAATTCTTATTCGATATCGATAACTATGGTTTTTCTTTATTCAAGTGTTTTACCTTTTTGTATTCTTTTATATAATTATTATATAAAAGAATACAAAAATTAATATTCGGTGTATTTTTATTATAAAACAAAAACATACGTATTAATGTGCGTTAGGTGTTTTTCTCATTTGTATACGGGGCAAAGGCACAGAGTAAATAATAGTACAATGAGGCACTGGTCAAATCAAAGCTCCAGAGCCTTGAACATCGTCGCCGAGTTGCCAGCTTGTCGGTTTTTTATCGGTTACATTTCGGGGAGTGTGCGATGGAATTGCATGATTTAATTCCGCCCAGCCCGTTCCATCATCGGACAACCAGACGCACGGCGATGCGTCAGCGGTACATGGTGGACATCCCACCCATACGCACAAAACGTTTTGGGGACACTTTTATTATGCGTACAGCTAAGGAGTGGAATTCCCTGCCGGAGTCTGTGTTTCCCGATAGCTACAATCTAGGGGTCTATAAGTCAAGAGTGAATAGGTTAGTTCTAGGCAAGCGTGCTTCACCGTCGACCACATCATCGCTTACCATCAGGTGAGATAGTGGTCAAGCGCGAGCCTATTTACAATAAAAAAAAAAAAAAAAAAAGTACAGGGTACCTACATACCCGAGGCTGCATCTATGCTAGGCCAGCCGAGGATATGGTAGCCGACAAACAGAGCACAAGGGAATCACAAGGAAAGTTTAGTACATATAACTTTTTGAATTATAATGCTGGGATCAAATAACAAGGCCATCCATACCTGCTAACATAGAGCAACACAGGCCACCGGCGAATTCGCCGGTGGCCTGCGTTGCTCTATGCCTGCTAACGATTGTACCTAGTCGGAGTAGACAATTGAACTCAACATACATAGAGTAGTGAATCACCTCGTTTGTACCGTATGATGATTATATTTATGAACATCGGTTCATTGAAACATGTGTCGGTAAACTAACTGAATTCGAAATAAGTTTAAAGTCTAACCTTCCTAATAAAAATCCTAAGAATTGACGCAAACCTATGATTAAAATATTCGATGACCGATAAATAATAGAAAGGGCACTGACTGCGATTACCGTTACAGAATAAATTAGTAGAGCATCCAAAATTGTTGACAATGCGATCAGAGCCTTTAATACTAACACCATAAGTGGGACTCTGGCGTAAACTGGATGGAGACAGCGAAAAATAGGGAAAAATAGAAGTCTGTAGAGGAGGCGTTCACCTTCTAGAACGAGGGGTTCTTACTAGCGCAGTCAAATTAATATTTTATTTATTTTAGATAGTTTAACATTAGTAGTCAAGTATTCATAAATATTTTTGTTTTTATAATTTTGTTTTATTAAGAAATGTAAGGCATTTTTACTATTTATTTATTTATAAGTGGGACTCCAAGGATCTAAGCTGGTGTGCACTGCTTGTCAGCTGTCTTCCTGTTTGAAGGCCATGGATGCTGGTATAGCTTTTTTTCTGGCCACAAAGCATTTGCGATCCATCTGATATTGCAGATAGTCAAGGACTCCATCGACAACAACCATCGACTGTATGTTTCGTTATTATATTGGTGGTAATCAGATGAGAGTCTTCCCAAAATAACGCTATTTAATAATAAATTACAATAAATGATTCCGCAATGTTCACATGTCCACATTCAACTTACACTAGGCTGTTAGTCCGGCTTACCTCAATGCCTATCCGTGCTTCAAGTCGCCACTCAAGTTATCATTGATGATAAGTAATATAATTTTAATTATTTTGGTATGTACCAGATTGGCACTATGCTAACCGTAAGTAAGTACATTTAGGTCGAGATAGCAGTTTTTACTCAATCCGTTTAATTGGCGTGGCCACCTACTGGGCCAAAACTATTTGAAGAGTTTCCATCGACTGCAAAAGACGAAGAAGACATCCCAATCCAATATGCCAAGTCAGTAAAAAACTGCATGACAGCCAGTATTTTCTATTCTGTGGACTCACTTGCATCAGTTGGAATATTTTTTTATACCATTCCCCCTCTAAAAAGCTTATTTTACTCACTGAAAACAGTGAATAAAAAGCACTTTAATCACTGTTTTGGTGTTTGAATTTAGAGCACATCAATGTATATTCTACCTCCATCTCAATGCTATACAACCTCCTTGCGCATAAAATACTCGCTGCAAACTTCTTGTGCAAAGAATATTCAACTTTCAAACTCCTTCGTCGATTTAATTTTGAGTTTGTTTATACTTAGAATTTCTTAGAAAATGTGAAACCCTTTCTCATTTTGTGTAAATTTTGAAGCTTTCTCATTTTTTGTAAATTTCGAAGGTAATTAACCATTTATTTATTTATTATTATCCCTTGTGCTTTTTGCTTGAATCTTTCTTTTTCTCGTAGTCATGGTATAAAATATAGTATGCAACTCTTGAATAAAACGGATTTATATCGAGGACCATGAATCACTCGCGTCGCTCAGGATTCTAACACTTGAATCACTCGCTGTGCTCGTGATTCAATCATTATGAATCCCCTACGGTCTTGATTCAATTTTCAGAATCCTTCACTTGTTCGTGATTCATCTTTGGCCCTCGCTTTAAATCTGTCCTTTACTCACTAGTTGCATAATATACTATTTGTTATTTGAAAAACGAACGAGATATAACAATTTAAATAAAAATATCTGTCCCCCTCTACGAAAACGCCGTTTTCTATGGCAGTTATATGGGCATCATGCAATCTGAAGTCAGACGGTACGTCGCACCTCTCTTAATCTCAACTTTTACGCTATATTCGTTTCTGATCAAAAAATTTAAAAAAAATCTTTCATATTTGTTTTTTAGAGTTAATAAGTATTTAATTTAGTAAATAAAAAAATTACATGCATTACCTATTGCACCGACTTTTCAATCGGCCACTGGCCCATGGATCGCGAGAGTTGCCTATGTCGTAGCTAGCTATGGACTGTCAGTAGAACCATAACTTATTCCAGGGTGACGGTTTGTCTAAATATTCGAGCATGCTTTGCTCGCTCCTGTATCGTAAATTTTCTATTGAGTACACCATTATTCTAACGTGCCCGAGGCCTTTAAGAGGGTTGAAATCACTTTTCCTGAAAAAGGATCTTTATCCACTGGTAAATTGCTATTCATTAATTTGGTTTATTAATGATGGTGCTTGCAATCTTTTTGATTCTCTACCGTTATGAGAAAGCACTTGTTGGCAGAACATAGATACAGCTACAGACGACTGATATTACACTAATATTATAAAGACGAAAGTTTGTGAGTGAGTGTGTGTATGTGTGTGTGTGTGTTTGTTACTTCTTAACACTCAAAGGGTGGACAGATCTGGATGAAATTTAGCACAGAGATAGATTATATTCTGGAATAGCACATAGGCTACTTTTTATCCCGGCATAATGCTTCCTTGGGATAATAAAACACTTTTTCACGAGGGCGAAGCTAGTACTGTATAATATTAGAGTATTCTACCAGCGGCTTTGCCCGCGTGAATGTCGAAAATTAACCCAAAGGAACATGTTCCCGGGATAAAAAGTATCTTATGTGTTATTACCGACTATAATCTATCACTGTGCCAAATTTTATCCAGATCCGTCCAACCGTTTGAGCGTGAAGAAGTAACAAACATACAAACACACACACAAACTCACAAACTTTCACGTTTAAAATATTAGCGTGATAGTGTGAAGTGTGATATACTAGCTACTGCCAGTGGCTTCGCCCGCGTAAAAAGTGTTTTGTTACCCAATGGAACATTACACCGGGATAAAAGTAACATAATGTGCTATTCCAGACTATAATCAATTACTGTGAAAGAAAAAAAGAAAGAAAAAGTGTTTAACTGTCACAAAACGACATACTTCATACTAATCTTTACTAATATTATAAATGTGAATGTGTGTATTAAAAGTAACATAGGATACTTTTTATTAAAAAAATATATTTTTTAATGGCTCCACTGCGAGCGAAGCCGCGGGTAAAAGCTAGTACAATATAAATATATGCTTATGCTAAACCCTTAATAATAGTATTAGTAGTACTTAAAGTAAGTTACTAAAGACGAGAAATAAATAAAATAATTATACCATTTACTACCTACACTACTACTTCTGGCGTGATTGAGTTATAAACATACATACATTCATCCATCCAAAGTTTCACGTTAATTTGTAATATTAGTAAGATGAGATTATAAGGTACTTGCACTTGAATAAATAATTTCGTCGCCGTCTAAGTACATACCCTACGTACAGTCACCCAAATAATATGGTTCAGCGTCCTAAGGGAGAGTTCAAACACGGTCAATATCTACTAATTAAAGCATTTTGTTTTTGTTTTCAACTCATATAAATAGAACACAGTTCGATTTCAAATCACTGTCACCGAACTTCCGCTACAGTTTGGTGTGGTATTTTATTAAAATATATTATTTTATTTTATTAAATTAAAAACGTAAGTACCAGCATTATCATGATATATCGCTTTATTTAAATGTTTATGTATTTTCTGTTCATTTACTGAATAAACGATCTTAATAGACGGACTGCATTCATGAACTTCACGTGAACTGCAATACTGCAACTTGAATGCAGTTTTTGTGCAGTTCAAAGATAATATGACTGCAACGAAACTGGTTCACATATGCGGTAGTTGCCATGCAGTTTCTGTGCAGTTCTTGTAGTAGGTTGGCAGTTTCGATGCCGTTATCTCGACTACACAAAAACTGCAGCTATACGGCTGGTGTGCAATTCGTCTGTTTAAACCTTAATGTTATTCATATATTCGTTTTAAATTACGCATACAGTGTTTCTCATTGAACGAGAATAATATGTATTCTATTGTAAAAAATAAAAGTTTGAAACCATAACCATAATTATGTATTATTTGACACTGTCTAGACATGATTTGGATTATTTCACTCTTCATTTTTCCAGCTTGCTCAACCATGACGCCGACTCCACAAGAGCTAGCCCCACCCCAGCCAGGCACGCAGGGTGACGTCACGCCAGCGCCGACTCTGGTCGCCGATGGAGAGCGGATCGTCATAGCCGGCATGTCGGGGCTCTTCCCCTCCTCGCATCACGTCAAGGATCTATCTGACATTTTGTACAATAAGGTAAGCTATTGATAGTTATTTGTTCGCTAACTGCTTGGCACAGATGAGAGAAAATGCCTCTTATCTGGACCAAGCCTTCATGTAAATTATTAGTGTGCGACCGAAACTGATCTTTCAGCTGAAACTGAAACCGAACTTTCGGTCTAGGTCTTAGTTTCGGCAGAAACCGAAACTCACAAATATATTTAAAAAAAATCTGGTGTATACTGAAATCTAGTGTTCTTCTTAGCGTGTCGATGGCAAATAAAATTTTCAAATATAATGTTTGTTCAGTATTCAGCCACAGCAACATTCATTCCCGACGCAGCCATAAGGTCTCCACATGTACAAGTTACAGGGCATGCGGTACAGGACGAAAGGTGCGCCATTGTCTGTAGAGAGACGCCGCAAAGACACTGGCCATCGGTACCATCCGAGAACCTAACCTATGGAGGTTGTCTTTAATTTGGCTGACCTGAGTGCGCAGTCTATTTAGAGTTTGCCGGGTCAGCCATGGTAACGCGTGCCCAGGTGGAAGGCTCTCCGATGGCTTGATGAAATGGTCAGGAGGCACGAACTTTTCACGCCGAGCTGGTGTTACCATGAGATGGGCCCACGCATGCTGTTTTTTTTTCGGTTTTTAAGTCTGCAAGGCACGGAGCCGCGGCCGTGCATTGGGTGGCGTATGTGTCTTTTTTACCTTTCGATCTCTCTATGCGGCTGCCAGAGTCCTGCGAATTTCTGGAGATGCCGATTAGTGGATACAGCATTCGTACTGGGGTCGTTTTGTGACAGTCATTGGAAATCCGACACAATTAGTGGCTTGGCAGATTAATGCTAGGAAGCCGACAACGTTAAGGTTTGCGGGTTGGTCATTGGTATAAATTTTGAACGGTAGTGGAGCGAGTAGACTACTTTAAGGCAGCCCATTCTTTTGAAATCACCACCTTCTTTTAGCATCCAGGAGGCTAACTTGGAATCGACGGTTACTGATGAGTTCTCTGAGAGTTTGGAGTGACCATGAGTTAGCCGAACGACGCATGACAATTCACGAACAATGAGTTTTGGTGCCCATTTTTTGCCCGAAACCGAAACTAAGGCCGAAACTTGTTTTTTTGCCATAAACTGGCCGAAATCGAATTCGAACCTTCGGTCGGTAACTACCAATTATTTAAACTGGTATTATACATATAGCAAAACTTCGAAGACATTCACCAACCCGCAGAGGTGAATTGGCAGAAACGAAGAAGAATAAAGGCAGAAAGAAGTTGGTCACTCCCTTAAAAATAAAGGGGACCCGTGTCCCAGCAGTGCAGGGATCGTTATAGGATGATTATAGATAGCTGAACATTGCTGATATTTAAGCATTAATATCTATGTTAAAAGCAGGCTTAATTCATAACTAATTTTCATAAGGCGATACTGATGCAAAAATGCCTAAGGAACAGTAGAGCCGTAACTCACATAATTCCATATCCTCCAGGTGAACCCAGTGACTAAGGATGCAGTACGCTGGACAACACAGCACCCTGAGGCAGCCCAGCACACGGGCACAGTACCAGATCTCGACCGATTCGACGCCCAGTTCTTCAAAGTTAACTTCCGGCTCGGGAACTGTATGGATCCGTCGTCTCGGAAAGTACTCGAACAAGCATACAATGCTATTTATGATGCAGGTAAGATATTAAGGCAGTGGCGACACAGTGGTAACGATCGCGTCTTTCCCTAACAATAGAAGAGAAAAAGAGCACATTAATTTAGTTATAATGCATTTGATATTTTTCTCGTCCATAGGAGTAAATCCTGAGCACCTGTCTGGTAAAAAAGTAGGCGTGTACATCGGGACATGTTTCTCTGAAGCTGAAAAAGCGTGCTTCTATGACGCCACCTCTAGAACGGGCCTGGGTATAACTGGGTATGAAATAATTTACTATATTAATAAACATCAATGTAACAGTTTGTTTGTTCCAAATAAACTATTCACACACTTCATAGGTACATTCACTTTCCATCAGTAATATATTTAAAAAAGGATAGTATTTAAACGAGCGGAAATAATTTAAATTGAAGGTGTAAAAATACTGAATATGACTCACTAAAATAATAAGTGGGCGACAAGCAAAGTGCGAATACAAATGTTTAAAACAGAGACTTGAAAATAAAAGTTTATTGACGGAGCCCCGCTGGACGGGGCTTCTTTATATGTCTCCAGGGTCTTAAGTTACCTAACATGAACGAGATGACGGGAGCTAAGTTCGCTAGCTTTGTTCGCTCACTTCAGCCCCCGTCATCCCCTTCGAACCAAACTTATCCGTGTCGGGATGCTATAAGTTTCCGAGCTCGCTTCGCTCGCTCTTGGACTAATTCGTTGAAAACGCGAATACATCCGGACTCGCGCGCTGCTCAACGATGTCGCCTCGTCGGTTTTTATGCTATTTTCAAAAGAATAATATGCTATCATAGAAAAGGATGCCAAATACAAGTAATGTATGTAATAATATTATTGCCGCAGCTGACAAAAACCTCATAAGAGGACAAATACGTACTCAAACCGGATAAATAGTCACTTACTTATTATTATAGTCACCCATTCAGTATATTTTTCGCTCGATTAATAATTTCTCTTTAAAAAAGTGCCACGTAGTAGTACAAAGAGGATAGCCATAACTGGGCAAAAATTCAGAAAACCAAACACCGAAATTTGTGAAAGAAAAATCCATTATCACTTTTCCCGACTCGAAGATTGATGCTAAGAGTTGCATTTGTTACGACAAATACGACTGCAAAACATATGTATCTACATACACCATACTCGTATTTTGTTTCATTGGTCGTACTTCGTTTAATTTTTAGATGCTGTAAGTCTATGTTCGCAAACCGCATCTCCTACTGGTTGAATGCGAAGGGTCCTTCCATAGCGATCGACGAAGCGTGCTGCAGTTCCACTGCAGCCCTGGAGCAGGCTTACCTCGCGATGAGTCGGGGGGAATGCGAGGCAGCCGTCGTCGGAGGCTTGTACTTGTGTCTGCATCCACAATCTTCTGTGCACTATGGAAGGTGAACGTATATTCATAAATGACATAAAACCTTATTGAAAAAAAAAACCGGAATCGAACCATCCGTTCTTCAAAATGCGAAAGGCAACCTTACATAAAACACACCTGTTGTTACCATTTTGCCCGTTATATTTATAAGTATTCTATCAAATGAATGCTTTTTAAGGATGCCAGCGATTTGTTATCATTTAAAAGTATCGTTAATTCGTTTGAACTAATGAATTTGATCTGACTCTTGCGATATCATAAGATTCCTTTTTTTAAAGATACAGACAACAGCATTCCAATTTTATGAAATTAATATAATTTGTTTATTTTATATCCAGGATCATAAACCAGGCGATGGATGGTAAAACGAAGTCCTTTGATCAGAACGCCGATGGCTGTGTCAAATCGGAAGCCGTTAACATACTATTCCTCCAGAAAGCTAAGGATGCTCTGAGGTGAGTTTCATAAGAACCTCTTTGTACTTTAAATTCACCTAAATATATCGTATGCTTACCCTTTTTCAACTTTGTTGAGGTCGGCTTCAAGAGTAGTGGCAGTAGCAGGTTACTAGTATTTCTCATGGAGCCATAGCTAGGACCAGCGAGCATGCAGACTTAGCGTGATTTTGTGAGCCGGAATACTTGTTCTGTTACATGCAATGAAACAAAAGAAATGTAATATTAGCAGTTGTCTTCTCTATCTTTTTAACCGAATTCAAAAGAAGAAGGTTCTCAATTCGAGTGTATTGTTATATTTCTTATTTTTTTAAACCGAATTTTTTATTCAATCTACAGGATCTACGCAGAGTTAATGCACGCGAAGACAGAGTATACCGGCCTTCTAAAGGGAGACACAGGCCCCCAGTATGGCTACTTTAGGAGTCCTGAAAATACTGTTGATTTCTTGAACAAATTCTATCAGGAAGCGAGGGTTCCGCCACATGCTGTGGAGTATGTCGAAGCTTTTGGTTCAGGTACTAATTCCTCTGATATTCATCTTCAACTTAATAGTTTTTGGAAACTACAATGGATCATGTCTGTAGGAATATCTTTCTCTAGTTATATTTTATCACCGTAGAGGCCGAACCTATTGCCATCATTTTTTTTTAATTACTGAAAAATTCCGGATGGAAAACTCAATTACACTTTGCCCGATACGGGCATTGAGCGCTGACCCTCATGCTTATCAGTAAGGCTTGCGATCATTAGACCAATCAGGAGTTCACAATCAGCAGTCACACAGTACACAAAGATGCAATCTTGATGACTATCTTTTTTGTCGAACACTGCTAATACTCTTTTGACTTACTCCTCCTCGCATCGTGTTCCTCATTACTGAGGGTCGTGATACCCCGACAAGAGATCAGACTTTCTCTTAAGATGCTCCTCCATCTGTGTCTGTTCATGGCGTCATGGAGTGCTTCGTGCAAGTTGGTGTTGAGCGGTGCACAAATTTGGTCAGATCGGAGGTCGCACCTGATCGAGCTGCGGCCCAGCGGCTTCTTGCCATCGATCTTGCCAGTTAACATTAACTGCTCGAGGTTATTACCTTCTTTTCAGGTAATGTGGCAAAAGAATGCCAGGACTCTTCGCAGGCAGGTGGTGGAATGTCTGACTTCGATGTTGAGCTGACGACGGATAGATTCGTTTGTGTGGAATGCAGTCCACGAAATTTGCAGCATCTTTTGCCAATCATCGATGCGATCACGGTTATAACTATATTTCCGAGTCGCTAAAGATGAAAAATACTGAGGAGTTCACTAGTTTCATCTTCGTGTTCCGAGATATATTGCGGTCCTTCCATATCCGCTGCAGTTGGGTCATTGCTTTTGGCTGTACCGATACGTCTCCTTATATCTTTTTCACAAGAACCTGTAGGTTGAAGTTGCTTATGATAGTGCCTAGGTTAATGAAGTCGTCCACCCTTTCGAGCAGCCTCTATCCTGCAACTTTCTCCACCCTTTTGACTTACAATAATATAAAAAAAACAGCTGTACCAATTGCAAAATTTCTTCAAAGGTACGCCTGATGCTGACAAAGCAGAGCTGGATACCATTGAAAAGGTGTTCTGTAAAGGAAAGGAAGATACACTTCTCGTTGGTAGCGTCATCTCCAACATTGGATACGGCGAGGCTGCGTCGGGTATAACTGCCATTACGAAGGTAATCTAATCATTGGGATCACACAACTGTGATATCACTGAGGGTTCTTTGGTCAAATAAATGAAAAATTAAAGAACTTTTCAAGAGCTCCAAAGATTTCAAATTTATATAGCGAACTCATTTTTATTTAAATAAATTTTTTAAAAACAAATGAGTTCGTTCGCCTCGATATAATCGAATTTAGAAATGATGTTCAGAGTGCATTGGTTTTAATATAATAATATGTACTTCATAAAGATGATTCTGTTTTTCAACAGGTGTTGCTAGGCTACCATCGCGGTGAGATAGCCGCCAACCTGCACTGTAATACCCCGCGACAGGACGTAGCAGCGCTGCGTGAGGGGCGCATGCGCATCGTGACGGAGCACCAGCCTTTTAGGCGCTCGTACGTCGCTGTCAACGGCATGTCTGTCACCGGTGTTAACTCTCATGTCCTGTTGCATGGACATTATAAACCCAAGGTCCGTACAAAATTAAATAGTATTTTTATGACTCGGGATTAGCCATTGCTGAGTTTAGAATTTCGTTTCTCTATGTCTTAATCGAATGATAATTTCGTAAACAATGCAGCTTCGTTCAGACTTCCCAGGTTTCTTTGGCCAGCACTCGGTCAAAACCTTATTCTAGCCATTAAGGTGAGATGGTGGTCAAGCGCGAGCCTATAAAAAAAAATAGCCAAACTGAAATATTTACTAAATATTTTGGTCAATTTCTCACCGTGAAATTATATCAATTTCTTCCAGGATCCTTCACGCTACAACAGTAGTATTGCATATCTTGTGACTATATCTGCGAGACAGGACACTATGATAGCGAAAATATTTGATAACTTGAAGTCACGACCGATTGATCCTGAAGAGCTGGCTTTACTGCATAACATTCACCAGACGAGCATCCCAGGACATTTGGGAAGAGGATTTATCATTTTAAGTAAGTGTGAGAAGAATTCGCAAACGAAACTTCAATGTCATCATTAATTCAGACTTTTGAACTCATCTGCCAGACACACAGATTTACGCTACCAGCTGATAAGTTCATCTTGATTCTTGATCACCGCCCAATGTCACGATTACTTAACCAGTAATAAGTTCCACGGCTGTTTTTGACCGATTGTCAGTTTACGAGTATATTCTGGCCTTTTTTTCATATTACAACTACCTGTTATCATCATTTATATTGCTTCATTCTAGAGACAGACGAAGAACAGAAGACGGTGAGTCTATGTGAGAAAGCTGAGTACTTTGACGACGCTCGTCGGCCACTGTGGTTCGTGTACAGCGGGATGGGCTCGCAGTGGGCTGGTATGGGTGCGCAACTCATGCGCATACCCATCTTCGCTGCTGCTATAGAACGGTAAACGATTTATTTTAATTGGCTTTTAACTTTTAGAGGTATGCAAAACAGGGTGTAATTGAAAAGGCAGGATACTCTGACGGGGTTTGTGTTTAGTCCGGGCTACTACCCAATACGTGTAGTCGGACTGATTACGTTCTATTCGCGCCGAAAACTGTACTTGCGTATTGCAGGATAGTTCGTATTTGGCGCAAATTGTCAGGACATGATAATGTCGTGTCCGGGTACTAAGGCAGAGAATCTATCTTCGTAACAACATTTTTTTGCGATAGACGATATTGTATTTTTATTTTTGCGTACTTAATTATTGAGTGAAAATAATTTGCTTACCACTGAAATTTAATTTTAGGTGCCGAAAAACTTTGGAACCAAAAGGAATCGACATCGTCCATATAATTACATCTCCCGATAAGACTATATTTAACAACATTCTACACTCGTTCGTGGGAATCGCTGCCATTCAAATAGGACTTACAGATGTTCTTAAGGAACTTGGATTGGTACCGGATGGCATTATAGGTAATACCGAAAACATGTCTATTGTAATCAACATAACTGACTCCAAAATGCATGCACTGTCAGACACAGGACATTCCCCGAGAACCACCTGTCTTGCTCTGGCCACATTCATGATGATTATTATCGCTTCTCAAATAGACTGCAGTAAGAATGGTGGCAACCCAAGCCAGTAGGAGTCAGGTAGGGGCTACCTACAGGCTTAAGTCTTCGTGAAACCGAATATGAATTCCTCTATATTCACCACTAACTCCATTGTCTCATGTGTAGGTCACAGTGTAGGTGAGCTGGGATGCGCTTACGCCGATGGTTGTTTGACGGCCGAAGAGATGATCTTATCAGCGTACAGCCGCGGTCTGGTGTCTCTACAGACTCCTTTCATTCGAGGATCTATGGCTGCTATCGGCTTGGGATATGAACAGGTAAACTGATATTAAAAGGTGTTTATACACTCACATATAAAACTATCTTAGGAGACCCTGAGGTCTTACTTTCTTGCCGATGTGGCCTCAACTCCTCTACTAATAGTCTAAAGAAACTGACCAATCCCAAGTTGTATTTGCGCATTGACTTGTTGCTATGGTCGGTGGTCCTTTACTCAACGAAATTTATATGATACCTTTATTCACAGATTATAAAAATGTGTCCTCCTGACATTGAAGTGGCTTGTCACAATGGCCCTGAATCTAGTACAATTTCGGGACCAGCTGATATCATGAAGCATTTCGTTGCTGAGTTGACTGCTAAGAGTATTTTCGCTAAGGAAGTACCTTGCTCCAACATCGCCTATCATTCACGTTACATTGCTGATGCTGGTGAGCAAATATAAACCTTATTCTTATTGACCAAGATAAATATAATATGTAAGTTAGTGTTTATATTTTTTATTCAAATCATTTAAAAACAGGTCCCGGCTTGCTGAAGTATTTGAAAGAAGTAATCAAGACACCAAGAGCTCGAAGTGAACGCTGGGTTTCGACTTCCGTACCGTTCGACAGATGGGAGGAACCCCTGGCTAAGTACTCGTCGGCTGAGTACCATACCAACAACCTTCTGGTCAGTAAAAATACTTTACTTGTTATAAACTACTTACACTTAGCAGTCTTTTCTGATCAGTCTAATAATAAGTTAGTAAACATAATTATATTCTGAAAATTATGTTTGGATGGTCTTTATTTAAGCCTTATTGTTTTTTCATTTTCCTCAGAACCCGGTGCTATTCGAGGAGACTTTGAAACATATCCCGTCCAACGCGGTACTGGTGGAAGTAGCTCCTCACGGTCTTCTGCAAGCCATCCTGAAGCGGTCTCTATCTGTTGATTGCCGGAACATAGCACTTACTAGACGTGGCCACTCTGACAACACGTTCCTATTGCTTGAAGCAGTTGGCAAGTATGTTGTTTTTGTATTTATGTTACTTTATAAGCCCGAACTACGGTAGAACCTGGGATTTACCGGTAAATCCTAAGATTTACCAAGCCTTACTGGTAAAAGCCCGAAATGATCTATGATAATCGCTAATTTCGGGCTTTTACTAGCAATCACACGGTAAATCTTAGGATACGCACTACGTATGATACGAAATGATGAGAACAATAATTAAGGACTGAATAATTAGCTTCACTTATGAAGAGTAAAATGCTAACGGGTTTTTTTAAATATTTTCGATTGTTTCTAACAGAAATGTTTTAAATTCATGTTGGTACTTCTTTAATAATTAATTTTCAAAAATGACAGACATTACAAGTTTTCAACATTTACAAGTATCTGAGGGAAATCCTAAGTACCTTGTGATTACTTGTGAACGCTCGAAATAAGCGTAAATTGTGATTACTTGATAAATCTTCGAGTTCGAGTTTTCAAGTATTAGGTATGTTTTGTAGTTCTAAGTTTTTGTAGCAATTTTTTTTTTGTAAAATTATTAAATTGTAAATCTGAAACTGGCTGCACAATAAGTGAGTTAAGGTATTTTTGAGAGCTGTGGATTTTGTGATTAATAAATAAATCTTAGGTTTTACCGATAAATCCCAGGTTTTACCGTATTTCGGGACTTTTATAGTAACATATATAACATGTATATTTGTTCTAGCTATTTTCTTGTCTTTGAGCTACAGTTTTATTAGGGAATATGCATGTTTTTCCGATAAATTTCTATCTAGTTCAGATCAGATGCGAAATAATTTCAGCCCAAAATCATGTGCTTCTAGCAAGACCAATTAGGTTTTTAGGGTTCCGTACCCAAAGGGTAAAAGCGGGCTCTATTGCTAAGACTCCACTGTCCGTCTGTCTATCTGTATGTCTGTCTGTCTGTCTATCACCTGGATGTATCTCATGAACCGTGATAGCTAGGTAGATGAAATTTTCAGTTGCCGCTATAACAACAAATGAAATAAATATTTAAGTGGGGCTCCCATGCAACAAAAGTGATTTTTAGCTGTTTTTTGCCATAATGGTACGAAACTCTTCGTGCGGGAGTCCGACTCGCACTTGACCGTTTTTTTTTTAACTATCTTACTTCAATTACTGATTCTGTTTTCAGATTATACATGGAAGGATACCACCCGAAGGTACAAATTCTTTATCCGAAGGTAGAAATGCCGGTTTCGACTGAAACACCGTTCCTTTCCCATCTGGTGGAGTGGGCTCATGGCGAAAAATGGTAAGTGAAATATCTTAATTTTAACACTTAATAAAAGTATTTGTGAATTTTATAGTGAATAGCCTGAAGCAGTGTTTTCAAGGGTTTAAAAACAGGATGTACTGCGTCTGCATCTATTTAGGGTTTCACTTCTTTTTGCAACTACTGCACTGTTTTTTATTTTCAGGGTTTTGCCTCTCTACCATACCGCTAGCAGAAGGAAGGCTGCAACTTGTACATTCAACATTTCATTGCACGATAAGGAATATGAACATCTGAAAGGACACGTCATTAGAGGTACTTGCTTACAGAGACTTTTTTGTCAGCATTTCTTAACTTCAATTCCGTTTCAAAAACGGGGTATTGCTAACTGAACTGTATCTGTCTCTTACATTGAAAAATGTAGTATTTTACTAGTTACTAGCTGTGCCTGCGGCGTCGCTCCCGTTAACTGCCTATTCTACCCTATTCACCTACCCACCCGTACCTTACTTACCTTTCTACCTACCTAGATCGAGCGTTCACTACACAGAATAAGATTTACTTTAGGGAGAAGAATATCAACTTCATAAAAAAGTAAGGACAGATTTGCTGCGCGCCATCTAGTAGCACTCCAGAACACCACATCGAAACGAAAACCATTAAAAAATCATTTTTTCAAATAAATACTACCGACTTCTAAATAAAAACACTACAAAGTGAAAAATTACTATCATATTGGAAGACGGTGTCTTTGGTAGGTACCATTTTTTTCGTTATGGACACCGAATCCGACACCGAAAAAAATACCTATTCATAGCTTGGGCCGGAATCGCGAACGCCACCACTTTAATCATTAGGCTATTCAGAAGGGCAATAGCGGCAGCGAAACTAACTACATTGCACGCACGTCAAAGTCATTATTGACATTATTAGTATGATTAGAGACCTAAAATCCCATAAAACGTATTTTTTAGTTTCGTGCATTTGGTCCCGAATTAATATTTTTACTCTAGCCACTCTTGAAATAACCCTTGAAGGAATATCGTTGATTCGACATACATAGTTGATTTTGACCGCCATGGGTCGGTGAATCCCCGAATGGGGGCGCGGCGGGCGGGTTTAAGAGTCCCTAACTACCTACCAATTTCTTTTTTATGGTCATTGGTCATTCTGTCGCAGAAAATCTTAACACCGCCATTCAGAAAATGACGCGAAATGCACAAACGCCATCTATCGAATATGGAGTTCAACAGTCCGAGTATATTTTACTTCTTGAACACTTTAAATTCGTCTAAGTTTTGATAGAGAGAACCGATTGCGATGAAACAAAAACTAAGTAATACTTCAAGTTACACTCAATTGTTATGTATAAAAGTAAAGTTACATTGGTTTCGTAAGTTTAACGTAAGGCGTGCACAAATAAACAGACAAACAGATAAACAGACAATAATTCCAAAAATGCAGGAAATGGGTTCTGTTGGTTCTCCTTTAACACCCTGGCTATATTTTTTTGGAAATATTTTCGATGTACAAAAACGACTTTTCTACAAATTTATTATATGTATTGATGATAATACAGCTTCTGGAGCCGACACTGATTTCATTGCTAACACAGGATAGTGCCAACACTCGTCGTCCTGTAAAGCTCAATTTGACTCTGTAACTGGAGCAAAGATGCGCTAACATACAAATAGTTCGGTCCTTGTTCCTTTTTCAATTGGTCTATGTCATTTAAATCGCGCACTGGATTAAAATATCATCTTTTTCACAGAACAAACCGTATATCCATTCGCATCAACCTTGGTGGCTGTCTGGGACACCCTGGCTATGACCATAGGCGTTCCGAAAAAGCAGTTGTCCGTGGAGTTCCGCGACGTCCACTTGTACACACAACCTGTGATGCACACACAGACTCAACTGAAACTTAGAGTTACAATGCAAAGAGGAACTGGATGTTTTGAGGTATTTACTTAAACTTCTGTGATATATATAGTTATCCAAACCCCTCTTTAGTCAAGCGGCTGTTAATGTTATAGGAATATGAGTCATTTCAGGTTTGTCTTTGGGATGACAAGTGGCAATGAATATCTGGTATTGCAAATGTCTATAGGTAGTGATCATTTACCATCACCACCATTATCAAATAAAGTGACTTTATTTGATACCTTGCTCCTTGTTTCCAGTATGTATGTAGTGACTTTGAATTTTGTTTTACAGGTCTTTAATGACAAAATAAAAGTAGCAACAGGCACTATCATAAATTTAAAACCAGACTATACAAAAGATGACATACAACTTAATAAAGCCCAAGATATGAACCTCTCTGCTGAAGATGTTTATGACTTGTTGCGTGAACGAGACTACTTATACAGGTAAGGAAGATTAACTATAATTCTTACTTTTATTTAAGTAAGACAGAATCTTATATAGCCTGAAAGACAGAAAATAAATGTACAATAAACAACGGCAAAACACGTAGGTATCGAAGCAATATAGAAGAGAGTCTTGAAGGAATTTATAAAGAGGATCGAATCGATTGTAAAACTTGTGGCATATTAGATTTCCGAGTACAAGTAACATAATAAAAAAATCCGAAGATTTTGTCTGTTAGGTGAATCAAGTTATTGTGTTGGAGTACGTTTCTCATGGGAGACCTTTTTGTCAAATCCAAAAGATTAAGAATATCATGTGCTAACTCCAAGGCGAAGTGTGTAGATTGAAAAATAATTACCTTATTTTCTGAACACAGTGGTGTGTTCCGCACCATCGCAGCCGCAAGCCCTTCTCTAAATGAAGGTTCTCTGGTATGGCGTGACAACTGGGTTACGTTTATCGACGGTTTGCTGCAGCTAGACATGCTGCGACAGCCACACAATGGAGTCACCCTGCCCACACACATAAGAAGAATCTCAGTGGATGTGAAGAAACATCTCGAGAAGCAGACGGTTATAAAAGACAAAGTCTTGTATAAAGTTGAAGTACTGGAGAAACATGACTTCGTAAGGTAAACTGCAAATTTAGTTTTAAATATTGATAGGCTTGCGTTTGATTACTATCTCACATCTCACTTGATGATAAGCGATGGTATGAACAATGGTTCCAATACATGCGGTCAATTTGCTCAAAATAATCATATGTTGTGTTACGTTGGTACCTAACTATCTCGTTTTTTTATATTCAGATGTGGTGGGGTAATGATGGAAAATATCAGATACCGCAATTTGCCAGCTATTAATAAAAGGTGTGTGGCGTTACAGACCCTGAAGTTCGTTTCTAATTTCCAAGTTGACCAACAAGTAAGTGTGACTTAAGTTTAATAACCGTAATGTTTTTAGAAAGGGACTGATTACTGAGATGACGGCAAATAGAGGTGGAATAAAGAAGAAATGTCACATTAAAATAATTTGGTGTGTGGCGCTTATGAATTATAATGGTGATTTTGTTGATAAATATAATGACAATGGAAAAAAATAACGAGATATTTTGATTACTAGGTATCAACTTCACTGCAAATTTTCGTGCAAATGGTTGCTGAAAATACTAACAAAGACTCCATCAAAGTGGTTGGTATCACAAACAACCAAAGAACAGGATCTGTCTTTGATGAAATGAAGAACATTGGATCTAGCGTTTACGGAGCTACCATCAGTTACGAAGAATTTAATCTGGGAGACTTGAACTCAACAAAAAATAATGGCTGCTCACTTAAGAATGTAGACCTTGCTATCGTCCGTAATCTTTCCACCGATGATAAAGTAAGATACAAGTTAGTTGCTATTGAATATTATGTTAATCAATTTGACAAGGAAATAAACAATATTTTAACATTTCAGATGTGTCAACTGCTACATTTTGCTCTTCAACAAAACTCCTTCATAGTGAGTGAAGAAGACAATTTGTACGGTGGACGCGTTCGGCCGACGACTCTGTATCGTCAACTGGCGGCGCATAGCAACCAACACACGCGCCTGGACTTGCTGCGTTGGCGGCCCAGTAAGGTGGGCATGCCCACTTCGGCCATCACAGTGCGCGCGCATCTCGACTTCTCCCTCCTCACTGCCGCCCGCGCCAACCTATCCCCGCACCATCGCCTTCTTATCGTAGCCCCCTATCCAGCACCAACTGCCCTCAAACAACTAGTGCAGTCTTGGAGAAAAGACGTCCAACGTAACAATGTTCATCTAGTTACTGTAAATAATGAAGAAGGTAACAACTTCTTCTTGGACGACTTACCGGATATCGATTTAGCGTTCACCATTTTGGATCATGTAAGTGGGAATATTGTGTCTATCAATATAGTTTCGTAAGAAATCTCAATATTAACAATGACTTTCCATTTAGGGTAAATGGGGTGGAGAGTATTACGTACCGGTACAGGAAAGTACACAAGTGAGCAGCAATGTGATGCTACAAAGCGCACAAATTGGCGATTTGAGTTCTTTGGAGTGGGTCAGCGCTTCTGAGACATGCGGCCCTGGGATACCTGTGAAGGTACGTGAGCTTGTTGTAGACAATAATGCAGATAATGATTTTCTTCAAATTAGGGGCCTGAAAGTCATCGCTAACCCCAAAGACACCAACGATATCCTAGTTGGTTCATATTGAAAATATGTTAATTTAAAAAAAATATTCACAAAAAAAATATTATCTTTTTTTTTACAGGTCCATTACGCCGGATTATCTAACACCGACATTAAGAAAGCAATTGGAAAAAATACATCACCACGCTTTGGAGGAAATAACTATGGCATGGACTTCAGTGGAACAACCGAGAGGTATCTGAAATATATAATTAGTTGAAATAAAAATACTGCTGTCTACTTAAGAAAAGACATCAATCATCACTATCACTACCACTACAATATATATTACCCCCGCCGCGTCTGTCTGTCTGTCTGTTCGCGATGAACTCAAAAACTATTGAACGGATTTCCATGCGGTTTTCACCAATAAAATAGATAGAGTAATTCATGAGGACGGTTTAAGTGTATAATTTGCTAAGGTTTTGTGTAAATTGGTTGAAATATGAAGATAATTGTTGAAAACTAAAGATTACAGAATAGCGCGATGGCTTGTATCTATATTTTAAGGGTAGCTTACTATACCCATTCCAACTTGAAAAAAAAATGGTCACTTACAATGCGGTAATTGGAAAGATATGTAGACGGATACAGTATTAATCTTAATCAACTTAAATACGTTAGTTATCTTAAGCATTTCATGCATATTATGATAATCCTTTGCACCATTAATTTAAATGAATATCTTAGGAGTTATCGCAAAATAAAAATTAACGCGCGCGAACATAAATCGCTTTCGCCCACTATTGCTATTATGCCGAGCGATAACGCGCGCGTATTCTTCTAACAAACAGATTTTTGAAACGAATGTTTATAATTCTAGTTTGCAAATTTCTAGGTTGCAATTTGGTTGGTTTAGATATTGAATTATTTTAAAGTAAAATTTCAAGGAACATTTTTGTTTTGTTTAAGGTAGATATAAGTACGGTACTTATTTAAAGAAAAAACATGGAGGCATAATACTATAATAAGTAATAATAATATACTTTAATGTTTTACATGCGAAAGTAACTAATTCTGTCTCTTTGTCTGTCTGTTACCTTTACACGCTAAAACTGCTGGATCGAGTTTGGGACCCTCTGGGAAAGATAAAGGATAATTGTTATCCTGGGAATATGGTCCCTTCGAAAGGAGTGTCACAACCTCGAGCAGCTAGTAATCACTGGCAAGGTCGAAGGCCGCAGGGGCCGTAGCCCGATCAGTTGGTCTGACCAAATACGTGCAACGCTATACACCAAGCTGCCAAGGACGCCACAGGATGCCACGTCGCCAAGGACAGACACAGATGGAGAATCATCGTCAGAGAAAAGTTGTAAATCAACTGCCGGGGGAATCACGACCCTTAGTAATGAGGAACACGACGCGAGGAGGAGGGTGTTTCCTTGGGATGATTTTTTGACTAAACGCGGGCGAAGCTGTGGACAGAATCTAGTCGTCTATAAATCTAATATTACTTTAGCTTGATCGGTCACATATTTGAAATAAATAAATGGTAAAGAAAATAATGAACTGAAATAAAACATCAGGGATGTTTGTGAATGCAACATTGCACTGAGATCGATCTATATTGCTTATTTTCAAAGCCCAGCCTATTAGGTTTGATATTTTGGTGTTATATCAATGAGTGCGTAACGCACTTATTGGGTTTTAATCGGTCCCATTTGTACAGAACCTCGTTAACACTTAAAACATAAGCCAATAATTATAGGATATAATTTTACTATATAAAGCCAATAATTATACTATATAAAGAAACCAATAATTATAGGCCAGTGTCAATTCTGCCGGTTCTCAGTAAGGTCTTCGAAAAGTTAATGCTCAACCAATTGTTGCATCATTTTAACAAAAATTTCATCTTTTATGATCAACAGTTCGGTTTTACCAAAGGGCGTTGCACAACTGACGCCGGTGTCACCCTAATAAAGAACATCTTTAATGCCTGGGAGGAAGCACAAGACGCCATTGGAGTCTTTTGCATCCTCTCGAAGGCGTTCGATTGCGTTAACCATGAGACACTATTGTTGAAGCTCGAGCACAACGGAATTAGACATACAGCCCTTGAGTTATTAGATCATATTTAAAAGCCAGACAAGTTAAAGTTCAGGTAAATGGCGTAAACTCACTAGGGTCTGAAATGACAATGGGTGTTCCTCGAGGCTCGATATTGGGTCCATTCCTTTTTTTAGTTTTTATTAACGATTTACCTCCAATTACTACAATATCAACCGAAGATGGTGTGGTTTGCTGATGACACATCTTTTATATTTAAAATAGATCGGCGGTCACAAAATCTTTTTGATGGGAATAACTCTATTCTTCAGGTCCAAAATTGGTTCTCAGCAAACAATTTGGTACTAAATGAAAAAAAAACCAAATGTATTAGATTCACATTACCAAATGTTAGAAATACCGAATGCGACATCATATTGAATGGCGAAATGCTGGACTTTGGAAATCATACAGTTTTCCTGGGAATCACTCTAGACGACAAATTGCAATGGGGTCCTCACATAACATCTCTTGCGGGTCGGCTAAGCTCAGCCGCTTATGCTGTTAGAAAGATAAGAAAATTGACGGATGAAGAAACCGCGCGTTTGGTCTATTTTAGTTACTTTCACAGCATTATGTTATACGGTATTTTACTGTGGGGTCGAGCGGCTGACATTGAATCCATATTTATATTGCAAAAGAGAGCTGTCAGAGCCATATATAAGTTAAGTCATCGAGAATCTCTTAGGGCACTATTTATAAATATTAATATTATGACAGTTTCTTGCCAATTCATTTATGAAAATATTATGTATGTAAGGAAAAATAAACATCTCTTTAGTAAAGTCAGTGATAGACACAATTGTAATACGAGAAATAAAGATAAGTTAGATCAACCATCTTATAGACTAGCTAATGTACAGTCCTCTTTCATGGGGTACTGTATTAAATTTTATAACAAAATGCCTTGTGATATATTAAAACTAAATGAAGGTAAATTTAAAACTTTAGTTAAAACTAAAGTAAATTTACCTTCATTTAGTTTGTAAACAAGATATGAATGCTTGGAAACATGCTTTAGCGTGGACGAAATCAAATTTGTTAATTTATATTCCTATTCATAGTATACCTATGTTTGCAATATTTGTAAGTATGTGAGAACCATGTTCCTATTTCTCAAATTAAAGAATTTATCTGTTAATGCTTTTAATACTTTATACCTGTACGTAGTATAGTGTGTAGTGCTATTCTGGGTGCATCGTCCTCACATAATTATATTAATTTATTAATGTATGTATTTATGTAAATATTGTAAAAAAATTTTTTTTTTTAAAGAGTAAGTATGGAGTTTCTTGTGCATTCTTCTCCATAACAAGCTACTTTTCCGAATGCACGGTAGAGTCAATTTATATAATTTGTAAATTTTAATTTTAATTCTTTGACGTTCGAAAGTGCCGCTTTTTGGCCTAGTTAAATAAATATATTTGACTTTGACTTTTAAGCAAATCAAATACAAATGTGTTGTGTTGCAGCGGATCGCGCGTGATGGGGCTGGTGCGTAGTGGCGCAGCGGGCAGCATGGTGCGCGCGCAGCCGGAGCTGCTGTGGCCTGTGCCGGCGCACTGGAGCCTCGAGGACGCCGCCACGGTGCCGCTCGCCTACGCTCACGCACTTTACTGTCTCGTGAGTATCACAAACACGCGTGAAGACATCCAAAATTATTCAAACTCTAATCTAATCCTGATATGTTTTAGGGAATCAAATATGAGAGGAGGTTGACATCTGATTTCTCAGTGCTAGTCCATGGAGGGGCTGGAGCCTTGGGTCAAGCTGCGTTATCAATACTCCTTGCTCACGGCTGCGAAGTGTACACAACCGTCAGTGATATGCGGAAAAAACGTTTCTTACTTAAGTTATTCCCTGACTTGAAAGGTATACAGGAGATTTTAGATTACTTATTATATACTCCTTGTTTTCTGATTGGTCTACTATTATTAATTAATGTTCATGTTTAATTTCTTTCCAGCTGATCATATCGGCAACTCTCGTGATCAAAGCTTCGTAGATATGGTTCTTAATGCCAGAAAAGGGGAGGGTTGTAACATTGTTATAAGCTCACTTAAAGGGAACATGAAGAAAGTACGTACCTTGTTTTATTGGTTTTAGTTGTCATTAGCAATGGACGTTGAATGAACGAACTAGTTAATTCGACCGTCGACGTAAAATGAACGAATTGACGGTTTAACGATAATCAACGAACTAGTTGAATTCATAGACGGCTAAACTGAGACTCCACTACGTTCATGTCGACTTGTAACGCCGATCGACGCGAGAACTTAGTTGGGTAGTACAAGTTCATACGTCCGAAAAATAACAACAACGGACGAACAACGAGCAAATCAATTTGAACTCTAACTCTAGACTCAAAGAGTTGATATCTCCATGGGCTGAAGCCATATTTAAAAAAAATGCTATTATGATGTTTCGCGTGTGGAAAAGAGTAAGGCGATTGACAGATTGAAATTGAACCAAGCGAGGTAAACCAGTTTGTACTTGTTTACGTTCGTATATTGTTTTGATGATTTTCGGAGAGTGCGCGGTGGAATCGAAAAGTTAAAGTTGTTACAAATAGAATTGTGCTCAAGGTCAGATTTCAAGCGGTTATTATAAGATATTTAAATATATATATATAGGTAAAAAATCGCCGCGCGTCGCGTCGCCGTAATGTTTCTAAAGAACGTCTACTTAGCATAGTTTATGTCATGAACTAGTCGATAAATTAAACTACTTGATCGACTCGTCAATCAACGAGAATGGATGGTCTAGTTTCGTTAACGAAAAATACGTCGACTTCCCATCTCTAGTTGTCATAAGTATATTATTGTAGCATATATTATTGATACCAGCTACTAATGTTTCCCTTATTTCAGGGTGCACCTCACTGTGTTGGTTACCTGGGAGCAGTTTTTGATGTTTCTCAACTGCACAACCAAGATGAAGAATTCAGCTATGGATTGTACCATCTCACTAGAGAAAGGGCTTATGCTATTATCGATTTTTCAACGATATTTGATAATCCCTTGGAAATGAAAGTAAGTGTAAAAAGCAAAACAAGAACATTTAAAGGACACGTAATAAAACTCATTACGTACAGCTTTAAGACTTTACTTTTTGCCAAATTTCGTGATTCTAGGTAAACGGGAACTACCATATAGGTTTTCGACCCAAAACCCATAGGGTACTTCCAGTTGACCTAGAATTGTCAATTTTATTTAAAAGCAAGATCTTACAGCACTAGTAAAGGGAAAATTCCGACAAATAAAAAAGGTTGAAAATTAGGGTACATTTTTTGTACATTCAAGTTTTCACGAAAATCTAAATTTGCCCATATCTTTTGATCGTGTTGACTCACACTCACACCTAATAGGAACTTTGAACCTCAGTATCTGGTGTAGATTTCAACTTGCTAGGTCCGTCCGTTCCTGAGAAAAGCAATGGTGACACACGGACTGACAGACGGACAAGAGAGTGATCTTATAAGGGTTCCTTTTTTTTACCTTTTGTGGTACGCAACCCTAAAAATTAAACCGACTTCCAAAACAAAACATTACAAAGCGAAATATAACTTTCTTTTCCGAAGTCGGTGTCGATTAACGGAAAAAAATGGATACAAAAGACACCAACTACGTTAACAAGGATGCTAACATAGTATAATGGATACACCACAATATTTTCACATCGGAACTTGTTGAATTAAAACCATTTCCGATGTGAAAATATTATCCAGTCAGTCGAACATCCGTGTTATTGAATTTTCTGTCTGTTTACCAGAATTAATAAGTTTGGTTTGGGTCGCATGTTTTTGTTTTCAATTAAATTCAAATCTTAGACATTATCACTTAAATTAAATTCATTAGAGACGTTATTAATAAACATAGTTATTGTTAATAACGACAGTTTGATATCCATTAGGAATCATTAAAAAATTTAACAAGTTGAAAAAAAGCACACCATTTCGGGATGGCGCGAACAATGTAGATTCGTCGCAATACGTATTTCTGCCAGTTTTATGTCAAATACACAATCAAACTATAAAAAAAATTATAATAGTCCAAGTAAATAACAAGATGCCACCACAAAAACTACACTAAATATATTTAAAAAAAAAACACAACAAATAACGGCTCCGACATGCAGCGAGTCGCTCGGAACGCGGACTGGTTTCGACTGATTTTACGAATTTTATACCAACAACGCTTGAGATCAGAGACTTTCTGAGTAACTGTATGCCATCCTTGTCTATTTCCCTACACTATGAAATAGTTTGAGCGACATAGATAAGTTTTGACACAAAAATACCCGCCAAAAGTAACAGCCGCGAAAACCGACTTGAGGAGTCGGAAACACAGGTAAGGAAAAATTTGGCCCGTCACATTTTGTTATCTCATTGGAGAATTTTGTTGCGCCTACAGGCTTTGCAGATGATGTTGAGTGAGGGTATCAACCGCGGCTACGTGCGTCCTCTGTCGCGCGTGTCGTACGCGCCACTCGACGCCGCGCATGCCTTCCGACTGCTCGCGGCCAGCAGGCACCGCGGCAGAGTGCTACTGAAGATGGATGGACATACAACGCAAGCGCAACCAAGGTGAAAAGAGACACTCCTTTCTGTTACGCATTTTTATTGTTATGAGATTGTAGTAGATGGAACAACTACAACAACTCTCTGTGCAACAACCTGCACCCTGAGGGACCTTTGTGAGGCAAATGAAGACACTGTTGCCTTGGCTGAATTCTGCTCAAAACGTATATAATTGAGGAATTATCGATACGATGAAGAAAAAGAAGAACTAGATGGAAGCATAACATATTACCGTGAAGTGTATTTTTTTCTTATGTTGACACTTATAGTGCATTCACAATATTATTCCTTTTGTTGCAGAATCTCTTGCAATCCAAACCAGTGCCAACTTGTAGTTATGAATGATGAAAGTTTTGGACTCCAGCTCGTTGATAAACTAGTAGCTCGAGGAGCGAGGAAAATTGAAATACATTACAAAGCTCATGCTTCTGCTAAGTTTAATTTTAAATTACGGTAAGAAAGTTTTGACTTTTATCAACACTGTAAAAGTTACCGATGAACATGATGATGAAGATTATTATGTTCTAACCAAAGCTAACAAAAACACTTTTCGTTTATTCAGGAATTGGCAGAAGATCGGCGTGGAAGTCCAGGTGTCTTCTCAGGACTTATACAATGAAAATGACATAGTAGAATTGCTTAAGGATGCTACTCAATTGGGCTCTGTTGAAGGCATATTTGCCATTACAAATGAGGATCAAACGGTTCAAGAAACTTTATTCCCTAATTTGGATATAGTTTCGAGAAGATTTTGCCCAGATTTAAGGTAAAGCATCATTTAATGCATTATTGTTTTTATAATATATGGACATATATTAAAATTTGTATTAAATAAAATAAAAAAATTTATTTGCCAGATATTTTGCCGTGATAAATGTTGGTGATACAATGCTTGGCAAGGCAATGTGTCTTTCTCGTGTTCAAAATAAATTGCCAGCTAAATTGATAACTCTACCTCTACTTGACAATGTAAGTACCACAGTCTAATATGTTCACGAAAGAAATTTTATTATACTTTAAATAATGGTATTAGCTTCACAATGTTTTTTGTTTCTTTTGAAAGAACATGAAACGTTCATAGTTCTGATACTAAAACCTTATTATGGGCAGTTTTAGAATGTTGAATGTAAATGGCCCTAAAACAGACCCTTTTGGTATCTCTTGATCCACTGTGGTGTTCTAGATCAATGTATGTTATTTTTATTTACATGAGAACAAATGACATCAAGTGACATATGATAGGAATTATTTTTGCTGAATTTGATAAGAAGTGTACTGAAGTGCACCGATTCAAATGCTTTATATTTCAGATTAGAGAACAGATTTATATAGATAAATAAGCACTTCAATAATGTTTCTTAAATATCCTTTAAATAAATTATGGAAATTCGTTTATGGACGTATAAAAACGGAACTCATATGACTAAAACAATCATTAATTTCCATTCAGGAGTGGAGTGCTGGTGATGCAGTGGACGTGGTGGAACGAGCACTTTGCGGAGTGGACACCTTGGTGGTTGCACAAAGAACACAAAGACAACAACCTGATCTGCTGAAAAAACTTGCTGAAATAGCTGGTTAGTACAAGAAAAGATGTAATATTTTCCATGAATAGAAGACCATTAAATGCAATGACGGTGTTTGATGTTAAAGTTTTATTTTCAGATGTTTGCTTGACCAAGGAAACACCAAAAACGACTAATTTAGAAGAACTTGGAATTCAAGATGATAAACTGCTATTGGTTGCTAGTTATTTGAAAACGCAATGTAACGTTGATTTCACTGAACAAGAGATACTACAGTTAAAAGTTGAAACGTAAGTACATTTACGCAATTAAATGATGGATACAATATAAATGTTACCAATATTATAAGAACTAACGGTTGAAATTGTTTATAGAATAATTAATTTGGGTAAAACTGAATTTGCCTTTGAAGATGTTAAAGGCTTAGCGACGTTCATATCATACGTAGACACGGATGAACTGTTAGCGACTTCAGAAATAGTATGCATGCCTACTATTACTAGCGGCGACGATTTGGTAAATATTAACTTTGTATTCTTTATGACGCATTATGATTTAAAGTAAAGATGATGATTATGTATGGCTATCTTCTTCCCTACGTCTTGGAATAACATTATAAGTAGCTTAGCATAAATCTTCATTCTAGCCATATCATCTCAGCCAATCGATTAATTGTGTTCTATTTTTTTTTTTAAATATTGCAGCGTGAAGATGAATTTGACGCAAGCCTGACGTATCTGTGCATAGTGCCGGGTATGGAGGGACACCACGAGAGGTTCCGCGTGTTGTGTGAGCGCCTCAAGATGCCAGCGGTAGTACTGCAGCCGGGACTAGACCGGCCCACGGAGACCGTGTCCGAGACTGCCCAGAGATACGTAGATGTATGTCCTTACAAAAAAAAAAAACAAGCAAATTCTGAGGATTTTATATGTACCAGCTACAGAATTAAACATATTTCTCATATTTTAAGGTGCTCCTAAACAAGACTGGATTGAAAAATACTTTCTACTTATTGGGTTATGAAACAGGCGTCCTGGTGGCGTTGGAAATGGCAGCCAAACTTGAGGATCTTGGTTAGCAAAATTTGTTACCAACCGCATTCTGTAATTTATTTGAGTAATTGATCAAATTCATAACGTTCTTTTCTGATTTTTAGGTCTAACCGGTACAGTATACTGCCTTGGATGTGCACCGAACGAAGTCCAAACCGTGATTGAAGAAAACATCGCAGAATACAAGACAAAGGAGCAACTGGAAAATGAAGTGGTCATGCATATGTTTAAGTTGATGGCGGGCGACGATGTTGTGGCCCTGGAAAGAGCACTTAGAGGCGTTAATTCGTGGCCGCAGAAAGTGGATGTGTGTGTGCGCACGATGTTAGGTCGTGTGCCGCACTCGACGCAGTACTCCCGTTCGCTGATAGAAGCCGCTCTGGCGCGTATCGAGCGCGCGCGTAACTACGTGCCGCCGGCGCGAGCGCTTCGCTCTCAGCTGGTGCTGCTGCGCGTCGCATCTGCACAAGTGACGTCACCGGAACAAGCGCTGCAGCAACACTCGCAGCGCCCAGTGGTCATACACCAGCTGACAACACCCCTGGCACACGCTACTAGTGACATTAGCTGCTCAGCTCTCATTAATGAGTACTTGGATCCAGTGATTTTAGAATCATTCAATGAGAAAAATATTTGCGAGGCATATCTTCTCAACCCTTATTCTTTTATTACTGCTGATAAGGAAAATTAAAAAAAATATTTACATGTACATTTTAAATTAATATAAATTACGTTTTGATTTAGCTTTGTTTTTTATTTGAAACTAGCTTCAGCCAGCGGTTTCGCTTGCGTAAATAGTGTTTTCTTAACCCAAGGAAACATTGTACCGAGATGAAAAGTAGCCATGTGCTATTTCAGATTATAATCTATCTCTGTGCATAGGCACACACCCGACCAGCATCTGTTGCAGGCAGTGGAGGCTCGCCTGCGCTAGACCAGAGACCCGCTTCTAGTTAACTACTCCATTATGACTATTCTGTTCAAGTAAAATCACATTTACAATGGGCCTCTGCCACTACAGTCCGCTAGAGATATTTTTTGTTTCTTGGTATGCAGGGAAGTGGAAATTTGTATTTTTTCCTATTCCTCCGTTATTCTTTTCTGATTAATTTCGTTGCAGGATCCAAGACAGTTAAATTCATTCTCCGGACAATTTGAGGAGTGAATGATAACTCCTAAACTGAAATATGCAGTTTGTATCGTAAAGTTTGGGTTACCTATCATAAGTTCGAAAAATATTTGACCGAATTACATTTCACCTAAAACTTTTCAACTATTATCATTTCGTTTTTTTTTACTTCATCGAAATCACTTCTGCCACTGTCTCAGTTGACCTATTATCAATACGATTTTGTTCGTTACTCCGACGTTTCAAATAGTCGATTTTTTTACCGAAGTTACACTTAGCCGAAATAACATAATAACATAATACGACTATCCATTACGGATCCGTTGCGCCGTTCTGTTGTGATTGAGTAACAAGCATCCATTCTCCTATCCAAATTTTCGCATTTATTATTATCATATATGTAGTGAGAAGTAAGATAAAATATAATTTTAGTTGTGTGACGTTAGGAGAATCAATCGTCTCGAACCTTTTTAATCACAATATATGTTACTGTACCATCATACATGAAAGGATTTATACTTAGTATATAGTGTGTCGGTAATTGCATCAAAAAAGAAAGCACGCTTGAAAAAAAAACACCAAAACAAATGAAGCATAATATTATGATATTTGGATTTTTACATCACAACAGATTTCATTTTAAATTCCTCTTTCTCAATACATAGTCATCAAATATTACCTTTTTCAAATCAATTATTAAAACCGTGTTATTCTTACTCTTTTTTTCGATTCAAAACATTTTCTGTAATTTGCACATCTTCTCTTCTTCTTCGTTTCTCTCTTGGGTCTTGACAGAGCGGTCGTGGTCATGATGAATCTTGTCCAATCGCTGGTGTTGTTGTCACTCGCCTCACGACGTCCCTCCATTGGGCTCTTTTAGATGAAAGTTTGGCGCATTCATTTCCTGGACCTCCAACCACAGATTTATTTTTGTCGGTCCACCTCATCAATAACCTCCCGCGTGGCCTATTACCGTCCACTCCGCCCTGCACCACCAAGCGCTCAACAGAGTCGTTATTCCGCCTTGAGACATGGCTAAAGAATTTAAGTATGCGAGCAGTATAGTATTGCTGATACACGCTGATTAATGCCGAGTTCTTGGAGTATGGAGACGTTAGTGCGGCAAACTGACCATGAAATGCCAAGCAACACATTTCTGGAGCATTTTCTTTTCCAGTTCTCGTAGTGTCCATGTCTCAGCTGTGTACAGAAATATGGGGAAACAAAGGACGAGCTTGATTTTAGTGGCTTTCGTTAAACAGCGATTCCTCCATACCTTCTTTAACTTATCCATTGCCCCTCTAGACATCGCCGTTTTACCTAATCCACGCAACTGCTATTGCTTGCAATCATAGCGACAAGATATATGTAGTCATATGGACTAAACTACGTCGCAGTTGGCAATCTCTGTTACAGCCGATGAGTTGTTGTTGCTACGGTCAACAATCATTATTTAGGTCTCACTCCGAATGATCTTCAATCCAAATGCAAGACTCACACGCTCCATCTTAAGGAGTAGTTCCCCCCGTTTGGTCAAGACTAGTCGCAAACAATGTTGTGTCATCAGCATCGCGAAGGTTCGCAATTTTGTAGCCGCCAATTGCAACAACATCAGTCCAGTCTTCTAGGGTGATTCGCATAAATAACTCCTTGCAGATGTTAAACAAAAGTGGCGATACGATACATCCCTGGCGGACACCTGCACTGGGATAGAAGCTACCCGAAATGTGGCTATCTGTTCACACTGATGCAGAGTAATTGCCTTCGTAGAGTTCTCTAAGAAGGTGCACAAGATGTTTTGGTGTGCCCATTTCTAGTAGCGTCTTCCACAAAGTTGGCCATTTCACGGAGTCAAACGCTTTTAAGAAATCAACACAGCATATGTAGGTTGGCTAGTTGAATTCTCGTGCCTTCTCGATAGCCTGAAGAACAATGAAAATCTGCTCCCGAGTTCCTTTTCCCTTCACAAACCCAGCTTGTTCTTGTGCGATATCTTTTAACAGGTGTGCCTTCAGCCGTTCGTTAAGGATGTGTAGTAATATTTTGCTTACATGACTGATCAGTGCAATTAGACGGTAATTACTGCACTTTTTGGTGGAACTCTTATCTTGTGAACCCATTCTAACGGCCATTTTCCGGCCAAACATATCTTATTGCAGATGATGTTAAAGATCTGAACGCCGCGTTCCCCCAATGCTCGAATGGTCTCAATTGGGATGGTATCAGAAACCGTAGCCTTTCCATTCTTCAAATGCCTAATGGAAGCTCAGAGTTCAGATTCTGGCTCCAGTTTATCACTCTCAGGTTCTGTAGGTGTAAAGGATTCCGACTGCAGAACTTCAAACAGCTATCTACACTAAAAACTTAAATTTCGGAACATCTGTCACATTTCTTCGTCGTGCCTTCTGCATCAGTAGTTTCTGAGGCTATTTGGGCCCCAAGTTGCTGAAATCTCTTCTCCGCGGTAACCCAAGGTGAGTGGTTATACCGCCACAGTTCAATCGCCATTGTCTCGTTAGTTATCTAGCAGGGAGCACCACGACAGCTGAAAGGCTGTCTTCCTTGGTTGTTTGTGTGTTCAAACTTCCAGAGCGTGCCGGTTAGGTTGACTGTGGCTGACTAGATGTTATTGTCATTCTCCCTTATCTCCCGATATAATTTGAGTTTATTCGTTAGATATTGCACATTGTTTTTGTTATATGCACAAATTTGGTATAAGGTTGGATTTTGGTATTAGTATTTACAATAAAAACTTATTTACGAAAAAAATACTACCGACAGTTAATTCATCGTAACAGACGTTAACGCTGAGTTCGCAGTCACCGTCACCATGCGTCGTATTGCAACTATGCATTTTACCGGAAATTAGATATACTTATTTTTCTTTGCATTATATTCAGTCAAGTCAAATATATTTATTCAACTGGGCCAAAAAGCGGCACTTTTGAACGTCAGAATTAAAAGTAACAAATCATAAAATAAAAATTGATTCTACCGTGCATTCGGAAAAGTAGCTTGTTATGGAGAAGAATGCACAAGAAACTCCATACTTACTCTTTTAAAAAAAAAGTGTTTTACAATATTTACATAAGTACATACATTAATAAATTCATATATGTGAGGACGATGCACCCAGAATAGCACTATACACTATACTACGTACAGGTATACAGTATTAAAAGCATTAACAGGTAAATTTATGAATGTGATAAATAGGAACATGGTTCTCACATACTTACAAATATTGCAAACATAGGTAAAATACCTAATTCAACACCAACGGAACAGTGTGTGAGTGAAATTCTAAAAAAATGTTATCAGTATAGGGACTTGTTCTACGCAGAAGATATACCACTAACTTTTACACACGCTGTTAAACACGAGCTCAGATTAAGCGATAATACACCAGTTTTCGTACGTAGTTGCTCTTAAACAACGAGAAAAAATTAAAAGGCATAGATAATGTTTATACATACTTAGATGACGTAATAATAATATCTACGTCATTGCAACAACACATAGAAAAATTAAAACAAGTATTCGATCGATTCAAAATACATAATCTAAGGATCCAGTTAGATAAATCACAGTTCCTACAAAAACAGGTTAACTTCTTAGGACACGAACTAACAGATGAAGGTTTAAAACCAAACAAAGACAAGATAAAAGCCGTACTTAACTTCCCCTTACCCAAGACCCAGAAGGAAATAAAAGCCTTCCTAGGTTTAGTCGGATATTACAGAAAATTCGTAAAAGATTTCGCCAAGCTTACTAAACCAATGACCCTTTGCCTTAAGAAAAATAGTAAAGTCATACACTCCCCGGATTTCTTAGAAACTTTCAATAAGTGCAAACAAATTTTAACTAACGCCCCAATACTACAGTACCCTAATTTTGATGAGCCCTTCATCCTCAACACCGATGCTTCCGACGTAGCATTAGGTGCGGTATTATCCCAAGGAATAGTCGGATCAGACAAACCAGTAGCATTCGCATCCCGGACACTATCAGACACCGAATCGCGTTACTCTACAATAGAAAAGGACCTACTCGCCATAGTATGGGCAATAAAATACTTCAGACCCTATCTTTACGGTAGAAAGTTTACCATATACACGGACCACAGGCCTCTCACCTGGCTAATGTCTTTAAAAGATCCGAATTCGAAATTAACTAGATGGCGTTTAAAACTATCGGAATACGACTATAAGGTTGTATACAAAAAAGGCCGCCAAAACACTAATGCAGACGCTCTATCACGTATTCAAATTTTCCACGGTAGTATAGACTCTCTAGCTGTTAACTTAGATGATAATGAAGACGATGAGATAATTAATAGAATATTCGAAAACGCGCGCAGGGAAGCCGAAAATCAAACAGATACAGTAGCACCCAGTGAAAATATATAGTTACAAACCCCAAGCATTCCAGATTCTCATATAGGTACAGACAGCATGAGTGTAGTGTCAGCTGAACCTGAACTAGTATCAACAAGACATACACAGCCTGACAATGAAAATAAAGGTATACCCATCATAGCAGACGCTATTGATAGGCAGCTAAAACAATTCCACGTTAGGTCAACGCCCGGTTCTATGTATAGAGTAGATAACAGATCCACTAACTCAAAAGTAGTTATAAAAGATGTCTTTATTCCAGTAAACAATACAGAGTCAGAGATAATTAGATTCCTTAAAGAGCACACCATCGCTGATCGTATATTCCATTGTTACTTCCATTATGAAGAATTATATGTACCATGCTTTTTCTAGAGTTTACACAACAATATTTAACGACAGAGGTCCCAAGTGGTCTTAAATGCACAACACGCGTAACTCTAGTAGAAAACAAACCTGAACAGCAAGAATTGATTAGGAAATATCACGAAGGTAAGACCGTTCATCGAGGTATTCAGGAGACGTACAAACAGTTGCACAGGAACTACTATTGGCCAAACATGCTTCTAACCATTCAAAGATTCGTAAATCAATGCGACACCTGTTTGAAATCTAAATACGAACGCAACCCTCTTAAACCACCTTTAGCTATAACCGATACCCCTCGAAAACCAATGGAACATATATTTATGGACCTATACTCAACCGGAGGCGCAACGTTCCTTACAGTCATCGATAATTTCTCTAAATACGCCCAGGCAGTCCAACTAACAGCATGCAGTAGTGTCCATATAGCTGAAGCATTGCTAAACGTTTTCTCAGTATTAGGTTTACCGAATAAAATAACCACAGATTCAGACACTAAATTCGACAACGATGTTATTAAAGAAATTTGCGTACTACATAACATCCACGTACACTTCACGACCCCCTACAACCCTAATTCAAATTCCCCTATTGAACGTTTACACTCTACTCTAGCCGAAATAATCAGGATACAAAGAATGATGAACAAAGATGACCCTATACAGCTAATAATGAAGTACTCTATAATAGCGTACAACAACGCTATCTATTCGGCAACAGATTATACACCTCATGAGTTATTATTCGGATACACAGCGTCCAGAAACCCACTAGACTTATACTACCCAAAAGAATTTTACCAGGACTATGTTATTAAGCATCGTGCCAATGCAGAGGCAGTTCAAGAGTGCATCGCCGCACATATGTCTAAAAACAAGGAGCAGGTGAACGTAACCAAGAAGCAGAAGAAATGAAATTCAAGGTAGGTGAAACTGTATATAAACAGGTAGCAAAGTCAGCACGCAGTGACAAAACGAAGCCAGTCTTCAAAGGACCTTACAAGATCATACACCTTCACCCAAATAACGTGGCCGAAATAATAGGTAACCATCCTATCTCTAAGTCCATTAGGGTTCACTTTAAACTACTACGGAGGCCTCATCTTGTTGCAGAACCTTCATCGCAGGAGCCGTCGTGCTCAACACAACAGCAACCGTAACCATTACCCAAGTAGGTAACGACAATGGTATCCTCCTCCTTAAACAAGGTCAACTCCTTAAACAAGACAACTACTTTAGCCTTGCTTGCGTTTACAACATTCTGGTAATCTCGACCATGAAGATGCAGTTAAGTTTGAAGAAGAAATTTTAAACATTAAAAACAGAGTTAGAAACGTTCAAGATTCACAAAGGAAATCCTTAGTATTAGCACATAATACAATTGATGAGTTCAGTAAACAGTTAACAAAAATAAATAATAATCAGAAAAATTTGGCTAGTTTATTACAAAATATTACTAATCATTCTAACGATCTGTCTAACCATTCACATTTCCTAGATATTTACGTACAGATAGATTTTAGTTTACAGATAATTTTAGATAGGTTAATGTTATTAGAAGATGCTATGACTTTTGATCAAATAGGCACCATGCATCCTAGTATTATAAGTCCTCAGAATTTAATAGAAGAGTTAAGAAACTTAGAAAGTATGTTTATGTTTAAACCAGTAGCTAGTATTAGCATTAGTAACATATACGGGATAGAGAAGTCAATTAAACTTAAAGCTTACAGCACAGAACATTCTGTTAATTTCATTCTCGAAATCCCCTCAATTACCTCAAAAACCTACGACCTTATCCATTTCTATTCTATCCCAAATAAAAGTAACCTAACTATCATTCCAAAATCCAAATACCTGGCACTTGGTAACGATGAGTACGCTTACCTGGAAGAATATTGTCAGCCACTGACCGACAACATCCAGCTCTGCAAGCTCCTCGACACCAGAAGAATTGAAGACACAGATGACTGCATACTATCACTCATCCAGCACCGCTCAGCAAATTGCACTCACGCTAAGATGAGCTTAAGAAAAGGAAAAGTTCAGAAGATCGGAGACAACAACTGGCTACTTGTCCTCAGAGAAGAAGAAGTCATCAAAACACTATGCAACACCAAGACAGACTACAAGAAGCTGTCCGGCATTCATCTCGTTACACTAACCGAAGATTGCCAGATGTACATCATGAATAAGACACTGCGGTCTCACACCGAAACGGTTGTCATCAACGAGGTCATACCATTATCGGAGCAACATCAAGTCTCAGAACAATCAATACAATACGAACTCCAATTAGAAGACATCTCACTAGACAGCATCCATGAACTTATCAATAGAGCAGGCGACATCTCCGTGCCAGAAGAAGATAATTGGACAATCGTAGCAGCCACACCTAGCTGGAGTACAATCATCCTTTATATCTTATTGGTCGCAGCAGCATCCTGGAAGCTGTATCAATGGAAAACAAAGAACATCTCAGAGGACACCAAGGGCAGCGCGGACGCCGCCAGAAGCAAGAGTTGCTTCTATCTTATGGAGAGAGGAGTTAACTCATCGCAAAGACCTTATACTTCTTACTACTAGACTGTGCACTATGGCGCTAAAACCGGTCCGCGCGAGAGGGCTCCCGTTGGTAGTGTGTCTCTTTCTAATGAGGTAACCATGACCAAACAGAACACGGGACAAATTGATTGTAAAAACGATAGTGTAAGTATCCCGATATATTTACGCTGCCTAGTTACGCTACTAGGTAGGTAGCGTTATAGTAAATTAAAAAAATAGTATGTATAGATAGGAATAAAAAGCTCTCTGATCCTACTCTCAAGCTCATGAAGAAGAGGCGTGAGATGATCCTGCAGTATTCAGACGATGCTTTGAAATACCGGCAGCTAAATATACCTCAAAGGATCTCAATGATTTCACGATTTCACATATTGTCCAGTTGCGTAGACTGTTGAGAAACAAAAATTCACCAATTGTATTCCTCTAGCAATCAATTTGCAAATAATATTAACAGACGCTGAAATTCACTCGAACAAAGCCCGCCAAAAACTCCGCAAATCACCATCTTACATTTAGTATTACCAGGCCCAAATATTTAAAAGTACTACTCTTTCTAAGTATTAATGAATCGTTTTTTAAATATAACGAATTGATTAATTATAGGAACTGTACAAATATTTAAATACGTTTCAAATTCTATGTTCGTCTAATCGTTTGTTTTGGTATAACATAAAAAAGAAAAATTTAAAATTTTCTTCCATTTCTACCAAACCCAATGATTAGTTGAGCTGGCAAGAAGTCAGACAAGGACACACTACCAGCGGAAACCCTCTCGCCAGGACCGCTTTTGATTAGCTACCGTTTATAAGGAAATAGCTAACCTAGGTGGATGATGATAGATTTCATTTTAGCTAAACAAAAATTTTTAGTACACAGTCTAGTAGTAAGAAATACGTATAAGGTCTTTGACTCATCGTAACAGACGTTAACGCTGAGTTCGCAGTCACCGTCACCATGCGTCGTATTGCAACTATGCATTTTACCGGAAATTAGAGATACTTATTTTTCTTTGCATTATATTCAGTCTTGTATCAGCCACCAGCTAAATATCCTGTATTTTTATAATTAAAGTAATTGTGTATTAAATAAATATTTTTTTAACAAAATCCCCGACCGCCGAAACATAACTCGACTTAGAAATAAAAAAACTACAAAGTGAAAAATAACTTTCTTTTTTTGCAGTCGGTGTCTTTGGTAGGTGTCAATTTTATGTGCGTTATGGACACCGACTTTTAGTTGTACCTACCTAATAGGCAAGTTAGTAAAGTACCTATAATGCCAGAATAGATTACCCGAATATCATGAGACTTGAAGATAACCGGTGAAATAAGAGTATAGCAAGGTGAACTGTATACATCTGCATACACTGACACCACAATTGTCCACAATCGACCGAGAAATCGGTGAAAATATACAAAAAAAACAAACATAACGTTGAACCACCTCCTTTTTGGAAACTTGGTTATAAAATTCGTTTGTGCCGAAACATAATAGGGCTTGATCATGGCTTGATGTTTTATCTCTCTCTAATCACCAGTGATTGTATAACCGGGCGGAAATTTTCCTAAACTTATTTTCAAGAAAGAATAGTCTTTCTGAATGAAGGACAATTTTAATAAAAAACATCCGAAAATAAATGTTTGTCGATCAATCTAAAATTAGTCCTGGTAAGTGAGTAATAATGATTTATAAATTCCGTATTGCCTTTTGAGAAGTTTGTTTTGTTCTTGTTTTGCTTAACGTTATATATATGTATTTTATTTTTTATTTTTTTTATTGATTATAGGCTTGCGCTTGACCACTATCTCACCTGATGGTAAGCGATGATGTGGTCGACGATGAATCACGCTTGCCTAGAAGAAACCTATTCACTCTGTATGTATGCGATGTTTCAGTTAATTTTGCCTATAAAATTTATTTGCCGTGCGCTGAGAATACATACATATTGATGATACATAAAAATTATGTACCACATGATTAAAGTACTCATTATTACCTAAAAAAAAAACCTGCGAGAGAATATATCTGACAATCATTGTTAAAGTCACAATAGCAGCTTTTGTGTTCTAAAATTTAATTAGATATGTATTATAGTATTAATTCTTATTCCAATAAATAGATTAACAAATTGGTAGGTAAGTAGGATAGGATAGAGTAGGTAGGGTAGGTGGGTATGTAGGTAGGTAGGGTAGGTGCGTAGGTAGGAGGTAGGTAGGTAGCCAGTTGACGGGAGCGAAGCCGTGGGAGTCAGCTAGTAATGTATATATTAATATAATCAGTCTTTAAATGGTACCAAATGACTCCTGTCTAGGTGAGGTAGTGAGCTAAACACATCGCGGGCCCAGTGCGGGTGGATGTTAGGTAGCTGTCTGGAAATGAATAGTTATAGGAAATGCCAATCTCTTCACGATGATTTCCACCATTTTGAAATAAATAGCCTAAACAGCTATAATAATAACATTCTAAGTTTTTAAACTGTCATGGTCACTAACAGTAACATTAACATTATAACCGGGATATTTACCATGTTTACTGTTCGTTTCGAGTTTCCGATATTGCTGCTATTGGTGCTTGCAACAGCACCGAAATATCGGAAACTAGAAACGAACAGTAAAACAGGGAAAATATCCCGGTTATAATGTTAATGTTAATAACATTCTACCCGGATTTTAAGTTCTTATAAAACACTATCGTTACCACAGGTTCGCTATTGGGCTGATATCTTACCTGCATCATAAATAGCATTGTATGCTTGTTCGAGCACTGTCGAGGACATTGGATCCATACAGTTCCCGAGCCGGACGTGAACCTTGAAGAACTGGGCGTCAAGGTCTGGTACTGTGCCTGTGTGCTGGGCTGCCTCTGGGTGCTCGGTTGCCCAGCTTACTGCACCCATAGCCACTGGGTTCACCTGGAAAGATGTAGTATAGTGATGAAGTATAGTGTGGGTTACTGCTTTACTGTCCTTACTTAGTATCGCCAAGGCAAATTGGAATATGTTATGTTAGCAAAACATTAAAATGTGTAAAATAACTTTCGTTTCGGAAGTCGGTGTCGAAAAATTATAAAAACAAGAGGTACCAAAGACTACTTCTGAAACTAAAGTTATTTTGCACATTTTAGTGTTTTGCTCTTGAAGTCGGTATTTTTTTTTTGTGAAAATGGTTTTTTTATACTTAAATGTTTAATGTTCCCTGCACTGTTGGGACAAAGGTCCCTCTATTTTTGAGGGAGTGGTGCATATATGCCACTTCGCCTCTGCGGATTGAAGAATGTCTCATGTCTTCGAAGTTTTTAGTCACCGTTTAGATAAAATAATTTGCAAACAGTAAAAAGCTTCTCATCTGGACCAAACCCTTACCTTACCTATTGTACAAAATATCAGACAGATCCTTGACGTGATGATCTGAGAGTAGGGGAAGAGTCACGACATTCCAGAGATGTAGACTCTCTCTCTGTAGGCGACCAGAGTCTGCGCTGGCGTGACTGGCTGACGTCTTGTGAAGTTGGCGTCATGGTTGAGCAGGCTGGAAAAGTGAAGAGCAAAATAATATTAACTATATAAAATTCTTTTTGTTGTCTGAAATAAATAAATTATTATTAAATCTAAACCATTATTAAATCTAAACCATTATCTATTCTGAGTCAAATAATACATATTAGGGTTTAAACAGACATCGGTACTGTACATGAGCCGCAAATCTGCAGATGCAGATGCAGTTCTTGCGTAGTCGAATCGAAACTGTCAACGGACTGTCAATATAACAGCACGGCACCTGCTTGCCAACTACTTTAATTTAGCGTGTAGTTAAATATGCAATCTGTCTATATAAAAAAAAATAGGCATTGACAAAAAAAACATTTTATATAAATCTCTAAGTCATGATGGATGGAAGGAAACTTACGTTTTTATTTTTAATTTAATAAATCACTCCAAACTCTAGCAGAAATTCGGTGAGAGTGATTTCAAATCAAACTGTGTTCTATATAAATGCGTTGAAAACATAAGAAATGCTTTAATGAGTGGTTAATAAACATTTTGAATTTGTATTGTATTATTTGTATTTGTAGTTATTGTCCGCGTGTAAACCCGCCCGCGGACGCTTTATAATAATTATTGTTTGGATGACTTTAAGTCGTGTAGGTACTAGACGGTGCGGCGGCGACGTCAATTCATTTATTTATTCAAATGCCAAACAATATATACATGTAATGTGTGTAAATTATTGTATCACCACTGCTCTAAAAATGGTGAAGGAAAACATCGTGAGGAAACCGGCATATCCTAGAACTAAAAATTCGAAGACATGTGACATCACCAATTGGGCCCGCGTGGTGGATTAAGGCCCATTCCCTCTCTCAGAGATAGGAGGCCTGTGTCCCAGCGGTGGGAACATTAAAAAGCTGATGATGATGATGATGACCTAACATCAAATTTGAGATTTGAATTAAAGAAATACTATAGATATATATCTTTAAAAGTAAGAATAAGATCGAAATTTGTTTATCAGCATTAGCAATGTACGCGAATGATACCCGATGTTGGAGCATGGTATATCCTTATCAAAAATACTCTGAGCAATCAACACAGTGACGAACTCCTTCACATTTTCGGATGTCTTTTATCCTTTATATATAAAATGTCATCTGGGACATAAAAACCAATTTATCATTCTTCTAAATCGCCTCACTGTTGGAAAAACAAACATAACACTTCTATTTGGATTTCCGTAGTACGGTTATAACATTTCACAAGAATTTATTTTATAATGTTTTCGGCCTTTGTATTATAGTCGGCTCACGTACAACAGGGGTAATTTTGTCAGACCGGTGAAGTATCGCACTCTTAACAACAATCAGGCTTCATCTTGTTCTTTTTTCGTCATCTTAATGAGCCTCAATTTTCTTGATAGAGTCATCAGTTTACTTAATTCTATTTGAATTGGAATACTCACTTCTATTCTATATTTTTATGGCAAGCAATGTCGATGTTGACTATTTTACCTATGTTTTAAGGAAATTTGTATAACAAGAGTGTATGTTATTAGTAATTAAAAGAGAAGAAATCAAAGACACAAACTAAATTGTTCTTGGTGCAATACGACACTTGCTGGGTTAGTTCGGGATTGAAACAAATACAAAATAATTGCTTTGTATTGTACATCCAAACAGATATTGTGAATGACACATATCTACAATATCTGTCATTCAAACCATACTATATTTTTGTGGGAAATGAAAATCAGCAGCTCCACAAGCAGTTCCGGAGAGGAATATGTTAGAAAAGAGAGAAAGAGGGATCTCAAGTTTGGGAAGATGATTATATACTTAAAGTCGAGTATGGAGGATTTTATTTAGACACTTAAACATATGTGGTCCAGAGTAACCTCACTCCCAAAACGCAATCGCAGAGAGAGTAGTCTCTCTCTTTTTTCATTAATATAGAAGTATAGCAAAAAGAAAGTTGTAGAAGGCTTTTTGAAACCAAAGAAACAATGTTTTGGTTTTATAGACGATTGTACGGCATGAAAAAGCCGCCTTTCTTATGGGTGGACATATTCCAATGCTCCTACCATGAACACTGAAGATTCAATTTTGGAAGGGTCTACAGGTCAAAGGCTCAGATGGGTATTATGTGTGAGATCCACACGGAGCCGTGACAGATGAACAGGCATCTTTAGTTAAAGCATCAACACATTTATCACGACTACTAGCTCAGAACAATAGCGAGTTTTTGATTTCAAACTAAGGGGGCTGTGCAATTTACTTTTAAAAGGACTTTGTTCTAAGGTTTTCAACCAGCTAAGAGCGTCTGTAAAGATGGCGGCTTTGTCAGTGTTAGTGTGTGACTGTACAAAAAGACAAGCTTCCAATATAGCCACACACTCACCAGTGAATACAAAAAAACTCTTTAGGTATTTATATTGTTAGATAATCCTGGACCTTTGGTAATATACTGCGGCGCCAATGTTATTTAGATCATTACATTTTGAAACTTCATTAAATATAATTGAACCCGGGATGGAATTGCTGGCCCACTAACGCGTTGTAGGTTGAATTCACCGATTGGGAAATCTAGGAAACTGAAAAATCAAACACACTAAAAGATTGATAATTCGGAAGTCTTCTAGGATTAAGGGATTTTTTTTTGTTTCTCCAGTAACTTGAGCTTTTGCATAAAGCATCTAGTTCAATTCATCATCACCATCATCATCAGCCTTTTTAATGTTCCCACTGTTGGTAAACAGGCTCTGTGTGAGGGAGTGGGACGTAATCCACCACGCGGGCCCAATGCGGGTTGGTGGGTGTCACATGTATTCGAATTTTTGTTTCTAGGACATGCCGGTTTCCTCACGATGTTTTCCTTCACCGTTTTGAGAGCAGTGGTGGTGAAATAATTTACTCAAATTAAAGCGCCTGCCTGGGTTTGAATCCACGACCTACAACTTATAAGTCGCGGCCGATACCACTAAGCCACCACTACACTTGTTCATTTCAATCCCACCAAAAAGGGATGGGATAATTTAGGGATTATCCTAGACAAAACCGGAAGGCCAGGTATTGCCACTTCAGGGCCAGGTTAAGCGTATTCAACGTGCAAAGCGTTAACTTAGTTTAAATGCCATAGCCATGCATTCCGCTGTAGGAAATTCTAAGGAGGAAACTTTTTCAGATTTCGACTCAAAATTTATTTCGTCAAGTACTGATAATACATGTTGGGGGAGGAAATTATTTTTACGCGATATTGGGAATATAAATATAGATTATACATAAGAATAACACATATATTGGGCGAAGAAGTAATAATTCGCGGGTGGAGCCGCGGGCGGCAGCTACTTGGATAAGTCGAACCCACCTAATAAATAAACGTCTAGACGCAAATCTATGTATAAAACATTAGATGATAAATAAATAATAGAAAAGCCACTGACTGCAATAACAATTAAGTTTTGTGAATAAATTAGCAGGTGCATTCAAAATTGTTGATCATCGTGAGTAGTTTATTTTTAACCGACTAACCAAAAAGGAGGAAGTTCTATGTTCGACTTTATGTTTGTGTTTTTTTATATTTTTTTATATTAATATCAATATCCGTCAATTGCGGACCGATTTTGAATTGTTTTATGTTTTATAGTGTTTATTCTGAAATTGGTCCCATTTCAATTTGGTGAAGATCTGATGAAGAACTTCGGAGATATACAACAGAACTCTTCAATGAATAACGGCAAATCTCTCGGGATTGCTGCAATCGCATGTCTGTTTATTGTTTACACCAATACGCTCCAGAGGGGTACGCAGATGTGTTCAGTTCACCTTGGTACACTCTCATTTCACCGGTTATGTTCAGTTTCGTGATATTCCGGAAATATATTCTGGCATTATATTAAGTAACTACTTGCCTATTAGGTAGCTACAACTAAAAAGTGAAAAATGAAAAAAATACTTTTTTTACAAAAACATACTACCGACTTCCAAATAACAAAACTACAAAGTGAAAAATAACATTATTTTTGGAAGTCGGTGTCCATAACGCAAACAATTGGTACCTACCAAAGACACAGACTTCCAAAAATAAAGTAATTTTTCACTTTGTAATTTTGTTATTTGGAAGTCGGTACTATTTTTTGTAAAAAAGTTTATTTATATTTTTCTTGTACCTGATACCTCCACTGTCTTTACACCCATGCGTCTCCTTACAGTTCTGGTAAAATCCATCGAGTTCGTCCCGCCATCTCCTTATAAGTAAACTAGCTGCCACCCGCGGCTCCGCCCGCGAGGTATTAGTGCTTCTCCCAACATCTTTATAAATCATAGCCTATGTGTTATTCTGATGTATAAACTATATTTCTGTAAAGTTTCATCAAACAAAATCCGTTCTGTAGTTTTTACGTGAAAGAGTAACAAATATCCATGCATCCATCCTCACAAATTTTCACGTTTATAATAGTACTAGGATTACAGTACAAAAATATGCATCGCAGTCGATAGATATATTACTATATATCTATTCTATGGACTCATTTGCACGTGAATTAATTCATCAACATGGTCTTTTCTACCAAAGGACGTCCACTGCTGAATATAGACTTCCCCTAAGTGACGTCGCATCGATCAGTCCCGTGCGCTTTGCATACACCGGATTCCCGCAACAATAACCGGGTCATCGGCACACCTAGTAGGAGGCCTTTCTCAACGCAGGGACTTCCAGCACACGGTCGCTACATCAGAACTTTTCAGCCCCATCGACCATCCGTGAATTAATTGATGTAGTAAACTAATTGCACCGTCTTTTTCGCCTGTATCTCTTGGCAGGTGCCCAGGGTTCCACGATATATGCAGCACTTTAGTGCCTGCCGCCGTCGAAGCTAGGTACTGTTAAGAGTATCCTAACTTATTAACTTATGCCAGACGGATGGAGGACAGTTTCGAGCATTCTTCGCACGCTTTTTTATCTTAGTCTCTCCATTGGATGCTCCATTATACTAACATGCCATAAGCCTATAAAAGGCTAAACGTACTCATGGATTACAATCTTTATCACTGGTAAATTGCTATTCTCATTGCTGAGGATGATGGTCCTTGCGATTTTATGGTTCTCTGCCGATACGATTACTTACGCGACGTGCAGTCACCAACATAATATGAATCAGAGGCCGCGGGCGAGAGTTCAAAAGCGGTCAATACCTGCTAATTGAAGCATATTTTAAAGTTTTCAAATCATATAAATAGAACACAGTTCGATTTGAAGTTATTGTCACCGAACTCACGCTAGAGCTTGGTGTGGTCTATTTTAAATTAAAAATAAAAACGTAAGTACCTGTATTATCATGACTTTCAGCTTTATTTAAAAATACTTTTTTTTTTTCATTTACTGCTTTCGGATCTAAACAGACGGAGTGCATACTTATGAACTGCACTGGAAATCTGCAGCTTGGATACAGTTTTTTTTACAGTACTAATGAGTGCACTAAAACTGACAACGGACGGTGTTTAAAACATGTATTAGCCGTGCAGTAATAATGACAGTCGGTTGACAGTTTCATTGCAGTTATCTCGATACACTACATCCAAACTGGAGCTTTGTGGCTCATATAATTATGCAGTTTGTATGAGTAAACCCTAATATATATTATTTCATTCTTAAGTTTTCTAGCTTACTCAACCATGACGCCTACTCCACAAGAGCTGGCCCCACCCCAGCCAGGCACGTCAGCGCCGACTCTGGTCACCAACGGAGAGAGGGTCGTCATCTCCGGGATGTCGGGGCTCTTCCCCTCCTCGCATCACGTCAAGGATCTGTCTGATATTTTGTACAATAAGGTAAGCGATAGATAGTTATATTTTGTTCTATATTGTTAGTGATATTAACCGCTTGGCCCAGATGAGAGAAAATGCCTGTCGTCTAAGCCAACCTTTTATGCAAATTATTTCATCAAAACGGTGAATAAGAACATCGTCAGGAAAATGGCATTTTCATAAAGCAAAACTTGGAAGACGTTCACCAACCCACAGAGTTGAAGTGGCAGATTATGGCTCACCCTTCAAAAATAAAGGGGGCCCGTGTGCCAGCAGTGCAGGGAACGTTATTGGATGATTGTAGATAGCTAAACATTGATCATATGTAAACATAATTATTAATCTTAAAAAGAGGCTTAATTCATAACCAATTTTAATAACGCAGTATCGTTGTGTTGCATGTAAAAATGCAAAAGGAACAATAGAGCAGTAACACACACTATGCTCTATCCTCCAGGTGAACCCACTGACTACGGATGCAGTACGCTGGACAACACAGCACCCTGAGGCAGCCCAGCACACGGGCACAGTACCAGATCTCGACCGATTCGACGCCCAGTTCTTCAAAGTTAACTTCCGGCTCGGGAACTGTATGGATCCGTCGTCTCGGAAAGTACTCGAACAAGCATACAATGCTATTTATGATGCAGGTAAGATATTAAGGCAGTGGCGACACAGTGGTAACGATCGCGTCTTTCTCTAACAATAAAAGAGAAAAAGAGCACATTAATTTAGTTATAATGTATTTGATATTTTTCTCGTCCATAGGAGTAAATCCTGAGCACCTGTCTGGTAAAAAAGTAGGCGTGTACATCGGGACATGTTTCTCTGAAGCTGAAAAAGCGTGCTTCTATGACGCCACCTCTAGAACGGGCCTGGGTGTAACTGGGTAAGAAATAATTGACTATATTAATAAACATCAATGTAACAGTTTGTTTGTTCCAAATAAAATATTCACACACATCATAGGTACATTCACTTTCCATCAGTAATATATTTAAAAAAGGATAGTATTTAAACGAGCGGAAATAATTTAAATTGAAGGTGTAAAAATACTGAATATGACTCACTAAAATAATAAGTGGGCGACAAGCAAAGTGCGAATACAAATGTTTAAAACAGAGACTTGAAAATAAAAGTTTATCGACGGACGGGGCTTCTTTATATGTCTGCAGGGTCTTAAGTTACCTAACATGAACGAGATGACGGGAGCTAAGTTCGCTAGCTTTTTTCGCTCACTTCAGCCCCCGTCATCCCCTTTGAACTAAACTTATCCGTGTCGGGATGCTATAAGTTTCCGAGCTCGCTTCGCTCGCTCTTGGACTCGCGCGCTGCACAACGATGTCGCCTCGTCGGTTTTTATGCTATTTTCAAAAGAATAATATGCTATCATAGAAAAGGACGCCAAATACAAGTAAGGTATGTAATAATATTATTGCCGCAGCTGACAAAAACCTCATAAGAGGACAAATAGGTACTCAAACCGGATAAATAGTCACTTACTTATTATTATAGTCACCCTCAGTACATTTTTCGCTCGATTAATAATTTCTCTTTAAAAAAGTGCCACGTAGTAGTACAAAGAGGATAGCCATAACTGGCCGAAATTTGTGAAAGAAAAATCCATTATCACTTTTCCCGACTCGAAGATTGATGCTAAGAGTTGTATTCGTTACGACAAATACGACTGCAAAATATATGTATCTACATACAACGTACTCGTATTGTGTATCATTGGTCGTACTTCGTTTAATTTTTAGATGCTGTAAGTCTTTGTTCGCAAACCGCATCTCCTACTGGTTGAATGCGAAGGGTCCTTCCATAGCGATCGACGAAGCGTGCTGCAGTTCCACTGCAGCCCTGGAGCAGGCTTACCTCGCGATGAGTCGGGGGGAATGCGAGGCAGCCGTCGTCGGAGGCTTGTACTTGTGTCTGCATCCACAATCTTCTGTGCACTATGGAAGGTGAACGTATATTCATAAATGACACAAAACCTTATTGAAAAAAAAAACCGGAATCGCACCATCCGTTCTTCAAAATGAGAAAGGCAACCTTACATAAAACACACCTGTTGTTACCATTTTGCCCGTTATATTTATAAGTATTCTATCAAATGAATGCTTTTTAAGGATTCCAGCGATTTGTTAACATTTAAAAGTATCGTAAATTCGTTTGAACTAATGAATTTGATCTGACTCTTGCGATATAATAAGATTCCTTTTTTTAAAGATACAGACCACAGCATTCCAATTTCATGAAATTAATATAATTTGTTTATTTTATATCCAGGATCATAAACCAGGCGATGGATGGTAAAACGAAGTCCTTTGATCAGAACGCCGATGGCTGTGTCAAATCGGAAGCCGTTAACATACTATTCCTCCAGAAAGCTAAGGATGCTCTGAGGTGAGTTTCATAAGAACCTCTTTGTACTTTAAATTCACCTAAATATATCGTATGCTTACCCTTTTTCAACTTTGTTGAGGTCGGTTTCAAGAGTAGTGGCAGTAGCAGGTTACTAGTATTTCTCATGGAGCCATAGCTAGGACCAGCGAGCATGCAGACTTAGCGTGATTTTGTGAGCCGAAATACTCGTTCTGTTACATGCAATGAAACAAAAGAAATGTAATATTAGCAGTTGCCTTCTCTATCTTTTTAACCGACTTCAAAAGAAGAAGGTTCTCAATTCGACTGTATTGTTTTATTTCTTATTTTTTTAAACCGAATTTTTTGTTCAATCTACAGGATCTACGCAGAGTTAATGCACGCAAAGACAGAGTATACCGGCCTTCTAAAGGGAGACACAGGCCCCCAGTATGGCTACTTTAGGAGTCCTGAAAATACTGTTGATTTCTGGAACAAATTCTATCAGGAAGCGAGGGTTCCGCCACATGCTGTGGAGTATGTCGAAGCTTTTGGTTCAGGTACTAATTCCTCTGATATTCATCTTCAACTTAATAGTTTTAGGAAACTACAATGGATCATGGCTGTAGGTATATCTTTATCTAGTTATATTTTATCACAGTAGAAGCCGAACCTATTGCCATCATTTTTTTTTAATTACTGAAAAATTCCGTATAGAAAACTCAATTACACTTTGCCCGACACGGGCATTGAGCGCTGACCCTCATGCTTATCAGTAAGGCTTTCGATCATTAGACCAATGAGGAGTTCACAATCAGCAGTCACACAGTACACAAAGATGCAATCTTGATGACTATCTTTTTTGTCGAACACTGCTAATACTCTTTGACTTACTCCTCCTCGCATCGTGTTCCTCATTACTGAGGGTTGTGATACCCCGACAAGAGATCAAACTTTCTCTTAAGATGCTCCTCCATCTGTGTCTGTTCATGGCGTCATGGAGTGCTTCGTGCAAGTTGGTGTTGAGCGGTGCACAAATTTGGTCAGATCGGAGGTCGCACCTGATCGAGCTGCGGCCCAGCGGCTTCTTGCCATCGATTTTGCCAGTTAACATTAACTGCTCGAGGTTATTACCTTCTTTTCAGGTAATGTGGCAAAAGAATGCCAGGACTCTTCGCAGGCAGGTGGTGGAATGTCTGACTTCGATGTTGAGCTGACGACGGATAGATTCGTTTGTGTGGAATGCAGTCCACGAAATTTGCAGCATCTTTTGCCAATCATCGATGCGATCACGGTTAGCACTATATTTCCGAGTCGCTAAAGATGGAAAATACTGAGGCGTTCACTATTTCCTTCGTGTTCCGAGATATGTTGCGGTCCTTCCATATCCGCTGCAGTTGGGTCATTGCTTTTGGCTGTACCGATACGTCTCCTTATATCTTTTTCACAAGAACCTGTAGGTTGAAGTTGCTTATGATAGTGCCTAGGTTAATGAAGTCGTCCACCCTGTCGAGCAGCCTCCATCCTGCAACTTCCTCCACCCTTTTGACCTACAATAATATAAAAAAACGGTTGTACCAATTGCAAAATTTCTTCAAAGGTACGCCTGAAGCTGACAAAGCAGAGCTGGATACCATTGAAAAGGTGTTCTGTAAAGGAAAGGAAGATACACTTCTCGTTGGTAGCGTCATCTCCAACATTGGATACGGCGAGGCTGCGTCGGGTATAACTGCCATTACGAAGGTAATCTAATCATTGGGATCACACAACTGTGATATCACTGAGGGTTCTATGGTCAAATAAATGAAAAATTAAAGTACTTTTCAAGAGCTCCAAAGATTTCAAATTTATATAGCGAACTCATTTTTTTTTAAACAAAATTTTTAAGAACAAATGAGTTCGTTCGCCTCGATATAATCGAATTTAGAAATGATGTTCAGAGTGCATTGGTTTTAATATAATAATATGTACTTCATAAAGATGATTCTGTTTTTCAACAGGTGTTGCTAGGCTACCATCGCGGTGAGATAGCCGCCAACCTGCACTGTAATACCCCGCGACAGGACGTAGCAGCGCTGCGTGAGGGGCGCATGCGCATCGTGACGGAGCACCAGCCTTTTAGGCGCTCGTACGTCGCTGTCAACGGCATGTCTGTCACCGGTGTTAACTCTCATGTCCTGTTGCATGGACATTATAAACCCAAGGTCCGTACAAATAGTATTTTTATGACTCGGGATTAGCAATTGCTGAGTTTAGCATTTCGTGTCTCTATGTCTTAATCGAATGATAACTTCGTAAACAATGCAGCTTCGTTCAGACTTCCCAGGTTTCTTTGGCCAGCACTCGGTCAAAACCTTATTCTAACCATTAAGGTGAGATGGTGGTCAAGCGCGAGCCTATAATAAAAAAATAGCCAAACTGAAATATTTACTAAATATTTTGGTCAACTTCTCACCGTGAAATTATATCAATTTCTTCCAGGATCCTTCACGCTACAACAGTAGTATTGCACATCTTGTGACTATATCTGCGAGACAGGACACTATGATAGCGAAAATATTTGATAACTTGAAGTCACGACCGATTGATCCTGAAGAGCTGGCTTTACTGCATAACATTCACCAGACGAGCATCCCAGGACATTTGGGAAGAGGATTTATCATTTTAAGTAAGTGTGAGAAGAATTCGCAAACGAAACTTCAATGTCATCATTAATTCAGACTTTTGAACTCATCTGCCAGACACACAGATTTTTCTAATTGCAATTTAATTTGCGGCTACCTCTCATCCATCTGCTACCAGCTGATAAGTTCATCTTGATTCTTGATCACCGCCCAATGTCACGATTACTTAACCAGTAATAAGTTCCACGGCTGTTTTTGACCGATTGTCAGTTTACGAGTATATTCTGGCCTTTTTTTCATATTATAACTACCTGTTATCATCATTTATATTGCTTCATTCTAGAGACAGACGAAGAACAGAAGACGGTGAGTCTATGTGAGAAAGCTGAGTACTTTGACGACGCTCGTCGGCCACTGTGGTTCGTGTACAGCGGGATGGGCTCGCAGTGGGCTGGTATGGGTGCGCAACTCATGCGCATACCCATCTTCGCTGCTGCTATAGAACGGTAAACGATTTATTTTAATTGGCTTTTAACTTTTAGAGGTATGCAAAACAGCGTGTAATTGAAAAGGGAGGATACTCTGACCAGACGGGGTTTGTGTTTAGTCCGGGCTACTACCCAATAGGTGTAGTCGGACTGATTACGTTCTATTCGCGCCGAAAACTGTACTTGCGTATTGCAGGATAGTTCGTATGTGGCGCAAAATGTCAGGATATGATAATGTCGTGTCCGGGTACTAAGGCAGAGAATCCATCTTCGTAACAACATTTTTTTGCGATAGACTATATTGTATTTTTATTTTTGCGTACTTAATTATTGAATGAAAATAATTTGCTTACCACTAAAAATTAATTTTAGGTGCCGAAAAACTTTGGAACCAAAAGGAATCGACATCGTCCATATAATTACATCTCCCGATAAGACTATATTTAACAACATTCTACACTCGTTCGTGGGAATCGCTGCCATTCAAATAGGACTTACAGATGTTCTTAAGGAACTTGGATTGGTACCGGATGGCATTATAGGTAATACCGAAAACATGTCTATTGTAATCAACATAAATGACTCCAAAATGCATGCACTGTCAGACACAGGACATTCCCCGAGAACCACCTGTCTTGCTCTGGCCACATTCATGATGATTATTATCGCTTCTCAAATAGACTGCAGTAAGAATGGTGGCAACCCAAGCCAGTAGGAGTCAGGTAGGGGCTACCTACAGGCTTAAGTCTTCGTGAAACCGAATATGAATTCCTCTATATTCACCACTAACTCCATTGTCTCATGTGTAGGTCACAGTGTAGGTGAGCTGGGATGCGCTTACGCCGATGGTTGTTTGACGGCCGAAGAGATGATCTTATCAGCGTACAGCCGCGGTCTGGTGTCTCTACAGACTCCTTTCATTCGAGGATCTATGGCTGCTATCGGCTTGGGATATGAACAGGTAAACTGATATTAAAAGGTGTTTATACACTCACATATAAAACTATCTTAGGAGACCCTGAGGTCTTACTTTCTTGCCGATGTGGCCTCAACTCCTCTACTAATAGTCTAAAGAAACTGACCAATCCCAAGTTGTATTTGCGCATTGACTTGTTGCTATGGTCGGTGGTCCTTTACTCAACGAAATTTATATGATACCTTTATTCACAGATTATAAAAATGTGTCCTCCTGACATTGAAGTGGCTTGTCACAATGGCCCTGAATCTAGTACAATTTCGGGACCAGCTGATATCATGAAGCATTTCGTTGCTGAGTTGACTGCTAAGAGTATTTTCGCTAAGGAAGTACCTTGCTCCAACATCGCCTATCATTCACGTTACATTGCTGATGCTGGTGAGCAAATATAAACCTTATTCTTATTGACCAAGATAAATATAATATGTAAGTTAGTGTTTATATTTTTTATTCAAATCATTTAAAAACAGGTCCCGGCTTGCTGAAGTATTTGAAAGAAGTAATCAAGACACCAAGAGCTCGAAGTGAACGCTGGGTTTCGACTTCCGTACCGTTCGACAGATGGGAGGAACCCCTGGCTAAGTACTCGTCGGCTGAGTACCATACCAACAACCTTCTGGTCAGTAAAAATACTTTACTTGTTATAAACTACTTACACTTAGCAGTCTTTTCTGATCAGTCTAATAATAAGTTAGTAAACATAATTATATTCTGAAAATTATGTTTGGATGGTCTTTATTTAAGCCTTATTGTTTTTTCATTTTCCTCAGAACCCGGTGCTATTCGAGGAGACTTTGAAACATATCCCGTCCAACGCGGTACTGGTGGAAGTAGCTCCTCACGGTCTTCTGCAAGCCATCCTGAAGCGGTCTCTATCTGTTGATTGCCGGAACATAGCACTTACTAGACGTGGCCACTCTGACAACACGTTCCTATTGCTTGAAGCAGTTGGCAAGTATGTTGTTTTTGTATTTATGTTACTTTATAAGCCCGAACTACGGTAGAACCGGGGATTTACCGGTAAATCCTAAGATTTACCAAGCCTTAGTGGTAAAAGCCCGAAATGATCTATGATAATCGCTAATTTCGGGCTTTTACTAGCAATCACACGGTAAATCTTAGGATACGCACTACGTATGATACGAAATGATGAGAACAATAATTAAGGACTGATTAATTAGCTTCACTTATGAAGAGTAAAATGCTAACTGGTTTTTTAAATATTTTCGATTGTTTCTAACAGAAATGTTTTAAATTCATGTTGGTACTTCTTTAATAATTAATTTTCAAAAATGACAGACATTACAAGTTTTCAACATTTACAAGTATCTGAGGGAAATCCTAAGTACCTTGTGATTACTTGTGAACGCTCGAAATAAGCGTAAATTGTGATTACTTGATAAATCTTCGAGTTCGAGTTTTCAAGTATTAGGTATGTTTTGTAGTTCTAAGTTTTTGTAGCAATTTTTTTTTGTAAAATTATTAAATTGTAAATCTGAAACTGGCTGCACAATAAGTGAGTTAAGGTATTTTTGAGAGCTGTGGATTTTGTGATTAATAAATAAATCAAATAAATCTTAGGTTTTACCGATAAAGCCCAGGTTTTACCGTATTTCGGGACTTTTATAGTAACATATATAACATGTATATTTGTTCTAGCTATTTTCTTGTCTTTGAGCTACAGTTTTATTAGGGAATATGCATGTTTTTCCGATAAATTTCTATCTCGTTCAGATCAGATGCGAAATAATTTCAGCCCAAAATCATGTGCTTCTAGCAAGACCAATTAGGTTTTTAGGGTTCCGTACCCAAAGGGTAAAAGCGGGCTCTATTGCTAAGACTCCACTGTCCGTCTGTCTATCTGTATGTCTGTCTGTCACCTGGATGTATCTCATGAACCGTGATAGCTAGGTAGATGAAATTTTCACAGATACTGTATTTCAGTTGCCGCTATAACAACAAATGAAATAAATGTTTAAGTGGGGCTCCCATGCAACAAAAGTGATTTTTAGCCTAGCCTAGAATAATGGTACGAAACTCTTCGTGCGGGAGTCCGACTCGCACTTGACCGTTTTTTTTTTAACTATCTTACTTCAATTACTGATTCTGTTTTCAGATTATACATGGAAGGATACCACCCGAAGGTACAAATTCTTTATCCGAAGGTAGAAATGCCGGTTTCAACTGAAACACCGTTCCTTTCCCATCTGGTGGAGTGGGATCATGGCGAAAAATGGTAAGTGAAATATCTTATTTTTAACACTTAATAAAAGTATTTGTGAATTTTATAGTGAATATCCTGAAGCAGTGTTTTCAAGGGTCTAAAAACAGGATGTACTGCGTCTGCATCTATTTAGGGTTTCATTTCTTTTTGCAACTACTGCATTGTTTTTTGTTTTCAGGGTTTTGCCTCTCTACCATACCGCTAGCAGAAGGAAGACTGCAACTTGTACATTCAACATTTCATTGCACGATAAGGAATATGAACATCTGAAAGGACACGTCATTAGAGGTACTTGCTTACAGAGATTTTTTTTGTCAGCATTTCTTAACTACAATTCCGTTTCAAAAACGGGGTATTGCTAACTGAACGGTATCTGTCTCTTACATTGAAAAATGTAGTATTTTACTAGTTACTAGCTGTGCCTGCGGCGTCGCTCCCGTTAACTGCCTATTCTACCCTATTCACCTACCCACCCGTACCTTACTTACCTTTCTACCTACCTAGATCGAGCGTTCACTACACAGAATAAGATTTACTTTAGGGAGAAGAATATCAACTTCATAAAAAAGTAAGGACAGATTTGCTGCGCGCCATCTAGTAGCACTCCAGAACACCACATCGAAACGAAAACCATTAAAAAATCATTTTTCAAATAAATACTACCGACTTCTAAATAAAAACACTACAAAGTGAAAAATTACTATCATATTGGAAGACGGTGTCTTTGGTAGGTACCATTTTTTTCGTTATGGACACCGAATCCGACACCGAAAAAAATACCTATTCATAGCTGGGGCTCGAACTCGCGAACGCCACCACTTTAATCATTAGGCTATTCAGAAGGGCAATAACGGCAGCGAAACTAACTACATTGCACGCACGTCAAAGTCATTATTGACATTATTAGTATGATTAGAGACCTAAAATCCCATAAAACGTATTTTTTAGTCTCGTGCATTTGGTCCCGAATTAATATTTTTACTCTAGCCACTCTTGAAATAACCCTTGAAGGAATATCGTTGATTCGACATACATAGTTGATTTTGACCGCCATGGTTCGGTGAATCCCCGAATGGGGGCGCGGCGGGCGGGTTTAAGAGTCCCTAACTACCTACCAATTTCTTTTTTATGGTCATTGGTCATTCTGTCGCAGAAAATCTTAATGGCGGTGGCCATTCAGAAAATGACGCGAAATGCACAAACGCCATCTATCGAATATGGAGTTCAACAGTCCGAGTATATTTTACTTCTTGAACACTTTAAATTCGTCTAAGTTTTGATAGAGAGAACCGGTTGCGATGAAACAAAAACTAAGTAATACTTCAAGTTACACTCAATTGTTATGTATAAAAGTTAAGTTACATTGGTTTCGTAAGTTTAACGTAAGGCGTGCACAAATAAACAGACAAACAGATAAACAGACAATAATTCCAAAAATGCAGGAAATGGGTTCTGTTGGTTCTCCTTTAACACCCTGGCTATATTTTTTTGGAAATATTTTCGATGCACAAAAACGACTTTTCTACAAATTTATTATATGTATTGATGATAATACAGCTTCTGGAGCCGACACTGATTTCATTGCTAACACAGGATAGTGCCAATACTCGTCGTCCTGTAAAGCTCAATTTGACTCTGTAACTGGAGCAAAGATGCGCTAACATACAAATAGTTCGGTCCTTGTTCCTTTTTCAATTGGTCTATGTCATTTAAATCGCGCACTGGATTAAAATATCATCTTTTTCACAGAACAAACCGTATATCCATTCGCATCAACCTTGGTGGCTGTCTGGGACACCCTGGCTATGACCATGGGCGTTCCGAAGAAGCAGTTGTCCGTGGAGTTCCGCGACGTCCACTTGTACACACAACCTGTGATGCACACACAGACTCAACTGAAACTTAGAGTTACAATGCAAAGAGGAACTGGATGTTTTGAGGTATTTACTTAAACTTCTGTGATATATATAGTTATCCAAACCCCTCTTTAGTCAAGCGGCTGTTAATGTTATAGGAATATGAGTCATTTCAGGTTTGTCTTTGGGATGACAAGTGGCAATGAATATCTGGTATTGCAAATGCCTATAGGTAGTGATCATTTACCATCACCACCATTATCAAATAAAGTGACTTTATTTGATACCTTGCTCCTTGTTTCCTGTATATATGTAGTGACTTTGAATTTTGTTTTACAGGTCTTTAATGACAAAATAAAAGTAGCAACAGGCACTATCATAAATTTAATACCAGACTATACAAAAGATGACATACAACTTAATAAAGCCCAAGATATGAACCTCTCTGCTGAAGATATTTATGACTTGTTGCGTGAACGAGACTACTTATACAGGTAAGGAAGATTAACTATAATTCTAACTTAGATTTAAGTAAGACAGAATCTTATATAGCCTGAAAGACAGAAAATAAATGTACAATAAACAACGGCAAAACACGTAGGTATCGAAGCAATATAGAAGAGAGTCTTGAAGGAATTTATAAAGAGGATCGAATCGATAGTAAAACTTGTGGCATATTAGATTTCCGAGTACAAGTAACATAATAAAAAAATACGAAGATTTTGTCTGTTAGGTGAATCAAGTTATTGTGTTGGAGTACGTTTCTCAAAGGAGACCTTTTTGTCATATCCAAAAGATTAAGAATATCATGTGCTAACTCCAAGACGAAGTGTGTAGATTGAAAAATAATTACCTTATTTTCTGAACACAGTGGTGAGTTCCGCACCATCGAAGCCGCAAGCCCTTCTCTAAATGAAGGTTCTCTGGTATGGCTTGACAACTGGGTTACGTTTATCGACGGTTTGCTGCAGCTAGACATGCTGCGACAACCACACAATGGAGTCACCCTGCCCACACACATAAGAAGAATCTCAGTGGATGTGGAGAAACATCTCGAGAAGCAGACGGTTATAAAAGACAAAGTCTTGTATAAAGTTGAAGTACTGGAGAAACATGACTTCGTAAGGTAAACTGCAAATTTAGTTTTAAATATTGATAGGCTTGCGTTTGATTACTATCTCACATCTCACTTGATGATAAGCGATGGTATGAACAATAGTTCCAATACATGCGGTCAATTTGCTCAAAATAATCATATGTTGTGTTACGTTGGTACCTAACTATCTCGTTTTTTTTATATTCAGATGTGGTGGGGTAATGATGGAAAATATCAGATACCGCAATTTGCCAGCTATTAATAAAAGGTGTGTGGCGTTACAGACCCTGAAGTTCGTTTCTAATTTCCAAGTTGACCAACAAGTAAGTTTGACTTAAGTTTAATAACCGTAATGTTTTTAGAAAGGGGCTGATTACTGAGATGACGGCAAATAGAGGTGGAATAAAGAAGAAATGTCACATTAAAATAATTTGGTGTGTGGCGCTTATGAATTATAATGGTGATTTTGTTGATAAATATAATGACAATGGAAAAAAATAACGAGATATTTTGATTACTAGGTATCAACTTCACTGCAAATTTTCGTGCAAATGGTTGCTGAAAATATTAACAAAGACTCCATCAAAGTGGTTGGTATCACAAACAACCAAATGACAGGATCTGTCTTTGATGAAATGAAGAACATTGGATCTAGCGTTTACGGAGCTACCATCAGTTACGAAGAATTTAATCTGGGAGACTTGAACTCAACAAAAAATAATGGCTGCTCACTTAAGAATGTAGACCTTGCTATCGTCCGTAATCTTTCCACCGATGATAAAGTAAGATACAAGTTAGTTGCTATTGAATATTATGTTAATCAATTTGACAAGGAAATAAACAATATTTTAACATTTCAGATGTGTCAACTGCTACATTTTGCTCTTCAACAAAACTCCTTCATAGTGAGTGAAGAAGACAATTTGTACGGTGGACGCGTTCGGCCGACGACTCTGTATCGTCAACTGGCGGCGCATAGCAACCAACACACGCGCCTGGACTTGCTGCGTTGGCGGCCCAGTAAGGTGGGCATGCCCACTTCGGCCATCACAGTGCGCGCGCATCTCGACTTCTGCCTCCTCACTGCCGCCCGCGCCAACCTATCCCCGCACCATCGCCTTCTTATCGTAGCCCCCTATCCAGCACCAACTCCCCTCAAACAACTAGTGCAGTCTTGGAGAAAAGACGTACAACGTAACAATGTTCATCTTGTTACTGTAAATAATGAAGAAGGTAACAACTTCTTCTTGGACGACTTACCGGATATCGATTTAGCGTTCACCATTTTGGATCATGTAAGTGGGAATATTGTGGCTATCAATATAGTTTCGTAAGAAATCTCAATATTAACAATGACTTTCCATTTAGGGTATATGGGGTGGAGAGTATTACGTACCAGTACAGGAAAGTACACAAGTGAGCAGCAATGTGATGCTACAAAGCGCACAAATTGGCGATTTGAGTTCTTTGGAGTGGGTCAGCGCTTCTGAGACATGCGGCCCTGGGATAGCTGTGAAGGTACGTGAGCTTGTTGTAGACAATAATGCAGATAATGATTTTCTTCAAATTAGGGGCCTGAAAGTCACCGCTAACCCCAAAGACACCAACGATATCCTAGTTGGTTCATATTGAAAATATGTTAATTTAAAAAAAAAAATATTCACAAAAATAATATTATCTTTTTTTTACAGGTCCATTACGCCGGATTATCTAACACCGACATTAAGAAAGCAATTGGAAAAAATACATCACAACGTTTTGGAGGAAATAACTATGGCATGGACTTCAGTGGAACAACCGAGAGGTATCTGAAATATATAATTAGTTGAAATAAAAATACTGCTGTCTACTTAAGAAAAGATATCAATCATCACTATCACTACCACTACATATATTACCCCCGCCGCGTCTGTCTGTCTGTCTGTTCGCGATGAACTCAAAAACTATTGAACGGATTTCCATGCGGTTTTCACCAATAAAATAGATAGAGTAATTCATGAGGACGGTTTAAGTGTATAATTTGCTAAGGTTTTGTGTAAATTGGTTGAAATATGAAGATAATTGTTGAAAACTATCGGAAAAAGTCAAACCGCCATCGAAAACGCTGCCTAATTCCTTTGAGATATAACAAAACAATGTATGGTGGTAATATTTCTCTTTTAAAGATTACAGAATAGCGCGATGGCTTGTATCTATATTTTAAGGGTAGCTTACTATACCCATTCCAACTTGAAAAAAAAATGGTCACTTACAATGCGGTAATTGGAAAGATATGTAGACGGATACAGTATTAATCTTTATCAACTTAAATACGTTAGTTATCTTAAGCATTTCATGCATATTATGATAATCCTTTGCACCAATAATTTAAATGAATATCTTAGGAGTTATCGCAAAATAAAAATTATGCCGAGCGATATCGCGCGCGTATTCTTCTAACAAACAGATTTTTGAAACGAATGTTTAAATTTCTAGTTTGCAAATTTCTAGGTTGCAATTTGGTTGGTTTTGTTTTAGATATTTAATTATTTTAAAGTAAAATTTCAAGGAACATTTTTGTTTTGTTTAAGGTAGTTATAGGTACGGTACTTATTTAAAGAAAAAACATGGAGGCATAATACTATAATAAGTAATAATAATATACTTTAATATTTTACATGCGAAAGTAACTAATTCTGTCTCTTTGTCTGTCTGTTACCTTTACACGCTAAAACTGCTGGATCGAGTTTGGGACCCTCTGGGAAAGATAAAGGATAATTGTTATCCTGGGAATATGGTCCCTTCGAAAGGAGTGTCACAACCTCGAGCAGCTAGTAATCACTGGCAAGGTCGAAGGCCGCAGGGGCCGCAGCCCGATCAGTTGGTCTGACCAAATACGTGCAACGCTGTACACCAAGCTGCACGATGCATGCCACGTCGCCAAGGACAGACACAGATGGAGAATCATCGTCAGAGAAAAGTTGTAAATCAACTGCCGGGGGAATCACGACCCTCAGTAATGAGGAACACGACGCGAGGAGGAGGGTGTTTCCTTGGGATGATTTTTTGACTAAGCGCGGGCGAAGCTGTGGGCAGAATCTAGTCGTCTATAAATCTAATATTACTTTAGCTTGATCGGTCACATATTTGAAATAAATAAATGGTAAAGAAAATAATGAACTGAAATAAAACATCAGGGATGTTTGTGAATGCAACGTTGCACTGAGATCGATCTATATTGCTTAATTTCAAAGCCCAGCCTATTGGGTTTGATATTGTGGTGTTATATCAATGAGTGCGTTACGCAATTATTGGGTTTTAATCGGTCCCATTTGTACAGAACCTCGTTAACACTTAAAACATAAGCCAATAATCATAGGATATAATTTTACTATATAAAGCCAATAATTATACTATATAAAGAAACCAATAATTATAGGCCAGTGTCAATTCTGCCGGTTCTCAGTAAGGTATTCGAAAAGTTAATGCTCAACCAATTGTTGCGTCATTTTAACAAAAATTTCATCTTTTATGATCAACAGTTCGGTTTTACCAAAGGGCGTTGCACAACTGACGCCGGTGTCACCCTAATAAAGAACATCTTTAATGCCTGGGAGGAAGCACAAGACGCCATTGAGTCTTTTGCGTCCTCTCGAAGGCGTTCGATTGCGTTAACCATGAGACACTATTGTTGAAGCTCGAGCACAACGGAATTAGACATACAGCCCTTGAGTTATTAGATCATATTTAAAAGCCAGACAAGTTAAAGTTCAGGTAAATGGCGTAAACTCATTAGGGTCTGAAATGACAATGGGTGTTCCTCGAGGCTCGATATTGGGTCCATTCCTTTTTTAGTTTTTATTAACGATTTACCTCCAATTACTACAATATCAACCGAAGATGGTGTTGTTTGCTGATGACACATCTTTGATATTTAAATAGATCGGCGGTCACAAAATCTTTTTGATGGGAATAACTCTATTCTTCAGGTCCAAAATTGGTTCACAGCAAACAATTTGGTACTAAATGAAAAAAAAACCAAATGTATTAGATTCACATTACCAAATGTTAGAAGTACCGAATGCGACATCATATTGAATGGCGAAATGCTGGACTTTGGAAATCATACAGTTTTCCTGGGAATCACTCTAGACGACAAATTGCAATGGGGTCCTCACATAACATATCTTGCGGGTCGGCTAAGCTCAGCCGTTTATGCTGTTAGAAAGATAAGAAAGTTGACGGATGAAGAAACCGCGCGTTTGGTCTATTTTAGTTACTTTCACAGCATTATGTTATACGGTATTTTACTGTGGGGTCGAGCGGCTGACATTGAATCCATATTTATATTGCAAAAGAGAGCTGTCAGAGCCATATATAAGTTAAGTCATCGAGAATCTCTTAGGGCACTATTTATAAATATTAATATTATGACAGTTTCTTGCCAATTCATTTATGAAAATATTATGTATGTAAGGAAAAATAAACATCTCTTTAGTAAAGTCAGTGATAGACACAATTGTAATACGAGAAATAAAGATAAGTTAGATCAACCATCTTATAGACTAGCTAATGTACAGTCATCTTTCATGGGGTACTGTATTAAATTTTATTAACTATATTATTAAATATTATTAACAAAATACCTTGTGATGTATTAAAACTAAATGAAGGTAAATTTAAAACTTTAGTTAAAACTAAAGTAAATTTACCTTCATGTAGTTTGTAAACAAGATATGAATGCTTGGAAACATGCTTTAGCGTGGACGAAATCAAATTTGTTAATTTATATTCCTATTCATAGTTATCCTATTTTTTCAAATTTGTTAATTTATATTCCTATTCATAGTTTACCTATGTTTGCAATATTTGTAAGTATGTGAGAACCATGTTCCTATTTCTCAAATTAATGAATTTATCTGTTAATGCTTTTAATACTTTATACCTGTACGTAGTATAGTGTGTAGTGCTATTCTGGGTGCATCGTCCTCACATAATTATATTAATTTATTAATGTATGTATTTATGTAAATATTGTAAAACAATTTTATTTTTAAAGAGTAAGTATGGAGTTTCTTGTGCATTCTTCTCCATAACAAGCTACTTTTCCGAATGCACGGTAGAGTCAATTTATATAATTTGTAAATTTAAAATTAAATTCTTTGACGTTCGAAAGTGCCGCCGGTTTTTGGCCTAGTTAAATAAATATATTTGACTTTGACTTTTAAGCAAATCAAATACAAATGTGTTGTGTTGCAGCGGATCGCACGTGATGGGGCTGGTGCGTAGTGGCGCAGCGGGCAGCATGGTGCGCGCGCAGCCGGAGCTGCTGTGGCCTGTGCCGGCGCACTGGAGCCTCGAGGACGCCGCCACGGTGCCGCTCGCCTACGCTCACGCACTTTACTGTCTCGTGAGTATCACAAACACGCGTGAAGACATCCAAAATTATTCAAACTCTAATCTAATCCTGATATATTTTAGGGAATCAAATATGAGAGGAGGTTGACATCTGATTTCTCAGTGCTAGTCCATGGAGGGGCTGGAGCCTTGGGTCAAGCTGCGTTATCAATACTCCTTGCTCACGGCTGCGAAGTGTACACAACCGTCAGTGATATGCGGAAAAAACGTTTCTTACTTAAGTTATTCCCTGACTTGAAAGGTATACAGGAGATTTTAGATTATTTATTATATACTCCTTGTTTTCTGATTGGTCTACTATATTTATTAATGTTTATGTTTAATTTCTTTCCAGCTGATCATATCGGCAACTCTCGTGATCAAAGCTTCGTAGATATGGTTCTTAATGCCAGAAAAGGGGAGGGTTGTAACATTGTTATAAGCTCACTTAAAGGGAACATGAAGAAAGTACGTACCTTGTTTTATTGGTTTTAGTTGTCATTAGCAATGGACGTCGAATGAACGAACTAGTTAATTCGACCGTCGACGTAAAATGAACGAATTGACGGTTCAAAGATAATCAACGAACTAGTTGAATTCATAGACGGCTAAACTGAGACTCCACTACGTTCATGTCGACTTGTAACGCCGATCGACGCGAGAACTTAGTTGGGTAGTACAAGTTCATACGTCCGAAAAAATAACAACAACGGACGAACAACGAGCAAATCAATTTGAACTCTAACTCTAGACTCAAAGAGTTGATATCTCCATGGGCTGAAGCCATATTAAAAAAAAAATGCTATTATGATGTTTCGCGTGTGGAAAAGAGTAAGGCGATTGACAGATTGAAATTGAACCAAGCGAGGTAAACCAGTTTGTACTTGTTTACGTTCGTATATTGTTTTGATGATTTTCGGAGAGTGCGCGGTGGAATCGAAAAGTTAAAGTTGTTACAAATAGAATTGTGCTCAAGGTCAGATTTCAAGCGGTTATTATAAGATATTTAAATATATATATAGGTAAAAAATCGCCGCGCGTCGCGTCGTCGTAATGTTTCTAAAGAACGTCTACTTAGCATAGTTTATGTCATGAACTAGTCGATAAATTAAACTACTTGATCGACTCGTCAATCAACGAGAATGGATGGTCTAGTTTCGTTAACGAAAAATACGTCGACGACCCATCTCTAGTTGTCATAAGTATATTATTGTAGCATATATTATTGATACTAGCTACTAATGTTTCCCTTATTTCAGGGTGCACCTCACTGTGTTGGTTACCTGGGAGCAGTTTTTGATGTTTCTCAACTGCACAACCAAGATGAAGAATTCAGCTATGGATTGTACCATCTCACTAGAGAAAGGGCTTATGCTATTATCGATTTTTCAACGATATTTGATAATCCCTTGGAAATGAAAGTAAGTGTACAAAGCAAAACAAGAACATTAAAAGGACACGTAATAAAACTCATTACGTACAGCTTTAAGACTTTACTTTTTGCCAAATTTCGTGATTCTAGGTAAACGGGAACTACCATATAAGTTTTCGACCCAAAACCTATAGGGTACTTCCAGTTGACCTAGAATTGTCAATTTTATTTAAAAGCAAGATCTTACAGCACTAGTAAAGGGAAAATTCCGACAAATAAAAAAGGTTGAAAATTAGGGTACATTTTTTGTACCTACTTACAAGTTTTCACGAAAATCTAAATTTGGCCATATCTTTTGATCGTTTTGACTCACACCTAATAGGAACTTAGGACCTCAGTATCTGGTGTAGATTTCAACTTGCTAGGTCCATCCGTTCCTGAGAAAATCGATGGTGACACACGGACGGACAGACGGACAAGAGAGTGATCTTATAAGGGTTCCTTTTTTTACCTTTTGTGGTACGCAACCCTAAAAATTAAACCGACTTCCAAAACAAAACATTACAAAGCGAAATATAACTTTCTTTTCCGAAGTCGGTGTCGATAAACGAAAAAAATGGATACAAAAGACACCAACTACGTTAATAAGGATGCTAACATAGTATAATGGATACACCACAATTTTTTCACATCGGAACTTGTTGAATTAAAACCATTGCCGATGTGAAAATATTATCCTGTCAGTCGAACATCCGTGTAATTTTCTGTCTGTTTACCAGAATTAATAAGTTTGGTTTGGGTCGTATGTTTTTGTTTTCAATTAAATTCAAATCTTTGACATTATCACTTAAATTAAATTCATTAGAGACGTTATTAATAATCATAGTTATTGTTAATAACGACAGTTTGATATCCATTAGGAATCATTAAAAAATTTAACAAGTTGAAAAAAAGCACACCATTTCGAGATGGCGCGAAAAATGTAGATTCGTCGCAATACGTATTTCTGCCGGTATTTATGTCAAATACACAATCAAACTATAAAAAAAATTATAATAGTCCAAGTAAATAACAAGATGCCACCACAAAAACTACACTAAATATATTTAAAAAAAAAAACACAACAAATAACGGCTCCGACATGCAGCGAGTCGCTCGGAACGCGGACTGGTTTCGACTGATTTTACGAATTTTATACCAACAACGCTTGAGATCAGAGACTTTCTGAGTCTGTATGCCATCCTTGTCTATTTCCCTACACCATGAAAAAGTTTGAGCGACATAGATAAGTTTTGACACAAAAATACCCGCCAAAGGTAACAGCCGCGAAAACCGACTTGAGGAGTCGGAAACACAGGTAAGGAAAAATTTGGCCCGTCACATTTTGTTATCTCATTGGAGAATTTTGTTGCGCCTACAGGCTTTGCAGATGATGTTGAGTGAGGGTATCAACCGCGGCTACGTGCGTCCTCTGTCGCGCGTGTCGTACGCGCCACTCGACGCCGCGCATGCCTTCCGACTGCTCGCGGCCAGCAGGCACCGTGGCAGAGTGCTACTGAAGATGGATGGACATACAACGCAAGCGCAACCAAGGTGAAAAGAGATACTCCTTTCTGTTACGCATTTTTATTGTTATGAGATTGTAGTAGATGGAACAACTACAACAACTCTCTGTGCAACAACCTGCACCCTGAGGGACCTTTGTGAGGCAAATGAAGACACTGTTGCCTTGGCTGAATTCTGCTCAAAACGTATATAATTGAGGAATAATCGATACGACGAAGAAAAAGAAGAAGTAGATGGAAGCATTACATATTACCGTGAAGTGTATTTTTTTCTTATGGTGACACTTATAGTGCATTCACAATATTATTCCTTTTGTTGCAGAATCTCTTGCAATCCAAACCAGTGCCAACTTGTAGTTATGAATGATGAAAGTTTTGGACTCCAGCTCGTTGATAAACTAGTAGCTCATGGAGCGAGGAAAATTGAAATACATTACAAAGCTCATGCTTCTGCTAAGTTTAATTTTAAATTACGGTAAGAAAGTTTTGACTTTTATCAACACTGTAAAAGTTACCGATGAACATGATGATGAAGATTATTATGTTCTAACCAAAGCTAACAAAAACACTTTTCGTTTATTCAGGAATTGGCAGAAGATCGGCGTGGAAGTCCAGGTGTCTTCTCAGGACTTATACAATGAAAATGACATAGTAGAATTGCTTAAGGATGCTACTCAATTGGGCTCTGTTGAAGGCATATTTGCCATTACAAATGAGGATCAAACGGTTCAAGAAACTTTATTCCCTAATTTGGATATAGTTTCGAGAAGATTTTGCCCAGATTTAAGGTAAAGCATCATTTAATGCATTATTGTTTTTATAATATATGGACATATATTAAAATTTGTATTAAATTTAAAAAAAAAATATTTTTATTTGCCAGATATTTTGCCGTGATAAATGTTGGTGAAACAATGCTTGGCAAGGCAATGTGTCTTTCTCGTGTTCAAAATAAATTGCCAGCTAAATTGATAACTCTACCTCTACTTGACAATGTAAGTACCACAGTCTAATATGTTCACGAAAGAAATTTTATTATACTTTAAATAATGGTATTAGCTTCACAATGTTTTTTGTTTCTTTTGAAAGAACATGAAACGTTCATAGTTCTGATACTAAAACCTTATTATGGGCAGTTTTAGAATGTTGAATGTAAATGGCCCTAAAACAGACCCTTTTGGTATCTCTTGATCCACTGTGGTGTTCTAGATCAATGTATGTTATTTTTATTTACATGAGAACAAATGACATCAAGTGACATATGATAGGAATTATTTTTGCTGAATTTGATAAGAAGTGTACTGAAGTGCACCGATTCAAATGCTTTATATCTCAGATTAGAGAACAGCTTTATATAGCACTTCAATAATGTTTCTTAAATATCCTTTAAATATATTATGAAAATTCGTTTATGGACGTATAAAAACGGAACTGATATGACTAAAACAATCATTAATTTCCATCCAGGAGTGGAGTGCTGGTGATGCAGTGGACGTGGTGGAACGTGCACTTTGCGGAGTGGACACCTTGGTGGTTGCACAAAGAACACAAAGACAACAACCTGATCTGCTGAAAAAACTTGCTGAAATAGCTGGTTAGTACAAGAAAAGATGTAATATTTTCCATGAATAGAAGACCATTAAATGCAATGACGGTGTTTGATGTTAAAGTTTTATTTTCAGATATTTGCTTGACCAAGGAAACACCAAAAACGACTAATTTAGAAGAACTTGGAATTCAAGATGATAAACTGCTATTGGTTGCTAGTTATTTGAAAACGCAATGTAACGTTGATTTCACTGAACAAGAGATACTACAGTTAAAAGTTGAAACGTAAGTACATTTACGCAATTAAATGATGGATACAATATAAATGTTACCAATATTATAAGAACTAACGGTTGTAATTGTTTATAGAATAATTAATTTGGGTAAAACTGAATTTGCCTTTGAAGATGTTAAAGGCTTAGCGACGTTCATGTCATACGTGGACACGGATGAACTGTTAGCGACTTCAGAAATAGTATGCATGCCTACTATTACTAGCGGCGACGATTTGGTAAATATTAACTTTGTATTCTTTATGACGCATTATGATTTAAAGTAAAGATGATGATTATGTATGGCTATCTTCTTCCCTACGTCATGGAATAACATTATAAGTAGCTTAGCATAAATCTTCATTCTAGCCATATCATCTCAGCCAATCGATTAATTGTGTTCTAATTTTTTTTTAAATATTGCAGCGTGAAGATGAATTTGACGCAAGCCTGACGTATCTGTGCATAGTTCCGGGTATGGAGGGACACCACGAGAGGTTCCGCGTGTTGTGTGAGCGCCTCAAGATGCCAGCGGTAGTACTGCAGCCGGGACTAGACCGGCCCACGGAGACCGTGTCCGAGACTGCCCAGAGATACGTAGATGTATGTCCTTACAAAAAAAAACAAGCAAATTCTGAGGATTTAATATGTACCAGCTACAGAATTAAACATATTTCTCATATTTTAAGGTGCTCCTAAAAAAGACTGGATTGAAAAATACTTTCTACTTATTGGGTTATGAAACAGGCGTCCTGGTGGCGTTGGAAATGGCAGCCAAACTTGAGGATCTTGGTTAGCAAAATTAGTTACCAACCGCATTCTGTAATTTATTTGAGTAATTGATCAAATTCATAACGTTCGTTTCTGATTTTTAGGTCTAACCGGTACAGTATACTGCCTTGGATGTGCACCGAACGAAGTCCAAACCGTGATTGAAGAAAACATCGCAGAATACAAGACAAAGGAGCAACTGGAAAATGAAGTGGTCATGCATATGTTTAAGTTGATGGCGGGCGACGATGTTGTGGCCCTGGAAAGAGCACTTAGAGGCGTTAATTCGTGGCCGCAGAAAGTGGATGTGTGTGTGCGCACGATGTTAGGTCGTGTGCCGCACTCGACGCAGTACTCCCGTTCGCTGATAGAAGCCGCTCAGGCGCGTATCGAGCGCGCGCGTAACTACGTGCCGCCGGCGCGAGCGCTTCGCTCTCAGCTGGTGCTGCTGCGCGCCGCATCTGCACAAGTGACGTCACCGGAACAAGCGCTGCAGCAACACTCGCAGCGCCCAGTGGTCATACACCAGCTGACAACACCCCTGGCACACGCTACTAGTGACATTAGCTGCTCAGCTCTCATTAATGAGTACTTGGATCCAGTGATTTTAGAATCATTCAATGAGAAAAATATTTGCGAGGCATATCTTCTCAACCCTTATTCTTTTATTACTGCTAATAAGGAAAATTAAAAAAAATATTTACATGTACATTTTAAATTAATATAAATTACGTTTTGATTTAGCTTTGTTTTTTATTTGAAACTAGCTTCTGCCAGCGGTTTCGCTTGCGTAAATAGTGTTTTCTTAACCCAAGGAAACATTGTACCGAGATGAAAAGTAGCCTATGTGCTATTTCAGATTATAATCTATCTCTGTGCATAGGCACACACCCGACCAGCATCTGTCGCAGGCAGTGGAGGCTCGCCTGCGCTAGACCAGAGACCCGCTTCTAGTTAACTACTCCATTATGACTATTCTGTTCAAGTAAAATCACATTTACAATGGGCCTCTGCCACTACAGTCCGCTAGAGATATTTTTTGTTTCTTGGTATGCAGGGAAGTGGAAATTTGTATTTTTTCCTATTCCTCCGTTATTCTTTTCTGATTAATTTCGTTGCAGGATCCAAGACAGTTAAATTCATTCTCCGGACAATTTGAGGAGTGAATGATAACTCCTAAACTGAAATATGCAGTTTGTATCGTAAAGTTTGGGTTACCTATCATAAGTTCGAAAAACATTTGACCGAATTACATTTCACCTAAAACTTTTCAACTATTATCATTTCGTTTTTTTTTACTTCATCGAAGTCACTTCTGCCACTGTCTCAGTTGACCTATTATCAATACGATTTTGTTCGTTACTCCGACGTTTCAAATAGTCGATTTTTTTTTTACCGAAGTTACACTTAGCCGAAATAACATAATAACATAATACGACTATCCATTACGGATCCGTTGCGCCGTTCTGTTGTGATTGAGTAACAAGCATCCATCCACCTATCCAAATTTTCGCATTTATTATTATCATATATGTAGTGAGAAGTAAGATAAAATATAATTTTAGTTGTGTGACGTGAGGAGAATCAATCGTCTCGAACCTTTTTAATCACAATATATGTTACTGTACCATCATACATGAAAGGATTTATACTTAGTAGTAGTTGTAAATTGGGGATTCTAGATCAGATCTTGCGATCTGATCTAGAAGCCCCCAATTTACACTTTTCATCTATTCAAACAATATATTTATAATTGTTTAACATCTCTTTAAAGCTCCATTATCAACTGCATCAGTTTGTATCATTCAACCTCAGATATCACTTTTCATCTGATTAGAATTGAAATGTTTTCAACCTGATTTAAATAAAAGTAATTTCATCTTCTGGCAGCATCTGGTAGCATAGAATGTCTTCTGAATCAGGAAACACTATATCACGAATTATTCTTCTTTTTAATAATTCAATGTCAGGCGGAGGATTTGATGATATTGCAGCTGCTTTTTCAGAACCAGGCTAATTTAAATTGAATAACAGTTTAAAAACCCTTGCTAATTTAAATTGAATAACAGTTTAATTTATTTTTAATTTGTTTATTCAGTTTATGATTCAATCTTTCAACTTCAATTGTAGGAATCGAATGTCCCATAAAATGACTGTAAGTAAATTTATAGTTACTTGGGACTCCATTGCTATTGCATTGCATTAAGTAGCTTATTCAGCAGACAATCGATCTATCGCCTTCACTTTAGAATAATTTTATATTTTTGTTTCTTTAAAAAATAGACGTTTTGATTTGTCAACATAATCTGTTCCTTTTACAGAATTTAAATAAAAGCAATAAGGAAAAAATATAGCATGTTGCATCCAAGGATCATCGTAATATTCCCAATCTTCGATAAAACCTCCACACGAAAAACACATAACTTTATCGTTCGGACCACTTACTGTGGAGTAAAAAAAACCTGCATCAGCCATTTCCATCACTAATCTTCGTCTTGAATCTACTGTAGCCCAATAATGTCTGAATGAACATAATCGAATTTTATGTTCATTATATATTTCATATCGCGGGCTGTAATAATTTTGAATCATTTTATGAGTCTTGATACGGGTATGTATGAAAGTATAATGAAGTCTTGTATCTGGTGTTGTCAATTTATCAAGATGTGCTGCGAGTCATATCTTACGGGGAGGGACAGGACTTACCTAATGACATTTTTGGTACCTTTAAAATATTTAAGCACAGATCGTTGTGGTATTCTGTTTCTAACCTATTGGTTATGAAAAAAATAAAAAAAAAACAAGAAAACATTTACTCAAAAACCTTTATTCATATCCATCATCACATTATCCTTATCTTCTAAGTAATTACTGTTAAAAATACTTTTATGTTCAATCCACTTTTTTAAACAAGTAATGTTACTTTTTTAAAGCACATACATTCGAATGATACACACAACTAAATATATTATTAGACATTCTATAATCATCAAATATTTTTTGGAAACTAGGACAGTTCTTATCTTCTAAATTATATATTTTATCATGTTTTACAATGTTTCTTAACCACGAAATTTTTTCACGTCCTTTAACGTATATGTTTTTATCTTCCAGATAAGGTACAATATATCGATATAAGTTAAAATATGGTATAAAACCCTCTTTCCAGAAAATTTTTCTGTTTCTCTCTATCCAACTTACTTGCAATTTTTCTTTTTTTGTAAGATTGTGAAATGGAAATGGTGGTTTGATTAATAATACCATAACTTGATTTCCACATGCTATTGCTATTTCTTTCACGATAAACTCGTTACTTTCCGTCTTAAACCCCTGCACATCGACTATAGCGTTCATAATAATTTCTTTACAATACCAGTTAAGGGTTTATATTCGAATAAACGATCGTTGATGATTAGACAATAGGCAGATGTATTTTCTGGTATATCTTCAGAACTTTCTATTTCCAGTCTCACATCTACAGCCCCAGATTTCAAAGCTTCGTTCTGTCTTGAGCAATCAATTACAAATAAAGGAGCTTTTTCTTTAAATTCGTGCAAATCAAGCATCGGTTCAGATCGGGTGTTATAATAAGACTGACGAAATTAGGTAAACATTTCGTATAATATATAATACTTATCATCAGAAAATTTTGTATTAAGCGATTCATATGGATAGTATTGAGAATTTAGAAAAAGAGTAACATTAATTAATTTACCATGGTCAAATATTGAACAGTCTCTAGTTTTAATATTTTTTCTATTTGTCTGCATACCAAAGATCACATACCTTGGTTTTTCGAGTTGTGAAGCAGTCTTGACCACCCAGGAATGTTTTGTAGTTCTAGGTAACAAAGGGTATTCATACAAGTCCCAATTTCTAAAAGCTATTTTTATAGGACGATCCTTTTCTAACTGTTTAAGTAATGTTAACCTTTCCCGATCTGAAACTTTTATATGAGGCACACGCCATTGCAATCTCTGCATATTTATTTCAATGGAGTCATTATTATCAAGTGTAACACTGTTAAGATTCGAATTGCTTCTTTTGAGTATAAGTTCATGTTTACAGTTAATTATAATTTTATTATAATCTTCCGCAAATCCTAAAACTTTATTTAGGGGTATCAGGGCACTAAAAATGCCATCATTATCTTTAACTCCGTTCAAACTCCAACCCCAAATAGCAGCAGCCTTACTTTCCCCCTCGTTCATAGACACATATGATTTTAAAGTTGTAGTAATACCTGCATTTTTTATTCGGTCTATCTCAACACCGTTAATTTCATATCGAATGTCTTGAAATAGAAATGATATATAATTATTAGTAAAATTAACATTCTTTCTTGTAAGTTTTCCTGCTGCATCTTTCGAAACCGTAGTGGCTCGACCTTCAACGTAAATGTAGCTGGCTGAAGGTAATACGTACAAATCTTGCTGATTTATGGGTATACGTATTTCATCATTTTCATTAAAACTGTTGCTATATGGATTATAAGTATGATATTCGTAACTCACGATAGAGTTATCGAATTGCGGTGAGTCGTTTATGTCAAGAATACTCATAATTTAAAGCCCAAGGCTTGAAGAAATAACCTATTCTCTTTAGTGATTTTATTTACTCTTCGTGTATGTCTGCGTCTTCTGACGATTAGAGAATGAGTAACGTTATTCACATTGGCGCTAGATTTTATATTATACACTATCATGTTTCAGCTATAACCTAATCGACATTCGCCTCTTGTAACAGACAATATTAAAGTGCTGACTTATGAGCCAGACATCTCTTTTTAAAGTAATTATTTTGAAGACTGCTTTTTCCAAAACTCGTTAAGAAATTTTATGCATAAATGTCCGCAATTAAATAAGTTATTATTTTGAAAATGATTATAGTTATAATGGATGTCGTCAGAACCCGCATAACGAATAAATTCTATTGGTGGTTTTAAGTTTCCGTAACTATTGAAGTATTCAACATATTTATTTAATATTACATAGGCTACCCAATGTGTACCAGAATTTTTCGAATTATCTAAATTAATGATGCCACACTCTCGGGAAAACGGAGATCTTGGTAACGTATCTCTCATATACACTCCACGAAAATATGGGATGTTTTCCGTAAAACGTATGATATCTATATTAGTAAGAGCACGATTAGGTAGCCTACGAATTAGTTTTTTTTCTTCAAATTTACTAGTCGAAGTCCATTCTTGTAACGGTTTAGCCACAATCCGTTCCCAATACATACACCTTCCACTTTCTTATTATGTCTTTCCATTTCTTCCAAACGTTTTTTTGCAACCTTATATTCGTTGATAGTTTTGACTATTCCAGCAATTCCACTTGCTATACTTCCAAATAAGCAGCAGATAAGCCCGCAAATATAGGAATTAAAGGTAAAACACCACCGGACTTAGGAATGGGTATAATACGGGGGAGCTTCGCAGATGAATCACGAGTTAACTCCTTAGCAGCAGCGTATGCCAATTCCATGAGTTTTTTCTTACACTTTGGTTTTAATTTTTTTACAAATTTTTTTGTGTGGGAGATTATATTTTTAAAGTTTTTTTTGATACCATATCCAGAACTCACTTTTGACAGCATTACATTGTTAACTAAATTAGCAGCAAGTTTTTCTCCTGTGCTTGCATCAGAAGACAGAGCGCGCTTTTTCGCCATCTTCAGTAATATTATATCTGCTTTGTGACGATCTTTCAAACTTTTGGAATTATTGTACGCGATATCGTGATGTTTGCAATATTCATCTAACTTGTTAACACCTTTATCACCTCGAGCCAATCTTTCACCTAATCTAGTTCCTGGACCACAATAATTATATCCCGGTAAATGGAGCTCAAATGGTAAATTATTAATTAAATTATTGATAAGTCCTTCTCCCTTCATGTATATAAACAGAATGGGGAGCTGTATCATAGATCATGATGTTATATTGGCAAACCACTCATAAAACATTTGTATCCTCAATCCAACTATTTTCGCAGGATGATAACCCCAACCATTTCACGAAAACTTTTCTGCCTTTTCGTTTCAAAACTTTTTCAACAAGGTAAATGTCAGGATGTTTAGTTTTTAGTAATTCTTGTTCGTAAAATGCTCCTAAAATAGGTTGTTGTTTAACATCTTGTAATAAATATGTAACAGGATTTGTGTTTTGAACTTCACTGATCTTAAATATCTCTGTTGACCAATTAGGAGTGTAACCTTTTTCAAAACAACCCTTATGTTTACTTATCCGAACAAAATCGCCGGTCTCAAACTTACGATATTTTATTGCTGTTCGATTTTGATTAAAATATCTCTGTAGTAGTTTAGTTTTATTGTTATGATTAACTTGAGCAGGTGGTAAACCAATTGTTCTATGTACTGTATGATTATATCCATTAATTATATTTGCGAGTGTCCCGTCAGTCCATTTATAATTCCCCTTGAAACTAAATTCTTTGAAAAGCTTACTCTTAATCGTCCTTATTAGGCGTTCTACAATTGAAGCCTTTTTCGTTGAATAAGTGGAGTAGTGGTTAATAGAATTGTTTGCTAATATTTTTTTAAAACTTCTGTTGTAAAATTCTTTTCCTAGATCTGTTTGCAAGTTTCTAGGGATCCGTTTTTCTCTAATCAATAACGTATTAAAAGCTTCAGATACAGTTTCTTTTTTTTTTTGTTTAAGTGGTATAGCCCAGGCATATTTAGAGAATCCATCAATGACAACTAAAATGTATTTGCTGTTGTTGTTGAATTTGGAGAAACTTTGCATATCCATTAAATCAGCTTGCCAAAGATCATCAATATCTTTTAATATCACATGCCTTCGAGGAAAATGTATTCTTGCACTTCTATGAATTTCGTTTACAATATCTCTTTTCACTTTGCTCATTCTTCCAACTGTTACTTCTGAACTACAAAATTGTACTGAGTTTCAGTTTAATATGGTGAGTCTTTTTATTCTTTCTTCTTTTAACTCTTCAATGATTGATAAGATTTCGTTGTCAAGATTACTATTACCAGCAGTTTTAGACGCGATCAAAAGTTTAAGTCGGTCCACTAATTCATTAGGATCATCCCAATAAACGAGTTCAGTATTTTTCTTATATTTTTTAAGATACGGCAGACCAGCACCTCGTTTTGGTTTAGATTTAACTTCTGTAGGTTCTTGTAAGCGTTTACAAGAATCAGGAAATAACGGTTTGATTATTTGAGAATATTTTATGCCTTTATCACCTTTAACTTGACCTACAGGGTCAAAGTCTCTTTTATGCGCATTAGTCGTGACGAGTATTTCTTTGTAAACCAATTTATCTTTTAAATTGACCAAACTTAAATCAGGTTTTTTGCGAAGCAATAATTCCTTTAGACCCGGTGTTATTTTATACTGTTTATTAGCTATGCGAATATTATACACTTTACCAGAGTTCTCTTGAGTGGTAAAGAAATTAACTGTTGTATTGCCGATCATATGCTTATTATTCTCACTACGCACGCCAAATGGTATATTCAAATCATCATATATTTCAAAGATATCTTCTTTTTTCAACGACTCATTAACTTTTTCTGATTCAGACGTGTTACCTCCTTCGTCTTCTGAATAAAATTTTTCCAAAGAGCTTAATTCATCAGATGACTCATGTTTGTCTATATCATGAGATTTATCACGCAAAAATATTTTTGAATCTATATTAGTATTTTTGGGTTGGTCATCAAAGGTGTCTTCATTTTTTATTATAGAAATTTGCTTGTTAGCTGCTATTGCATTAAGAGGATCTGCGAGAGGCTTAAAAAAATACTTCAGATGAGTGTCGGTATTAAACTCATAATCTTTCATTAGTTTCACTTTTTCCTTTATAGCGTCCGCAGACTTAATTAATTCATCTGTGATGTTGCGGTCCATTATACGACTTATACTCAGAAGTATTTATGCTCAAATGAGTTATGTGTTTTTGCATTCATAATTTATATAAGCATTAATCGAAATAAATAAAGTTGTCAAAGGACTGTCTATATCTGCCTTTGTTAAGTTCACAGTCCTTATTAATAGTCAATAAATCATAAGGATGCATCCAGATTTTAGAATACATATCTTTGAAACTAGAGAACTCCATATCAGAACTAACATGTTCATCATATATATGTTTCATGTTAACTTCATCTTGCTTGAAAATGATCAAAAAGTTAACATTGTCACGTAATAACTGCTTTGGTATTTTTGAATAAGTTTGAGATAAGTAAAAACAATCTATACTTCTATGTCTGCCCATTGTGAAATAATTTCGTATGTTAATTTGCTTTTCACAAACCACATCATCAAAAATTATAATAGAATTTGGTAAAGCATCATTAGGATGAATAACTTCATCGTCAAAGTTAAATATAAAAAGTTTTACATCTAGAACTCTTTCTAAGATTTGTTTTAGAAAAGTATATTTTGGTTGAAAGCTAGTCTTGGAATACAAGTAAACATTTTTATACTTTAAACCGTTTTTGTGAACTAGCAAACTAATCATGACGTTAGTTTTTCCGCAATTTGAAGGACCACATATTATACATCTTATATTATTTGGTAGAAGAACACTGTGCTTTGCGTGTAGCTTATTTTCCTTCACCTCTATATTTTTAACTTCTAACGAAACGGGTTGCTTGACCCACTTCATGTTCGTATCTGCCAAAAAAATAATATGTCCTAGTATTTATAAAGCTTATCAGAAACGCAAAGTAATTATGATCCCCATTATTCAGATCATTAATATTTTTGTCCAATATATTCACAACTAAATAAAATTATCATATATGGTTCGATAAAATCTATACAGGTTATGTTGACAAAGAATTATAAATAAAACAGCGAATAGAGTCCAAGTAAATATGTATTAAATAACAATATTATTATTCAATGTAATTAATTAAACAAAGTCAGATTAAATTGACAATTGGCTTTTACACTTACAAATATTTTACTATATTGTATTTATTTAAAATATTGTGGCACAATGCCCCCATGGTAACGTATCTACTTGATTTGGTAGTATCTGTCTCTTGTCGTCACTTCTATTGATAACTACTTTATCTACCTCTTGAGAAAACAATACGTGTTTTATTGATTTAATAGTGTTCATTTTGCATTTAAATTTTTTGTTACTCATTAATGCTTTATTATAATTACATAAACGTAATCGGTTTGTTACATACTTGGTTACACCCTTAGCTTTCTTAATTTCTCTACTTAAACTGTTTATGCAGTAAAGCTTAGCTCTAAGCCCAGTGAATTCAGTAATAATATCACCCCCAAGCTCATCTTTAAATAGGCCTGGAATTTGTGCATTGACTCTAGGCATTTGATAGCTATTGTTAACATTAAAATTACTAGTATCAAATTTCTGTATTTCTTCTTTCATATCTTGATATATATCTGGAGTCTTAATAAAATATAGCAAACTGTCTGTATCTGTATAGCAAAGCCTTGCTTTATTTTTATATTTATTTTTGATATAGTCATAGTGAAATTTGTACAAATGTTGTTTTGCATATTCCAGAACTGTAAAGCCAATATATATTGGCCTGTCAAGAATTATTTTGTCTGGACTTAAATGAACAGCAACAAAGTTTTCTGAAAAAATGGTAACATTTTTTAAGTTAGGTTTCGCAATTAATTTCGCTGCACCAAGGCTTTTGTTTGTTTTGTTGTCTGTATCATTCCATGTCGTCACTAATTTAATGTTAACTTGTTTTCGTCTATTTTCAATAGTTTTCCCAAATACAGCATTGTTCAGTAGTTTAAATAAGTTTTTTTCAAAAGGGGAAGATGAAGCTTGACGTAATTGAGTATTTAAGTCAATATATTTCTGTAAAAACTTTTCTTGCCTAAATGTTAGTATACGGTGAATCTTTTTCAGAACAAGTCCGTTTTTTATACATTCTTTTAAATGAACGTAATGTATGACATATTTAGATTTATCATATAAGTTTGCAATCAATTTTGGGTTTTTGCCACCTGGAGGAGTAAATTTTTCTGCTGCAAAAGGTAAATCGCGATGAGCTTCATGTAAGTAGTCTGGATAAACCAAATCAACTTCTAAAATGTATCCGTTATCTGAATCATCGGGTATACTAGTTATATTAATTGTACATATTTCTTCAGGTGACAAAAATCGGAAACCAGATATTGGTAATTTTTTTGTCATCGCGTAACCGTACAGATTATTGCAATCAAGATATATCAAGTAAGTCGATGCTTTAGAGAAATCAAAATTAGGTAAATATTTATTATTAGCTTTTGCATTACGAAGAGAGCACTGTGCTAAGCCTCCACGTATACCTTTTTCTAAAAGCTCATAAATCTCTATATCATTAATTAATTCTAACTGAACCTTTGTAAACAACAACATCGCATCCCAGCTCAAGCTGGGTGCCGAGATATAATAAGCTGGATCAAGGTTATAATGCCGTAAACAAGTATCCCTAAATTTTTCGAATATATCACAAAGTAACAACACATCTGTTTTTAAATACAAATCTGTATATTCACCAAGAGATTTAATTCTAAAACTTTGCCATATTTTTTGTGCGTGTCTATAGTCATCATCGGTTATATGTTCACATCTTAAACTATTGTAAAAACATTATTTGGGAGGAAGATGTTTTTGATCGTATTTCGAAAAAGAATCCATATAATCATAAGGATAAATGCCTTTTTGATGCAATAATTTCACCAAGTTTGTTTCATAGAATTCATTTGATAAACTAATAAAGTCAGTATCACTTAAATTTTTAGATAAGACATCCAAACTAGTGTTAAGAAACTGGAAAGAATCAACGAATTTTATTTGAACAGGGTGTGAAATATTACTGTTTTTAATAATTTTAGTAACAGACATGTACTTTTCTTTGGTTCTCGGTATTATTTTAAAATCACCTTCATATTTTGCTAACTCTTTGATAAATAGATGGCAATCGTAACCTGCCAAGTTATGGAAAAATACCGGCACGAATGGACATACCCTGTACATTAAATTGCAATGGGAGTGTGCAGCTCCTCGATATTGTGATGTTACATGATCATGATCTCTCACCTTGTCATCGAATAATAACTGTTTACATATATGACATAAAGTGGCATTATGAAAGTTATTTTCTTGATCTACCGTTAAGGGCATCATAGGTTGTTTATTTGATAATATATGATAAATTTCTTCTACATCCCTTAACAAATTTCGAAAAAATATTTCAACACAATCTAGTCCTCTATATGAAACATATTTATTTAAATGACGATCATGTGAGCAACAAATATAATAACCAAAACTAGAGGGTTCGTGAACTTTGTACATACGAGTACTCTGTGTTATAAATTCGTCATGATTTAATAGAATACTTTCAAAGTCTGCATATATAACGAAGTTAATTTTTTGTTGTCTTTCATAATTTTTAAATTGTAGAATAGTATTTTTCTCTGGAAGTATAGTTAATATTTTGTTACACAAATGTGAGTTGTACTTTAATTCACTTGTCAAACATTGCAAACATAAATCACATAAATACATTTTACCTTTATGATGAGTAATTTGCCGTTTAACCAGTCGTAAAAGACTTTTGATTAAGCAATAGTGACCTTTGCCATTTTTCTCAAAATACAGCAAGTGCACATGATTGCACTTTCTTGCATTAGTCACATATAAAGGACCAGTTACAATGTTTTTGTCTAATCCATAAATATTAACACTTATGTCAGAATTATTCTTTTCAAAATTTCTAATATCATTGTATGATGGTGGAAACGTCATATTATCTATATTCAGCACTGTGGAGTAATGCGGATATGAATTCGTTCTGCAAACATTAGTCTTTTGTGGAAATAATGCTGCCACAATACTCCACAGGAAACAGTGATTATCGTTGTTCTGTATATTAATACAACTTTTTGAATGTTTCACTACATTAGGTAACTCAATATACGAGCCACCTCTCAAAGGATTGTATTTGTTTATATTAATCTCTAGATGACTCATGAAGAGACAAGTCCAACCAGATTCACAGTGTTTAAATTCAGATAGTTTTCTTTGAAATGTATGTATAACATTTAAATATAATTCATTAATATCGGTACTGTGAAGTATTGATAAATACTTTGTATTAAATGATTTCAGCTCTTGCTCTCCTGACTTTGGTAGAACAAAGTAAGCAAAAAGTTCGAAGTTCACTTTAATACAAATATGTTTTACAATACTAACACTAATTAATTTTAAAACATGTTCTTGATTATCCGTTAGAAAAGCCTCTGGTGTGAGGTACTCTTCTGATGGATTAAGTCGGTATGTAATTATTCTATTTTTAAACGCCGTAGCAATTATATCAACATTCTCAAATTCAGATTTTAATAGGCAATTCGATTTATGAAAATTCGTTCTCAAGTGATATTGAAATTCGTTTTTAGGTATTTCGATTTGACAGTATCTACAATGCAATAAATTATTAGATCTTGCGATGGAAGGGTGTGTAACTGTAAACAAAGAAACAATATAAACATTAATTATATGTATTTATTGTAAATAAAACTTATATTTAACAATACAAAATATTATAATCATGTGAGTAAATAAGCAAGTCAAAAATTACCTAGGTAATGAATACGATAACATTCGATCAATAACTAGGTAACAAGTGCTATAGATAATAAGTAAGTAAGATACACAAAATAAACGAAAACCGTTAATGCACTATCCTGAATGCAGGCGTCCTTCCTGGTTAAAAAAGTTTCTCTTTTCTAACATTCTGAATAATCAGAACGTCAGAGGTAATCAAACCTTTCTCGATGGGGCATAAAAATAGTTACTTGCTAAATTTTATAGCATTTAGCTATAAAATTTCTCTCAATTGAGAGAGTTAACCAATGCGGATTTATGAAAGCCTTAATTCAGGATAATGTGATAGTGGCTACGCAAGATAACAATTAAACAAGTACATTTTAAACAGTAATTATTTCTTAAATGGTCAGTAATAATTACTGATAAAGGTAGGAGAGCAATCGCGGAACTCTTTCCGGGTGGCAATAATAAAGTTAGTTAGGTGCTGCCACGCGTCTGTGTTTTGGTCAGTGCGATTTTTGACACAGATAATTGCATGACGCCATCTATTCAGGGGTTGCACCTTCTCTATTTCGTCACAACTATAAACTTTCAACTCTACATAGTGTGTCCCCTGTTTAAAATCGAAAGCTTGACGCGAATGCCCATTGGCGAGTCTTCTACTAATGGAGGATTGTAGCTGCGGAATTGGTTTACCCGAGGCTGAAGGCTGATCCAAAGCGTCGTCTTCACTGTCGCTCCCGAAGATGTCTTGAACCGTTGCCTTCTTCGGAGCGATTGGCCTGATAACCGGCTTCTTCTTCTTACCCCATGATGAAGACTGCGTGCACATAGGGGCAGGACTTGCTCGTGATGTACTCGGTGCCGACAGTGAGCACGACGGGGAGGCCACTTGTTTCCTTTTCTTTGATCTCTTCTCAGGTTCACGCAGCTGAACTTCGTCGTCGGATGGGAACAACGCTTCAGCATTTACTTGATGGGACCTGAAAAATAAAATAGATGCGCTCAAAATTTCAATCAATTAGAATTGCAATCGTTACGTTTACTTATTCTGTAATGTTACATATTGTCATGAAAAAACTTCAATGTGAAAACTAACAACAATAGAAAACAAGGAAAGTAAATTAGTATTATTAGGTAGTTGTGCATAATGTGGCGAAAAAACAAAAAGTGTTACTATAATGAGCCACACGTTTTAGTTCGAGTTAATAGATAGAATATTCAACCAGTGAATATTCAACCAATTCAGTAATTAATTAAAATAATAATTAATAACCAGGACACTGAGATCCCACTATTCACATTCGAATGAATAGAACATTATCTTATTAATGTACTACATTACAATGAAGAAAAAATAATGTATTAATAATTATGACTTACATTTTTTTAACGGTGTAGTCCTCGATGTTGATATTGGCCGCCAGAGATATGTAATGATGCTCCAGATGTCCACGTCCCGATTTAAATACCAACAAATCTACGTCATTTTCAATCCATAAAAGGAAAGTAAGACTTCCTAAAAATCCTGAGTCAAATTTGTCTCTATTTATGGAAAATGCTTACTTAGCGCTATAATAATTAATTAGTTGAATTCTCAACCTTAAACATACGCAATAAAGATTGGTACTTAATAGATATATTTTTATTTGACGCTTCAAGAAAACGCACATACTAGTCTTATACCCTGACTTTACTTTCGCATTTTTATCATGATAAATGTATGAGAACATTGTCAACGGACAAACATACATTTAGATCTCTGATGTTAGTATTGAATTATTGTAAACAAAGCAGCGCCGGCGCCGGTCCGTCGGGAGAGTCCTGTTACATCAAACCATTTATGTAAAGTTTGGGATAACATAAAAAAATACTTGATTTTCAACCTTAAAAACATGATTAAAAATATATATAAGTTGTGAAATAAAGGGAAAATAATCAAATTGGATTCTCAGTCAGGTTGGCAGGGTGGAAAGAAGTAACAGTTATGTCGGTTAGAAAATATTTTTATTATTGTTCAGAAATTATTAAATGATTTATAATATTATTTTTTATACGTAATGCTTAATATTATTTTATGAGTACCTTTTGTGAGATTAAATAGTAAAGGCTTAAATAATATTATGGAGGACTGCATACCAGAAAATCAATGCATCATGCTATAATCATTATGAGGTGTTAATTAATATTCCTTTTTTTTTGTTACAGTTTCAAGATTCTCAAGATCTTTTCATTTTCCCCCCTATGGAACCTCGGCTGGTGCAAAACGAGGTTGGTGAGGAATCAACGAGGCGTTTGAATCTGAAGAGGTCTAATGATGGGAGTGGGACGCATTATAGTTTTGTGAAGCGACCTTTAAAAGGATCAAAGATAATCCGCATCGAAATATACGATGCAAAAGATTTTGCCGATCGCGAAGAAAGTTCGTGCAAATGCAAAGCAGATTTGTGCGTACAGCATGTTGTCAAACACGCCGTGACGGACGGTATATACCAATCAACCAAGGATCTCATCGTTAGGATCCAGGAAAATTTGGAAAATGCTTTTTAATGAATAGATAGGTCTTAAATATGTACTTACTACCTAACTACACTGTTTACTATTAATTATAATAATTTTAGTAAGACAAGACGCCTTATTAAGTACGTGTAAATAGTACGTACCTACTTCATAGTCACTAACAAATTATTTACTACTTATACTGTGTAACATTACAATAAAGGCTAATTTAAAAAAATAATGCAGTTTCATTTAGTGCGTACCTACTAGCTATTATTATTATTATACTAGGTAACGAAATAATTCAACCATCTTTCATATTAAGAACACGATATCATGTTCACAGTTTCACTTGTAGCACAAAGCCAAGCGCCACACACGATGCATTACTACTTACTAGTGCAGGGATGGCGAACCTACGGCACGCGTGCTAGAGGTGGCATGCGACAAATTTTTCGGGCACGCCCGTTTAAGGTTATTTAGCATCTAGATAATTTGAAACAGCAGGCATGACATCTGCTTTTACTTTTATATATGGACAAAACGTGAATCTGTAAATAATATTATGGCTGTACGAATTTCAGGTAGCAAAAAAAAGAGGTAATAAGTAGCATTGTTTTTAATTATTAAATTATCTATTCAAGATTCTTTGGCGGCACGGCATTTACACAATCATAAAAATATATAATTTGATGGCACGTTTTCTAATAAAGGTTCGCCATCCCTGTACTAGTGTTTAGTATAATACACACTGATCACTGCATGATTCATTCATTCATTTCACATTCAGCAACGTAACCATAGCAACACACTTGTACCTTTGTTTGTATTTAAATAGATTGAATAGATGAACAATGTAAATTGGGGGCTTCTAGATCAGATCGCAAGATCTGATCTAGAAACCCCAATTTACAACTACTCTTAGTATATAGTGTGTCGGTAATTGCATCAAAAAAGAAAGCACGCTTGAAAAAAAACACCAAAACAAATGAAGCATAATATTATGATATTTGCATTTTACATCACAACAGATTTCATTTTAAATTCTTCTTTCTCAATACATAGTCATCAAATATTACCTTTTTCAAATCAATTATTAAAACCATGTTATTCTTACTCTTTTTTTCGATTCAAAACATTTTCTGTAATTTGCACATCTTCTCTTCTTCTTCGTTTCTCTCTTGGGTCTTGACAGAACGGTCGTGGTCATGATGAATCTTGTCCAATCGCTGGTGTTGTTGTCACTCGCCTCACGACGTCCCTCCATTGGGCTCTTTTAGATGAAAGTTTGGCGCATTCATTTCCTGGACCTCCAACTACAGCTTTATTTTTGTCGGTCCACCTTATCAATAACCTGTTACCTATTACGCGTGGCCTATTACCGTCCACTCCGCCCTGCCCCACCAAGCGCTCAACAGAGTCGTTATTCCGCCTTGAAACATGGCTAAAGAATTTAAGTATGCGAGAAGTATAGTATTGCTGATAGACGCTGATTAATGCCGAGTTCTTGGAGTATGGAGACGTTAGTGCGGCAAACTGTCCATGAAATGCCAAGCAACACATTTCTGGAGCATTTTCTTTTCCAGTTCTCGTAGTGTCCATGTCTCAGCTGTGTACAGAAATATGGGGAAACAAAGGACGAGCTTGATTTTAGTGGCTTTCGTTAAACAGCGATTCCTCCATACCTTCTTTAACTTATCCATTGCCCCTCTAGACATCGCCGTTTTACCTAATCCACGCAACTGCTATTGCTTGCAATCATAGCGACAAGATATATTTAGTAATATGGACTAAACTACGTCGCAGTTGGCAATCTCTGTTACAGCCGATGAGTTGTTGTTGCTACGGTCAACAATCATTATTTAGGTCTCACTCCGATTGATCTTCAATCCAAATGCAAGACTCACACGCTCCATCTTAAGGAGTAGTTCCCCCGTTTGGTCAAGACTAGTCGCAAACAATGTTGTGTCATCAGCATCGCGAAGGTTCGCAATTTTGTAGCCGCCAATTGCAACAACATCAGTCCAGTCTTCTAGGGTGATTCGCATAAATAACTCCTTGCAGATGTTAAACAAAAGTGGCGATACGATACATCCCTGGCGGACACCTGCACTGGGATAGAAGCTACCCGAAATGTGGCTATCTGTTCACACTGATGCAGAGTAATTGCCTTCGTATAGTTCTCTAAGAAGGTGCACAAGATGTTTTGGTGTGCCCATTTCTAGTAGCGTCTTCCAAAAAGTTGGCCATTTCACGGAGTCAAACGCTTTTGAGAAATCAACAAAGCATATGTAGGTTGGCTAGTTGAATTCTCGTGCCTTCTCGATAACCTGAAGAACAATGAAAATCTGCTCCCGAGTTCCTTTTCCCTTCACAAACCCAGCTTGTTTTTGTGCGATTTCTTTTAACAGGTGTGCCTTCAGCCGTTCGTTAAGGATGTGTAGTAATAATTTGCTTACATGACTGATCAGTGCAATTAGACGGTAATTACTGCACTTTTTGGTGGAACTCTTATCTTGTGAACCCATTCCAACGGCCATTTTCCGGCATCTGAACGCCGCGTTCCCCCAATGCTCGAATAGCCTCAATTGGGATGGTATCAGAAACCGTAGCCTTTCCATACTTCAAATGCCTAATGGAAGCTCAGAGTTCAGATTCTGGCTCCAGTGTATCACTCTCAGGTTCTGTAGGTGTAAAGGATTGCGACTGCAGAACTTCAAACAGCGATCTACACTAAAAACTTGAATTTCGGAACATCTGTCACATTTCTTCGTCGTGCCTTCTGTATCAGTAGTTTCTGAGGCTATTTGGGCCCCAAGGCTGCTGAAATCTCTTCTCCGCGGTAACCCAAGGTGAGTGGTTATACCGCCACAGTTCAGTCGCTATTGTCTCGTTAGTTATCTAGCAGGGAGCACCACGACAGCTGAAAGGCTGTCTTCCTTGGTTGTTTGTGTGTTCAAACTTCCAGAGCGTGCCGGTTAGGTTGACTGTGGCTGACTAGATTTTATTGTCATTCTCCCTTATCTCCCCGATATAATTTGAGTTTATTCGTTAGATATTGCACATTGTTTTTGTTATATGCACAAATTTGGTATAAGGTTGGATTTTGGTATTAGTATTTACAATAAAAACTTATTTACGAAAAAAATACTACCGACTTAGAAATAAAAAAACTACAAAGTGAAAAATAACTTTCTTTTTTGGCAGTCGGTGTCTTTGGTAGGTGTCAATTTTATGTGCGTTATGGACACCGACTTTTAGTTCTACCTACCTAATAGGCAAGTTAATAAGATACCTATAATGCCAGAATAGATTACCCGAATATCATGAGACTTGAAGATAACCGGTGAAATAAGAGTATACCAAGGTGAACTGTATACATCTGCATACACTGAGACCACAATTGTCCACAATCGACCGAGAAATCGGTGAAAATATACAAAAAAAAATACAAACATAACGTTGAACATAGAACCACCTCCTTTTTGGAAACTTGGTTATAAAATTCGTTTGTGCCGAAACATAATAGGGCTTGATCATGGCTTGATGTTTTATCTCTCTCTAATCACCAGTGATTGTATAACCGGGCGGAAATTTTCTTAAACTTCACATTTATTTTCAAGAAAGAATAGTCATGGCCTTTCTGAATGAAGGACAATTTTAATAAAAAACATCCGAAAATAAATGTTTGTCGATCAATCTAAAATTAGTCCTGGTAAGTGAGTAATAATGATTTATAAATTCCGTATTGCCTTTTGAGAAGTTTGTTTTGTTCTTGTTTTGCTTAACGTTATATATATGACGGCGCATTACTAGCGCCACTTGTTGAGAGATACGTCGGAACGAGATTTGGCAGCTGTCAGTCTGGCGGAGCGTCGAGGCGATGGTCAACACCAAAGCAAAGACCTTATACGTATTTCTTACTACTAGACTGTGTACCAAAATTCATAGACTTTGAAACGTGTTTAAATATGTCTACAGTTCCTATGATTAATCAATTCGTTGCATTTAAAAAATAATTCATTAATACTTAGTAAGAGTAGTACTTTTAAATATTTGGGCCTGGTAATACTAAATGTAAGATGATGGTTTGCGGAGTTTTTGGCGGGCTTTGTTCGAGTGAACTCCAGCGGCTGTTAATATTATTTGCAAATTGATTCCTAGAGGAATTAAATTGGTTTAGTTTTGATTCTCAACAGTCTACGCAACTGGACAATTTGTGAAATCATTGAGATTCTTTGAGGTATATTTAGCTGCCGGTATTTCAAAGCATCGTCTGAAGACTGCAGGATCATCTCACGCCTCTCCTTCATGAGCTTGAGAGTAGGATCAGAGAGCTTTTTGTTCCTATCTATACGATGGGTCTTGAAGAACGAGACTTGAGGAGACTTGGGATTTGAGGATTATCGAGTCCTCCCCCTCTCTTCGAACTTCAGGTAACCCTATAATACTCCATCGTAAACTGCTCAATGAGGGTTTTTAAGAAAATTCACGCCACTAGTTGGCGCCACATTGGTGAGAGGTCTTTTACTTGGAAAATTTAACTTATGACATCAACTTGCTTGACGTCAATTTGACTAATGACAAAAATTATAAGCATTTGACAGCAGCTTGGACCTCACGTCTCAGTGATGCCACCTAGTGTACATGATTTCAGAATACCCTCATTCCTATTCGTGTTCGGTGATCTTTCCGTCAGTCCGGAGTTTGCGCGTGTTGTACGTTGCCAGGTCCAGTCGTTGGTATTTGTTAGGGTAGCCGGAACTCGTCCGGGATTCTCAGCACGCCTTGCCATATCGTAACCTCGACCGCTACCGTAGTCGAGGGTAGGCAGGCTGCCGGGCACTATAGGGGCTATTCTTTACTTGTGCTATTCATGGGGAGTGCTTTGCAGGCGGGTTGGCGATCGCAGTATCGTTGTTACAAATGCACAGAGAACGCTGCTGCCCATTCTCTGGTTTGTCCCTTAGTCGCCTCTTACGACACCCACGGGAAAGAATGGGACAGTGAAATTATTTACGCCCGACAGCATACGGTAAGTGGTGCAGATTCCAAAAAATATACACAGTTTTTTTTTATTTACAATAAATTAGGTAGGTTTAGGTAGCATATTTAGGTAGCATCAATATATCGGGATACTTACACTATCGTTTATACAAATCAATTTGTCCCATGTTCTGTTTGGTCATGGTCACCTCATTAGAAAGAGACACACTGCCAACGGGAGCCCTCTCGCGCGGACCGGTTTATGCGCCATAGTGCACAGTCTAGTAGTAAGAAGTATAAGGTCTTTGGTCAACACAGCCGTTTTGACAGGACTGTTTTTGAACGTCAACGGTTTGTGCACCACGTATCCGACGAATCGCTTCTGTTCCGAGTAATCTTGACCCATTTTGTTTCAAACATAATTAACACCGATTGATTAAGTGATTTCCTAATTACTAGTGGATAGATTTTAGTGAAATTCTGTAAAGGAGATATTTGGTGCGATTAAATAACTTTTGATTGTGACTCGAGTGATTCTTTGTTGGTTCTCACCCACATTACCACTTATTGAAGAAATGGCCGATTCTGATGATGACGGGCATATGCCCTTATCAGAAGTGGGATCCCATGTTCTACCGACCGAGGAAAAACGATCGCCTGACGAAAATAGCGCCTTGAAACTGTTGAGTAATATGGAAGCCCTACTTACTCGTATTTTAGCAACGTCGCAACCACCGGTGGCAATTCCAAGCGCCGAGTCCAGTGCTGTGCAGCTCGTACAGTTTAATCCGGAAGATGCCAACGCGGATATAGAAGGTTGGTTGAAGATTACAGAACTTATAGTCTTGAGTAAACAGCTAGAGGGTGTTGATTTGCTTGTGGCTCTTACCGGTGCACTAAAAGGCCGCGCAGCCTCTTGCTTGACCAAGTTAAATTTGAATGACCTTACATGGGAGGCTGTAAAACAAAGTTTAATGGCCAGATTTTGTAGACCGAAATTATTTCAAGACTATTTTGATGAAATATTGCGATTTTAAATTGGAGCAAAGGAAACCGCATCAGAAACTGGCTTACGCTTGTGGAATATGGTCGAATGGATACCTAAGACCCAAATGCCAGAAGATGTTATAACCGGATTCGTCATATCGGTTTTATGTCAGAAGGATGGTTTGATACGCCGTGAGTTAAACGCACATGCTGTCACTACTAAAGCTCAGCTATTTAGAATCTTAAGCGGTATTTCACTAAAGCGAGAATTGGAGGTTACTGAAATCCAAGAACCTGATTTCAAGCGACCTAGAATTGCGGATGCAAGATTTCCCGGTAATTGTCATTGGTGTGGAATCCCTGGACATCGGCAAGCTGACTGTAGAAAGCGACGAGAAGATGCTTCTGCGGTGGCTAAACAGCAAGATCCCTCAACTGCCGCACGTGTCCCCGAGAAGCCTTCGACCGTAACTTGCTACACTTGCGGTAATCCAGGACACATAGCAACGAATTGTCATGAAAAGGGGAAAGGTGGTGGAGCTGCTGCAAGGAAAGAGGTCAATCTCTGCGAACAACGATTGTCAAGAGATACCTTTAGGACGTCATCCGGTGAGCCCATCTCCTTTTTATTTGATAGCGGATCGTCTTGCTCTTTAATAAAAGAAAGGCATTGGCGGCGATGAAATAAAATGTACGTCACTAATTTCGAGTGAGGTAAATCTTGGAGAAATTTTACAGTTCTTGACATTTCATGTAGTACTAGACTCTTGTCTTATGGACCCTGTTATAATAGGTAGGGACATTTTAGAAAACGATCCCAACAAAGCGTGGCGTGACGAGTTAGGAAATGTTCAGTTAGCGCTTAATAGTACTAAGTCTTCAGTCACCAAATTTACGCCAATAGAACTCATGTTCGGTATTCGTTCGCAATCTCTAGGTATTTCGAAAATTAGGTCTTCAAGTCCAGATCCAGAACAAGAATAGCGAATTGACCTAGAGTCAGTTAGGCAAGATGCGTCTAATAACATAAAAAGGGCAGCCGCATCCGATACTTTACGATTTAACGAAGGTCGAGCCACTATCAAGCCGTTTTTTAAAGGCGATTTCGTATTTATCAAAAACAGCAAACGAAACCAAACCAAATTAGATAGGAAGTTTAGGGTTTCTTATATAATAACTGCAGTATTAGACAATGATCGTTACGAGTTGAAAATCATAACCGGTTCACATCGCACTTTTAAATACGCGCATGAGAACTTGCGTCCAGTACCTCGAGGTCATGAAGGGTTAGTTGAAATATCTACTAGTTTGATGATTGAGGAGGAGGCCATGACGGCGCCGGATAACGTTGAATTCGATATTGGTCAACTCGACCGGCTACGTAATTCTGATAAACTGCAAGCTCCGATACCCTTTCCGCAAAATCAAACACTCTTAGAGTCTGATACCCTTAGTAACATCTCAGATCATGAAGTCCAAATTCACGCAGAGCAAGGCAGTCCGTAACTTATAGGTATGTGTAATCTGTAATCATTATTTGCGTGAAGTCTTCATAATTATTTTGGGACGATGAAAGTAGTCTTCGAATAATGTGAAGGTGGTCGAAGGGATAATGTCGTCCGGGCCATGCAGCTGATAGCGGCTGGTTGAAGGGACACATTCATCCGGTCCAACCTTAAGTGTTCGCTGGTCGAAGGGACAGTGTCGTCCGGGCCATGCACGAGTGGCTGGTCGAAAGGACACACTCGTCCGGTCCAGGTTAATATGATGTGGAAAGTTGATTGCAACACGACGGTATCGTCCGGGCCAGACCTAAGGGTTGGTTGATAGGACATGCTGATCGAGTTTAGAGTGCATTGGTTGTTAACTGTTTAAAGAAAGGTGCCGTCCGGTCCACGAGTGGTCGAAAGGACACACGCTTTCTTTTGTTCTGAGACAGTTACAGTTACTATGAGAGTAACGTTATGCCTAGTAGTCATAGTTTGTCAGGTTGGGCGAGCGGGTAGATTTACTGACACCCGTTCGATTGATTATGTGATTGTTACAGGACTGCAATACGACGCGCCCGAGGACGGTCGAAAGTCAGTCCGGCCGTGATGGCGCATTACTAGCGCCACTTGTTGAGAGATACCTACGTCGGAACGAGATTTGGCAGCTGTCAGTCTGGCGGAGCGTCGAGGCGGTGGTCAACACAGCCGTTTTGACAGGACTGTTTTTGAACGTCAACGGTTTGTGCACCACGTATCCGACGAATCGCTTCTGTTCCGAGTAATCTTGTCCCATTTTGTTTCAAACATAATTAACACCGATTGATTAAGTGATTTCCTAATTACTAGTGGATAGATTTTAGTGAAATTCTGTAAAGGAGATATTTGGTGCGATTAAATAACTTTTGATTGTGACTCGAGTGATTCTTTGTTGGTTCTCACCCACATTACCACTTATTGAAGAAATGGCCGATTCTGATGATGACGGGCATATGCCCTTATATATTATGTATGCGATGTTTCAGTTAATTTTGCCTGTAAAATTTATTTGCCGTGCGCTGAGAATACATACATATTGATGATACGTAAAAATTATGTACCACATGATTAAAGTACGTAAGTATTTATCATTATCATTTATCAATTAAATCGCCGGCGACGGTAGAAATAAAAGTCTGTTACATATGTATTATAGTATTAATTCTTATTCAAATAAATAGATTAACAAATTGGTAGGTAAGTAGGATAGAGTAGGTAGGGTAGGTGGGTAAGTAGGTAGGTAGGGTAGGTGCGTAGGTAGGTAGGTAGGTAGCCAGTTGACGGGAGCAAAGCCGTGGGAGTCAGCTAGTAATGAATATATATATATAATCAGTCTTTAAATGGTACCACATGACTCCTGTCTAGGTGAGGTAGTGAGCTAAACACATCGCGGGCCCAGTGCGGGTGGATGTTAGGTAGCTGTCTGGAAATGAATAGTTTTAGGAAATGCCAATCTCTTCACGATGGTTTCCGCCATTTTGAAATAAATAGCCTAAACAGCTATAGTAATAACACTAAGTTTTTAAACTGTCATGGTCACTAACAGTAACATTAACATTATAACCGGGATATTTACCATGTTTACTGTTCGTTTCGAGTTTCCGATATTGCTGCTATTGGTGCTTGCAACAGCACCGAAATATCGGAAACTCGAAACGAACAGTAAACATGGTAAATATCCCGGTTATAATGTTAATGTTAATAACATTCTACCTGGATTTTAAGTTCTTATAAAACACTATCGTTACCACAGGGTCGCTATTGGGCTGATATCTTACCTGCATCATAAATAGCATTGTATGCTTGTTCGAGCACTGTCGAGGACATTGGATCCATACAGTTCCCGGGCCGGACGTGAACCTTGAAGAACTGTGCGTCAAGGTCTGGTACTGTGCCTGTGTGCTGGGCTGCCTCTGGGTGCTCGGTTGCACAGCTTACTGCACCCATAGCCACTGGGTTCACCTGGAAAGATGTAGTATAGTGATGAAGTATAGTGTGGGTTACTGCTTTACTGTCCTTACTTAGTATCGCCAAGGCAAATTGGAATATGTTATGTTAGCAAAACATTAAAATGTGCATAATAACTTTCGTTTCGGAAGTCGGTGTGGAAAAATTATAAAAACAAGAGGTACCAAAGACTACTTCTGAAACGCTCTTGAAGTCGGTATTTTTTTTTGTGAAAATGTTTTTTTTTATACTTAAATGTTTAATGTTCCCTGCACTGTTGGGACAAAGGTCCCTCTATTTTTGAGGGAGTGGTGCATGTATGCCACTTCACCTCTACGGATTGAAGAATGTCTCATGTCTTCGAAGTTTTTAGTCACCGTTTAGATAAAATAATTTGCATACAGTAAAAAGCTTCTCATCTGGACCAAACCCTTACCTTACCTATTGTACAATGTATCAGACAGATCCTTGACGTGTTGATCTGAGAGTACGGGAAGAGTCACGACATTCCAGAGATGTAGACTCTCTCTCTGTAGGCGACCAGAGTCTGCGCTGGCGTGACTGGCTGACGTCTTGTGAAGTTGGCATCATGGTTGAGCAGGCTGGAAAAGTGAAGAGCAAAATAATATTAACTATATCAAATTCTTTTTGTTGTCTGAAATAAATAAATTATTATTAAATCTAAAACAGTATCTATTCTGAGTCAAATAACATATATTAGGGTTTAAACAGACATCGGTACTGTACATGAGCCGCAAATCTGCAGATGCAGATGCAGTTCTTGCGTAGTCGAATCGAAACTGTCAACGGACTGTCATTATAACAGCACGGCACTTGCTTGCCAACTACTTTAATTTAGCGTGTAGTTAATTATGCAATCTGTCTATATAAAAAAAATAGGCATGGAAAAACAAACATTTCTAAATAAATCTCTAAGTCATGATGGATGGAAGGAAAGTTACGTTTTTATTTTTTATTTAATAAATCACTCCAAACTCTAGCAGAAATTCGGTGAGAGTGATTTCAAATCGAACTGTGTTCTATATAAATGCGTTGAAAACATAAGAAATGCTTTAATGAGTGGTGAATAAACATTTTGTATTTGTATTGTATTATTTGTAGGTAATTGTAGTTATTGTCCGCGTTTAAACCCGCCCGCGGACGCTTTATCATAATTATTGTTTGGATGAATTTAAGTCGCGTAGGTACTAGACGGTGCGGCGGCGTCGTCAATTCATTTATTTATTCAAATGCCAAACAATATATATGTTACGGCTAATACCCGAAGTGCGGCTACACCTAGTATTAGTGCGGCTACACCTAGTTTTTGCCGGTTAGAACTAGGTGTAGCCACGCGACGGAGCCCCGCTGCGCGGGGCTCCTATTTCCGTCCGCAGGGTCTAAAGTAACCTAACACGAACGAGATGACGGGAGCTGGGTTCGCTCGCTTTGCTCGCTCACTTCAGCTCCCGTCATCTCGTTCGAATCTAACCTGTACGTGTCGGGGTGCCCTAAGCTCCGGCTAATACTAGGTGTAGCCGCACTTCGGGTATTAGCCGTAACATATACATGTGATGTGTGTAAATTATTGCATCACCACTGCTTTAAAAATAGTGAAGGAAAACATCGTGAGGAAACCGGCATATCCTAGAACTAAAAATTCGAAGACATGTGACATCCACCTATCCGCACTGGGCCCGCGTGGTTGATTAAGGCCCATTCCCTCTCTCAGAGATAGGAGGCCTGTGTCCCAGCGGTGGGAACATTAAAAAGCTGATGATGATGATGATGACCTAACATCAAGTTTGAGATTTGAATTAAAGAAATACTATAGATATATTATTTATTTATTATATGCTTTATTGTACACCTTAAAATACAAATATAAGAAGAAACTTATAATTAATACATATACAATGGGCGGCCTAATCGCAATCCGCGATCTCTTCCAGGCAACCTGGTATGGACAGTAATAGTCTGGACATGAAGCGGGGTTGTCATCGGTGTGACAATAATTTTTTCAAAATACTATATTATAATAGATACACAGATAAATATATATTTATTTTATTTATTAAAACTTTATGCATAAGTACAAAGGCGGACTTAATGCCTTAGGCATTATCTACCAGTCGACCTTAGGGTGGTGCAGAGATAAAACAAGGTAGGTGCAACTAAATGATAGGATGAATAGAGAAAAATACGAAAAAAAAAAGGAATAATAAATATATGCTTAGATACATACATACCTATAAACAATGTTATATAGAATCCGAAACGAACAAATCAATTGTGTGATGATTCTGCAAACTTCTTGCGAATGTGCTCACGTGCCTTCAATTTGAAAGAAAGCCGACTGTTAGCCATCCTGATGTTCTGAGGGAGCGCATTCCAAAGGGAGATTGCCTGGACAAAGAAGGACGAGTGAATAAACCCAGAGCGGTGAGAGGGACATTGTAGAAGACGATTATTGGTGGAGCGAAGATTCTTACTGTGGGCAGAGCAAAGGAATTGAACGTTAGAAGACAGATAAGAAGGGGAAGTGGGTTTATCAATAAAAGAAAACAGGGTAGTCAAGGCCCTCAGCGCTCTACGCTGACGAATGGGTAACCATTTTAAAAGGGATCGATATGGGGATACATGGTCGTACTTCCGGAGGTTGAAGACAAATCGAATGCAGTTATTCAGAAGGCGGTCAAGTTTATTGAGTACATCTGCATTCAGGTCATAGTAGCACACATCTCCATAGTCAATTATGGGAAAGATTAGGGACTGTACAAGCATGGCCTTTATGTGAGCTGGGAGAAGATTTTTTAGTCGATACAACGAACGCAACGCTCCGGTGACCTTTCGGCTGACACTCGTTACCTGTTTGCGCCAGTCAAGGCAAGTGTCGACGAACAGACCAAGATCCTTAACCTCGGAGCTAAATGGAATTGATACGTTGTCGTAGATTATGGGTGGAACAGTTAAGCCATCAATCTTTCTCAAGCTATGGGGACTTCCAAGTATGATAGCCTGACACTTCGTAGGATTAACCGCCACACCGAATCGGTCGGACCAGCCTTTAATCGTAATTAAATCCCGGTTTAACCTTTTGATCGCATCAGATAAGTTGTGAACACCTGACTGACAGTAGAGCTGTAAATCGTCAGCGTAAAGATGATACGCACACTGAAGCTCGGTGGTTATTAGATTAATGAAAATGGAAAAAAAGAGGAGATAAAATACCGCCTTGAGGGACACCAGCTGCAAGGTCACACCACTCTGAAGAAGAGTCTCCAGCATGAACTGATTGCTGGCGCTCCCGAAGATAAGAGGAAAACCATTCCAGTACCTCGTGAGAGACCATAAGATAAGAAAGGATAGACAAAAGGACTAGGTTAATTGCATTGTTAATTTTTGATTTTTATATAGATTTAATTTTTATCTAAAATGAATCAAGGTCAAGTTCCTTTAACCGCGACGGCGGTCGCGGCGACCCCTTCGGTTCGTTCTGAAACACCGTTTCCGATGCAATTGTCGGACACTTCGATACCTCACGATGTTTTAAAATTAATTCCCGAATTTAGTGGTGAAACTAATATACTTAGTTTATTTTTACGGAAGTGCGAATATGTCATTGGAAAATATCAAGGGACTTCAGAGCGAAACGAACTTTTAATGCAGAATATTACAAGTAAATTAAAGGGTAAGGCAGCGGCTCTTTTAAGTGAAAGAGGCGACCTTGAAACTTATTCCGAATTCAAATCTTTGATGATCCAACATTTTGGTGATCCTAGGAGTGAGGAATGCGTGGCAATTGACCACGAAACCCTAAAAAATAAATCAAATGAATCATATTTAGAATTTTGTAGCCGTATTCAAGATATTCGCGCCGTAATAATATCCAAGGTTAATCAGAACGGTTCCGATACACTAAGAGAAGCTAAGAAAGTTATTTATAATAATACTTCTCTTAACGTTTTTATGTACAACTTACCAGAACATTATGGTACTGATTGTTCGAATTAAAAATCCTAGTAGCCTGAAAGAAGCCTTACAATTCGTCCTTGAAGAGGTTAACTTCCAGGAACAATACAATTTACGCAGTAAAATGTTACAACACCGGCCACAGGGTCATCAGTTATTGCCATCATCTGAAAAAGGCGTTATTTTAGGTTCGAACAATCCGAAACCTACGGTTACAGCGCCTCAGTTGCAACATAATTACTACAGGCTTTTTACAAATCAAACTCAATTTAAATTCGGTATACCTGACCAAGTTTTTGTACGTCCAAATATGCCGAATCAACAAATAGGTTTTCGACCACAACTGCCACAGCTCGGGAATAAACAACCTCAACAATTCGGTTATAGGCCCCAAGCAGCACAATTTGGTCATGGACCCCAAGCAGCACAATTCGGTTATAGACCTCAAGTAGGACAATTCGGCTATAGAGCTTCACAACCTTCGGGCTACCGTCCCCCTAACAATTTATCAGGCGACCGTGATGTGACAATGAGAACTGCTCCAGCACCTCTTAAGCAACCACAAAGTTTTCCTATAAACGAGCTTTATACCAGTAATGAACAGTACTATTATGACCCCAATTACAATGATTATATCATATGTAATGTGGGATACTATGACTATACAAATATGTACATTAATAACGATTGCGGGGATAAGAACCTAAATTCTGAAATTCCTAAAGCTACTGAAAAAGTTGATGATTCGCATTCAACTGAAAACAAAGTAGACTCGAAAGATGTCCCAAATTTTCAAATAAATTTAGTTTGTGTTCGCCCGAAATGATAGAACTTAAGTTTGATGCTAATCTTAAACATCCTTGTATAACCATTCCCGATATAAACGGTAAATTTATGTTGGATACAGAAAGCACCAGATCTTCCATAAGCCCTAGGAAAGTTGATGAATATTTCCCACAGTCAAAATTCTACGAACCATTTACAGTTACAAGTACACATGCTACTAGTAAACATAATGAAGTAGCTAATATTCCCCTTTTTACAATTTTTAAAGTAAACGGTTATCATAAGTTTTATATTTATGATGTGGATAATAGATATGACGGATTGATAGGAATGGATCTTATGTCTCAACTTAATGCTAGTATATGTTTCAAGAATAGAATTTTAAAGATAAACGATATTAATATTCCTATAATTTATAACACTGACCATGAACTTAAACTTGAACCTCGCACGGAACATAAGGTGAAGTTACCCGTAAATAAGAAAGATGGCTATGCTATATTAGATTACACACAGTTTCACGAATGTGTTAGAATGCCAGCTGCAATTGTAAAGTGTGAAAATTACCTTGCCTCCACTATAATTCAGAATGCAACTGATTTTGAAGTAAAGCTAACTATAACTGCTCCTTTCAAAGTCACCAACTTCTCTGAAGAGTATATAGTAAATAACACAACTGGGTTAACTGACATTGACTCGTTAATCCGAATTTTTACGCAAGGAAGTGCAGTACTTAGGACACACACTAACTAAAAACGGACTACGACCAAACAACGACAAAATACAAGCAGTTCTTAAATATCCCTTACCACGGACACAGATGGAAATCTAACGATTCTTAGGTTTTGTGGGTTATTACAGACAGTTTATTAAAGACTTCTCCAAAATCACACAGCCTTGGACAGCCTGTTTCATGGAATACCGATATTGAAAGAAGCAATAGATACCAAGCCTAACCAAATCTTAGTTTTTAGCTGGTTTCGTAATGAGCTCCACGTAAAAGACTTGTCTAGAGACAAACAAAAAGTGTTAGAAGTGTTTTTGCCTCTTCATAATCAAGATCATATTAAAAGATTTCTAAAAGAATATGTAAAACCGAAAATTAAGTATTTCATTTATTTCGAGAATCTAGAACATAGAAAAGACTTTAGTAATGTTATAGTTTCACTATTTAAGAAAGATATGGTTAATTTCTATGAATGTACCGAACGCGTTATTTACGTTGAAAATGAACAGGAACAGAAAGCTATTGTGATTAAGTTACACGAAGGCAAAACCTGCCATCGTGGCGTTACGGAAACTGTTAAAAGAATCCGTCGTTATTATCATTGGCCAAATTTATCCGAAACCGTTTCCGCCATAATCAATTCATGTGATCGTTGTAAAACCTCTAAGTATGACAGAATACCAATTAAACCTGTACTGCAGCTCACACAAACTCAGAACAAACCCTTTCAGGAAGTATTCATAGATTTGTTTAGTATAGAATCGAAATACTATTTAACTTTAATTGATGCCTTTAGCAAATTAGGACAAGCCATAGAAATTGCATCTCGCTCTACACCCGATGTGGTCAGAGCATTAATGAAATACTTTTCTTTTTACGGCATACCACAAAAGATAAGTTCTGATCCGGGAACCGAATTTAATAATGAATTACTAAAAGAACTGACAGACTTGAATAAAATTAAACTACACATAGGCACACCCAATAACCCTAATTCTATGGGGCTCATAGAGCGGTTTCACTCCACAATTATAGAAATAAATTGATTAGCGAAATATGAAAAGAAATTTACAGACGCAGCATCAGTTATGACCTACGCCGTTATGGCTTACAATAACACTATATACCATCTACCAGGCCCTTCAAGTGGTAAAGATTAACCAAAACCCTGGGATTCTCCCGGTGAAATTAGGCCAAGCGTTTCTACAATATGATAAATGGTCTATCGTTAAAATAATCAACCTCCAATGCATTGGTACTGATCTTTCCTTTAATATAAAAAAATATGCCGAATTTAGCCAAATGTTACACCCAAACAAATCGTATTCAGATGAGTTCAAGAGTCTTAAAATACAGGTGGAGTACATTAAAAATGAGTGCCTAGAAAAATTACAACAATTAATTCCATCTAAAAGATTCAAACGTGGTATTATCAACCCTCTAGGGTCGATCATCAAAATTATAACGGGTAATCTTGACCACGAAGACGCAGTTAGATATGACGATCTGATCAGTAATATTCAGACTCAGGAACAAGCAATATCTAACAAATTTACGATGAAATCTAAAATGTTGGATCATTTTCTGAACTCTACCGAAATAATCAATGAAAATACAAAAATAATAGACGCGCGTATTAAATTACTTGAAAGCCTTGTAAATGATCTCACTACAAAAGAAAATCATTCAATTTATATGACCTATGTCATCGGATTACTTAATCAATTTATTGTTAATTTTAGAACTCTCTATATAAAACTCAGTGAACTTGAAACGGCTATTGCATTCAGTAAATTGTCAGTTTTACATAAGGCTGTAATGAATCCTAATGAACTGTTGAAAGTGTTAAAATATATAAGCCAATATGATAATCTAATGTACCCTGTAAATGAACGAAATTTAATTAATATAGAAGAATCATTATCTGTAAAAGCTTACATTAAGAATGAAGAACTCATTTGTAATCGAAGTTCCACTAATTTATAATGCAACTTATAGTTACTATAAACTGTATTCCATTCCTATGTCAGATGATTCCTTAAATCTTACCTTTGCTGTTATTCCTGAATTTCCTTACCTACTAGTAGAAGGGTCAAAGTATCGTCCAACTGATCAACCGTGTCAAGAGATAACAGCTAAAGAATACCTCTGCTCTGAAGATAAACTGATCCAATATGTGGAAGAAACGTGCGCTGAGCAACTAATGAAGTACCACGACCACCCGGCACGCTGTTTGCCACGTAAGATATTATCTGAGTTCCTGAAACTTCAAAGAATTGATCCCAATAGTTGGATAGTGTATTCGAAACGCAATCAAGTCATATCACAGACTTGTAATAACGATGAAACAAAGGATCGCATACGAGGAACATACCCGCTAACTGTAGGAGGACAATGTGATGTCTTTATAGATAATATCCGAATCCATGGACGACGCTCTTACTCACTACAAACAGATTATATGCCTGTTCCCCTGTTAAACTTACCTGACTTGAGAGATCTAACTCTTGACGCAGCAAAAATCGAACCTATAGATCTGAAAGGAGTAAATTTGGATGACATACACCAACTGAATTATATTCTGAAGAATAGTGATAATAACGTGAAAAGTGAAATCACAAGTGAAAGTGTTAGTGTCGCCCATATCTAAATCTATGGTGTCGCCCTTTATGTCTTATACGCGGTTGTCATTTTATTGTCTTTAGCTATAGTTACGAGTATATATAAGTATTCGGATGATGTAAGAAAAATGTGTAAAGAGCGAGATCGTTGTTTAAGAGCTATTGAAGATAATCCCGCTCAACCCGAAGATGATCAAGTTAATCAAAGACCTATACTATTAGTGTAATTAACTTTACCATTTTCAGGTTATGATTTTATTATAGGAATAGTTTGATCATTTTATTATTTCATATATAAGCGATAAATTGTAACTTTCTAATTTGTAATTATGCAAAGTTCTCGGAAAATCCCTGTTTTTCCTATAACTTTGATCTAAGGGGGGAGGAGTTATGTTCCCAACCTAACGCTGAGGTAGAGTCTAGACGCTGACTTGGCGTCTTTGCGTTGAGGCGTACGTGACAGGATGTGTGTCGCGACCGCAGGTGGCCGACCACCAGCGGCACCAGCCTATGGATAAGTTTTGCTATGTAATAAAATTAAGATAGGCTAAGTTAGTCTTACATGAACTTCTGTAAAACTCGGGTCGTAATAAAATCTTACTTCCACGCAAACGCTATTTTATTTGCGCTCCCGAAATCTAACTAGTTATTAAGCGGAAATATATATTACTAAACTATGCAGCAAAGTGTTACGACGAAAAGTGATAGGATAACAGCATAAACTCGCTTACCATCAGGTGAGATAGTGGTCAAGCGCAAGCCTATAATCAATAAAAAAAAAAAAAAAAAAAACATAAAAGTGACAAGCTTGCTATGGTAAGTAAAACCTTGCTTTCTATTGTGTACACAATATTAATGAAAATAAGTAGTAAAAGATACCATTAACGCGTATTGTTTGGCAGGTTACCGCCTCCCTGGACCTTCGGATACTTCACCAGCAGTGGACTCAGTTCGTCGAATGAGGCTGTCCTGTGTTTACTCCCGTCGGGTGCCTTAACCACAATAACACCGTCCTGAGTCCAACAGGATCGCATCCCGAAGTGGAGTCGCGCCCTCCCAAAGATGTTCTGCCGGGTCCTGGTCAAGAATTCCTTAACTGAGATAGAGGAACCCTTTAGGCCTGTCTTAGCTTTCCAAACCGCAGATTTATCATCATAGTTTGCAAACTTCACCAGAATTGGCCTATGATGATCTTTATTGGCTACACCGAGTCTATGACAGGACTTTATGGATGATGCAGCCAATGGTTTAGGGGCCAGCTTCTTATTGATGATGTCCAGGACGACTGTACCGCTAACTTCACCTTCAACCTCTTCTATGCCCTGGAAGATTAGCGCCTTCCGCCGATGTCTGGTCTCCATCCCATCAACCTGTCTAGTACACTCGCTAATCTGTCTTCGGAGCAGGCCAAGCATACTGAAGATTAGCTCCCTGAAGGTACGAAACTCTTCAGCAATCCTCGCTACGGTATCCTTGGCAGGCCCTGCGCATTGGATTTGCGCTTCCAACTCTCCCATCTTCCGGATAAAACTGTCCTCGAGGCTTTTTTGTGCTGATACAATCTCGTCGAGTTGAGACATTGTGATCTTCCAGTGCCCAGTGAAATTGGTGTAAGTGAAAGTGCAGATGATGTGCTGGCAGGTGGTGCAAATTTCTCTAGGAGTCACGTAAATGTGCTGCAAACGTGAGTACCGGTATAGTGGACGTTATAAAACAGGCAATAATAATTTGATAGGCGTAATAATTTGTATAAAACAGGCACTTTTATTAAATATTTATATTTTTCAATATAAAATAAATTTGGAAATACGTGTTTTGTTATTTACACCTACCCGCGAGTTCCATGTTAATAAATATATGCTATGTAATATATACATAAATACATACATACTAAATATAATGGCAATAAAAATAAATTATGAATGACTCTATTGATAACCACAATCACAGTGTCAGCTTGAAATCAACACGCTAAGACGAAGACAGCGACAGGTAATGTTCCTTTACAAGTCTTTTGAACACAGGCAATGATTGAGCACGCTTGATTGGATCTGGCAAAGCATTCCACAGACGAGTAGCCTGGACAGTAAAGGATTTATCCAAAAAAGTCGTGCAATGTGTTGGAATTTGAAGTCGCAAGTTATCTGATGACCTAAGCAATTTTGACCTGTTTTTTTTTATATATCTTTATAAGTAACAATAAGATCGAAATTTGTTTATCAGCATTAGCAATGTACGCGAATGATACCCGATGTTGGAGCATGGTATATCCTTATCAAAAATACTCTGAGCAATCAACACAGTGACGAACTCCTTCACATTTTCGGATGTCTTTTATCCTTTATATATAAAACTAGCACTTTGCCCGCGACTTCGTTCGCGAGATTTCGTTATGACTCTATTTATGTGCAGTTAGTAAGGCGACCAAAAATAAGCTATTATTAAATCAATAAAATTGGGGTATCGTAAATATACAGGGTTTATTGGTTTGGGACGATTCGTAAATAACGAACTAACACTTGGATTTTAGGTTACCGCCACAAAGTAAAATTCTTCCCTAAAAACTTAATAAACCCATTTTGCCCCGTTGAAGGTCGAGTTTGAACAACCCAAATATGATATTCACTCTTTCCTCTCTTTTTTTATTTTTCGTTTATTATTAAGTTAGTAAGATTCCGCAGTAATATGCCTCAAAAAAACTTTAACACCCCTTAACTATATCTGGGGGGTAGTTTTAAAAAACGTTTTATGTGAAATTCGATTATTTACTTTATCCCTAAGGAATTAGATCTTTCATACCAACAAATCTTGCCCCTTTTCAACCTTAAAGGTTTAATTTCCAATTTCTTCAAAAACACTGTAACACTCCCTAAATCGTCTTTTGGGGGTTCTTTTAAAAGACTTATAATGATAACCTTGATTGATTATTGAGGTTTTTATTTATGTCAAGTTTCATGTGTTTTATCCCAAGAAATAGGATTAAAAAAAACAATAACATTCCCTAAATCGTCTTTTGGGGGTAGTTTTGAAAAACTAATAATGAAAACCTGTGTTGTTTATTTAGTTTTGTATTTATGTCAAGTTTATTTTAGTGACCTGAAGTAATAAGATTCTTCAAACTAACTTTAGCACCCCCTAAATCTTCTTTTGGGAGTTGTTTCAGAAGACTAATAATTATGACCTTTATTGTTTTTTGAGGTTGGTATTTATGTCAAGTTTCATGTTTGATAACCCAATAAATAAGATTTTAAAAATATAACTACCCCTAAATAATCTTTTGGGGGTAGTTTCGAAAAAATAATAATGATAACCTTTATTTAGGATGGTATTTATGTCAAGTTTATTTTAATTATCTGAAGTAATAATATTCTTCAAAAAAACTTTAACACCCCCGAAATAGTCTTTTGGGGATAGTTTCAAAAAATAATAATTACAACCTTTGTTATTCATTTAGTAAAGTATTTGTGCCAAAATTCAAGTGTATGGACCCAATAAATCAGATTCTTGCATACAAACTTCAACACCCCCTAAATCATCATTTGGGGGTAGTTTCGAAAAACTAATAATGATAACCGTTATCATTTACTCAGATTACTATTTGTACCAAGTATAAAAAATTTTAGCAGAAGGAATTAGATTTTTCATACAAACTTTTAACCCCCTTTTTACCCTTTTTTTAATTAGGGGTGGAATTTCCAAAAAACATTTCTTATCGGATGCCTACGTCATAGAAAGAACACTGTTGGCGACTGGCTGGTGCAACCTTTTTTGTATATATTAAAACGTTAGCTTTTTTGTACTGACAGTGTTTTTTGGCACATATTTTTTGGCAGGCTTTGTGTGCGTTTCGATTTATATGATTTAGTTTGTAACTATTATAACATTAACGAGTAACTATCTAACGTGTTTCATTTAACATCATTATACAGTCCACCAATCGTCCGTAATATTTGGTCCTTACGAAGCCTAAATTTATACCATTTCATCCTAGTTTTCATTTTTTTCACAAACGTCATTTTCACAATGGTAGTTACTCGTAGTCAAACTAAATCGCAATATGCGAATCCGACGACACAAGGCCCAGGCGAAGCACAACGCGAGGACAATTCTCCACCCCGTCTCCGCGAGCGCACCGAGCCGCAGCCGAGCGGATCGCATCAAGCGGCACACATCTCTGAAGCCACTAAACTGGCGGCGGGAGCTACTACAAACATTGCACAGCAAGAAACGACTGTACTCCCGGCTAGTTCCGGTCTTCAACATCAGCCGCACGGAAACAGAGGTCAGTCAACATACACAAGACGCTCTTCAAGCTCTTCTATACTAGCTAAAAAACTGGCCATAGAGGCCGAAATTCAGCAACGTCGCGTAGAGCGTGAATGCAAGCTAGCAGAGCGAGAGCGCGAACGTGAACAGCGCGAGCGCGAACGTGAACAGCGCGACCGGGAGCGAGAGCGCGAAATTGCGCTTCAACAGCAAAAAGCTGACGAGTTGGAGCTGTGCGCAAAGCTTGCTTCCCTGGAAGCACATTCTGACAGGTCTGGTAGCGTCTCTTCCCGTAGTTCGCACAAAGAACGTGTAACAACGTGGGTGGGCAACCAAAACGCACCCAACATGGCACTTGACCCACAACCACGCGTATTACGCGTTCAAGCACCCGTAGGTAACACTGCTACTTGTGGAGCGGAAGGCGATCCGATTGTTCAGCTTGCGAAGGCTTTATCATCTTTACCCGATCGCCCGAGAAAGCCGGAGCTGATTCCTTTTACAGGCAACATAGATGAATGGTTAGCTTTCAAGTGTACGTATGAGCGAACTAAAACCTTTTTCACGCCCGCAGAAAATTTAGCTCGCTTAACATCCGCCGTTCGTGGTGCCGCCCGGGCAGCCATTTCTTCAATTTTATGGCAGGCACAAGATCCCGAGGAGGTGGTGACTGCTTTGGAGAAAAACTACGCGCGTCCAGAACAGCTGGTCGCACATGAGATTGCCGGTCTACGCGGTATTAAAATAGGTAACGCAGAACATTTAAACATTCTGGCCAACAAGCTGAGGAACTGCGTTGCCATTATAAAATTGTTTCAGCAGCACGAGTACCTATCATCACTCGAGCTTCTTCGTACGGTCCTTTTAAAACTTAATGAACACACACGAGACCGTTTTACGGATTACGCAGCCACTCACAAACCTTTTGAGCCAACGGTTACTAAACTAGAGTTGCTTTCTAGGTTCTTAGTGATCGAAGCTGAACGACAACTCAATTACAACTTTTTGGTTGACGTAACGCCGAGCTCGTCGCAAAGTAAGGCACCATTTTATAAACAAACGTAACAAAAGATTTGAATGTTCACGCTACTACCTCGAATGACAAAACGACACAGTATGCATACTGTAAACAAGGGCCTCACTCTGTTAAAACATGTAAAGCGTTTTCATCGCTTTCGGTTGACGATAGATGGCGCTGGATAAAAGAGACCAAAACGTGCTATAGATGCCTGAAGTCTAGTCCACATACATGGAACACATGCCAGACTAAGCGATGCGGTGTTAGTAGCTGCGACAGGCGCCACCACGCCCTCCTTCACGGTGACAAATCGGTATCTAATAGTAACCTCTCCGCTAATAATACTGTTTCTCTGCAGAACTCGCCAAAGAATGACACTATCGCGCCTCCTCAAGCTGACGGCGGCAACGTGGTGGCTAACACAATCGGGGTACCTGCAGCTGGTAGGCGAGGACTGCTCAAGATTCTACCTGTCACTTTAGAAGGTCTTCGCGGCACGTTTGATACGTTTGCGCTTCTTGATGAGGGCAGCACCGCTACACTTATCGACGGTGACGTAGCGGCGCGCATCGGAGCTGACACCACGGACCGTCAGAAACTACGTGTTACAGGGGTAGGGGGTATGTACCTCGACACTGAGGTATGCTTTGTCAATTTCTACATTCGAGGACGTGACATGCCTGAACGCCATTTAGTCCAAGGCGCACGCAGTTTTACCCCTCTTTGTCTTACTCCGCAAAGCACCGACATGCTTGATTTATCAAAATACAACCATTTGTTGGATCTGTCGGCTATGTTGGAATATCAAGACGCTACGCCAACTGTGCTCGTTGGAGCAGCCGATTGGCATTTGTCTTTAAGCCGTGAGATGCGAGTAGGTAAGAAAAACGAACCTGTCGCCTCAAGAACGCTTTTGGGCTGGGTTCTACACGGCGCTATGTCCTCGTCGACTAAACCGGTAGATTTTGTCAACAATGTTTGTGAGGTAGATTACGCGTCAAGGACAATCAACTCTCTTGAGGCACTAATTAAAAAACAATATGAAGTAGATTCTCTAGGCATCCAGAAGCTTGCCACCCGACAAAACAACGACGATGCACGTGCGGTAAGTTTGGTAGAGTCTTCCGCTCAGCGACTGGCTTCAGGACATTTTGAGGTAGGCTTGCCTTGGAAGGAAAGGTTAACAAACGACGTTCCAGATAGTTACCCTCACGCCTTATCACGACTCAAGTCTCTCGAAAAACAGATGGCCAAAGATAGCTCACTTGCGTTAGCTTACAAAAAATATATTGAAAGCATAGTTCAAAAAGGTTATGCAGAAGAATGCGCGCCCTCTACCTTCCACGACAACTTTCTCAGGGACAAGTCCTCGCCTGGCGCTTCTGTGGATGGTACCCACCAAAAGTCTTCGGCTGGCGTTTCTTTGAGATGGTATTTACCACATTTTGGTGTGTACCATCCACAGAAGCGTAAGTTGAGAGTGGTGTACGACGCAGCAGCTGTCACTAGAGGTGTAAGTTTGAACGAAATGCTACTGCAAGGTCCGGATCTATTGCAGTCTCTTTTGAACATTTTGTTCCGTTTTAGAGAAGGACCGATCGCGTTTAATGCCGATATAAGGGAGATGTTTCTTCAAATCAAAATGAAAGAAAACGATCGTGATGCGCTACGGTTTTTATGGCGCAACGGGAACTCTCAGGATACCGTCAAAGAATATAGGATGACGTCTTTAATTTTTGGCGCTGTATCTAGCCCTTTTATAGCTATGTTAATTAAAAACAAAAATGCTAAGGAATTTGAGCACAAATATCCAGCTGCTACTCATGCGATCATTCACAACCACTACATGGACGATTATATTGGGAGTGAGTTTCACCTCCCCGACGCGAAACGTTTAGCCTCCGATATAGTCACGGTTCATAACTTTTGTGGTTTTGAAATGCGTTCGTGGGTATCGAACGTGCCTGAGGCACTTGCTTTAGTACCCAAAGAGCTTTGTAGCGACTCGAATTCTGATGTCAACCTGCCTTTAAATAATGACGTAGGTGCTTTAGGCGTAAAGTGGAATCCTCTGAACGATACTTTAGGGTTTCGCACGTGTCGCAATCGCAGTGGCGTATGCACGATAACTAAAAGAAGTTTACTCTCCAGTGTTATGAGCGTCTACGATCCTTTAGGACTGATCATGCCTATAGTTATCCAAGGTAGAATTTTGATACAAAAATTATGGAGGGAAGGGACTGACTGGGATTCGCCGATCCCACCCAAGTATGAAGTGGACTGCAAGTCGTGGTTTGATCAGATTGATTCTGCAGCTAATCTCCGTATTCCGCGGTGGTACGTAGGCAAATCAGAGCAGTGCAGCACTCAACTTCACGTTATTGCCGATGGGGGGGAACAGGCTTATGCCTGCGTTGCATATTGGCGTTATGCGTTCGTTGATGGTTCAGTTAGTTTAGCGTTGATAGGCAGCAAAGCGCGTGTTGCACCTTTAAAGCCACTTTCTATTCCGCGCCTTGAACTGCAGGCTGCTCTGATCGCGACGCGTTTTGCACAAACTATTTTGAATGCTCATCGGACACAACCTTCCGCTGTTTTCTACTGGACTGACTCCACAACGGTTTTAAAGTGGATTCGCAGCGATGCGCGGTGTTTTAAGCCGTTTGTAGCCCACAGGTTAGGCGAAATTTTAGAATTTACGAATCCATCCAATTGGAAATGGCTTCCTAGCGAACTCAACATCGCAGACGATGCTACTAAGCCAAAACATTTTGAATTTACATCATCGCATAGATGGTTCGCTGGCCCATCTTTTCTCATCAATTCACCCTCAGAATGGCCACATGAACCAGAACACATCATTGACGAAGTTTTACGTACTTCTGAGTTAAAACCGGAGTACGTATGGCTTCTTGTAGACAATCCATTGTTAGTTCCGCCGGTTCCAGACGCAGCTCGTTTTAGCAGCTGGCTACGGTTACTAAGATCTACGGCCCGCGTTTTCCAAGCCGTACGAAAGTTTTGGTCAAAATCCAGTTCACCAAACTTACTATCGAAATCTGTTCATGATACTACGTCCCCCTCGCATCTTTCAGCTGATGACATTCTTCAAGCAGAGAAGATGCTTTTCTTAAGGATTCAGATAGACAGCTTTTCCGAAGAACTGAAGATTTTGAAAGCCTCGCAACCTGTACCCAAGACCAGTCGCATAGCCGCACTCGCCCCGGTTCTTGACAAAGATGGTCTGATTAGATTATACTCACGAATAAAATCCGCTCCTGGGGTGAGTGAGAGTGTTAAGTCACCGATCATTCTTGACGGTCGTCATCGTATTGTACACTTAATCATTTTGCATAAACACGCTGAAGCCGGACATGGGAACCATGAGCTTGTGCTCAATGAAATAAGGCAGACATTTTGGATTCTACGGGCTAGGGCTACCATTCGAAGCATAGCCAAAGGGTGTCTACAATGCAGAAAACAGAATGGTCGTTTAGTAACTCCAGCAACAGGCGATTTGCCATCAGAGCGTCTAGACCACCACACACGGCCGTTTACGCATGTTGGTTTAGATTATTTCGGCCCCATAGAAGTTGCAATTGGCCGACGACGCGAAAAGAGGTGGGTGGCTCTTTACACATGCCTTGTTACAAGAGCTCTACATCTGGAAGTAGTCGCTTCATTATCATCTAGCTCTGCAATAATGAGCCTTAGACGCCTAATTTCCCGGCGAGGGACTCCAGCTACAATCTTCTGCGACAACGCAACCTGCTTTGTTGGAGCCAAGCGTGAGCTTGCATCACTCTACGATGAGGCAGTAGAAAACTTCGCGACCAGCCGTAAGATCTCCTGGCGTTTCATTCCACCTGCCTCGCCATTTATGGGTGGAGCGTGGGAAAGGCTGGTACGCTCGGTGAAGACAGCTCTACGAGTCACATTAAAAGACAGAGCACCTCGAGAAGAAGTTCTTACCACGTTGCTTATCGAAGCGGAATCGATCGTCAACAGCAGGCCATTGACTTATGTACCAAACTCACCAGACGCCCCCGAGGCTATAACGCCTTTTCATTTCATCCTCGGATCTTCATCAGTGACATCATGGCCCTGCAAACTTCCGGATGCAGACTCATTACGAGCGACTGATTGGCGGCTCGCTCTTAGGCTGGCTGAACATTTCTGGGCAAGATGGCTGGCTGAGTACCTGCCTACTCTAATTCCACGAGGCCGAAACAGAAGCGAGTCTGGATTATGCGAGGGTGACGTGGTTCTTATAGCGGACAATACACTACCAAGGGGACTTTGGCTTCTTGGTAGGATAAACAAAACCTTTCCAGGACCTGACGGACTGGTTCGTGTCGCAGACGTTGCTACCAAAGGAGGTATCTTGCGCCGACCAGTCCGTAAGCTTCTGCCGCTTGTTGCACATACCCAGCCAGTTGCCACCAGAGTTTAGTGCTCCACTAGGGGTCCGGAATGTTGGCGACTGGCTGGTGCAACCTTTTTTGTATATATTAAAACGTTAGCTTTTTTGTACTGACAGTGTTTTTTGGCACATATTTTTTGGCAGGCTTTGTGTGCGTTTCGATTTATATGATTTAGTTTGTAACTATTATAACATTAACGAGTAACTATCTAACGTGTTTCATTTAACATCATTATACAGTCCACCAATCGTCCGTAATAAACACACTCTCCAAGTTTCAGGTCTCTACGATCAGCGGTTTAGGCTGTGCGTTGATCCGTCAGTCAGTCATTCAGGACAAAGCATTTTATATGTATAGATGTCACCTGGGACATAAAAACCAATATCATTCTTCTAAATCGCCTCACTGTTGGAAAAACAAACATAACACTTCTATTTGGATTTCCGTAGTACGGTCATAACATTTCACAAGAATTTATTTTATAATGTTTTCGGCCTTTGTATTATAGTCGGCTCACGTACAACAGGGGTAATTTTGTCAGACCGGTGAAGTATCGCACTCTTAACAACAATCAGGCTTCATCTTGTTCTTTTTTCGTCATCTTAATGAGCCTCAATTTTCTTGATAGAGTCATCAGTTTACTTAATTCTATTTGAATTGGAATACTCACTTCTATTCTATATTTTTATGGCAAGCAAAGTCGATGTAGACTATTTTACCTATGTTTTAAGGAAATTTGTATAACAAGAGTGTATGTTATTAGTAATTAAAAGAGAAGAAATCAAAGACACAAACTAAATTGTTCTTGGTGCAATACGACACTTGCTGGGTTAGTTCGGGATTGAAACAAATACAAAATAATTGCTTTGTATTGCACATCCAAACAGATATTGTGAATGTGACATATCTACAATATCTGTCATTCAAACCATACTATATTTTTGTGGGAAATGAAAATCAGCAGCTCCACAAGCAGTTCCGGAGAGGAATATGTTAGAAAAGAGAGAAACAGGGATCTCAAGTTTGGGAAGATGATTATATACTTAAAGTCGAGTATGGAGGATTTTATTTAGACACTTGAACATATGTGGTCCAGAGTAACCTCACTCCCAAACCGCAATCGCAGAGAGAGTAGTCTCTCTCTTTTTTTTCATTAATACAGAAGTATAGCAAAATCTAAACGTGTTCTACAAAGAAAGTTGTGGCTTTTTGAAACCAAAGAAACAACGTCTATAAAACCAAAAATGTTTTGGTTTTATAGACGATTGTACGGCATGAAAAAGCCGCCTTTCTTATGGGTGGACATATTCCAATGCTCCTGCCATGAACACTGAAGATTCAATTTTGGAAGGTTCTACAGGTCAAAGGCTCAGATGGGTATTATGTGTGCCGCTACGTATCCCTTGACAGTCTTAATACCGCGACCCTAATTAGCTTTCAATTCTACGTGCCCCGTAAAATCAACTCCTGTATGAGTGAATGGTCTAGACGGGGACACTCGGGCCTGTGGCAAGTCAGCCATAATTTGTTGATTGTCAGCGTTGTTAAACCGCCGACACTTAATACACAGCCTCAGCTGCCGTTTCACAGTCCTGATACCGCTAATAATCCAGTATCGGTCCGTAATGTAGGATAACGTCAAACGGGGTCCGCCGTGCAAGGTTGCCCGATGAGCTTGATGTATTAAGAGATTGGTAAATCTGCTATGGCTTGTCAAGATGATGGGATGTTTCGCTAAAGCGCGGCGCTTATTCTGGCGTGTTTAAGTCGACCACCAACTCTCAAAATGCCATTTTCATCGAGAAATGGGCATAGGCTGCAAATCCTACTTTTCGAATTGACGCACTTGTGAAGTTGAAGATCATGCAATTCTTGCTCAAATTCATGTGATTGCACTTCTTTAATAATTAAATTATAGACGTTATTTATTTCAGATGACGACAAATAATTATGTGTCGTGATGCGTTTATTGCGAAGTCGCATGATGAAACGTGACACCCAAGCAATTATCCGTACAATCCGTGTCATCGAACTTTGATTTTGCAGCAAATCCAAAATAAATGTTGTATTATTCGTTTGTATTCATCAATTTTAAAGAAATAAGGTTATTTGGTTTATGTAAGGCTGTGTTCACACAGGGCGTTTTTATTTGCACATGCTTTTTGAGTTGATGTTTTTCAGCCATGTTGGCCCTTCCCACCACAGAGAGTGATCTAGTAACTGAAGAGTTGTAGTTCCCCTTGTTGCACAATCAGCTGCATTCTCTCCAGAGCTTACATGGTGCCAGTTTTTCGCGGGGATGATCTCCGTTATTTGGCGCACTCTATTGGCTACGAATGATTTCCACCTCGACATTTCTCCATTTAGCCAACCTAGAACTATCATGGAGTCAGTCCATGCGTGCAGTGTCATATTTTCGTTCGGCAAGGAGTCTACAACTTTCTTCACTAATTGGGATAATAATAGTGCTCCGCATAATTCAAGTCGCGGTAGCGATATTTTCTTCGCTACAGGTGCTAACTTTGTTTTCGCAGTGACAAGTCTTGATGTGTACTCGGCCTTATCGTTCTGTGTAACCAAGTAGATTGCGCATGCGTATGCTTGCTCTGACGCATCGCAGAATGCATGTAGTTGGCAATTTATTTCTAGATTACCTAAAAAATGCGGAATGCGAAATTTATGTATATTGTGTAAATCTTCTTTTAATTGTAGCCAATTACTATGCATATCTTTAGGCAATTCCTCATCCCAAGATATTCCCAATGACCATGTTTTCTGAAACAATAACTTTGCCCTGACAGTGAGCGGCGACAGCCAGCCAAGGGGGTCGAATATCTTGGAGATATCTGATAACAGCTGACGTTTCGTGATGCCTTCTAAATTCCTAGATTTCAATTGGCATTCAAATAGGAAGCTGTCAGACGAGGGATTCCATTGCAACCCTAGTGTTTTTCTAGATTCAAAACACTTAAACTCAAACCGTCTTATTAATAAAAATGGCGTATTCCCAGCTTACTCTGAAGTTACTCTTGGACTAGCTAATCCCGGAGTAACTAAGGATTAACATAGATCCAGCAATGTTATTAATAAACATGGAATAACCTCGGACTAACTATTCATTTCTTAGTCTTGGACTTACGCGTAAACTCTGGCAACTCAGTTGAATTTAAAAGTAAAAAGAATGAACTAGTGAATGGAAATAAGCAAGTTGAAGACATTATGTAGAAAAAAAAACTAAAAATGACATCTGCCTTAGAGATTTGACAGTAAAGGCGAAGGAGGGAATTTAAAATTATCTTAATAGCTTTAAACTTAAAAAATACTTATAATAATGAACACTTAAAATATGATAACATGTCTTATCAAGGCCTACCTTAACAAATATCTATTTATTAAGGTGGTTGTCATTTCAGGACCATAACTATGTGAGTGCCATGATAAGTCTATCGAGAGAGATAAAATTGGAAACATAAGAGGCGTATGTATGGAGATGGCATAAGAATTACACAAAAAACAATTAAAATGTGCCTTAATTGAAAGAGAAATCTTGGAAATACGAAAATTTCGTGAAGAAAAACAGCAAACAAATGCATAAAACAATTACATTAAATATATTTTTACATTTATTTTGCATTTTATTTTCGTGTTCATTCGAACCTTTAACTTCAGATTTCAATAATCTTTTCGATAACAGTTTAACTACACTCTTTTACTGTATTCAATTCAAACAACAACAATGTCACTGGATGCATATAAATATTTAATATCCGGTATAAAAAATCAGAGTCTATGTAATAATTGTGGTTGCGAGAGTTTTTGGCGGGATTTTTTCGAGCGTAGTTCAGCGGTTGTTAATATTATTTGCAAATTGATTCCTAGTGGATATTGTGATATAAAATTGGTGTAGTTTTGTGTCTCAACTTAGACAGTTGGTCGCAACTGGACAATATGTGAAATCATTGACAGAAGCAATCTCGGGATAGTGGAGCGGAGAATTTTATTGTAGTATTGACTACCTCTGCAAAGTTTAACGGGAAGGCTGACTGTTGATACAATTTGCTGCCAAATACTCCAAAAAAACATTAGAATCTGTTACATCCGCATTCTAATGCATACTAAAGAATTCAAGAAGGATATTATGCACTGAAGACGAGGCGGTATGGTCCAAGACCTTAGCCTGCCCGAGTAGGGCGAAGGAAAAAAATTGTGTTTGCCATAGTTACACTACTCTTATTCCGACCTTAAACTAGCTAGCACCATGGTTTAACTTTTAGTCCGAGACTAGTGTCAGATTAGTATAATCCCTCCTTATTCCGTGTTTATTAATACGAAAATTTGTTAGTACCAACCTAATGCTTGGAATAAAGTTAATCTTACCTTAGTCCACGTTTATTAATAAGACGGATAGGGACTATTTAATTGATCCGATGTTAAATCCTGAAGAATTTCTGGATGATTGCTGGACCACTTCCGAAGATTCATCCCGGCACCTTGTAGCATTTTGATAAGCTGGTGTTGTAATTCTCGTGTTTGTTCGGTAGAATTCCTTCCACTCAGCAAATCGTCCATGTAGAAAGAATTATGGACCACGGATGCTGCTAAGGGATATTTCTCAGCATCATCTACAGCGAGCTGTCGGAGAGTTCTCATCGCCAAATACGGAGCCGCCTTAGTACCGTAAGTTACCGTTGTCAAACGATACTGCTGCAATTGATCTTCCAGTGAGTCCCTCCAAATAATAGATTGCAGAGGCTGATCACAATCTCTTATCAGCAGTTGCCGGAACATTTTCTCTATGTCGGCAGTTATGACATATTTGTATTGCCTCCAGTTGACGATAAGTGCTAACAAATCTTGCTGCAAGTTCGGTCCGCAAAACATCAAATCATTCAAACTGTTACCAGAGGTTGTTTTTGCGGACGCATTGAAAACTACTCGCAGTTTAGTTGTAGTTGATTCAAGTTTCCATACGACGTGTTGCGGTAGGAAATAGCCTTGATTATCGTCCCTGTCGAATTGTATCATATGGCCTAATTCCTGATATTCGTTCATATTCGCTTGTATTGACGGGAAAATGATTTATTTTTCAGCATCTTGTTTTCTAAGTGTTTGAACTGAGCAATCGCCTTGTGCTTAGACGCACCGAGCTGTTGTTCGAAGTCTGGCATTATGGGAAGTCCAACTTCATATCGGCCATCTTCCAACCGTCTCGTGGTGCTTTGGTAGAAATCTTCACAAAACTGATCACCGCTATTCAAAGCTGATGATGATGATGAATCAATGTCCTCCAACTCCTAGTACTTAGCAATGTCTTCATGGATATTATTAATTACAACATTACAGTTGTATCTTTTCACATTGCCTGATAGAATCCAACCCATCGCCGTTTGTTGCGCTATGGGAGCCTGCGCTGGACCGTTTACAAGGCCATTTCATATTATCTCTGAATAAACACTAGCGTCTAGAAGGAGATCAATAGATTTTGAGATGTTATACTCAGGATCAGCTAATTGTAAGTGTTGTAAGTGGAGCCAGGCCTGCTTGCGGAATGAAGAGTTAGGCAGATCATTTATAACCTTGGACACAACTAACGCTTTAGTTTTCAGTGCGTTATCTCCGTAGATCGACTTACAGTCTAGCGACACAATACCTTTGCTTTGCTTAGCGACTGGTCCTACGCCTGAAATAAACGCATGATATTGACGACGTTGTAGGCCTAACCTCTGTGTAGCATTTTCCGATATCAGCGAAATTTGAGAGCCTTGATCTAAAAGGGCTCTTAGTGTAACGTAAGTGCCATCACTGGCTAAAACATTGATTGCTAGCGTAGTCAACAGAATCTCTTCGTTATCAGCAGCGACGTGATTTACATTATGCGGTTCTGAAACGTTGGACTACGTAGAAGGGGACGTATCCAGAGTCGTGGCTGTTGCTGCCTCTTGATGTTGCTGGACACCCTGATGTAGCAAAGAATGGTGATCGCCATCACACTATTTACAACGCTTTGTATAGGTACATTCGTTATCAGAGTGAATCTTAAGACACTTCAGGCAACATTTAGACGCTGTTACTATATCCAAACGCTTTCCAGGTTTCATGTGCACAAATTTTGGCAAACAAATAACGCATGCGGCTTGCCACAGACAACACACCCAGGGCCTTGAGTCAAAATCAAAATCAAAAAAGTTTATTTCAAATAAACATTAAAGGTACTTTTGAATTGTCAAACAACAAAAAAATATGACTCTAGTTGCAAATTCACAAACGTCAGTAGATCTCAATGGAGAAGAATTTGCAAGAAACTCCACGGACACTCTTTTCCATCAGTTTCAATTACAAGTTTTTGGTTACATCATTCTTGTTAAAAAATAAATACATATATGTAGCGGCAGCTTTAAATTGATTCTTAATTTGACCGCTGTAAACCGGGTTGTTAACATGTTGATTAGTTCCACGATTGAAATTAGACCTCGCAGGTTCCTTTTCTCTTTTACACATGGGCTCCAAAGCCGTAAATTTGCTTTCCGAGAAGGTCATGAACTCCGTTAGAGAGGGCAACTCCCTGGGTGATTTGCGTGCCTCCTTGTAGTCACAGTAAGTGCCTGGATCCAATTTCTTTGTGAGTAGGTGCACCAGGAACGGGTCCCAAGTATTCGTGTCAACACCAAGGTTATGCATAGCGTGAATGCACTCCGTAGTGGTGTCATACAACCGTTTGAGCTCGAAAGCTGTCTGTTTCTGTACAACAGGTTGATTTAGAAACACTTCTATTTGGTAAGTAAACAGAACTAAGGTGTTTTGATACCTATGTGTCAGAATTTCCCAGGCGGTGTCATAATTATCCGCTGAGATGTGGAGATGCTGAATAAGGCGCTCAGCCTCTCCCTTAACCTTTCCTTTCAAGTGCTGCATTTTCTGCCCCTTGGTGATGGAATTGTTATCGTGAATGGCACTCGTCAGTGAATAAGTCACAGAACGTTGGCCACTGGTTGATTTTTCCCGTGAATGTAGGTATCTCCAGCTGTGGCGTAGACTTTATCATATGAATGGATGATATTTTCTTGTTTAGGGCACGTTTAATATTCTTGTAAGTGGCTTCATGCGCAGCAAATTCATCTTCATAGTAAGCGTCTCCGCCTTAAAGTATATGATCGATGCGCAGATGTAATTTATCTATGACATCCCACTTGCCTTGAATAATCTTAAGCTCGTCTTCCAGTTCCCACTTTTCTGTAATACCGTCCACATCAATGCTCTTTACTGATCTTTTGAAAGCCCTAAAATTGGTTCTCTGTAATGCCAAAAGTTCATCGACTTCATTATCAGATTGAGTCGATGATACCTTCACCGCAAAGGACGTAAGTAACTTACGCGTAGACTGGTAAAACTCTTTAGCCTGTTCATAATAATTTGTACCGAAATACTGCGGCTCCTTCTCAGGGTTTAAGGAAAGTTTGGCATGGTTTTGCTCGAACTCTCTCCAGAGGTTATCTAAAGATTGAAGTCTCTTTTGGATATACTCGGATGTCTTCCTAGATGACGAATCTTTATTAAAATTGACTTTGATTTTGTTGATACTTTCCAAAATCTCCCTGGCGAGAGCTCGATACTTCCATTTCAGTAAAATAAACGGAACGATCTTACTTGGAAACTGAAGAAGCGTTACGACTGTGCCTCGGACCTGCTGCTGCTGATCCCGCTGCTAGCACGTCACTCGATCGAACACTGAGCTTATAGTCTTGGATAACCCAATGAGACTGTCGCCAAGCACTCAACGAAGGGGTCTGATAACGAAAAACCCGCGCGCGTACTTCACAGAATCCCCACTGGTATTACGTAGGACCAAGAAATGTAGACGCTCGGTCTAGCATTTACAGGGTGGAAGGAATAGAGTTAAATAAAACCTTCCGTGTTAAGTGCTGTAAAATCACTAATTTATTCTGTCTAACAGAAATCAATGTAAAATAAAATAGCAGCGTATGCATTAGCTGCGTTTGCTAAATTTACATACATGTTATGATGTGCGGGTTCACCGTACACCTCTTCTCTGTCTTTCTCCTGTCATCTCACTTTTCAAACAAACTACTCGGTAAATTATACCCACACGGACTTGGATACGTGGTCTTATTTATACCCCCACGTACACCACATCCTTCGCATGGTTTTTATTAAACAAAAATGTACTTTTAACTTATTTGTTTTATTCTATAGTGTACTTTTTAGGGTTCCGTAGTCAACAAGGAACCTTTATAAGTTCACTAATGTTCTTCTGTCTGTCCGCAGCTTAGCTCAGAGACTCCTAGTACTAGAGAATTATAATTTGGCATGGATATACATATTGATTGAGTGGTGAAATAAAATCACGAAAAAAATATTTTTTACTGTACCTCCTGTAGTCGTAAAGTGGGGATGGATTTTTTTTCTCGTCTATTCCATGGTGTGGTGTATCGCTGAATAGGTCTTTAAAAATATAACGGCTCTGTGAAAACGATTTTTCGTTTCCGGGATCTGTTTGCGTAAACTTAAGCTTTAAATTGCTAATTTTTGTAAGAGTCAAGTGTCCCACCCCTCTCCCTGCTAGCTAAATGGTTGCTTTTGATATGTGAAAAAAATCATAGCAGTAGCATATATAACGAAATTAAAAGGAAAACTATCACAGTTAAATAGGCTTTACAACTTTACGAGTAATAGTTGACCAACTTATAAAATGAACTTTGAAAATTAAATTTTGTACAAATGTCCATAAAAAATTACATAGGTATATAACATTGTTAGTTGTGTAAAACAGATAGTCAATTTAAGTTTATGAACCATGTAAAAATATACAATATTAAAATCATCCGTAACATACGCAGCTTTGTGGCGAGCTGGTGGGCAGTGGCGACCCCACGGACCTGATCTTCAGGGAAAAGTCTTGTTCTTTATCCCTGGCTTGCAACTGACGGAGACCAGGAGCTGTCACCTCTCTTATACCTTAATTGGCTGGCTTGAGTGGAGATTCGCAAGAGCAAACGTGCTCGGAGGACGTTTCAGCCAGCCGGGGTCTGATTTAGCCAGACTCAGGGCTGTATCGCAACCGGAATCGGGTACATGATTGCACGCGCTTCCTTAGCCTCACCTGGGAAAGTTGCTTGATAACGGCTCTTTGCGTGTGGCGGTGGCCCTTCGCCTGGGCTGCAAGGTGTGTGAACCCTGCAGACGCACCTGCGGTTCCATGATGTGTAGGACTGACGGCAGGAGCCGGACGGGCTGACCCTGGTGCCTTGGAAGAACGGCAAGTGCTAATTATGGGACGCCACTTGTGCCAGCACTCTTGCCGACAGCCACCTTGGTCGGACCGTTCTCTCACCGTCAGCAGCGGCAGAAGATGCCGCTGAGGGGAACGCGCTTTTATCTTCTGTTACCATTTTGTGTTTTTTGACACCATGGGCGGTTGGGGCACAGAGGCCAAGGAGCTCATTAGCTAAATAGGGCACAAGCTCCGTGACAAAACGGGTGACCCCCGCTCTGGCTCGTTCTTGGCTCAAAGGTTTGCCATTGCCATCCAACGCGGTAATGCAGCAAGCTTCTTGGGCACCTTTGCGCCAGGAACAATTAGGGACGGGTTATTTGACTAGTCATAGGACGTGTCGTGGTAGTTATAGATTGTTGCATTTATAAGGTTATTGAATGTTTGACATACTTGTGAATGCGTGTATTTGGTTGTAGTATGAAATAAGCATATAATATAATTATGTTTAATTCATTATAAAGTTAAAAATATGTAATTATGTGCGCGAAAGTCATAGTTTTATACGATACCTATAAATGCTTCTTTTATCAAAAAAATATTTTTGAAAAGTGACAATGTTGTACCTTGTATGCGATATCAGCATAATTTGGTTTCCGCTATTACACACACAAAGGTTTCGACTTAATTATTTAATGAGGTCAGAAGTTACTTAACTTCATTTACAATTCTAAACAATTTACTTTTCAAGTAGTCTGAAGCAGGAACGCCCAGTTTTTTTATGCGTATTTAAATCTAACCTAACCTAGCCTAACTAATGATTTCAAATATCAGTAAAACGCGTTTATTTATCGATTGTTGGCATCACAAATTGTCAAATAAGTTGAAATGTTAATTATTTGACCATTCAATTTGTTAGGTTAACAATTTTCTTCTTACATATAATAAAAATGCGGTAAGTCCCGCTATGCTCTAGTCCCGCTATACCCGACTCGAAAAATACCTACTAAAAAGTACCGCTATGCACGAAATTCTTCGATTCTACGTAAACAATTGAAGGTACACTGGGAAAGAAAATTGATGAATTCAATTAAATTGAGCAGGAAGCTGAAAAATATTGAAATTAAAATAAAAACATCGAAATCTTAGTTCGAAATATTTAAAGTTTCACTTTTACGGAAAGACGTTTCATTTTTCACAGTTCTGTGGAATGGATGGACACTTTGTTTTTAAAATGAAAGACGCGACGAGTTGAGTGGTGGTGCGTTAGTATAATAAAACGGAACGTCTTTTTTTCGCGGAATTCACGGAATTTAAAGAAAGAAAGAAAAAACGTTTTTTTGCGCCAGGGAAGACGCATATCATAAAAAAAAACAAAGGAAAACATACACATACACACTAGGTTTTATTAATTTACATTTTTAATGGTTAAATAAAATATTACACTGTAACACTTTTCTTCATCACTGCCCGCAAATGTGGTTTCGTGCATAACAGAACTTTTTAGTAGGTATTTTTCGAGTCGAGCATAGCGGGACTAGAGCATAGCGGTTACGTTAAAAGTTGCTCAGCGTCTTTTAGTGCTATGGGTTCGTTTTCGTTTCCATATTTTGTAGCATCGTTGCCTTTAAATGTATGGTATAATAGTTGTTTCACATGTTTTTGTAAGACGTCGTTTCTCTGAGTTTGCAGACTTGTCCAAAGAATGAAGCTGTCAACTTCATTTTTATTTACTTTAGCCATTCTTGATTGGCTTCTTGACCTATGGTTTTACATTGAATTTCGTGCCTTTGACACGCACTTTCGTTCTGGAATGGCGACCGCGAACCGGAAACCGAAACGTTGGAAGGCCTCCCACTAGGTAGACCGATGACCTGGTTAAAGTTACGGGAAGGCGCTGGATGCGAGACGCACGGGATCGGTCAATGTGGCGACACCTGGGGGAGGCCTATATCCAGCAGTGGACGTCTTTCGGCTGAAATGATGATGATGATTATGACACGCACTTTGGTGTAGTTCTTATAATAATTCCTTTTACTTCTGATCAAAAATTTCACTGTCGAGGTCAGTATCTTTCGCCGTATTCCCATTATGCTCATCTGCAGGTGCACCATGACTTTTTAATCGATTTGCGTTTCTATTTGAGTCAGTTTTTCTTTTGTTTTTGATGCAACGCGCTTTAAATATTTTGCTGTTTTTTACGAATTTTTTTTTCCAGCGACGAAATCCACGACGGTTCTCGCTTACAAATTTGAATTTTTAAAAGAGCAACTAAAAGGGCTCTATTGCTGACAATTGTTCAAATAAATATTGAATATGAATCATTCTGCGCCTCACTAACTCTGGCACTTCAAATTCGTCTTCATTTGCATCTTAAACACTGACCGTCTCATTAATACGTGGATAAAGGTAAGATTAACTTTATTCCAAGGATTAGGTTGGTACTAACAAATTTCCGTATTAATAAACAATAAGGAGGGATTATACTAATCTGACACTAGTCTCGGACTAAAAGTTAAACCATGGTGCCAGCTAGTTTAAGATCGGAATAAGAGTAGTGTTACTATGGCAACCACAATCTTTTTGCTTCGCCCTACTCGGGCAGGCTAAGGTCTTGGACCATACCGCCTCGTCTTCAGTGCATAATATCCTTCTTGAATTCTTTAGTATGCATTAGAATGCGGATGTAACAGATTCTTTTGTTTTTTTGGAGTATTTGACAGCAAATTGTATCGAGTCAGCCTTCCCAGTAAACTTTGCAGAGGTAGTCAATACTTCAATAAAATTCTCCGCTACACTATCTCGAGATTGCTTCTGTCAATGATTTCACATATTGTCCAGATGCGTAGACAGTTCAGACACAAAACTACACCAATTTTATATCACAATATCCACTAGGAATCAATTTGCAAATAATATTAACAACCGCTGAACTACGCTCGATAATATCCCGCCAAAAACTCTCGTAAGCACAATTATTACATAGACTCTGATTTTTTATTTAGTTAATGTGAAACATTAAAAAAAATAAGGTCATTGGCAGCTGTTAAGCTTTAGACAATGAAATTACAAATCACGGATATTTGCAATACATAGGCAAGATCTATTTGTGGATGTAGATGCACAAGATGATGGCAATGTACACAGTGACACGCACAATAAATAGTAATATTAAAGGTAATGCGTCACGGGCAGCATTTATTAATGAAAATTTTTAGTTTAATATAAATAACATATATTTGCGCACATTTACAACCATTTCTTATTTTTTTGTTTATCCCTTCCTATTCTGGTAATACGAATATAATAACAAAATGACTGCACTGGAAACAATATTTCAAGGATTGACAAGGAGATGTAGGTAATAAGAGTACCTAGGTATTTTATTAACATCAGTATGAGGGGTATACTCTGCATCAGATCTATCAAAGCAAACCGGATATTAAATAGTGTAGTTAAACTGTTTTTAACTGATTTGATTAAGGTTTTAAGATTATTGAAATCTGAAGTTGAAGGTTCGAATGAACACGAAAATAAATTGCAAAATAAATGTAAAAATGTATTTAATGTAATTATGTTTTATGCATTTGTTAGCTGTTTTTCTTCACGAAATTTTCGTATTTCCAAGATATCTCTTTCTATTAAGGCACATTTTAATTGTTCTTTGTGTAATTCTTCTGTCATCTCCATACGCCTCTTATGTTCTTCCAATTTAATCTCTCTCGATAGACTTATCATAGCGCTCACATAGTTATAGTCCTGAAATGACAACCACCTTAATAAATAGATATTTGTTAAGGTAGGCCTAGATAAGACATGTTATCATCAATCAATCAATCAATCAATCATTTATTTCTTTGCAAACATGGGTAGAGTACATAGCTGTTTTCATAATAAAGTTCTCCATATTTTACCGTCACATGGGCATGCAAAGGTTTACAATTCCAAATAATAAGCATATCAAAATTAATTGGCAGATCATTAGAATTTACAATATAATATTATTTTAAAAAATGTCAGCTTGATCACAAGAATAAATATTAAAATAAAATAATTCAATGAGAGGATCGCAATAATAACTATGTCAATCAATATTAATAGTAAAAAAAAAATGTCAGCTTGATCACAGCAATAAAAATTAAAATAAAATAAGTCAATGAGAGGATCGCAGTAATAACTATGTCAATCAATATTAATTTAAAAATGTCAGCTTGATCACAGTAATAAAAATTAAAATAAAATAAGTCAATGTACATGTATGTCAATCAGTTAGTTAATAATCATTAAGAAAATCATCAATCGTGTAATAAGTTTTCATAATCAAAAGTTCTTTAAGCGCCATTTTAAATTTTAATGTAGTCATATTTTTTATAATATTAGGTACTCTATTATATATGAGTGGGGCAATACCAAAAAAACTTTTTTTCATGAGTGCGGTTTAACATTTTACTTGACATATTTGATTGATGTATTGTGTCCGAGTTGGATTTTTTCTGACCTCTGATAGTTTTTTAAATAGATGAGGATAACATTTTACAAACAAAGCCGTTTCCATTATGAATAAACAAGGCAAGGTTAAAAATTTTAACGATTTAAAATAAAGAACACAGCTATCAGTTGTCTTAAGACCGCACATTGACCTGATGCATCGCTTCTGCAGCCTAAATACCAGCTCCCTATCAGTGGACTGCCCCCAGAAAATAATGCCATACCGCAAATTAGAGGCAACCAGTCCATGGTACGCGGTCAGAAGAGCTTGACTGTTAACTTTCTTTGAGAGTTGGAATAGAGCATATGCGGATTTGCTAAGTTTCTTACATAGTTCTTCAACATGAGGTTTCCATGTAAGTTGGCTATCAATTATAATACCTAAGAACTTAGCCTTATTAGATTCTTCAATATCACAGCCCTTGTAGGAAATGCTAACATTTGGGTTTTCACGGCGTTGATAAAAATGCATGACTTTGGTTTTGCTCAGGTTTATATCCAAATTATTATTATCTAACCAATGTATAATGTCACTTAAGCAAGAATTAATGTCAGTATTATAATTATTTGAATTAGTACATTTTATTATAGCTGTACTGTCATCTGCAAAAAGAACAATTTTGTTGGTTGTCGCTTTCGGGAGATCATTTATGTATATCAAAAAAAGTGGCGGACCCAATACACTACCTTGTGGGACGCCATATTTTACATGTCTTGGTTTAGATATATATATAGTTTCTAATTTAGTTTTAGGACATATCCTAGTAATTTCCGTGCATTTAAGCCTATTACTCAGGTATGATTTTATCAACTTTAAGATGTTCCCTCTTATACCATAACTATTTAGTTTGTGCAACAGAATCTCATGGTCTACATAATCGAAAGCCTTTGTCATGTCAGTGTAAATTGCACAGACTGGCTCTCTTTTATCGACAGACGGCATGATGTTAGCTAGCAAGTCAAATAGTGCCATATTAATCGTAGTGTTCTTACGGAAACCCTTTTGTTCTGTGCAAAATAAATTATACTTTTCGAAATAGGCATATAAAGAGTTATAGATTCATAGTTATAGATCATATTATATGTGTTCATCATTATAAGTAATTTTTAAGTTTAAAGCTATTAAGATAATTTAAAATTCTCTCCTTCGCCTTTACTGTCAAATCTCTACGGCAGATGTCATTTTTAGTTTTTTTTTCTACGTTATGTCTTCAACTTGCTTATTTTCATTTACTAGTTCATTCTTTTTACTTTTAAATTCAACTGGGTTGCCTGAGTTTACGCGTAAGTCCAAGACTAAGAAATTAATAGTTAGTCCGAGGTTATTCCATGTTTATTAATAACATTGCTAGACTTAGTTACTCCGGGATTAGCTAGTCCAAGAGTAACTTCGGAGTAAGCTGGGAATACGCCATTTTTATTAATAAGACGGTGAGAGACCCAGCAGTTGTAGTGATTGTTGGAGATATATTCCTGTAAGAGACAAAATAAATGACAAAGACGAGAATAAATGTATCGCCTAAATCATATAAACAACATATCACATAATATGTAATTAATAGATGATTTGTATTCTCTCTTTGGGTAGGTTAGGTACATACCTGCTAAATGATTGAGTGATTTGATCATTGTTTATGGTTCGATTTGACTCAACATCAAAGACAGGTTCAAAGCTTGGTGGTGCATTTATTTGGTTGTTGTGGTTATTTGAGTGCTACCTGGACCACATGAAGATCTATCTGGACAATTTAAATAGAGTATAAATTTATTATCATCTTGATATAGCGCTACAAAATCAAATGTATAATTATGTTACATACCCTATCTACTAGGTAATTCCTGATTATGCGTATTATTCTTGATTGATTCAGTGAGTATTCCTTCATTATGTCAAGCTGGCACGGAAGTATCCACTGTCCTGCCAAAAAAGAATTTAACATTAAGTCTGTACTTAATGTTAAATTCTGAATGATTGCTTGTTTGATTGAATGATTTTGCTGTCAAAATCATTCAATCAAACAAGCAAAAAAAAAAAAGTCCTGTCCTCCTGACCGATGCTGGTAACTACGGTCAATATTATCGGAGGTCGGAGACCCGCCAACCGCGCAGAATTAAATATCAAATCAAATATTTTTTTTATTGACACATACATTGTTAACACCAAAATAATTGAAGCCTGACTTCTGAGCTAGGCAAAAACCTGTGTTACAGAAATCAGTCCCATTGTTGACGCTTTTTTACATTAGTAGTGACAAAATAAGTGTATTAAACTCATGCTCAAACTAAGATTAAAATTACATAAAATAAAATTAAATCTGAATAAAGTAAAGTCAGAGTAAATACCAAATTGCAATAAAATTAAATAAAACTAAAATCAAAATAAACTCAAAATTACTTTTAAATAAAATTAAAATCACAATCAAATAATGTTGAAACAAGATAAAATTAAAATAAAATAAATTATTATTAAGAGAGTTTGTGAGTTATTGTGTGTGTGTTGGTGTTTGTGTGTAAGGTTGGGGATAGGTAGTATTCATCGTGTTACTGTAGGACTTTTTCACTCTGCTCGTAATCTAGTGTTTGAAGCTGTGACTGTACCTAAACGACCCTAGGCTGATTAAATTTTCGTTTTTCCTAAAATGCCTTAGATTTAGTGTTAAAGTCGGGTCTTTTGATAAAAGAGGGACAGCGCCCCACCATTTCGTGCTGACCAATGAATTTCGAACCATTGACTTGGAAAATTCTCTTCAGACTATAGTGAATGCCAAATTATGGTTTTGTTTTCGAACTCACAGTTATAAAATTATAACTTGGAAGTGGTTTAGAAGGATAAAATCTAACTAAAGGGATCTAAACTAAATTGTTAAAATTAACTTAACTTTGTGTGAGAAACCCTTTACGCTAATATATAGAGATTTACGCTAAGTATAGAGTATTTAATTCAAAAACCGAATAGTGGTCGCGGATAGTGAATATACATTCAAGAATTAATATAAATACAAGTAACTAATTTGGCAGAGAGTTTTAAGCCTAGAAGTAACTGGAGTTGATTAGGTCAACCCTCCTACAGACAGCCCCAAAAAGCGCCCTTCCCGCCATCATTTCCTAGGTGTATTAGCTGCTAAGAAGAAATGATGAAACAAACTTCCTAGCACACATTTCTGTCTGTTAGCCATAAGGACTATCCAAGTAAAACAATTGTGATGTATGAAGTTAATTAGCCAAAAGGGTTACAAAGTGCATTATTTACGTAACGAAAGGTAGTTGGTAGGAGCGCTACACTTGCATTGATAAATACGTTTATTTGAATTACGTTAATGAGTTACTTGACAATAGTTTAGATTCCCTCCAAGTGACGTGAGACCGCCTGTACAGCAGGCACGTCGTACGTGTAATGCTGGTCCTAGAACACAAGGCTTTAGAGAAGGCTTTGCAACGGTCCAAGCAATACATGTTTCCCTAAACTTAAACATGTCTTACTCAATCCTAAGACAAAGGATAGATTGCCTCGAAGTGCCTCTGCCAATGAGCGAGACATGCTTCCAGAATTACTGGACGCGCACTATTATAAATAGCTCACACTCGACCTGCTCAACCTTTATTAAAACAATACAATACTATTCAAGCGTACCGTAGACTCAGTCTGATGCAGGTTCACCGCAATTGGCTTGCTATACGTCGAAATTGATTAAGTCGTCATTTCACACTTCTTTAAACTTCCCAATATCGAGGTTGGTCCACTGTAATTGACAGCTGTGCGACATCAACAACAGAGCTTTCCACAGGACATCCACCGTATCTCGCCAAATATTATTTTTTATTCAGAGATTGGCCCGAAAACCTGGTGCGATTTAACGAGACACGACGCATTCATGATCATTAAAATGATCACGATTCACGATCATTAAAATGATCATATCCCAGTTTGTGATGTTCAGCAATGACTACCTCCTTTAGTTTACAAGTGTACATACATCAAGTGCAATGCAATGTGACCCGCATTCAGACCTTCTATAGGAAACAGAATTTAACAACTAACATTTGGTTGTCCTACGTTCCCAATTAAGAGCGGCCATGTGCAGGTTGTATGGGGATCATACGGAACGCATGGAGCACCTTCTGTGCACATGCGATGCACTGGCTGGTAAGCGAACGAGTCTCCTAGGGGTTGGATATCCAAAACCGGAAGACTATAGGCTCATATCACCTAGTCTTGTTGTAAAACTCATGAAAAGAGTTTTCAACGAGATTGGGGAGGAGTAAGTTATCTAGGGGACAACAATAGATCCCAATGGGTCGAAGTGTACGAGTTATTTCTCGGCCCCTCCACAAGATAAGATAAGAGCGGCCAATTCCCTGGCCCCCAAGGTCGCCTGACCTTACCCCACTCGACTTCTACGTCTGGGGAAGGGCGAAAGAGTTGGTGTACGCAGAAGAAGTACCAACAAGGGAGGTTCTAATTAACAGGATCCACGCCGCATTCGATACAATGCGCGAGGAACTGCTGCTTAGAACGGTGACCGTGGAGATGAGGAAGAGGTGCCGAGCATGTTTACAGGTCAATGGTCATCAATTTGAACAAAATTTGTAATTAATTAAAATTAGTAATTAATTAAAATTTGTAATTTAATGACATTAGTCATTACCAAATTTTTTGTTTCATTTGCCATCCTTTTACGATCGAACACATTTAATTTTCATTAGTTGAAATTTTTGCTTGAAGTGCCCTAGTTGCGGAAATTAATTAATAACTTTAAAACTAAAAGTGATAATTACACTTTTAGCATATCGTTAGAAAGGGCATGGACTGAGGATGTTTTAAAAAAATCAGAAGAACTCCAACCCTGTTAGTTTTTTTTTAAACCCCATAGAAAGTTGCCCTTAAAATTATTTCTTTACCTTACTACGGTACTTCAGGCCCCATAACTTTTCTTCTCCACAATTTTCTGGTGTAAAATAACTTTTTGCAGGACCCTAAGACTCTAACGATTAAAACAAGACCATTAGCCGACCGGTCCCATGGATAAATTTTGAGCTACAGGTAGTTTTAGTCAAAAAATCACAAAAAAGTCAAATAAAAAATAAAAATAAATTAAAAAAAAACCTTGAGGCCAAGGTCAATATAATGGGCGGGGGTAGGTAGCAGACTATCCCTAGTTTCTACCCTAGGCGTATGTACTATCGCATGCATAAATCCATTAGCAGTTTTACAAATTTATTGCATCAAAGCAAGTCGCACTTACGACCTTTCAATATAACAAACCTTTTGCACACATACACGTCTCGTATATCGCACTCTTTCATCATTATTTATTAAGAAAGAGTACGGTAGAATGATCATTTGTATAATACTATCTAGTCTGTCATATCGTGGCGGCGTATTAAGATAGTTGTATTTAATTTCGGTACTATTGCCATATAGCTATCTGGCTGAGTGGTTAACGCATTGGTTGTTTCACACGTTGAGACCTGCTTTCGAACCCCAGCTAAGTCGATCTTTTTGTGTTTTTATCGAGAATTTTAAAATAATATCTATCTTTGATATTACTCGATGAGAATAATGTTTCTTATTAGTTGAACTTGTAACAAAATTAAATAAATGTGGGTGAGTGTAAAATAAAATAAACTTACTGGATTGAAGAAGTAATTACCTACGATGTTGTTAGTTGGCGAACTTTATTAAGAGTACTTGTGTTATTATTGCGATTATTGTGTTGTTTGAATATCTGATTCGAGATGCAAGCTAATATTCCTATTGATGCCAGGGCAAATATTGTCGCTTTGCATAGAAATGGGCTTAATATTTCTCAAATTTCTTCCGAAACCGGTTTTAGTGTAAGTTATTTTTAAGGATTATTTTAGGTATGATGATAGTTGCGGCGTATGATACCTATTCATAAATCGCTAGTTGCAAGTGTGTAATAAAATATTTTTGTTTTTTAGAGAAATACTGTGAGCCGTTGGGTAAAGAGGTTCGAGGAAGAAGGTAGTTTGAAGATAGTTATAATTACGTCGAAGTTTTAAATGACATAATGCTACCAACTGTGCGTAATGTTTATCCAACTGAAGACTTTGGTGAACTAAGTTTTGTTCAAGATAATTGTCCGATACATCGTGCCAGTGTTGTAAAAGAGTGGTTTAGTCAGCATACTGATATTAAAGTTATTCCATGGCCAGCTCGATCCCCTGATCTTAACCCCATTGAAAATATATGGGGTTTAATGGTTCAAAGGTGGAAAGCACGAGATGAGAGAACTCCTGAGCAGCTTAAATCCCATTGCACTCAAATATGGGAGGATTTACGTGGCACAGATATATGTGCAAACATTGTCGCCTCCATGCGTCGACGGCTACTTAGTTGCATTGACAATAATGGAGGTGTAACTAAATATTAATGAATAGGATGTTTATTACAGGAAATATACTGGTCATAATATCTATAGTTATACACGTAAGTTAGGTTATGTTTGTAAAATTGGGATTAAACTTCAATCTTCTTTTCTCCATGAGAAAATGAAAAATTAAGCTATAATCTCGGCTTATTGGACGATTCGCACGAATTTAACTCGCACAAAACGTGCGAATCGACTCCTTTAAAACATATTATTTTTTCTGTAGTCGATTCGCACGAATTTCATTTATTGGCGTGCGAATCGACACCCTCACAAATATGTAGTAGACTATTCGCACACATTTCATTTTAAGGTTTAAAAAAATTAAAGTACAGTCGTATTCAGCCATCACTGAAATAAAAATAAAAAATAATCGAAGTTTAAACAGCAGATATTTACTTGAAAGTAAGAAAGATCTGTATGGAATAAGTGATAATAATAATTACTTAAAACGTGGCATATCTACATTTTTACTAATACAAAACAATATAAACATGACCGCAAAATTCGCCTATTACAGGAAAAAATGAAAGAGAAAGCTATATATATGCTATCACGCTCACTCGGGTTGGTCATGGGTCTACATTTGGTTTAGTTTTGTATTGTAAATGTAGAAAGTACTTACGTAAAGATTCCAATTATTATTTAACCCTTTATAATAAAAATCAGTATATTTCAATTAAAAGTCCTGAGAGAATAAAACTTCAAAAAAGAATCGAAGACATCGTAAGCCAATTGAATCGTGGCGAATTAATATACAACTTTGTATTGAAAAATTACGAAATTAGTTGCTGGTAATATTTATTGTATACATATATAACTGATTATTTTATTCCTAAAAGGTAACGACTGTGGTTTTGATTGTGATTAAAGCCAAATCTCTATTTTTATAATTCTCGTATGTTTATTTTTTAACCTGTTATATATAAATTAGAAGTAAGCATTTTATTATTGTTATGACTTGATTTATTATTGTTGATTTGTTAGTTGTATATAAAAGTTTAGTCACTTTTATACGTTATTTTAAAGAAAAATCTGTGATTCAAATTGTGATTATAGCCTTAGTTCTAGTTTTATGATTAAAAGTTTTATTGTTATAATTATGAGAACTGTGTATTTTAGGTACACTTCTGAAAAACATTAAAACATGTTTTTGTTGTACCAGATGTTCGTCAATAATAAATATAAGAAAAAATTGTTAATTATATATATACCTACCTTATCAAAAAAGTAAATGTTTGTGTACTGTAAAAAAAAATGTAAATTTTTGATACTTTTATTTTTTATTACGCGGTTAGTGGAGTAGTAGTTTGTTAGTGACACTTATGTATTATTCTGTGATCGATATTTGCTCATTTTTAATCCTCAAACCACGAGCTTAGAAGATGTTTAGTACTTAGTTTTAATTTTAATACAGATATTGTTGATTATAGATTGTGTTTTTATTTTCTATCTATTACGAGTAAAACATATTTGACCTTACTACTTCTGTGCTCAAGTGTACTTTATCTTAACTGCATTTCATAAAAAACAATATGTGTGCGAATAGCCTATTACATATTTGTGAGGGTGTCGATTCGCACGCCAATAAATCAAATTCGTGCGAATCGACTACAGAAAAAATAATATGTTTTAAAGGAGTCGATTCGCACGTTTTGTGCGAGTTAAATTCGTGCGAATCGTCCAATAAGCCATAATCTCAATAAAGTTAAGACATAGAAACAATTTTTCATAGAAGCAAACTTGTTACCTAATTTAATTATATATGTTTGAAATTACCCACTATTATTTTATTTTAACCTACAATATGATTCCTTTTTGTAATTTTCGGATCAAAAGTATTATATACCAATATTTATATATAAAGCATTTAAATTTATATATTACTTATAACATAACATTAATTTAAACATAAAAAATATATAATAAAAAAAGTAACGAAAATACAAAATCGATCTCAATAAATCATATGGGAATCGAATCCACAGTCTCTTGCTTACGATTCATATATTTCTGATCTTAGCCAAATGAACTGATGACAAAGAGTTCGAATTTTAGCTTTAGGTTTGGATTGACTAAGTGCGAATACTAATTAGAAGAAAATAAAACTATATCTTTATCTTTGTCTAGTATTGACCTCACAGCCACCTTTTCGTATTTATACCGTATGACGAATAAATGTTTGCGTTGAATTCACTCACACATGAATGAATACACGCTACTGTGCACGCGATAATGATTATTGACGTGCTAAAGGATTTTTGTGGCCTGACTGTACAGCTCCCTTCCAAACACCCTGACCCAACCACCCACCCCAACCACCCTTCTAAGAGCGGCCATAGCTTGTTTTGTACAAATGTGAACATTAACGGATCCATCTGCCATGTATGTAATGTCAGTTAAAGGTCAATAATAGTCCATAATCAAATGAGTAATTGTGTAGTGTAGGGGGAGGGGAGGAGAGAGAGGAGGGGAGCGAAGCCGTGTGGGTCAGCTAGTAATTTAATAAACTAGAACGATTTTGGATCTTTAATTTTACAAAAAAGTTCCAGCAAAAACTGGACCGAGGGCATAAAGCCGCGCTTGTGCAGGCAAATCCGAACGTATGCTCACCCTACCCTGGGTGAGCCGAACTAATGTCACAGTAAGTAAAGAGGTGCTGTGTAGGTAAGTCTTAGCGGTGTCCTCGAGATAATTACCAACGCCCGCTTTGTCTCATGACATGAATAAACAAACAAAAAAACAAAGCTCGTAAGTTGGCAGATAGGTAGGTAAATACTAATTTATACAAAATATACTAAGGTACCCATTAATGTAACTTATTGTATTATATCATTGGGAAATAGTTACTATGAGGAACATCCCAACGTTCGGAGTCCACGTCGGCAAGCAAAACAAATCGTAAATAATAACAGAGTCCGTAAACAACGCAAAGTTCGTCAGAAAGTAGGTTACTCAATACCAAAATTCAAATCACAAGGCAAATTTAAAACCAAGGTATGACCTATGCACAGGTCAATAGTGTCAGATATATATAATAAGTACAATTTAGAAAATAAATAAATACGCACTTACAGCACAGTAAAGTAGTCGTCTAATACTGACAACAAACAAACAACAGAAAATTAATACACCGAACAGTGAAACACTCCCGAAGCGCACCCGAAGTGCCCCGAACAAACCCCATACGAGCGATACACAGCGTGAGCAGTACGACCACGCACACATTGACATTTGCTTGACGCAACAGCAATTAAATACTAGCTATTAAAAACGTTTGATTAATTTGATGTGTTCCGTAGCAACAAAAATGATGAATGAAAATTTATGTTTTATAATTTGTTTTTCGATAATTTGTAACTTGATAATATGTGCTATGTTCCTTTTATGACATATAGATATTGATTTTTATAATTGTGATAACCGCTTAGATACTCGCACTCCTATCTTCCAAAATAATAATACATATAATAATAAAACTTTTTTCTGCGCTACCGCATCCAGAACTTGTGGGCGCAGCGGAAAAAGGCAGTAGGTAGGTACTTACGAGTGCAGGATTGGAGCTTTGAATAATAATGTCCTTCGATAGTTTTAGCAGTGGAGTTTTCACTATAGTTGAATGCTGGTAAGCCACCCACAGAGTCTGTTTGTCACACACAACACTTATATTTGAGTTTTCTTTGAGAGCGAGAGGAACGGGAGCGCACACGCGTTACCGGAGTTGCGATTTTTTGACAACTGAACTGCGGAATGAGATGAACAGCGGATGATGGAAGTAGGAGGTAGGAAGGGGTAGGAAGGTGTGTGCGCGGGAGTTAAGGATTGGTCCTCGTGTATTTGATTGAATGATGTGAAATGAATGTAAGTGTTGCTATTTTAATAATTTGAGTGTGTGAGTAAATATTTATAATATTTAATTTATATTTTTAATATGGCGCAGACAACTCCCCCGGACTAGAGAAAAATATTGGGTAATATTAAATTTACTGCGAAGGTAACGGACAAATCCGAACTACTGGCCTTATATATGAACCAGTCGCGGTTTTTACTTTAACTGTTCTTATAATTTTGTCCTTCCCAGGATAAACCACATCTACTATCCCTAGAGGCCAACTAAGAGGATGAGAGTGATTGTCTTTAATTACGACAATAGTACCTAACTCGATAGGTTTTGAGGGAGAGTTCCATTTTTCTCTTTCTTGCAAAGATTTAAGATATTCTTTATTCCAGCGTTGCCAAAATGAATGCGTTATTTTATTGAGTAATTGATAGCGTGATAAACGATTATCAGCGATGTCGGTAACATCTTCAGCGGGTAAAAATTTGAGTGGAGTTATGTTTAATAAATGATTAGGCGTTAATGCGGTAATATCGGAAGGATCCGAATTCAAGACACATAGAGGTCGGCTATTTAGCAAATTTTCGATTTGAACAAGCACAGTACTAAATTCTTCGTAAGTGAGTATTTGAGATCCTATGACTTTGTAAAGATGAGTTTTGACACAACGAACACTTATTTCGCTGAGTCCGTTAAAATGCGGGCCATAAGGCGAACTATGTTTAAATTGTACGCGATGCTCAGACAATAACTGTTGACTAATATAATTAATATGCGATTTGGACTGTATGAGAGAGTAAATTTCATTAAGTTTACGTTTTGCTCCAATAAAATTGGTACCTCCATCGCTATATATTAGCGAAACAGGACCTCTGCGAGATATAAAGCGCTTAAAAGCGGCGAGTAATAAATCAGAACTAAGATCAGAAACAAGTTCCAAGTGTAATGCTTTAGTCGTTAAACATACAAATAAACAAATATAAGCCTTTTGGCTTTTGATTCCACGTTTGCGAATATGAGTTATGAAAAAAGGACCAGCGTAGTCAACAGCGGTGTGAACAAATGGTTTCACGTCTGAAACTCGAAAAGCGGGCAGATCACCCATTGGCGGGTAAGTATTTTTTGGATTGAGTCTAAAACACTTATTACATTTGTGAACTATTTGTCTTACTAAATTTCTAGCGGAAATTATCCAAAATTTTTGTCTTATCATAGATAATAAAAGAGCGGGACCTATATGAAGATTAACGATATGATAATAACCAATTATGAGGTTAGTTACGCGATCTTTTTGCGGTAGTAATATCGGATGCTTTTGGCCGTAATCGAGTTGAGAGTGAGTTAATCTTCCACCTACTCGTAAGATATTAGAAGAGTCGATAAATGGATTAAGCTTTAAGACTTTTTTATTTATTGGTTTATTTAATTTAAGTTGACCATATCTTCCGAAAAGTGTAAATTTTGGACATATTTTATGAGATATATTTCAGCGGTATCTAAATCTGAGACTGTTATAAATCCATGAGATTTAACACGTTTAGAAAAGCGTAGAATAAATACTACGATGCGAAGTAATTTTGAGTAACTAGAGACGCGATCAATTAATTCTTGAATAGGACGAGTAGTTTCAGGTTGAATGACCTTAGCGGATAGAGTAGTAGTTTTCATTTCCATGAATGCCGAATTATTAGAATTAATTTCAAATGTTTTAATAAGCCATTGCCATATGGGAGATGAGAACCAATGAGGAGCGTTAAACCAAAATTCTAGTTTTGAAAGTAATTTCGGCGTTATAGGACGAGAAACAATATTAGCGGGGTTCTCTTGTCCATTAATATGAAACCAATGTTTAGCGGGTAATTTAGAATTTATTTCCGTTATCCGATTTGCGACAAATGTGTGAAATTTATATGCGGGTGAGTGTATCCACGTTAGTGTTACGGTTGAGTCAGAGAATGCGTAAATTTTGTCGATTTGACAGCGTTTGCTTAGAGTATCTTTTACAGCGGTGAGAAGATTAGCTAATAAGAGTGCAGCGCATAGTTCCAAGCGAGCCAGCGGCATTTTATTGCGTGAAGCGACGAGTGATTTCGAGGTGAGTAGAGTAACAGATCCGTGATCTATATCATTAGCGCTAACCCTTAAATATACGGCTGCACCATAGCAGCGCTCACTAGCGTCTGCGAAACCGAGGAGTGTCACGTGAGTATCCGAAGTTATACCTACATGACGCGGGATTTTAATTTGTTCGAGATAAGTGAGTTCGTTGTGGAATTGATTCCACTTATTTTCAATATGCGTAGGTACTGGACTATCCCAGTCAAGTTCATGTTTCCAACATTCTTGAACAAGTAACTTCATAAATGCTGTCACGGGAGCGATAAGACCTAACGGGTCGAAAAGACGAGCGGTTGCGGAGAGAATTGTGCGTTTTGTGCATATGAGAGAAATAGCGTTAATTTTAAATTGAAAGGTGTCTTCTACAGGATTCCACTGCATACCTACAATTTTCACGTTTGAATTAGCGTCTGTGTCGAAATTAATATTTTGCGAATTTTTAAAGGAGGGATTATCAACTTTTGACAGATATCCTTGATCTATGTAGTCTTGAATAGTGGCGTTATAATTTTTACGAATATCGGGATGCGAATCTAATTTCTTTTCTAAATTATTGAGACGTCGGTGAGCAATAGCGTAAGAATTTCCTAAATCAGAATATGGAGTTTTAAACGGTAACTGTACAGTATATCTGCCAGTACCATCACGTGATTGCGTAGCGTTAAAGATAAGGTCACAGGCCTCATCATCAGGGCTCCTGTGAACTTTATCAGGGACGTTTTCCGATTCCCAAAAGCGTTGAGTGAGATTTTCAAGTGAGTTAGATGCGGTAGCGCAGAAAAAAGATTTATTATTATATGTATTATTATTTTGGAAGATAGGAGTGCGGGTATCTAAGCGGTTATCACAATCTGCCCTACCCATGGCAATGTAACCTAGTGTAGTCTGTACAGCGACGACCGATGAACCGGGTATTGTAACCTTTCCACTTCCTAATAGGAACGGGAATAACTCGTTGCCAGTTAGACAATCGATCTCGGCCGGTAAATGGAATGCATCATCAGCCATAGGTAAGTTGCATAAGTGAATTAGTTTTGACGTATCTATAGGTAGATTAGGTAAGCCGTCGGTAATATTTTCTATTACGCGAGCATGGATAATATACGAGCAGCGTGAATCAAAGCGGGAAAATATTTTAAATTTCGTAAATCCAATAGCAGATATTTTAGATTGGCCTATACCAAGAATGGTTGAGTTATCGGGAGTAATGACTAAATTAAGGCGTTCACAACACGACTTTGTGATAAAATTACTCATTGAACCTGTATCTAGAAACACGCGAACCTTATTTGGATTCTTATTTTTATAAACGGTGTGGTGTTGTGGCGCGGGGCGCGGGCTGTGTGTTGACACACTGATAGATCAGCGGCGGTGCGTTAGGTTCGACTTCCAAGTTTTCTACATGTAAGAGCGTATGATGTTTGCGTTGACATGTGGAACAAGTATTTATTGATTTACAGAATTTAGTATTATGAAATCCTAGGCAACTACGACAGAAACGATGTTTATTTACTAGTTCAAATCTAGTACGCGGGTCTTGATTAACAAAAAATGAACATTTATACAGAGGATGCGAGTTAGGATCATTACATATTTTACATGAGCGTTTTTGTATTGCGGGTGAATGAGTATTTGCGACGAAAGCTCGAGTAGTTTTAGAATTTGATGTATTATTATTATAATTATTTGAGGAGCGTTGAGTCAAAAAAGGTTTTGTATTTGAGCTAGGATTACGTAGCGTTTGTATTTTACTTTGTTCTTTAATAAATTTAGAAAGATGATTGAATGTAGGTATTTGAATATGTCTATGCGATTGCTCGAACAAGTTTACTACCTCCTTATCGAGTTTAGTAAGTGCGACGTGAGTAATAATAAAATTTGAGAGATCTTCAATATTTAAACGGCGTAAAGCGGCTTCTGCAGAGTAAAATTGTTCGAGAAATGTATCGATAGATTGATTTGGTTTATAGTTAATTATTTGTTGTACGTAAATGGAAGCTTGTACTCGAGTATCTTGGTATTTTTCTAATAGAGAATTCCAAATTATAAGATAATTATTGGCGGTAGGTGTAATACCTGAACAAACGGTTAATGCTTTGCCGGACAAAGAACCTATTAAATATTGAACTTTTTCGGCGTCTGAGAGATGCATATTATCGTGGATAAGACTTTTAAAATTCTCGTAAAATGGCGACCAATTATATGGCGATCCATCAAACGAAACTAACTTAAGGGGCGGTAACTTGCGGTTCAACAAATCATATTTATGAGAATTATCTGTAGTGTTTTTAATAGAATTATTTTGTGTGAGTGTGGATGCTGTATGTTTTACGTAACAATACAGTTCGTCAAAGGATTGTAAGGCGGCGTAGTTCGGTTTTGCGGATGGATCATTTTCTAATCGAACCATAACACACGAGTCCAGAGTATCCATGAAATTTGATCGTATAATATCTACCGATTGAATGCGTGCTAGAAATTGCGATTGAAATGTTGGATCGGAAACCTTTAGGCTAAGATCGTATATATTCTGCATAATCTGGTAAAGATTCTCGATCTTAGCTTCGAGAAGAGATAGTTTTGAGTAAACCTCGTGTTCATCATCACTGGCTGTCTTCCTTTTTGCTTGTCTTGTTGACGCCATTTTGAGAATAGGTATCTAGTAATAATATAACGTGCGTGGATGCGTTAAATGTTTTTAAATGCGTGAAATAAGCGTTAAATATATATGCGGATATCAAAATATGAATAAACAAATAATTAAATATTGAAAAGAGTGTGCATTGGATGCGATTTAGCGAGTTTGCGGATGCGTTGCGAAATGCGACAATGGCTGCCGTAATTTCGAAATAATAATTGTGTGAGGAAAGCGTTTGCGTATTGTGTGTGGTTAGATGAGTGATTGAGAGAGTATATTATGTTTTTTATTCGGCGAGAGGGACCAGAACTTGTGGGCGCAGCGGAAAAAGGCAGTAGGTAGGTACTTACGGGTGCAGGATTGGAGCTTTGAATAATAATGTCCTTCGATAGTTTTAGCAGTGGAGTTTTCACTATAGTTGAATGCTGGTAAGCCACCCACAGAGTCTGTTTGTCACACACAACACTTATATTTGAGTTTTCTTTGAGAGCGAGAGGAACGGGAGCGCACACGCGTTACCGGAGTTGCGCTTTTTTGACAACTGAACTGCGGAATGAGATGAACAGCGGATGATGGAAGTAGGAGGTAGGAAGGTGTGTGCGCGGGAGTTAAGGATTGGTCCTCGTGTATTTGATTGAATGATGTGAAATGAATGTAAGTGTTGCTATTTTAATAATTTGAGTGCGTGAGTAAATATTTATAATATTAATTTTTTTTTTTTTAATATGGCGCAGACAATAATATAGAAAAATCAATAAGAAAACACGTCATTTACGCTGTAAAAATGTACGAAATGGAAATTCGCTTAAACTTCATTCTTGGTAAGTATTTTGAAAAAAAAAGATGAAGGAACCTAGATAAATAAAACTGTCTAAATACGAATATTAGCATAATATGGTGGAAATATGCTCATCTTACAAATGATTTAGGTATTATGTTTGTATGGACAATGCAAGCTTCGCCGCGCTCTTCTTCTTCCTATTTTCGTGTGAGGATGTGGGACACTTCTGTGTCCGAGTTAATAAAACTGTCTGGGAACCCCACAGAACTCTGACTTGGCTAATTCAGACTTATGTTTACTACAGAAGTCCAGGTTTCCTCACGATGTTTTCCTACACATTGGTACTTGCCCGGATTTGAACCCACGACCTTAAGCACGAGAGGCGAGGTCTTAGCCACTGGGCCGCCGCACTCTTAAGTAGGCTACTTAAGTATGGACCTATCAAAGTTCCATTCACGTTCTCTTTTACCCTAACGTTCCATTTTACAAACGAAATCCGAGACAACACAAGATTTTCTAATATAAATTTTATACAACTATAAAACGTACGTTAGTATTATATTACATCGATCAAGATTAAAAAAATCAAGTTATTAAAGATATTATAATCTTTAATAACTTGATTTTTCATATTTAAACAATTTTGAAAGATAAAGATAAAGAATTAGAACCTAGGGTATAATAATAAAAAATAAATGGAATAAAATAGATGTAATAATAAATAAACGGAAAAAAGCCATTTATTCTGAAATCAGAGATATAAACTGTAGTCTATACAATACATCTTTATAGTTTATAAAATGTCCCTAATCTCATGCCTCGTGGCATAGGTCTCCACTAACATAGTACTGGGGTCTGTCCTGAGCTTCTTGCCAACACCACAGCGCGTCATCACTTAAACTTTGTGTCTACATCTTGGACCAGCGGTCTTTCCCATATCCCATTCCCATCTCTGACACTGTCTTCCACGGCTTCTTTTCCTATCTCTTGGGTAATTGTCACTTTTCTCCATTTCCCTTGGTTATCGCGCATCACTTTACCAGTCCATCCCTACTTTTGACATAGTTCCTGTTGGGTAACTCTCGGGTTTCGCGCAGGAAAAGCCACTGGCGACCACAAACACAAAAACTGGCACTTTTTAAATATTTTTGTTGAAAATCTCACTCATCATCATCATCATTTCTGCCGAAAGACTGATGGACACAGGCCTTCTCAAAGCGTCACCTCATCAACCGGTCCTGTGCGTCTTTCATACATCAGATTCCCGCGACCTTAACCAGGTCATCGGTCTACAGAGGTAGGCCTTAAAACGCTGTGTATTCCGCCACGCGTTCGCTACTCCAGAACTTTTCAGCCCCATCGACCATTCGTTTTTCTAGCATCTGAGATCTATCAGGCGTGAAATAATTGCATCAAAACATGTTTTCGATAATTCAAGGTGAACACTCTTCTTCGACGCATCGGTATTCGTTGAGGCATCTCTAAGGAAGACAAGGTATGTATCTTCGTCACTCGTTTTATATATTACTAGCTGACCCCCGGGGCTTCGCTCCCGTAATTTTTTTATCTTTCGTAAAAAATAAAATTATTTTTTAATGAAAAGTATCCTATGTTACTTCTAATACCTCCAAGAATATATGTACAGAGTTTCATGATGATCGGTACAGTAGTTTTTACGTGAAAGCGTAACAACCAAACTTACATTCCCATTTATAATATGAGTATGATTTTGTATTTATTTCGCTTGATCAACGTTTAACCAAAGGCTTGTCAAATATCAACTGCCAAATGTAACCAGTGCAGCCAGATTTGACGAGCCCCAAATCGCCGAAAATTTAGTTTTTCCATTTATAAAAACTCAAGACGATCACTTCACTAAAACTACGAAACATTCTACAAATCTTCAATTTACATTGTTTTCTTGCACACACTTCACACTAATATCAACTTTAATGCGTTAAACACAAGACTCACCACATAATTACACACTTCGAGATTAGCACATACTTAGCGTCGAATACTCAAATCAGAAACCGGTCAAATATTATGTAGCAAACCATTGTGACTTGAAAAATGAAAATTCATGATTTAATGACGTCACACGTACTTCAAACTCTAACACGTGCAGAAATCAAAGGGCGAGTTCAAACACGGTCAATATCTACAATTTAAAGCATTTCTTTTAAGTTATCAACTCATATAAATAGAACACAATTCGATTTGAAGTGATTCTAACCGAACTTTTGCTAGAGCTTGGCGTGTTCATAATAAATCAAAATAAAAACGTAAATACCTGTTTTATCATGATTTAGAGCTTTATTTTTGCAGTATAGATGAGTGCACCAAAACTGACAACCGACGGTGTTTTTTCATATGTAGTTGCCGTGCGGTAATAATGATAGTCGATTGATAGTTTCAATGCAGTTATCTTGTTACGCTACATCCAAACTACAACTTTGTGGCTCATATCATCATGCAGTATGTATGAGTAAACTGTAATATGTATTATTTTAACCTTCACTTTTCCAGCTTGGTCAACCATGACCCCTACTCCACAAGAGCTAGCCCCACCCCAGCCCCAGCTATGCCCGCAGGTTGACGTCACGCCAGCGCCGACTCTGGTCGCCAACGGAGAGAGGGTCGTCATCTCCGGGATGTCGGGGCTTTTCCCCTCTTCGCATCACGTCAAGGATCTGTCAGATATTTTGTACAATAAGGTAAGCGTTTTTATTATTTATTTATTCGGGAAAACAAACAATTATACATTAAGAATTACAAAAAATAGGATACAGAAATAATACAAATGTAAAAATGATGTAACAATGAGACAATTTGGTACATTTTAAGATTAGGAATATTAATAGTAAAGTATCAACAAAACAAAACAAAACATAAAGCCATCAATAGTGCCGCATAAGTGGAACAACATTATCACATTAGTTCTTCAATATGTCAAGCAACATGAGTTTAAACTTTCTATACGGTAAAGCAAAGAGATACAAACTGCAGAAATTCTTATTAAAATTGCTCGTAAGGCGATGAAAAGGCGTACGAAAGCCGGCATTAGTACGACTACAGGTCAAGGACAGGCGAATACAGGTCGCGCGCACCTCGCGTCCCTGGCATGTTCTGGGAACTATATAACACAACTTGATACCAATTTCTAAACAATCATACGCGTTATTGCAAAAATCATACAAAAATGTAGTTTATAGAAAAGTACGCCTTGAACTCAAGGAAAGCAGATTATATTTCTTAAGTAACTCACTATAAAAGAGATAACAACTTTTTAAGCATCGATAATGCATAGACTTTAAAAATTTGCATTGTATGCTTTCTTTCTATACAATCAATATATTTATTGTAGAAGGGGTTTCACACAATTACCGCATATTTCAACTGAGACCTAACTAGTGATCGATAGAGATATAAATATGTACTAGGATGCTTAAACTACGTGGATTATCTCATCACAAGGCCGTACATGCGATAAGCATTATTGACAATTTTACTAACATAAGCGTCTGTGCAGTTAATCGTCAAGTAATATTCCTAAGTCGCAAATCAAACTCTCCCTTGCCAAAGTTTCACTGTGTATTGCATAGGGATATAAAAAATATTTTTTTATTTTTAGTGCAGCTAATACAACAACACTACAACAATAACAATACTGAGTTGGAGTTGGTTTTTTAAAGTAAGAATTTAGAATTAAGAAAGCACATGTCAATATCATTGATAGATATAATAATAATTAGTGTTAGATAGTTATTTGTTAGCTAACTGCTTGACCCAGATAAGAGAAAATGACTCTCTCATTTACATGAAGTAAATTGTTTCATCAAAACAGTGAATAAGAAAATCGTCAGGAAACTGCCGATTAACTGAACCGTGGCAGATTATAGCTCAGACCCTCAAAAATGAAGGGGGCCCGTGTTCTGGCAGTGCGGGGAACGTTATAGAATGATTTTAGATAGCTAAACGTTGCTGATATTCAAGCATAAATATCTATGTTCAAAGGAGGCTCAATTCATGACCAATTCTTTATAAGGCGGTACTTACGTAAAATGGGCAAAGGAACAGTAGAACAGTAACCCACACTATTCCCTATCCTCCAGGTAAACCCAGTGACTACGGAAACAGTACGCTGGGCAACACAGCACCCTGAGGCAGCCCAGCACACGGGCACTATACCAGAGCTCGACCGATTCGACGCTCAGTTCTTCAAGGTTCACTTCCGGCTCGGTAGCTCTATGGATCCCATGTCCCGGAAAGTGCTCGAACAAGCATACAAAGCTATTTATGATGCAGGTAAGACTTTTGGGTTAGGGCAGTGGCGACCCAGTGATATTGATCGCAATAGACGAGAAAAAAAGAGCACTTTTATTACTTCATAATGTATTTGAAATTTTTGTCATCCATAGGAGTAAATCCTGAGCACCTGTCTGGTAAAAAAGTAGGTGTTTACGTCGGAACATGTTTCTCTGAAGCTGAAAAATCTTGCTTCTATAACGCCAGCTCTAGATCGGGCCAGGGTGTAGCTGGGTAAGAAATAATTTACTATATTAATACACACAAACAAGTTGATCCAGAGAACCAAACACCGAATTTAGTGAAATCCAATATCACTTTTCCCAACTCGAAGATTGAACTGAGTTGCATTTGTTAAGGCAAGTCTTTCGACTGCAAAATATGAATATATATCTACATATAGGGTACTCGTATTATGCTTTAATTCAATATTATGTAATTCGTTTAATTTTTAGATGCTGTAAGTCTATGTTCGCCAACCGCATCTCCTACTGGTTGAACGCGAAGGGTCCTTCCATAGCGATCGACGCGGCGTGCTGCAGTTCCACTGCGGCCTTGGAGCAAGCTTACCTTGCGATGAGTCGGGGAGAATGCGAGGCAGCGGTCGTCGGAGGCTGCTACTTGTGCCTGCATCCACAGTCCTCTGTGCACTATGGAAGGTGAACGCATATTCATAAATGACACAGAACCTTATTGAAAAAAAAACCGAACCATCCGTTCTCCGAAATGAGAAAGGCTTCAACTTTACTTAAAACACATCTATTGTACCCATTATTCCTGTTATATTTATAAGTATTCCATCTACCAAATGAACGCTTTTCAAGGATCCCAGCGATTTGTTACAATTTAAAAGTACCGTAAATTTGTTGGAACTAATGAATTTGATCTGACTCTCGCGATATCATAAGCTTCCTTTTTACCCGACTGCCGAAGGTGGGTCATATGTTTATCAGTCTATGTATATATATATGTATGTTTGTTCCTATGTGGCTTTCTAGCCGATTTTGATGATTCCTACGTCAATCGATTCGTCTTAATCCTGTCACTGTGTCACTACACTGGCTACATTCAGATTGGAAAATACAAAAATGGCTGAAATTGGGCGCCGTATTCTGGAGGCCCAATTTTTTTTTGTAGGCGAAAAACTAAAAAGTTAGAAATAAAACAAGTTAACAAAGAGTAATAAAACAAGTTAAAAAGTTAATCCAAAAATTAAAAAAAAACCCGACTGCTTAAGAAGGAAACTAAAAATACGTAAATAAGAGAAAGCAAATAAGAAGAAAATCATGCTGTGCATTTGGCGGATACATCTGGTTTTGGTGAGCCAGCTCGCGAATATGTAACCTGCGACTGCACAGCATGATTTTCTTCTTGTTTACGTCTTTTTAGTTCGCTTCGTAAGCAGTCGGTTTTTTTTTTAATTTTTGGATTAACTTTTTTTCTAAAGATAACAAACAGCATTCCAATTTTATCAAAAATAATATAATTTGTTTATTTGATATCCAGGATCATAAACCAAGCGATGGATGGTAAAACGAAGTCCTTTGATCAGAACGCCGATGGCTGTGTCAAATCGGAAGCCGTTAATGTACTTTTTCTCCAGAAAGCTAAAGATGCTCTGAGGTGAGTTTTATAAATTAAAATAAAATAAAATAAACTTTATTTCAGCATCACTTCCATATTTGTTAATAACAATGTAAACTTATAAAACAGTGTTAGTAACATTAACATTTATAAGAACCTCTTTGTGCAGAAAATAATTTCAATTCACCTAAATAATTAAATAATATAAGGTAAGGTAAGCAGACGATATCGTCTGCTTACCCTTTTTCAACTTTGTTGAAGTAGGCTTCCAGTGTAACTGGGCGCAGCGGGTAACTAGTATTTATCATGGAGCCGTCTGCACAGCCGAGTACTCTCATCAGCCGTGGTATTAACCCACTGGCTGTTGCGGCTCCTATATAGGAGACTGTGATCCTCGATCAACTAGGATGCCACCAGCTGAGCATACCTGTTCGTCTCTGAGGCAATGTACTCCATAAATTGCCGATCCTATATGACAAAAAAAATGCTTTATGGGTCGGCATCAGGAATCGTCGGACCTTCAATGTTTTGGGAACACGTTTCCCTCCTCGATTCAGGTGGAATCGGAAACGTGGAAACGCTTTCCACTGAAAATTAAGGATGCTCCAAGACTGGTCCGACGCACTTGGATCAGGGTCTGAAGCGGACGCCGGATCTGCAGCAGGCGCGGGGTTTGCAGCAGGCGCAATTTTGGCACTACCATCACCGGGTAACTCTTTGAAAAATGAAATGAAAAGGAAAGCAGCCGGAACTGACCTAGATGGATATTTAAACAAAAGTTAAAACCAGCAGTATTACAAATAACATGAAGCACAAGTAGAACTACTTACGGTTACCACACGCGCCTCCGCTTGAAGTGGAGCGGCGTTTCGAGAACACGCCCTTGCGGTATGTCTATATCTAAACGATTCAATTGTAATACTAGAAATGATTTTGAGTACTTAATGAAAAAAATTCGGTAAGTAAAGAATAAAAAAGCGTTGAAAAGCATAGGTAATCTTCAATATCGTGGGGTCCCGGGTGTTCCCTGCCTTATCCGGTGCGGCCAAGACGGCGTGCGCGCCCGCCACGCTGCGTGGCTCATACCACCACGCGTGTGATGATTGGACATTATTATCAAACGTTGTCATACTGGGCGAGCTGGTGGAACTGACGATGCGCGCCCACGTCCTCAACCACGTCCACGTCCAGGTCGGAGCGTGTGAAGTCATCTTATTCCACTTTAAACCATGCAAAAAAATAAGTCACAAATATTAAAACATGACAAACAAATGCAGATGAAAGATTCACTCAAAAAAGAAGTAAGAAAAAAAAAAAAATAAAGGCGTCAGAAGATATTAAAATTGAAATCGACAAATCAAAAAAAGTAGTAAGAAAGAAAACGAATCTACTCACAACAAAAAACCAGTCAGCTAAAAATATTATCTAAAAATATTCAAAATAAAAATAAAATAGTTTATTTCAAATAAACCTTAGGGGTAGGTACTTTTGAATTGTCAAACAAAAAAAAGATGACTCTAGTTGCGAATTCGCAAGTGTCAGTAGGTCTCAATGGAGAAGAATTTGCAAGAAACACCACGGACGCTCTTTTCCATCAGTTTCCATTAGTTTAATTAAATTTTTTTAGTTACATCATTCTTGTTGAAAAAATACATATATGTGAGAACGATGTAAAAAGACGTGCACGTAAAAGCGTCTAGAGTAACAAAAAAATAAAAAAAATACAATAACAGGCCGAGGAGCTAGGTTATGACCAATTCCAACTGATGGCGACCGTTCACAAACATGACGCATGGATCGGCACCACTCAGCTCAAACATCATGATTGATGAACCGAATGATTAAATCAAGTCAATCAAATCAAATCAAATATGTTTATTTAGATCTAACATATGGGTCACCGTAAGATATGGATAACGATGGCTCGTTTTTGCAGAATAAAAAATTACTCAATGTCTGCAACTTTTCCCCATAGCAAGAAAAATAGTAAAAGTAACTAGCCTCGCGGTATCTACATCAGTAAACTGATGTTTTTTTTAAAAGGATAACCTGCCGAACTTAGCCGCCCTGCAAGTGATATATAATGAGGACCCCATTGTAACCTTGAGTCTAGCGTGATCCCAAGGAAAACCGTTTTATCGACGTCACCATTAGTATTTTTGACATTCGGTAAAGCAAATTTTACGCACTTAGTCTTTTTAGCATTTAAAACTAAATTATTAGCCGTGAACCAATTTTGAACCTGTCGCAAGACGTTATTTTCGTCGTCAACGTTACTCGTACGTCTATTTATCTTAAAAATCTAAGCATGGTGTTATCAGCAAATAACACCATGCTTAGTAATATGTTCCAAATTAATATGTTCCAAAATTGGGCCCATTTTAATTTAGTGAAGATCTGATGTAGAACTTCGAAGATATACAACAGAACTCTTTAATAAATAACGGCAAATCTCTCGGGATTGCTACAATCGCATGTCTGTTTATTGTTTATACCATTTCATAACATAATATTACGCCAGTAAACTCTTAAGGGGTACGCAGATCTCTCATTTAACCGGTTATGTTCAAGTTTCATGACATTTGGGTTATCTATTCTGGCGTTATAGGTATCTTACTAAATAACTTGCCGGTAGGTAGGTACAACTAAAAAGTGATAAATAAAAAAAACTTTTTACAAAAAATACCACCGACTTCTAAATAAAAAAACTACAAAGTGAAAAATAACTTTATTTTTGGCAGTTGGTGTCTTTCGTAGGTTTATGATTGAGTTTATTGCGTTATGGACACCGACTTCCAAAAATAAAGTATTTTTTGTAAAAAAAATTATTTATTTCATATTGCTATCGTTATCACTTATATTAAATGCATCAGAGGCGTTGTAAATTAACCCAGCTTTGATAATAACGACAGTTTGATAAGAATCAGTCATTTTGAAAAACAATCTAAGGATGGTGTTATCAGCAAATAACACCATGCTTAGATTGTTTTTCAATAGATTGGATAAATCGTTAATGTAGACTAAAAATAAGAATAGACCCGAAATTTAACCCTGGGGTACCCCCATTTCCATGGTTAACCGTTAATAATCGACACCGTTTATTTGGACTAATTGCTGTCTATCATTTAAATAAGTTTTTACTAAACTCAATGCTGATTGGCCTAGCCCGTAATGATTATTTCTAACTTACATAAATAACAAATGCACAAAGTAAGTAAATGAAAGACACAAAATTGCCGCAATGCCAAAGGCAATTGCTACCTATTTAAACTTGCCAAATCCAGAATACTATACTGGACATTGCTTTCGTTGATCTTCAGTGACTCTTCTGGCTGACAAAGGTGCCAATTTAATTGCACTTAAGAGACATGGAAGATGCAAGTCAGACCGGGTAGTTGAAAGCTACATAGAAGAATCGATTGAAAATAAAAGTAAAATTACACGTAAAATCTACGAAAGTATCTAATCTCGAACATTGACCTCCCATCAAAACTATGAAATACAGAATCACACTGAAGAGACTACTACACAACCAACTTCGGCCTCGTTAGAATTATTCCAAACCAACTTAGCCCCCGGCAAGTCCACTTTAAATTTCAAAAATTGTACATTCAACAACTGTATTTTCAAATAAAAAATTCTGCCTAGGTACTACTTAGTTTTAATTCCCGCGCATTATTTGAGAAAAGTACTATACAAGCCTTGGCCACAACTAGGCATTGATGGACTTACGTATGTGTGCCTCGGCTTCGACTCGGCCCACATTTACACGATCGTCCATCAATGCCTCTTTTGCTGGCTGCTGCAGGAATGTACTATTCCCTACTTTTCCTGAGTCGTCAGTCGCCCAGCTACTGAATAAAAACTTAGGGAATATAGTTTTACTTTTCTCCTGAAAAGTATTATTGAATTCTGTTTGAACTACTGAGAAAACTTTTTTTTTTATAAAATATTACCATCATTCACTGTGAGGTCTTGATCACTAACTTACTATTTGCTTGCTCACTTAGCTTACTAAGTGCTGTAAAATTTATTTAATTCACCGGACGTTATTGGTCTGGACTGAATCTGCACTTGTTGTATTGGTATGTTGGACTCAGAGTTTACCAGTAGCCCACTATGATCCGAAGGCAGACAATTTATAATGGCTTTGGCTAAGTAGTCGCAGCAAAACAAAAAACATTATCTATACATGTAGCAGTAGGCACAGTTGTTCGGGTTGGTTCCATAAACACATGTGACAAATTAAATGATTTGAAGATATTTCATTATCTACTTCTATCTGGATTATTTACTAAAATATTAATATTAAAGTCACCACAGATTATGACTAGCTTATTACCAGTTGCAAGTTTTGCCAAAACATCTTCCATCATTGACTCAAATATAGAGTGGTTTTTATAATTGGTGGGTCTGTAAACGCACACTATAACATGCTTATCCAGCTCAATGCAAGACAGTTCAACACCATGTTCAACTGATAGATCTACAATATCTTTACGAGGTTTTTATTTAATACCATTTTTAAACACACAAATGACCGTTAGTAACGTCACGATTTCCTATTCGGAGACGTCATTTAAAGAGTAATGATTGGGTCGGATGTTTTTGTTTTCAATTAATTAACCGACTTCCCAAAAAGGAGGAGGTTCTATGTTCGACATTATGTATGTTCACCGATATCTCCGTCAATTGTGGACCGATTTTGAAAATTATTTTTTTGTTTGTAAGATACAGAGATTCATAATATGTTCCAAAATTGGGCCCATTTTAATTTAGTGAAGATTTGATGTAGAACTTCGAAGATATACAACAGAACTCTTTAATAAATAACGGCAAATCTCTCGGGATTGCTACAATCGCATGTCTGTTTATACCATTTCATAACATAATATCACGCCAGTAAACTCTTAAGGGGTACGCAGATCTCTCATTTAACCGGTTATGTTCAAGTTTCATGACATTTGGGTTATCTATTCTGGCGTTATAGGTATCTTACTAAATAACTTGCCGGTAGGTAGGTACAACTAAAAAGTGATAAATAAAAAAAAACTTTTTACAAAAAATACCACCGACTTCCAAATAAAAAAACTACAAAGGTAAAAATAACTTTATTTTTGGAAGTTGGTGTCTTTCGTAGGTTTATGATTGAGTTTATTGCGTTATGGACACCGACTTCCAAAAATAAAGTATTTTTTGTAAAAAGTTTTTTTATTTCATATTGCTATCGTTATCACTTATATTAAATGCATCAGAGGCGTTGTAAATTAACCCAGATTTGATAATAACGACAGTTTGATAAGAATCAGTCATAATTAGTATTCGAAACATTTGGAAGAAAAAAAAGTTTGAACGGTCGTCGGCACAGGAACAATATAGGACTATGTTCGTTGAAATACGTATTTCTGCTGGAATTTATGACAAAAACACAATAAAGCTAATAAAAACAGTTCATCACTTACCGTTCCATGATATTTTAATACGAGTATCCACAACTGAGTCCACAACATACACTTACACCAGAAATTCAAAAAGTTTTCGGTTTAAACCGGGACGCGTGCACGTTCGATACAGGTCGGAGCGCGTACTGACTTGAAGCAATTTTGATGTAGCTTGCAGTAGCGGGGGTCGGAGTAGGCGGTTTTCTTAGTGACTATACTGAGTACTGAGATAGGCCTAGTTTTGACACAAAATATCCGTCAAAACCGACGGGCGCGAAAAGTCACTTATTAAGTGATGGCCACATCGCGACAGAGTGGCGCGAGAAGGCGAAACGCCCGGGCGAAACTCCGTTGCCGGGGTCCGCTAGGGCCGATGCCTGTCTGGGTCGCGGATAAATTTGAAAGAGCGTTACTACGGCCCTGGCACAAGCAACTGAAGGAACACGGGTGGGTTTTAGTCAGTAAAAGTCTGACACGCCCTTCAGCTTCACCCAGAGCGGGAGAAGTCATTGGATGATTTGACATACCAAAAAAAAAGTGATGGCCACAACTATCATCAAATTTCACATCGCTGAATGAGGGTTGCCATCAATACTAACAAAGATTATCATGTTGTCTGACAAGACACATGAGCGACAGCCAGGACGACGAGCATGCAGGTTTAGCGTGATACTGTGAGCCGAAATACTTACATGTAATGTAACAAAAAAAAATGTAAGACTAGCAGTTATCTGCTAACTTTTTTCAAAAATCGATCTTATTTTTTTTGTGTCATCTTAGGATCTACGCAGAGTTAATACACGCGAAGACAGAATATACCGGCCTTCTAACGGGTGACACGGGCCCCCAGTATGGGTACTTGAGGAATCCTGAAAAGACCGCTGACTTCTTGAACAAATTTTATCAGGAAGCAAGGGTTCCGCCACATGCTGTGGAGTACGTCGAAGCTTTTGGTTCAGGTACTAATTCCTCTAATATTCATCTGCAACTTAATATATTTATAAAACTACATTAGACCATGTCTGTAGGTATATCTTTGTTCAGTACTTTTTTATTACAGCAGACGCCGAACCTATTGTTACCATCCAGTTACCGGGCTCCTACTGAAAAATTCCAGATGGTAAACTCAATTACACTTTGCCCATCATGCCCATCAACATACTTATCAGTACGCTTGCGATCATTAGGCCAATGAGGGAGTTCACGATCAGCAATCGCATAATAGACAAAAATGCAGTCTTGATGACTACCTTTTGTGTCGAACACTGCTAATACTCTTTTGACTTACTACTCCTCGCGTCGTGTTCCTCATTACTGAGGGTCCTGATATCCCGACGAGAGATCAAACTTTCTCTTAAGATGCTCCTACATCTGTATCTGTTCTTGGCTTCGTGGAGTGCTTCGTGCACGTTGGTATTGAGCGTTCCACCACCTGATCGGGCTGCGGCCACGCGGCCTCCTGCCTTCGACCTTGCCAGTTCGCTGGAGTTCGCAGTTTGCTCGAGGTTATGACCTTCTTTTCGGGCAATGTGGTCAAAGAATCCTAGGACTCTTCGAAGAGTTCCAGAGTTTCTAGAGTGCGAGACATGGAAAGTCTGGTTTTGCTGTTAAGCTGACGAAGGATAGACTCGTTTGTGCGAAATGTTGTCCACGGAATTTGCAGCATCCTCTGCCTCACATCTCGAAAGCGTCGGTTCCTTAGCGATATGTTTTCGAGCAGCTAAAGATGGAGAACACTAAAGAGTTCAACAGTTTCATCTTAGTCTTCCGAGAATTGTTGCGGTCCTTCCATATCCGCTGCTGTTGAGATACTGCGCTTTTGGCTACACCCACATGTGTCCTTATATCTTATTCACAGGAATCTGTGTTGCTGATGGTAGTGCCTAGGTAAATGACGTCGTCCACCCTTTCGAGCAAACTCCTCCCTTCACCTTTCTCCGCCCTTTTGACTTACGATAATATAAAAAAACGGTTGTATCAATTGCGCAATTTCTTCAAAGGTACACCTGATGCTGACAAAACAGAGCTGGATACCATTGAAAGAGTGTTCTGTAAAGGAAAGGAAGACACACTTCTCGTTGGTAGCGTCATCTCCAACATTGGGTACGGCGAGGCTGCGTCGGGCATAACTGCCATTACGAAGGTAATCTATTTATTGGGATCACACAACTGTGACATTACTGAGAGTTCTTCTTATGTGGTCAATTTTTAAAACAATTAAATTACAATCAGTAATAGCTGTTACCTGACCCATGCTGCCGTTAGTTGATCCACTAAAATTTAGACGAATTTGAACCTTCAGCAATTAACAGTAGATAGGTGTTATTCGATACGTATGAGCTTATCGAAGTGGGATGTCTTGTTCAAGGTAGGCAAATATTATAGAATATAGTTATACCAATTAGATATTTTAAACGTAGCGTTAGGATTTTTGAATATTGTTTTGTCACCATGATGGACTTCCTAATTTAAACAAATTTGTTTAGTCGATTTGGTCTTGTTGTCCTATCAGGCATCAGTGGACCTATGTCAACATGGTTGCGAGATCAAAATTAACTTTCCACTTCTTGTTGCTTTATGCTTACAAAATTAAATTTTGTATTTGAATTCAAAATGTTATTTGAAATATTAAATAAAAATAGTTTATTTAAATTAACTTGGTGGCGCGTTTAGTGGACTGTATATGCGGTGCGAAACAAAACGATTGACAAACGCTTGATGATAGGTAATTCGAGTTGCGGGGTTGATGGACAATAGAGTACAACCCGAAAATAATTAGGAGAGGATGCACAAACCTTTTCTGGAACCGCGTGGTAGCGTCTTCGTGGCACTGAAACACTTCACCAGGGTTCAAGGGCATCTGGGCTTCAAATTACTGTCATCACACGTTAAACACAAACACAAATTGTTGATTATAGTTTTATTACACGCGAAACCGCGGTAATTCCAAAGTTATCAATATTTTTCCACGGAGCGAGGCAACGCCATATGCGTAAGCGGTGCGGTTCAAATTCGGAAGCCATTTTCAAACAAAATGACGGCGCATATCTTCCTATTCACTCGCGAGGATGTGCGGAAAAGGGATAGGTATAGGAAACAGCGGATGTCAATCATATTTTGCAAGTTGGCGCAACCATTCCCCCCGGGTTTGAAGGGTTACCTTCAAAAAACAATAAGCGAAACTAATCAAAACTAAATTCAGGTGTAACCTCTAACTGCTAACCTATTCCTAAACTAAATATGTATAAAGCGCTACCATAACTACTTAACTAAGTTGAAATCTGCTGCTGATTAGGCAGAGGACAGAGGCGAATAACCGGACGTAAATACGAACCGGTTGCGGTTTTAATTCTTACTATACGCGTTACTCCCTTTGAATCCGGGAAAACTTCCTCCACTATACCTAGAGGCCAGTGTAGGGGGGGCGCATTCTCGGTCATTAAAACTACCACAGTACCAACGGTGACTGGGTTCGTTGGAGTATTCCACTTTTGACGCGACTGCAGCGTGTGCAAATAATCTGTTCTCCAACGCCTCCAAAACGATTGAACTAATCTATCCAAAAGAGTGTGACGCTTTAGGAGATGCAGTCTGTCTTCATCGACATCCATAGCGGGCAAATACTTAAGAGGAGTCATGTTTAAAAAGTGAGCCGGCGTTAAAGCTAAAGACTCCGACGGGTCACTAGATAGAGTTCGACACAGTGGACGAGTATTCATTACTGCCTCTATCTGAGCGAGTACAGTACTCAGCTCCTCATAAGAGAGAATCTGTACGCCTACAACGCGGAACAGATGCGACTTGAGGCACTTAATATTAGCCTCCCAATTGCCACCAAAGTGACTAGCAGCGGGCGTATTAAAATGCCATTCAATACGATTTTCGGCCAAAACATGCGCGAATTCACTCTGATAATACTTTGACCGCAAGAATGCGTGTAACTCCGAGATACTACGGCGAGCACCAACGTAATTAGTACCATTGTCCGAATATAAACGTTTGACGGGGCCACGGCGCGACAGAAAACGCTTAAACGCGGACATAAAACATTGTGTACTTAAATCACTGGTCAATTCTATATGAACCGCACGAGTCGTCATACAAATAAATAAACAAACGTAAGCCTTTGTGGAGCGTACACCACGACCACGGGCAATAGTTACTCTAAACGGGCCGGCGAAGTCGGTGCCGGTGTGTACGAAAGGTTTAGCGGATTGAACAACACGGCAAGAGCGATGATCGGCCATTTCAGGCTCGATAAAACGCGGGCGAAGCTTAAAACAGGGCACACATTTGTGCACTCTAGCACGAATCAAATTGCGAGCGGAAAGTATCCAGTACTTCTGTCTAAGGATAGACATCAACAAGTCCGGACCTGCGTGACAATTCACCTTGTGATGATAATCTACAATCAAATCTAAAATATGGTCCTTACGGGGTAAAACTACTGGATGCTTTTGTTCAAATCCTAAATCTGAATTTCTCAAACGACCACCTACTCGAATGAGACCATCCTGCAAAAAAGGTTTCAAATGTTGGATTGCGCGACTACAAGGTTGGTCGGACTCTAAATTTCTAAATTCGGATGCTAAGTAATGTCTCTGCAATTCACGAAGCACGACTGACTCAGCTTTATCCAGATCAGCGGCGGTTATATTACAGCGTGTGGGTAACAGTTTTATAAAACGACAAACATACACCACACAACGTAAAAGTCTCGACCAAGACGAGACGCGATTAGACAACGATAAAATTATCGACTCTTCACGTGGAACCGAAACTACCAGCGAATGCTTCTTCTCCTCGGGTGGTTCTGAAAAGGCAGCTGGGTTAAAGGGCTTAACCGGCCATTCCTCAAGCACACAATGAATCCAAGACGGAGCGCAGAACCACAGCGGATGATCTAGAATTTGTGAAGGTAGCAATCCACGGGAGAGACAATCGGCGGGATTATCTGTGCCAGCGACGTGAAAGAGATTTTGTGGTGGTAATTCGGACTGAATTTTAGCCACCCTATTAGCGACGAATGTGTCCCAGCGATGGGGTGAAGAATGTGCCCAACACAAAGCTACAGTAGAATCAGAAAAACCCATAATTCTATCAATAACAATGCGGTGCCTACAAGCATTGACAATAGAGCTGATTAATTGCACTAACAAAAGTATAGCGCACAGCTCCAGGCGCGCCAGAGAAATGGTCTTGCGAGGGGAAACCTTAGATTTAGCGCTTATAAGACTAACCGAGACCTTATCAGCATTCAAAACGTGAAAATAAACCACTCCCCCGTAAGCCTTTTCACTGGCGTCTGCGAAGCCTACAACAGTAACTATACTCTCTGACAATATACCAACATGGCGCGAAATTTTTATTTTATTGAGCAATGGAAGTTCCTGGCGAAAGCGAGCCCACAATTTTACAATATTGTCGGGCGCGGGGTCGTCCCAATCACTATTGGAAAGCCAAAGCTCCTTTATAAGCAACTTGGCATATAAAACGACGGGAGCTACAAATCCCATAACATCCCATATACGTGCTACACATGACAGGATAATGCGCTTAGTACAAATTTGCGGCGTCGAACTAACTTTAAGACTGAACATGTCAGACGCGGGTGACCAACTTAAGCCTAGAACCTTGTGCATATCATCACCATCAAATTCCTTCACCGAAGATAGTTGATGTGACAGTGGAATCGAATCTAGGACGGTCTGCGAGTTACTTGTCCACTTCACAAGATCAAACTGACCGGCTTTCATAAGACATATTACTTGAGCGGCGGTCTCAACGGCCTCTGCCTCGCTGGCTATACTATAGACAAAGTCATCCATGTACAGCCCAGTCTCAATAGTATCTTTCGCTTTCGGGAATCTTTCGCCCTCATCAGCGGCCAATTGTTTGATAGTGCGAAGCGCATGGAAAGGACTCGACTTCAGCCCAAAACAAACACGATTAAACTCGTAAACTTTCAAAGGTTCTTGAGGCGAAAATCTATACAAAAAACGTTGATACCTGCGGTCGCATTCGCGAATACCAATAGAAAGAAACATTTGCCTTATGTCGGCGGAGAGCGCGACAGCAAACAAGCGGAAATTTACAATAATGTCAAATAAGTTACCTTGTAGGTTTTGACCACAATACAAAATATCATTGAGCGATACAGAAGTGCTAGTCTTAGCACTGCCGTCCAAAACCACGCGAAGCTTGGTAGTAAGCTTATCTTCTCTAACAACTCCGTGGTGCGGGATGATGTAAGATGGATGATCGCGAGTCTCGTCAGTCTCGGCGGTGGGCGCAAGTGAGGTGTATCCTTTATCTAGGTATTCGATAACGACCTCATCATAGGCTTGCTTCAACTTCAGAGATGCTTGCATCTTACGCTCTAAACAAGAAAAGCGATTTTTAGCGGAAGCGTAGGAGTCACCGAGCGAAAAAATATCCCCCTTGAATGGGAGCGTGACAACGTATCGACCATCATTATCTCGAGTAGTCGTGCGACAATAAATCTCCTCAGCCACCTTATCATCAGGGCTTAGGATAGGCGGGAAATTGACCTCTTCAATTTCCCAGAACCTGCGGATGGTAGACTCCAGCGGCGGCTCAACAGTGCAGCAGTGTGACACAGTCGAGTAGCTATCTAAATTTGCGGGTGCGGAACCAATAATAACAAAACCTAGAACTGTTTCTAGGGCGTGCGGTGCGGGATACGACGAATGACCTTGAATCTTACGAGATAACTGGAGGTGCGGGAGAATCGATGCGCCGATCAACATATCGACGTCTCCAGGGACACCATAAGATTCATCTGCCAACGGTAGGTCTTTAAATTTTGCCAATAAAGACGTGTCAACCGAGACAGTGGGCAATTGTTCCGTAATTTTATCTACGACAAGCGAATCCATATCAAAACAAATATCGGAATTAAAACGTGATGCGAATTTAATTTTAATCGAACCATGAATGGTTGATTTTAAACCACCGAACCCCTTAACTACTGAGCAGGCTGGCCGGTTATCAATATCAAGCCCAAGGCGTTGACAACAATTATGAGTTAAGAAATTACTCTGCGAAGCGCAATCTAACAACGCTCGAACAAGACACGGATTACCTAAAGCATCCTGAACAACAACGTGAGCGGTCGCGAGCAATACGGTAGTACACGCACGGCTAGCGGACATCGAACACAACGTGACGTCGCTTACGGCGTCCTGCGAGCGGGCAACGTCGCGCGCTGGCTGCGGCTGCGGCGTGTCCCCGCTTGATAAACTAACTGTGCTCACATTGGATGCGGCATTATTAGGACCTTTCTCCTTGTGTAGTAAAGTGTGGTGCTTTGAAGGGCACTTACGACAACTTTGACTACTATTACAAGCCGTAACCCGATGCTTGTCACTTAGGCAGTTAAAACACAAATTGTTATCGCGAACAAACTTATAACGTTCATAAGGTGTAAATTTTAAGAAACCAGAACACTTGTACAATTGCGAATGTTGACTATTGCACAAAGAGCAAATAGATTGTACAGGTGCAGTATTCACATACGTATGTGTCGACTTTTGTGACTTCGAAGGCGCATCCGTTCGACGGTCGTATTTAGTGACTACTTTCTTCGTAACTTCACGGTTTGACGAAGTGCGTTGTAATATTTTAATATGGTCGCGTACAAAACATTCTAAATCATTGAATTTCGGCAGTTTACTACTGCGATGGTTCATTTCAAATAAACGAACAGTTTCACTATCTAATTTCTTTAAACCCAAATACAAAAACAAAAAGTCGCAGAGGTCATCGACCTTTAGGTTTTTTACTGCGCGAACAGATGATGCAAAAGTATCTAAAAACCTCTCTAAATTGTGTTCATTACAAACCGTAATATTTTTCAATTCGAATAACTGATCTAAATATGCGGTAGCTACTAATCTTTTGTCTTCGTATTTTGACTTTAAAGTTTTTAGTATTAATGTATAATTTTCGGCACTAAAAGTAATGCCGGCACAAACAGTTTTAGCTTTACCAGTTAACTTTTCAACCAGATAATATAATTTTTCATGATCTGTCAAAGAGACATTCTTATCTATAGTGTTTTCAAAACTATCTATAAACAGATTCCAATTGCGAATATCACCGTTAAATTCAGGTATCTGAATGGGCGGTAATTTAGGTCGATCGCGAGTGTGGTTTGCCTGGCTCTGATGGACAGACGGCATTTCCAAGCTTCTCGCGACACGTTTGATGCGACAGAACAAATCATCGAACGACGCCAAAGCTTGATAACTTACAGCGTAATCTGGATTTAATTCTATCCCTAAAACATTAATGTCATGAATTACGGATTCAAATTCCGTGCGCAAACTATCCAAGTTTTCTACAGAACATAAGAACGAATCTCTAACAGCTAGATCAGCTGTTTTGAGTGTATTATCACAAATAGATTGCACGCGTGAAAACAGCATGTCTCTTTTAGCATATAAAAGTTTCAATTGAACTTTGTTGTCCTTTGGAGGCATCGTAAACAACTATTATACACTATCAATGCGGTAAACAAACAAAATAAAGTTATTTTTACTGATAAGCGATAAAGAACAGTGACGCGGACAATAACTAATAAAAGTGGGTAGGCAGTTAGAAACGAACTGCGCGTGAAATAAACGAACCGTAGGTACTTTTAAATCAATTCTTATTCACCCACTAGGTTGTCTCTGTTTCTGATACTTACAAATACTTGACTTCCGAATGAATAACTAGTACTAGCGATCTATAGCTGCGTATGTATTACAGGTATTGTTTACTTACGCAGGCAATAGATGAACAATATGCGAAAAAAACAACGAATTGCGTTAGGTATAAAACTGCGGTGCGTTTATTCCCAAATGGAATAAATACTAAATACTAAACTACAACAAATATGTAGATACCTAATTCAAATTCAAATATCGAACTATCCGGTGAGAGGGACCAAAAAAAAAAATGGTGGCGCGTTTAGTGGACTGTATATGCGGTGCGAAACAAAACGATTGACAAACGCTTGATGATAGGTAATTCGAGTTGCGGGGTTGATGGACAATAGAGTACAACCCGAAAATAATTAGGAGAGGATGCACAAACCTTTTCTGGAACCGCGTGGTAGCGTCTTCGTGGCACTGAAACACTTCACCAGGGTTCAAGGGCATCTGGGCTTCAAATTACTGTCATCACACGTTAAACACAAACACAAATTGTTGATTATAGTTTTATTACACGCGAAACCGCGGTAATTCCAAAGTTATCAATATTTTTCCACGGAGCGAGGCAACGCCATATGCGTAAGCGGTGCGGTTCAAATTCGGAAGCCATTTTCAAACAAAATGACGGCGCATATCTTCCTATTCACTCGCGAGGATGTGCGGAAAAGGGATAGGTATAGGAAACAGCGGATGTCAATCATATTTTGCAAGTTGGCGCAACCATAACTATTTAAATACAAATAACAACACAAATGAAAATATACACAATAATGATTACGATAACGATTTTATTCAATATTAAATAATGATTTACTTTCAAAAATAATTCCATCTTGATCAAAATATCAGCCGAAAGACGTACACTGCTGGACATAGGCAAAAGTTTCCCCAAGCGTCATCGATTTGACAGCTTTTGATTGAGTTGACGTTGACACTTACTCGTAAAAATGTAATTGACGGCGCTTGTTAGCCAACCGATCGTTACTCGAAATTGTATTCGCGATACGCGTGTGGTACTGAAAATCGCCCGTGCATTTGTTTGTGTAAATATGTTCGTGCACAGTGAAGTATTTTTGCGTCGGAAACGGATCTGGTTGGTTGCCGGAGATTTGGTCCAGAATACGTCGGTTATTCCTTATTCCCCTAATATTATATATATATATCTTCCCACAATAACCCCCGACCACATACAAGATTGAACGAGCCCAGAATACGACCGCGGAAATCAATGTGAATAATAGTTGTAAGTTTGTCTCCCTTGTAGCGTTACGTGTCTCTCAGATGGGCTGAGCCACACATAAGCCACGTTAATACAAATAAAAGCAATTATAAACTAAAAAATGTGTATAAAATCAAGGTCCGGCTTCGCACGACGTGGATTGCCAACCAGGGAACAGGTCGGGCAGGCAGGTAGCAGTGTAGGCAGCAGGTCGATTAGGCAGGCAGCACAACTGTCAGGAACTCTTCGTAGGCAGCCAACCAGGGAACAGGTCGGGCAGGTAGGTAGCAGTGTAGGCAGCAGGTCGATTAGGCAGGCACACGGAGTGATATGCAGTTGCAGTATAACACGCACAATGTAGTAAGTTGGAGCACCTTGTATTTTAGTGCTTAGCCATTATGCGACTTTTCGGTCTCAGACCAGATTCAAGACTCCCCAGCCCTCGGCCTTTTCCGTCTTTTATATCCACCGCCTGTCCTTTTTCTTCTTTATTAGAATTTAAGTTAGTGACATCTTGTTGTCATACAAAAATGCAACTTGCCAGTATTCAAAACAGCCAGTGATATTCAATCCAAAACCTCTTCGATGAATTCTGAGAGCGTGTAAATTAATTTATAAAATACAATATTTGAGCTAACATATTGATAAAAAGAATTTAAATTATATAAATCAAAAGTAATCTTTATAGGCTAAGCTAGTGAGAAACTCTATGACAGAAAATTTAAAAGGAAAAGTATTGACAGCTTGACAACCTGACGTAGGTGTCATAACATTGAAAAATATGATAATTATTTATTTTATTTTAGATATTTTATAAGAAAACGAATCGTTTTAGACCGATTCGCAGAATGCACAAACCAATAAAACGTATAATAGATGCGATGCGATGTAAAATGTTTTGGCATGGAATAATATGAATACAGTGTGAGTAAGTAAGTATTATGAGACCTAAGTGTGAATTAGGTGAGAACACTCCAGCTCACTCAGTGAAATAACTAAAATATGTGGTTTAGAATAGCGAAATACCACACCCTCCTGTCTGACAGGAACCGGTATCTCAAAGAACAGACCCCAAGCATCCGCTGCCGCGTATCGCGGTTTTGCGGGTATAGATCTTGTAGGATCCAAGAGTCGCAGCATTGCTCATGCGCCCCCGTTTTGCCTCTTGGCTGTGGTCTGCAGGCTTGTATTCAACACAGAACTTTGAAGACATCCTCCAGTACAGCAGTGAACAGTTTCGTAGATATGACGTCTCCCTGTCTCACACCTCGCTGCAAAAGGATAGGTTCCGAAGTCCGATCCTGAAGTTGATCTGGCATGGTGGCGTTTTTGTACAAACACTTCAACACTTCGATGTGCCGGTAGTCGATTTGGCACCGTTGGAAAGACTGCAGTACAGCCCAAATCTCGATCGAATCGAAGGCTTTCTCGTAGTCCACAAACGCTAAGCAGAGAGGCAGGTTGTACTCTTCGGTCTTCTGTATAACCTAACGCAGCGTATGTATGTGGTCTCTGGTGCTGAAGCCTTTACAGAATCCGGCTTTCGGGAGGCTGGACTGCGCGCGAGACGATTCGTGATGACTCTTGAAAACAGCCATGCCTGTGGCATTTTCCTCTCGAATATAACAGAATGAAACAGCTTCTGAAGGGCCTTAAGTACTGTTTTTCCACCAGCCTTCAGGAATCTAGCTGTGATTCCGTCATCACCCGGTGCTGTTCTTAAGCTGTTTAAGAGCCATCCCAATCTCGCACAGACTGACGTCTTGAATTTCTTCGGTATAGTGTCGGGTCAATTAAGCTCTACTGTCATTTGCTAGATTCGTGACGGGTTTACTGGTTGACGTGTACAACTGCCCATAGAATCACTCGATCTCCCTCAGAAGCTCCAGTTTAGCGGATACGATCCTGCCTTCATTGGTCTTCAGTTTCATGAGCTAGCTCTGCCTAATAGTCATATCTCTTTCAAAGACCTTGGAGCCCTTATTCCGCTAAATCGAGTCTTTAATACTTTCAGTATTAAAGCCGTGGAGGTCGCTTTTCAAGGACTTTGAGATCCGTCTATTTAGCTGCCGGTATTTCAACGCATCGCCTGAAGACTGCAGGATCATCTCACGCCTCTCCTTCATGAGCTTTAGAGTAGGATCAGAGAGCTTTTTGTTTGTATCTGTCAGGCGGGACTTGAAAAACGTAGATCTGACCATATGGACAGCTTCAGCCATATCGACACGAACTCATCGCTGTATTCATCCACGGAGCTCCCTAGGCACTCGAAATGATTCTGGCCTTCGAACTGAAAGCTGGGTTTTGGGTCTGGATCTATGCTAGACGGAGCGTAGACTTCATCAGGCGAGACCTTTAAATCTTTAAAATAATGTTCAATGTGCCTCTTACCATGCGGTGATCGCTCCCGGTTTTCACCGGAGACATCATTGAACATTTGCTTCTTGGTTGACATAATGAAGTCGATATCGTTTTTAGTTGCACCATCATGCCACCACTTCCTGCGCTGATACCTCTGAAGAAGGAGTTCATCATATAGAGGCCCTCCTTCTCCATAAAACTGGCCAGTAGGTGACCCCGGTGGTCCCAACTTCCAACTTGCCCTACTTGCAGCTCATCCTTGTCTCGTTTGCCCAGTTTCGCGTTGAAGTCCCCCATGACAAGGGTGAAGTGAGTGTTAAAACCAAGCATGGCTCTAGAGATATCCTCAAACATTGTCTCCACTTCGTCGTTGGGGTGTGCCGAGGTCTTGGCTTCGACCTGTATGACCTTCAGAGAACCTCTTGAGGCTTTTCTGAGTATAAGCTACGCCACCCTGCTCAACACACTCGATCTGCACCACGTTGGTCACAAGAGACTTGTGGACCATAAACCCGACACCACCTGGGACTGCGGCAACCAACCTCAACCTCTCGGAAATAGAGCAGATTACCGGATTTGAGGATTATGGAGTCCTCCCTCTCTCTTCGGACTTCAGATACCTAACCCTATAATACTCCATCGCAACCTACTCACTTCCTCTTCAAGTTCGGCTATCTTCTCGTCGGTCCGGAGTGTTCGCGTGTTGTATGTTGCCAGGTACAGTCATCGGTTTTTATTATATATATAATTTCATTTATTTCAGGCAAGCATAACCCATATACAGATAAAATAACATTGTCATAGAATTAAATTAAAATTAAATACAATAAATTACTAACAAAAACTAATTGAGTAAAAATAAATGTATAAGAGTTAAATGTAAATAAAATAAACAATAAAATATAAGATTGAAATTACAATAATCAAATTACAAAGATAAAATTACAATAAAAAAAAAACAAATAATTAAATTACAAATTCCGCTCCAGCATTGGCAGAGGTACATGTCTGCTGGAACAATGCTGGATGAAAGGGCAGTCCAGCCGTCCCCCAATCATCGCCAAAACGGTGTTGGAGCTGGCCCGCATTAAGGTAGCTGGGAGGTTTTTAGTGCATTTGGATTTACAATAGCATTTTTAAGTAGTGAATAAATGATTTATGCTGTTTAATAGCATAAACATCAACCAATATAATGCCACGTAAATCCGCTATACAGTTTTGATCTATTTTTGGTGTTATTTTTGTGTAATAGCACTTTTAAGTGGTAAGTAAAAGCTTAGACCTGCTGTACTGCATAAACGTGAATCAATGTAATGCTTGCATTTTTAAATATAAACTGAGTTCTGTTGTATATCTAACAGCTCTTTAATCAAATACACGTGAGTTATTGTAGAATAGAATAGAATATACTTTATTGTACACCAAAAAATTAAGTTACACATCTCTTTTACAATAATACTTATTACTACGGGTACAAAGGCGGCCTTATCGCTGACAGCGATATCTACCAGACAACCTTTGGGTGGACCTAAATAAATTAGAATAAAACAGGGGGTAGTCTGTGGTGTATTGCTACATTAAACTATAAATACAAATATAAAAAATATATATTAATATATTAAATAATATACATAAGCCTATATATAAACATACATATATAATATTACGAGTTACATATATTCATAGATGGAAAAAATGAAAAAGGGTTGAATATTAATGATGGAATAAATTAGATCTAAATAGATAAACGTTAGAGAGAAAGGAAATGGTTTCTAACCAGGTTCTTTAAAGCAGCCAGTAACTGGGCTTGTCTTAGTGACAAGGGCAAGTCATTCCGCAATCGCTCAGCCTGGACCGTAAACGATTTGTCGTAAAACTTAGTGGAATGAACAGGCATCGAAAGTCTCAAATTTTCCGATGATCTCAAGTTTTTTGAATATGTGTCATGAAGGAACTTAAAGCGTTCTTTGAGATAAGAGGGGTTTATGGGAAAAAACAGAATACTGTAAAGTAATGATAAAATATGGGCATTCCAGCGAAGGCGGATTGGCAGCCACTTGAGCTTAATACGAAAATCAGAAACATGGTCTTGTTTGCGTAAACCAAATATGAATCTAATGCAAAAGTTTTGGAGTCGCTCAAGCTTATCCAGCTACACTTCAGTTAGATCTAAATAACTGACATCGGCATAATCGAGGATTGGGAGAAGAAAGGATTGGGCGAGCGCAGTTTTGATGGCAGAAAGAAGGAAATTGCGCAGTCTGCGTAAACACCCCGCAGATGCAAACACCTAACGGCTAACTTCTTGCAGCTGAGGACCCCACGAAAAGTCTTTGTCAACTAAAATACACAGGTCTTTCACCGAGTCGCTGTATGGCGATAGCTAAGCCATCAAAAACAATCCAGGGAAGCTGCGACCAAATAATTCTTGAGCGCAACCTAGGACTGCCGACAACAATAACTTGAGTCTTCGTTGGATTAACCTGCAGACCATGAGCCAAACTCCACTCAGAAATACGAGCTAAATCTTGATTGACCATGTTAACAGCCTCAGACAATTCATCAACTCGAGCTTGAGAAAATATTTGCAGATCGTCAGCGTAAAGGTGGTAGGACGAGAGAAGTTCATTGGAAATAGAATTAATAAATATAGCGAAGAGTAGAGGAGATAGAACGCCCCTCTGTGGTACGCCAGGAAAGTGAAACGGGTTTTATAGTTTTGCTCAAGGATCCCCAAAATTGCGTTCAAGTAATAGCTCTATTTCAGTCTACATCAAGACTACTGGTGTACTGGTGATCCCATTTGGAACTACTTTATAGACAAAGGCACTATAGTGGTTCATCAAAAGTCTTCTCTCTGGCCTCTGGCATAAAAATTGTTCACGTATATTTATACTGATGGCGGCATTAATTGACTTTTTAAAGGTTCACCGGGCTGCTACAGACCGACACCATTTTGTAAATATTTTATAACCATTAAGTTTTATCATTCGGACCTATAATATTTAAAAAAGCGATAGGCCTATATAGTAATAATATAACTTAATTTAATATTTCACACTTATATTTATACAACATTTTTTAACAAAACCACATAATATCGAAATCGCGTGAAAATTTTCAATGAAACTTATACAGACATTTACAGTAAACCACATTGCGCAGTAATATAATATTTGGAGGCATGAAATAACAAAAGAGTCAAAAACTTAAACAGTATTATAAATTTTGTTTCGATGCAAACAAATATGGCGTCACTCCCCAGTTTTGATCATCTTCGTCCATATTATATTGCGAGAAAAAGTAGTTAAATTACAACGGTAATTGTATTATAACATTTGTACCGTGGTTTTAGAGATGTTTTTGCAATGATGTAGGGTTTAATTAAGTTCTAAGTGTGAACACTTAAATAGCTCTAATCATTCTTTTACTACATTCTATTGCTAGTCTAATGCTTTTGTAATGAAATTAACATCTTCATTAACAATAATATTGCTAGTATAATGCTTCTTAAATGCGATTGGCTACTCCTTTGACAGTAATATGGCTTCTTTGATGCGATGGGCAACTTCATTGATCACAATAATGCTATTATAATGCAATTAAACAACTCTTGTGAACCTATTTAGGATCCCAAGCCGTACAATTTGTGCCCAAATAAGCAGTACAGTAGCCGTATAATCGTTTGTAATGCTACTATAGAACTAACTCAAAATACAAAGACAATATAGAAATGCTGTGTCGGCGGTTATATTGCCTTGATGTGTTACTTGGGTTCAAATTTGTTCATTGTTAAGGTGGGTCAAGTAACAGCTATAACCGACTGTACTTTTAAGGAGCTCCAAAGATTTGAAATTCGTACAGCGGACTCTTTTCTTTTGAACTTAATTTTTAAATACAAATGAGTTCGTTCACCTCGATATATTTGAAATTTTAAATGATGTTCAGAGTACACTGGTTTTAATATAACATGTAGTTATTAAGTTGTTTCTGCTCTTCAACAGGTGTTGCTAGGCTACCATCGCGGTGAGATAGCTGCCAACCTGCACTGTAACACCCCGCGGCAGGACGTAGCGGCGCTGCGTGAGGGGCGCATGCGCATCGTCACGGAGCACCAGCCCTTCAGCCGTTCGTATGTCGCTGTCAACAGCATGTCCATCACTGGTGTTAACTCTCATGTCCTGCTTCATGGACATTATAAACCCAAGGTATTTTTACGTTTTGGGATTATCCACTGCTGAGTTTAGTATTTCGTTTCTCTATGTCTTAATCGACTAATAATTTCGTAAACAGTTCAGCATCGTTCTGACTTCCCAGGTTTTTTTGACCGAAATTTGGCCACCACTCGGCACACCTTAAGTCTAACCATCAGCCTAACTGAAATATTTGCTAAACACTTGATCAATTTCTCACCGTGAAATGATATCTATTTCTTCCAGGATCCTTCACGCTACAACAGTAGTATTGCACATCTTGTGACTATATCAGCGAGACAGGACACTATGATAGCGAAAATATTTGATAGCCTGAAGTCACGACCGATAGATCCTGAAGAGCTGGTTTTATTGCATAACATTCACCAGACGAGCATCCCAGGACATTTGGGAAGAGGATTTATCATTTTAAGTAAGTGTGAGAAGAATTCGCAAACGAAACTTCAATGTCATCATTAATTCAGCCTTTGGAAATCATCTGCCAGACACACAGATTTTTCCAATCGCAATTTTATTTGCGGATGCCTCTCATCCATCTGCTACCAGCTGATAAGTTCACCTAGCATAACACTTATGCTGATTCTTGATCTCAGCCTAATGTCACGATTACTTCACCAGTCATAAGTTCTACGCCTGTTTCTGACCCATTGCCACTTAATCAATCTGGTATATTCTGGCAAGCCTATGGAAATACCTTTGTTATAATCATTTGCTTTGCCTCATTCTAGAGACAGACGAAGATCAGAAGACGGTGAGTCTATGTGAGAAGGCCGAGTACTTCGACGACGCTCGTCGGCCGCTGTGGTTCGTGTACAGCGGGATGGGCTCGCAGTGGGCTGGTATGGGTGCGCAACTCATGCGCATACCCATATTCGCTGCTGCTATAGAACGGTAAACGAGTTGTTTAAATTGCGTATTAACTTTTAGAAGTATGCGGAATAGGGTGTAAACTCCCGTAACCTCCATTGAAAAGGGAGCATCCTCCGGCCAGACGGGGGTTGTGTCTGGTCCGGGTAATTGTCCAACGGGTGTTTTCGGACTGTTGTATATATTCTATTTGCGCCGAAAACTACTGCGTATTGCAGGATAGTTCGTATGTGAGACACAGTGTACAAATAGTCAGGTCTTTAGCACGCGTGTGGCAACAAGATGTCGCTAAATAATTGTCATGACCTGTTACTCAGGTATTTTTATTTTTGCGTACTGAATTTCAGGTGCCGAAAATCTTTGGAACCAAAAGGAATCGACATCGTCCATATAATTACATCTTCCGATAAGACTATATTTGACAACATTCTACACTCGTTCGTCGGTATCGCTGCCATTCAAATAGGACTTACAGATGTTCTTAAGGAACTTGGATTGGTACCGGATGGCATTATAGGTAATACTGAGAACATGTTTATTTTTATCATCATCACTGACACCAAAATGCTTGCACTGTCAGACAGAGGACATTCCCCGAGAAACGTAATAACCACCTGTCTTGCTCTAGCCACATTCATGATGATTATTATCATTTTTCAAATAGACTGCATTAAGAATGGTGGCGACTCCAGCCAGTAGGAGTCAGGCAGGGGCTACCTACAGGCTTACGTCTTCGTGAAATCGAATATGAATTCCTCTCTATTCACCACTAACTCCATTGTCTCATGTGTAGGTCACAGTGTGGGTGAGCTGGGATGCGCTTACGCCGATGGTTGTTTGACGGCCGAAGAGATGATCTTATCAGCGTACAGCCGCGGTCTGGTTTCTCTACAGACTCCTTTCATTCGAGGATCTATGGCTGCTATCGGCTTGGGATATGAACAGGTAAACTGAAATTAAAAGATATTTATACTCCCACATATAAATCTATCTAAGGAGTCTCTGAGGTCATACTTTCTTGCCTATGTGGCCTCAACTCCTCCACTATAGTCTAAAGAAACTGACTAACCCCAAGTTGTATTTGCGCAACGATTTGTTGCCATGGTCCTTTACTGAACTTAATTCATATGATACTTTTATTTACAGATTATAAAAATGTGTCCTGCTGACATTGAAGTAGCTTGTCACAATGGCCCTGAATCTAGTACAATTTCGGGACCAGCTGATATCATGAAGGAGTTCGTCGCTGAGTTGACTGCTAAGAGTATTTTCGCTAAGGAAGTACCATGCTCCAACATCGCCTATCATTCACGTTACATTGCTGATGCTGGTGAGCAAATATAAACCTTATTCTTAAATAGCAAAATAAATATTTGTAAGTTTATGTTCGTATTGCATAATTCAAATCATTTAAAACAGGTCCCGGCTTGCTGAAGTATTTGAAAGAAGTAATCAAGACACCGAGACCTCGAAGTGAACGCTGGGTTTCGACTTCAGTACCGTTCGACAGATGGGGGGAACCCCTGGCTAAGTACTCGTCGGCAGAGTACCATACTAACAACCTTCTGGTAAGTAAAAACACTATACTTGTTATTAACTACTTACACTTGGCAGTCTTTTCTGATTAGTCTTATAATAAATTAGGAAACATAATTATATTCTGAAAATGATGGTTGGATGGTGTAAAGAACCTTCTTTCGTAAAGTCTTTGATAAATCAAAGAATTAATCTTATTTTTGCTTTTTCCTAAGAACCCGGTGCTATTCGAGGAGACTTTAAAACACATCCCGTCCAACGCGGTACTGGTGGAGGTAGCTCCTCACGGTCTTCTGCAAGCTATCCTGAAGCGGTCTCTATCTGCTGATTGCCGGAACATAGCACTTACTAGACGTGGACACGCTGACAACACGTTCCTACTGCTTGAAGCAGTTGGCAAGTACGTTTTTTGTATATATATCATGGACCAAGTGATTAATTAGTGCACTATGAATAATGCCTGGGCTTTATGAATCAAGGCAAGTCAAATAAGGCAATGTAATGAATACTGATTTAAACTTATATATTTATCTACGTAACGGTTGGGCAATTCGATCATTTTGGTGATGTTTGTCCAACTGAATTTTGAATGAATTAGTCCAACGGTGAACGAAGCGATCTCGAGAGCTTAGGGCACCCTAACACGGATAGGTTAGGTTCGAATGATATGACGGGAGTTTAATTGAGCGAGCAAAGCGAGCGAACTTATCACCCCGTCATCTGCTTCATGTTAGGTTACTTTAGACCCTACAGGCAGAAATAGGAGCACCGCGCAGCGGGGCTCCGTTGACTTTGTTGCTTAATTAGTAATTGTACCTAGCTATTCTATATTAAACTCAATGTCAACATAAAAATATTAAAAAAAAATACATCTTTTTATTACCCAGCCCGAAAAGTGATGGGCATTATTCAGAAAGCCCGGTCATTTTAATTATTTCAATAGTTTTTAGCATACTGCCTGCACAAATTGGGAATTTTAAAAGTGTTTGGTCATTATGAATAATGCCGTATAATTCACTTGGCCCATAACATATAATCAGTAGCCTATTAATCTTCCCACTGCTGGAACACAGACCTCCTCTCTATGAGTGGGAATGGGCAGTAATCCACCACGCGGGCCCAATGCGCGTAGGTGGATATCATATGTCTTCGAATTTTTGGTTCAAGGACATGCCGGTTTCCTTCCGATGTTTTCCTTGACCATTTTCTGGTGTTAGATTCACATACAATATTTCTTAGAGATATTATTTATTAATGTATGTACAATTCCTTTCAAGAGTATTTGTTTAATAGATCAATGTTTAAATCTCCGAACACTTTTTCCCCCTTTTTTTCGTTGCAGTTGGAACTCATAAACCTCAAGAAAATCAGTGTGGTTAGTTTCAGAGCATATCGCTCTAGTCGTATACATAAATAGTTGTTGCCTCCTGTGTACTTAGATTCTGATAAATAATGCTTGAGGTCATTGTGGACATATGCTGCAACTCCACCTTCTTTTGTAATAGTTCTGTCGTTTTAGTAGTGCGAGTAGTTGTTTATTTGTAGTTCGAAGGCTTGTGTTTCAGTTCTAATCCAAGTTTCAGTCAGTAAAATAGCATGTATCGTATTAGGTAGCGATTGTAGAAGTTGCATTTAAGTTCGCCAAATTTTCCTTTTTTGCGTATACTTCGAGCATTAAGTTAAAACAATCTGAGTCATTTCGTTTTGCTGGTTTCTACAGGGTTTTTTATTATTGTAGATGAGCCATTTACATATTTTGTGATCAGTCCATTCTCTCCATCATTTTGACGACGTATTAGTTTCTCTTTAATATTTTTAAAATACATTTGCTGTGCTGGGGTTTGGTCTGAAAACATTTTAATGTTTTCTGGCAACTTCTCTTTATTACGTAGGAGATGCTTGGCGGGTGCTGAAGTGTCGTAACATACCTTGATTCTGCGGCTTTTTCCTGGTTAGTATTTGCCTATTCTACAGGTTTTAATCGGTTTCGGGAGGTCTTGGTTCACTATTCGAGTAATTTTAAAAATATCGGCATCATTTTGAGATAATCGTTTCTCTTTTTTTAAATCATCTGGTTCATTTATTTCCTGTTTTTGTTTTCAGATTATACATGGAAGGATACAACCCGAAGGTTCACATTCTGTATCCGAAGGTAGAAATGCCGGTTTCAACTGGAACGCCGTTCCTTTCCCATCTGGTAGAGTGGGCTCATGGCGAAAAATGGTTAGTGAAATATCTTATTTACCGACTTTCTGAAAAGGCGGAGGTTCTCAATGCCGATATTTATATATATTTTATATATATCCGGGCATAACTCCACCCTATATAAAAGGATTTGTAAAATTATTTTATTGTTCGAAAGAAAATTTTATTCCGAAATGGTCCCATTTAATTTTAGTAAAATTCTGATGAAGAACTTCGGAGATATACGACAGAACTCTTCTATAAATGACGGCCAATCTCTCGAAATTTCTGCAATCGCACTTCTGTTTATTGTTTACACCATTTCATAACATACCATACCGCCAGTATGATCTTTATGGGTACGCAGATGTGTACAGTTTACCCTGGTACACTCTCATTCCACCGGTAATGTTTAAGTAAAATGTTATTCTGGTAATCTATTCTGGCATCACTTACTTTAGAACTTGTCCAATATAATATGTTACGGCTAATACCCGAAGTGCGGCTACACCTAGTATTAGCCGGTTGGAGCTTAGCTACACCTAGTTTTAGCCGGTTAGAACTAGGTGTAGCCACGCAACATAGTCGACGGAGCCCCGCTGCGCGGGGCTCCCATTTCCGTCCGCAGGGTCTAAAGTAACCTAACACGAAGCCGGAGCTTAGGGCACCCCGACACGAACCTAACCTGTCCGTGTCGGGGTGCCCTAAGCTCCCGCTAATACTAGGTGTAGCCGCACTTCGGGTATTAGCCGTAACATATATACCGACAAAAAGTGAAAAAAAAAATATATAGTAATAAAAATATAATAATATTTATAGGTATTTTTTGTTAACTAAAAGTGTTTGTGGATTTTATGGTAAATCTTCTGAAGTAGTGTTTTCATGGGTCTTCAAAAAGGATGTACTGCGTCACGGAATCCCAGCGCTAAGAAAGAAAATTTGGTTTAAAGCACAAAAGAGATGCCTAAGAGCCATATTTATGTTAAAAACCACCGACAGTTGTAAACCCTATTTCGTCTGTTATTAACATTGCCGTCTATTTATGTTCTGGAAACGGTAATGTTTATTATAAATAATAGTGGCTTATTTTTACGTATGGCAGATGTATTTCCGAGAAACAGGCGTGATCAAAGTCAGCTCTGTCTGCCTAGCAGTAGAACGGCACTTATGCGCAAAAGAGTTTTTTGCATGGCTCCAATAGTTTATAATCATCATCATCTGCCTAGCCCTTTTCCCAATTATTGTTGGGGTCCGCTTCCAGTCTTACCGGATTCAGCTGAGTACCAGTTTTTACATGGAGCGACTGCCTATCTGACCTCCACAATCCAGTTACTGGGTAACATGATACCCCTTGGCAAGACTGGTGTCAGATGTCAGGCTTCTGACTACCAGTAACGACTGTCAAAGATCTCCAAATGACAGCCGGGACCAACGGCTTAACGTGTTTTCCGAGGAAACTCAGTATGTTGAAATGGTCACCCATCCACAGACCGACCTCGTCAAGCGTTGCTTAACCTTGAAGATGGACCCGTTCGGCTGTTATTATTTAGCCACGAGCTCCTCATAATAAGCTACCCAAAAGTTACAGGAACTTTAATACGAGTAATGTGCAACTGAAGAAACAATTGGAGTCGTTTCTAAGTAACAAAGTAAGCCAACTAAAGTATTAGCGAATTTTTGGCAGAATCTTTCATTTTAAGATAGATTGTTATAACTACTTTGACATTAATTGTTTTTGATATTTTTTTACAAGGATTTGACATACATTATGTATATTGGAAACTTGAGGGCTACCTTCAATATACCCTCGATCTTGTGGGCTTAATGTGGGTAAAATGCATGCACAAAGCAGGTAACTTAAGCCATTTTAGGTATATTCCTTGGTCCAATAACAAAGCAGCATATTCGGTCACCAATCGATTCGCTTTCTTTCAACAAGAACACACTTTTTCAATTTCCTGCACGTCACTTTTGGCTGCTTCTCAACTCTTATCCTCACAACTCTTTTCAACTCCAAAATTCGCGTCCTCGCGTTTCTTTTCTATCTCCGCGAATCCTGGCGAGAGATTCCACTCGAGAGAGCCAGCATAGACCCTCCTAGCTTTTCATTGGCTAAAGAACTCATCCGGCCAGGTACCGCTTATAACTTCCAATCGAAATCAAGTACTTTGACATAAGAAAAATAAAGTGTTGTCAATCGAATAAAATCGAACTGAGATTTGAATCAGAAGCTAAATATTGCCAATTAAACAAAACTGAATGATTTAAGTTAAAAGGGATTCGTCCGCAGTCAACCTCAAGTTCTACTCCTCCTACATGTGTATTTTATTTTTCTACAATTGATTGATATTTTTCCATAGATTTGACATTTGATTGTTATTTAACTTAGACTAGAACTAAATGATTGTTATTGGATGTTTTAATTACTTGATATTTTGCACATTGTTCTTATTTATTTTTTTCCGTTGACATTTGAAATTATATTTTCATACATTTGTCATTTGCTTAGTATTAATGATATTTTTATTATTTATTTTCTTTTAGTATTGAAATTACTTTTACATAGATTTGAGATTTGCTTAATATTTTTGATATTTTTAATATTTTGTTTTTTAACTGTTGACATTTGGCGTTATCTTTACATAGATTTGACATTTGCTGGATAGTTTTGACATTTTTACTATATCTTTTTTGTTTTTTTTACTGTTGTCATTTGGAATTATGTTATTTTTAAATTCATTGAAGTAATTATTTTCACATTTTTTTTATTCATACTATTTCACGCCATAGTATGGCAAACATGGCTGGACCTTTCTGGTTTTATTGTCATCCTGCATGGAAGTAAAATGATTTGTTGTATGTTTAAATATGTTTGGGCAAATAAATATATCTTAACTTATCTTATATTCAAATAAATATCACAATTTGGCGCGATATGCATCGATTTGTCAATATTGAATTTTGTGTTAAATTTACATTTTCTAGAATTGATCATAAAAATTGTATGTTCTTTTTTGATCAACTTTTTTAAGCACAAAATTATGGAATTTTGGGCTCTTAATTCAAATTTCATAGATTATTTCATGGATCATTTAAAATGATTCCAATAGATGGCGCAGTTTTAAATTTCTAAGGCATGTCACTCGATTTTTTAAATTTGTTTTGTCATACATATTGGTAGGTACATTTCTTTTTGTAACTAATGCACTATTTTTTACATTCAGGGTTTTGCCTCTGTACCATACCGCCTGCAGAAGGAAGGGTGCAGCTTGTACATATAACATTTCATTGCACGATAAGGAATATGAGCATCTGAAAGGACACGTCATTAGAGGTACTTACTTACAATGCTTAATTAAAACAGCATTTTCTAATCATAATTCCGCTTCATAAACGGGTTATTGCTAACTGATCTGTATCTGTCACTAAAACTGCAAAATTTAGAATTTTACTAGTCATAATACAGCTTCTGGAGCCGACACTGATTTCATTGCTAACAAGGGATAGTGCCAAAACTCATTGTCCTGTAAAGCTCCATTTCACGCTGTAACTGGAGGAATGAACCTCTAACATATAAATAATTCGATCATTGTCCCTTTTTTTTTAACCGACTTACCAAAAAGGAGGAGGTTCTATGTTCGACTTCATGTTTGTATTTTTTTTTTTTTTTTTGTGTATGTTCATCGATATCTCCGTCAGTTGTGGACCGATTTTGAAAATTCTTTTTTGTTTGAAAGAGTATGTTTCGAAATTGGTCCCATTTTAATTTGGTGAAGTTCTGATTAAGAACTTCGAAGATATACGACAGAACTCTTCAATAAATAACGGCAAATCTCTCAGGATTGCTGCAATCGCATGTCTGTTTATTGTTTATACCATTTCATAACATAATATCACGCCAGTACGCTTTTAAGGGGTATGCAGATCTCTCATTTCACCGGTAATGTTCAAGTTTCATGATATTCGGGTTATCTATTCTGGCGTTAAGGTAACTTACTAGACAACTTGCCTATTAGGTAAGTACAACTAAAAAGTGAAAAATAAAACTTTTTAACAAAAAAAAACCACCGACTTCCAAATAACAAAACTACAAAGTGAAAAATAACTTTATTTTTGGAAGTCGGTGTCTTTCGTAGGTACCATATTTTTGCGTTATGGACACCGACTTCCAAAAATAAAGTTATTTTTCACTTTGTAGTTTTGTTATTTGGAAGTCGGTGGTATTTTTTTGTTAAAAGTTTTATTAATTTATCTATTTCATGGTAGTATAGTGCCCATAAATCGAGCACTGTATTAAAATATCATGATTTTCACAGAACAAACCGTATACCCATTCGCATCAACCCTCGTGGCTGTGTGGGACACCCTGGCTATGATCATGGGTGTGCCAAAGAAGCAGTTGTCCGTGGAGTTCCACGATGTTCACTTGTACTCACAACCTGTGATGCATCCACAGACTCAACTGAAACTTAGGGTTGCTATGCAAAGAGGAACTGGATGTTTTGAGGTAAGTACAAAATTACTATGATATAATTTAGTTATCCAAACCCAAGGTTGGTTTAGTCAAGCGGCTGTCAATGTTATAGGCATATGCAACATTTCAACTTTGTCTGTGGGATGACAAGTGGCAATGAACCTCTGGTAATGCAAGTGCCAACAGGTAGTGATCATCTACCGTCAGCCATTAGCGAATTACGTGACTTCAGCACAATGATCCTTCGTTCCAATATATAAGTAGTAACTTTTAATTTGGTTTCATAGGTCTATGATGACAAAATAAAAGTTGCAACAGGCAAGATCATTGATTTAAAACCAGACGATACAAAAGATGAAATACAACTTAAAGAATGCCATGATATGAATCTCACTGCTGAAGATGTTTATGACTTGTTGCGTGAACGAGACTACTTATACAGGTAAGGAAGACTAATTATAATTCTGATTTTATTAAGTAAGACAGAATCTTATATATCATGAAAGACAAGAATCAAATGTACAACAAACAACGGCAAAACACATTGATATCGAGGTAATATGGAAGAGAGTTTTAAAGGAATGTATAGTTCGGATCGAATCGATAGCAAAATTTGTGGCATAGTAGACACAACTACAAATCAACTTTATTGACATAATTTTTTACAGCAGTTATTGAAAACCTCTGACGCCCAAACTAGGCGGACTTGTATGACAGGAGTCAGTGCCCTCCCCAATTTATATGGTACTAATGTCAAATTATAATTTAAATTTTATAGGAAATCATAATAATAAATAGTCTATAAATTACTAAATTAAAATTAATCAAGTATTCAATAATTAAATTAAAATAAAAATAAAAATATTTTATAAATAACTATAACATTTATTAAAGTTAAAAAAAACAGAAAATATTTTCTTCGAATTAAATAACATAAACAATTAATTAACGTATACGAAATTAACTAAAAAACTAAATCTTAGTAGTGCGGTGTGAGTATGTGTGTATGGGTGCGTGTATGTATGTATGTGTGTGTATGTGCGTGTGTGTGTAAGTGCATGTTTGTGTATGAATGATTGTGTTTCTATGTAAAAATAATACAAGTGAGATTAATTCTTAACTGTTATTAAGTATTTTCTCTACACTATTAGAATAACGAGTGAAAAGTCAGTTCTTCACCCTTAACTTACAGTCGCATAGAGACAGTGGATAAAAGTACAGAAGCCTAATAATCTTGTTATAGAGATACACCGAAAGGTTTGCATTTTGTCGTCTTGCAAAAGCCGTACGACAGCCGATTGATTCAAACACATTTGGTATTGCCCGCTTATTTTTATACTTATTATGATCATATGGTATCCCAAACAATCTTACGTGTTGTTTAGTTATTAGATGGAGAAAACAGCTGTTTCACCGTAAGCACACGGCATAGCTCATACAAAGTTTTTATGGGAAATCTGAAAGACCTAAATGTCATCGTCTTCAGCAAGGGACTTTGTGCTCTTACAAGGTGTAAGAAATGGGTTTTGCATGCACTTCATGGGTTTTGCAAGCTCCTATACAATAATCAATTACCGACTGAGTCAATGCATGATACACCGCAAATCGTGCTACATGCCTGAGGTTTTTAAAACCCATATGAGTTTCCTGACTCTTGATGAAACCATGTCTTTATGCGGTTGCCAAGTTACTTTTTCATCCAAGAGAATCCCAAGGTATCTCACTGTTTTAGTTTTACTCACAGTTGTGAACGAGCACTGCTGAGTGTAAGTTGGTTGACATGTGTGAATCCGAACACCCACATTCGGCTGCTTTACGCGAGTATTCGTGAACTGACATGAGCTGAGCTGAGGTTTTTGATACATTGAAGGTTAGCAAGTTATGCCTCAACCATGAAGTGGCTTTATGGAGTCCTATCTTCGCATTTTGTTGTTCTTCCTTCCAAGTCTGTCCCTGAAATGGCACTGCCAACCCTAACCTTTAGCAAACGAAATCTTTGTAGATTTTGAGTATCATTTCTCCCACTCCACACCTTTCCAGGTTGTCAACAAGGCTAGAAATCGAGACAGTGACAAAAGCCTTAGCCAGATCAATAAATACTCAAACACACTATTGCTTATTATCTAGACAAGGTGTGATATAATCAAACAAAGAACCAACGGCTCCATCTGTACCTTTCGCTACCCTAAAACCAAACTGAGAGTCAGATAATATTTTATTTCGCTCTAAAAATTTAATAAGTTGGTTACTCAATATTTTTTCTAGTAATTTAGATATCGCTGGCAACACAGATGTCTGTAATTTGTTACACTGGTTCGAGCTCCACCCTTGTAGACCGGAGTAATGAGAACTCGTTTAAAAACACTTGAAAAAACATTCACTCTATACACAATCTAACGATCGTGGTAAAGGGCGGGAATATAATGTGTTTGGCCATTTTCAGAAATCTGCTCGAAATAGAGTCCCAGCCCGTTGCAAACTCGTTTTTAAGGTTCATGATAAGGGATTCAATTTCTGATTTGACCGTTGGAAGGAGTATCATAGAGTTTGAGACGAGTATAAAAAAAGTTGTTTGAAGGCAGAGTGATTTGGGGGCCACTAGAACACGGAACTTTCCCGCAAAAAAGTTATTCACCGCTTCAACAGCGTCAGAGGAATCGTTATAATGAGATCAGTTGCAGGAATTTTCTGCCAGACAGTAATTGTGATTGATTTTATGGCTGTCCACGTTTCCTTGTTACTTTTTGGATATTGTAAAAGAGATTTTCCATAATTTAATTTAAGTTTCCGCAACAAAGCGATACAGAAATGTCTGAAACTATATTTTTGTGCTTTTTCTTAATCTTAGCATGGCGCAAATCTAGGCGTACACACGTATCAGATACACTGAACTAAGCCAGATGTAATCCACGGTTTAAAACTTCTCTTACCAGACGAAAAAATTGTAGGCGTTGAGTTCGCGCCGTTTTTAATTTTCGCTGCTTGGTTTTGTACTGAGGGAAGATATACGACCGACACCGCCGCCGCGTAGTCGTGTCCGTGCCATTCCTATTGGTTTATCCATAATTTTGGATTAAAGCCGTTTGAGGTTGTTTCGTGCCTTACACAACCCTCACCATCAAAAAGACCGAGAAGAGCGCGTCAAGGTCGCAGCTGCGTTGGCACGTGGAGCGAGGCCCTGAGCTGGACTGCCCACTGTGGTGCTAAGGTTGGTCAATTTTCTTTCCTTAGTTGCGAAATCAGCAGCCTTTCTCAATCTTGTGTTCTTTCCCCCTTTCTTAATTAAATATAACCTATGGATATACAACCACTAGCCAGCTAGTATCCGCCCGCGCTCACACGTTGTATTTGATTTGAGAACCGAAGTCAAACTATCAGTAAAAATAGTTGCGGCTTTATCAGTATCAGCTGAAGAAGAGACGAAGGAGATAGCCATACATTCAAGGTTTTTTAGGGGTTTATTAAAATCTGTCTTAAAAAAAATACATTAGGTTGCCCCATCTTCTCTCGCTTACAAGGTCAACTAACTAGAGCAAAGTCAGAATTTATGACAGTAGACTCTATGACGGTGATTATTGAAACAATTGAAATAATTCATTGAATTAATTTGTTTACTTTTAGTTTGTCTTAGTGTGTACTTGGGAGGTGCGGCTAAGACTACATTTTCGGACCTTGAGCGGCTCAACGAGCTCTGATAAAAATAATGTATTTCAAAAACCTTAGATATCCTACTCAGAGTCTTTACCAAATGAGTCATTTACTCTCAGTGCAAAAACTATACATTGTTAAAACGGACCTAAAAAACACAAAACCCTCCTTTATGATTGTTATGTGTTGCTATTAAAAATAATAAACTTTCTTAGATTTTACTGACACACACATGAGTGTGTCAGTCAAATCTAAGAAAGTTTATGACACGTAATACATGAAAATTAATATGTTACGTAAGTGACGTTTCTACTTAAATACTAACCTACCTACCTAGTTTTCTTACAGGTGGCATTGATTTTTGGAGTGAATGACGCTTGTCGTGGAAATGAAATCATAAACATTAAAATCGAAGATATCGAAAAACATTCAATTTGTTGTTGGTAAATTTGCCAGGTACAAAATCAAAGAAAGAACGGTCATTCGTATTCCGTAGAGAATACGTAAGAATTATCGAAAAGCACCAAGCTCTACGCCCCTCTAATATAAACACTAACAGATGTTTCGTAGGTTATAAAAATGGCAAGTGCACCATTCAAGTCATTGGAATAAATAAGATCAGCAGCATGCCGAAAGAAATTGCAAAATACCTGAAATTGACAAATGCCTCTGCACGGGCAACACTACTGGCGGATTCAGGAGCAGTCATGACCCAGATTAAAAGACACTGTGGATGAAAATTTTATGTAGTAACAGAGGGCTACTTTGAAAATTCTATACAAAATAACGATAAAATTAGTTGCTGCATTGTTGACAACATCAAACTAAAAACACCGTTGAACGTTAACTGATCCTTGGACACCTTTGTCACCATAACCTTCCACATCAAAACACTATTCATCTAGCCCGCTGCCTCAAGCACCACCTGCACCAACTTTCACGATCCAAAATGGTCCTCAGCAGAACAGACCAGACAGAAGTTTCTGAAACTTTACTTAACAGTAATAATCAAATAAATTCTACCTCAACTTCAATAAATGTACCGAATAAAAACATAACTTTGTCTTTCCACAACTGGTCTGATGTATCAAACATTACTTTTGACATTTAAATGTTTTAAATAGGTCTGCTATACTTCATAAAAGATAGCTTGATCTTTGCGACAGCTGTCAGTATCAATACAGTAACAATAGCGCTTGACAGGCTAACAATAACGTAACAATAACGGATACATCAGTTTGAAATATGTCGCAGAGATCAAGTTATCTTTTATGAAGTATAACTGTAATTGTAATTTTAATAAATACTTTGATTCTAGTACTATTGCTTTTTATGGTCTCGAGGATGGTGTGAAAAGTAGAGTATTCTTCTCGGAGATAAAGTCTAAATGCCTCGTCTTGGGCGACCTTGAATCCCACGCTGCACTCAGAATGCTTGTCTTAAGACGACGACTAACGCCAACGACCTTGAGGGAACAAAACGCGCACTCGTTTCACACCCGCGCGTCCCAAAATTTAGTAGTTTTCTGTACTTTCCTTTTTATTCCATAACTTTAAAAAAAAAAGCCTCAGATCAAAATGTAGATAATTAAATTGTCTTTAAGATGGTGTCAATTTCATTAAAATACGCCCAGCGGTTTTGCTGCGATTGTCGTGTTTTTGTCCGTTTTAGACATAACATTACAAATTAATTACACTATTTACTAGGAATAAAACTTAAAATTTTCTTAGATCAAATTATTAAGAAAATAGTCTAATTTAACATATATTTTTACCAAAAAATTACGACTAGCATTTTAGACGTGATTCTCATTTTAAAATTAGCTACTCAGGGGTAACTGCGCCTTAACCGCCCTCGATTTACTCGGGAGTTAACTCTATACTCCTTCGTTTTGCTCGGGCTTCAATATGGCGCCCGCTACATAAGACACTAATTTATCCCTTTAGTGCATAATCTACTATTACATGCAATAAAAAGGTAAATATTTATCGTGGTGATGATATTCCGCCGTGAGAACCCGAATGAGTGACTGTGCAAAAATATTAAAATATTTGTTGTAGATTAAAGTGTGTTTGGGTGGGGATGTATGGGGTTGTGTATATTATGTTAGAATAGAGTGGTTTACTATGGAGTAATTTTGTAATGTCGTCAGCACGCCCAGAACGAGATTTGCATGTATGCAAAATAGACAAAATCATGCATAAACATATTACTTAGTTCCAGTATAAAAGTCAAATTAATTAAAAGCCAAACCAGTATCGAACGAGATCTAAGATTTTTTATATCCTCTTCTGAGTTTATTTGAATTTGAGGGTCTCCAATGTTTTTGGGCATATAAACTACGCCGTAAGAGGTCCAACAGAAATTATACCCATAGTTCCTGTGATGTGTTCTGGCTAGGTAAAACAATTTCTGAGTTTTATATGTAAGTTTTTCAGTCACATAAACCGGTTGTTGATTCTTAAGTTAAAGCTTCAAGTGGGTAGTGTTGAGCTTTTTCCTTTGTCCTTTGACTTATTTAACATTTTAACTCCATTTACCACCTTATCTTTAATTATTACAGAGTTGAAGTTTACTTTAGTTGGGTTCGAGTTTTTCAGGTGAGTGTTCTGATATTAAGGTTTAATGTTTGGCCCAAATTTATTAGATTTGATTTAGTATCGCAGAGATCATCTTTTGTTTCCCCTTCGGATCTCGGTACGTTTCGAATTTCTATTTCCGTGGCCTTCATCTTACGCTCTAGGTTCTCAATCCTATCTTAAAATTGTCGAATGAGCTTTTTGTCTTCTTGTTTCTCAGCTTCAAAGGACGTTATAAGGCTTAAAACTCGTCGTACTGGACTTACATAATTTCAACACGCTAATTTAACTCGATGTTTTGTTCAATTATAATATTATTCATCTTAAGCATCATGTCCTTAAATTGTAAGTCCTGTTTATTCGACACCGTAGCAAGCATGGTCGTAGTATATTCCGTGGAGACAGTGGCATCTTTACCTTCTAATTCCCTTTTTTATTTTTATTAGGGTCCTTGACATCAGGTGTCGAGTCACCCTGCTGCATTGTTGATTCACGTGAAGTAAATCGTATGGACGTAGTGGAGAGGTTTTCTTCCATAGTGACAGGTATTGTTGGCAAAAGAAGAAGAGAGCGGTTAGCAGGCATCTTCTTCGTCAGTAATGATTCGAGGTATCAACTTTAACTGTGTAAAGAGGTGTGGTTGTGGGTCAAATTATCAAAATTAAAAACGAAGTATGAGAGTAGATAAAAAAGATAAAATAAATATAGCCTGCAAGCCGCCAGACTCGAACTTGGAACTCTGATCCGTGTTTTTTGAAAGCAGTCGCCACAGCCACTCAAACACAGAAGCTAGGCAAAAAGCTACCTACTATTGACGTAGGCAAAATAAATAAACAGCTGTTCAATGTCAATCGTGGACGTGTGAAGTTCGTGACGTTGACTATCGGTCTGAATAACTAACCCGTCATTTTTTGCAAATAATAAATAATAAGGCACAAGACAACACTTTAGTTTTAAACTGTTTTGAAGTATTTACACATAAGATCTTTGCACTGATATATTGTTTCTTTACTTGTCCATGGGATTTATTTAATTCCAGTTCGGTAGATTCTTTAAGACTTTCTTCATTAATAAAAACATATGGAGCACACAAAGATACGAACGCTCGCCGCAACGGTCAGCGGGGCGGGGCATGTCGAGTACAAGTAATATAAAAGTCGGTAAAAAAATATGGCCATCTCTTAAACGAGACCTGTTTGCCATATTCGACAGATCAAAAATGTAATAATGAAACGAATAAAATCAAAACCTTATTTTGTGACCACAGTGGTGAGTTCTGCACAATCGAAGCCGCAAGCTCTTCTCTGAATGAAGCTTCACTGGTGTGGCGTGACAACTGGGTAACGTTCATCGACGGTTTGCTGCAGCTGAACATGCTGCGACAGCCACACAATGGAGTCACCCTGCCCACACACATAAGAAGAATCTCAGTGGATGTGGAGAAGCATCTCAAGAAGCAGACGGTTACAAAAGACAAAGTCTTGTATAAAGCTGAAGTACTAGAGGAACATGAATTCGTAAGGTAAACTACAAATTTAATTTTAAATATTGATAGGCTCGCGTTTGATCACTATCTCACATCTCATTTGATGGTAAGTGATGATAATATTATGGTCGACGATGAGTCACGCAACACAATGGTCCCAATACATGCGGTCAATTTACTCAAATAATCATAAGTTATGTTACCTTGTTACATAATTATCTCTTTTTTTATATTCAGATGTGGAGGGGTAATGATGGAAAATATCAGATACCGCAATTTGCCAGCTATTAATAAAATGAGCATGGCGTTACAGACCATGAAGTTTGTTTCTAATTGCCAAGTTCACCAACAAGTAAGTGTTAAATAACTGTTACTTAAGTTTAATAACTGCAACTATTAAAATTTTATTTGAATGGGGCTGATTACTGAGATGACGGTGTTAAAACTTTCATTACGGGCCGTTGATTTCTGGCGAGGGGAGGGTGGGGGCTGAAGGGGGCAGGTTTGGCTACTACCCTGTACCATCCCCACCACTCGGAGCCCCATGGAGATATACATGGTTAAAGTTTTCAGGTTAGAATAAAAATTCCCATGTCCATCGATTTAAGGGGTGCGGAGGGGGCTACCCCACTTTACCATCCTCACCCCACGGACCCCCCGGTTATGGATATATCCATGGTTAAAGTTATTACGATTACTATTTAGGGCTTCTATTTCTGTATGCAGGGTCTAAAGTAACCTAACAGGAAGGAGATGACGGGTGCTGAGTTCGCTCGCTTTGCTCGCTCGCACTTCAGCTCCCGTCATCTCCTTCGAACCTATAACCTATATAACCTATCCGTGTCGGGGTGCCCTAAGCTCCCGAGCTCACTTCTCTTGCTCTTGGACTAATTCACAATTTTTTATATCACGAATTAGGTACGTATATTTACGTAAAAAATATGAAAATTTCCTAGTCTGGAAAATTTGTAAAAAAATATTTATGAGTACTACCTACAAAAAAAAAACTTCCAAATAAACGGCCCATAATGGAAGTTTTATCTGATGACGGCAAATAGAGGTGGAAAAAAAGAAAATATGTTACACTATAATAGTTTCATGTGTGCTGCTTATGCATTGTGATGATGATTTTGTTGATAAATATAATGTTATTGGAATAAATTAATGAGACATTTTGTTTACCAGGTTTCAACTTCACTGCAAGTTTTCTTCCAAATGGTTGCTGAAAATGTTGACAAAGACTCCATTAAAGTGGTTGGTATCACAAATAACCGAATCAAAAGATCTGTCTTTGATGAAATGAAGAACATTGGATCTAGCGTTTATGGAGTTAACATCAGTTATAAAGAATTTAATCTGGGAGACTTGAATTCAACAAAGAATGGTGACGCCTTACTAAAGAATGCAGACGTTGCTATCGTCCGTAATCTTTCCACCGACGACAAAGTAAGATACAAGTTAATTGCTACTAAATATAAGTTAATAAATTTGACAAGGAAATAAAGAATATTTTGAAAATTTTCAGATGTGTCAATTGCTACATTTTGCTCTTCAACAAGATTCCTTCATAGTAAATGAAGAAGACGATTTGTACCCAGGACGCGTTCGGTCGACGAGTCTGTATCGTCAACTGGCGGCGCATAGAAACCAACACACGCGCCTGGACTTGCTGCGCTGGCGGCCAAGCAAGGAGGGCATGCCCACTTCGGCCATCACAGTGCGCGCGTATCTGGACTTCTCTCTCATCACCGCCGCCCGCGCCAATCTCTCCCCGCACCATCGACTACTTATCGTAGCCCCATATCCAGCACCGACTGCTCTCAAACAACTAGTGCAGTCTTGGAGAAAAGACGTACAACGTAATAATATCCATCTAGTCTCTGTCAATAATGAAGAAGGTAACAATTTTTTTTTGGATGACTTACCGGATATCGATTTAGCATTCACCGTTTTGGATCATGTAAGTGTGAATATTGTGGTTATCAATATAGTATCATAAGCAATCTCAATATTTAACAACGAGTTTAAATTTTAGGGTAAATGGGGAGGAGAGTATTACGTACCAGTACAGGAAAGTCAACAAGTAAGCAGCAATGTGATGCTACAAAGCGCACAAGTTGGTGATTTGAATTCTTTGGAGTGGGTCTGCGCTTCCGAGGTATGCGGCCCTGGAATACCAGTGAAGGTACGTACATGGGCTTGTTGTAGATAATAATACAAATAATGATTCTCTTCAAATTAGGGACCTGAAAGTCACCGCTAACACCAAATACACCAACGATATCATAGTTGGTTCATATTGAAGAGATGTTAATTAAAAAATATATATTTACAAATATTATTATCTTTTTTTATAGGTCCATTACGCCGGATTATCTAACACCGACATTAAGAAAGCAATTGGAAAAATTACATCCCAACGTTTTGGAGGAAATAACTATGGCATGGATTTCAGTGGAACAACTGAGAGGTACCTGAAATGTTTTATTAGTTGACGTAAAAATGCTACCATCTATTTATAATACTATAGTATATATTACTAGCATTTCGCCCGCGACTTCGTTCCCGTGATCCGTATTTTATCCTACAGATGACTTTTTATGTGCAATTAGTTGAGGCAGCCAAAAAAGATATTTTTTTATTAATAAATAATGGGGTATCGTTGATATCTAGGGATAAAGTTAGGATTTACGAAACTTTAATGATACTCAAAAAAGGTGTCCGATGAGTTTTTGCTTAATGAAGGGGTCGTAGCCTAATAACAGCCGAACCACTCATCATCTAATACTCTGAAGGAGACAGTGCAGTGGAGATTCCGCAATAATCTTACAATAAATATGGACAAAACAAAGGTAATTCCAAATACCCATGTAACACCCATTCTCGTGAACTTCGGTGACTTTAGATAAGGTGTTCATCGAATCCGACTCGGTTGGGTGACATTTGAGAAGATCGTCTCACATACCTTAGTGTTTCAAGGTAAATGTCAAAGGTCTTTTGATCAGTGCATGTTGCCAGTGATGAATTATGGGACTGAAACGACGAAAACCCACAATGGGTCACATCAAAAGATTGAATGTGCTATGATTTTCCGAGCGTGTTTGAATTAGAAATACGTAGATATGCAGGAAAATGTTAAATCGTCTTTATGGGGTAGTTCCGAAAAATGTATGTCACCTTTATTATTTGCCGAAGGAATTAGATTTATCATACAACAAAAATGTCCCTCATTTCACCCTGTTAATGGTTGAATTTCCAAAAATCCCTGAATATAGCTCCCCTCCATCATAAAAAAGCAAATAAAAGCAAAATTAGATTAAAGTAAAATTCTTCAAAAAAATGTAACACCCCAATATCGTCTTTTAGGAGTAGTTTTGAAAAACTAATAATGACAACCTTTACTATTTACTAAGGTTAGTATTTATGCCAAGTTTCAAATATAAGCTCCACAATTCGTCACCATTTCACCCCCTTAGGGGTAGAATTTCCAAAAATACACGAATTATTTTTACCAAGCAAGAGCTTAAATCTAAAATTCCACGTGTCCAATTTACAAACTGTAGAAAATTCATACAAACTTTCAAACTCGTATTTATTCTCTTAGGGGTTGAATTTCCAAAAATCAAAATTATAGGTAGAATTTCTAAGTGCTCACTTACGTCACTTTCGGAACCACCCTGACAAATTTCATATTTATACTTTAAGCGGATTTCGATATTTCATGATGAGTGAGTGAGTGTCGTTTCGTTTTTATATATTTAGAAGATTAGATAATATAATATTATAAATGCTAAAGTAACTCTTTCTGTCTGTCTGTATGTTACCTTATCACTCTTAAACTGCTGATTCAAGTTAGAGGACCATCTTTTTGTTGTTTTTTTCGCCCGGAGAAATGCTCATGCGTACTGCGCTACCACGGGAGATAGCACATTCGATGAAGGATACACTAGATTTATGATCCCATACAAAACTGCTCTTTAAAACTGACACCAATTGTGTTTGGGTAATTCTGAGAAATCAAATTGAATTAAATATACATTAATGAAAATTCATCCTTTAATGCAATGTTTAAAGTTCCATTCACAAAATTATTTACAAAAAGCAATCAACTCAACATACATCAATGCAAATTTAGTCTTACACGCATGTCTTAAAGTCCAAATTACAATGTGCCAAAACAAACAATAAAAATTTTATGACCAAGCTTGCTGCTTGGACAAGGTGTGACTGGAGTCGAAACATTCAATTATTTTTTTATGTATGGTATGTCCAGTCTATCAAAATGAATCGAACAAGTTTTCGAATTTTAATATGCTTGTATATTCCTTCTCCTCTTTCTTTTGCGAAAAAAGATACCCATTCTGCACAGGGAAATGGATCACTAGGAAAGCTTAAAAAATAAAAACTTAACAATGCTACTCCATGCATTCTCTGTTCCAGAACAGTCGATGCTTGTTACAAAAGTTGGCGCGTTCGGGTTTTCTAAGCAAACGTTGGTCAATAAATCATAATATTTGGTAATTGATTCATATTTACCATTTAATTCGGTTTTTACGTTATGAAATATACTTAATGATATAAACTTACCGAAAAAAAGATATTCCTTCCAAAATCAAGGTGTTACGGTGGGTATTTGCACAGTTTTTGAACGCACATTGCGGCTTTTTTAATGTCTGAATGTTGGCTATGAATAGACCATACTAATTTGAAATAAGTCCACAACCGTATTTGTGGCCATATTTTTCGGCCCGTTTTTTCATCACCGGCGCACCATAACACATTGTACTCCGTGACCGCCCCAGGGACCAAACCAGCACCAAGGTGCGAGACGACCTCGTTTATGGCATCCTTGGTCCCCTGTGACGGGTCAGGTCAGTGGCTCCACCATCTATCACTTTTTGGGCTTAGGGGATAGGCACTGAGAATGTAAATCAGAGATGTCTTTTACATTCTCATGTAACGTTGTACCATGATCGATCTATCATTACTTATAGGACCTATGGCTGCCTATTGTCGTAGCCCAGCCTATTAAATTTGATATTGTGGTGTTACATCAATAAGTGCGTTGTTAAATTATTGGTTATTAATAGGTCACGTTAGAATAGAACCTCGTAACATCTAAAAGCAAATCAAATACAGGTGTATTGTGTTGCAGCGGGTCGCGCGTGATGGGCCTGGTGCGCGGTGGCGCGGCGGGCAGTGTAGTGCGTGCACAGCCGGAGTTGCTGTGGCCGGTGCCGGCGCACTGGAGCCTCGAAGACGCCGCCACCGTGCCGCTCGCTTACGCTCACGCACTCTACTGTCTCGTGAGTATCACAAACACGCGTGAAGACATCCAAAATTATTCAAATCTTGTCTAATCCTGATATGTTTTAGGGAATCAAATATGTGAGGAGGTTGACATCTGATTTCTCAGTGCTTGTCCATGGAGGGGCTGGAGCCTTGGGTCAAGCTGCGTTATCAATACTCCTTGCTCACGGCTGCGAAGTGTACACAACCGTTAGTGACATGCGGAAAAAACGGTTCTTACTTAAGTTATTCCCTGACTTGAAAGGTATACAGGAGATTTTAGATTATTTATTATATACTCCTTGTTTTCTGATTGGTCTACTATATTTATTAATGTTTATTTTTGATTTCTTTCCAGCTGATCATATCGGCAATTCTCGTGATCAAAGCTTCGTAGATATGGTTCTTAATGCCAGAAAAGGGGAGGGTTGTAACATTGTTATAAGCTCACTTAAAGGGAACATGAAGAGAGTATGTACTCATCGTTTTATTTGTTTTTAGTTGTCAGTAAAGATGTTATTTATACTAACTACGAATGTTTCCTAATTTCAGGGTGCACCTTACTGTGTTGGTTACCTGGGATCAGTTTTTGATGTTTCGCAACTGCACAACCAAGATGAAGAATTCAACTATGGATTGGACCATCTCACTAAAGAAAGGGCTTATACTATTATTGACTTTTCAACGATATTTGACAATCCCAAGGAAATGAAAGTAAGTGTACCAAGCAAAACAACAACCAATATTACTGAAACTATTAAAAAACCATTGTATCTCGCGTGAATCGTACAAAATAGGATACCTCTACTAAACTAAGAGACATCACGTTTTACAAACCACGGGCACGGTGAAGCTTTTATATGATTTTAATTCTAAACCAAGAAATAAGTTAAATCGCTATACTACTCGTATTTCATATATATAATCAAATGTTCTTTGTCAATATTCTTCAATGTATATGCTTACGATTAGATCATTATAGATAAGCCAATTAAGTCCTTTCTGTTATCTTATTGAAGTTTTTTTTTGCTTACACAGGCTTTGCAGATGATGTTGAGTGAGGGTATCAACCGCGGCTACGTGCGTCCTCTGTCGCGCGTGTCGTACGCGCCACACGACGCTGCGCGCGCCTTCCGACTGCTCGCAGCCAGCAGGCACCGCGGCAGAGTGCTACTGAAGATGGATGAATATACAACGCAAGCGCAACCAAGGTGAAAAGAGACACTCCTTTCTTTTACTCATTTTTATTGTTATGAGATTGTAGTAGATGGAAGCATTACAAATTACCGTGAAGTGTATTTTGCTTATCGTGATACTTATAATGCATTCACAATATTATTCTTTTTCTTGCAGAATCTCTTGCAATCCAAACCAGTGCCAACTTTTAGTTATGAATGATGAGAGTTTTGGACTCCAGCTTGTTGATAAACTAGTAGCTCGTGGAGCAAGGAAAATTAAAATACATAGAAAAGCTCATGCTTCTGCAAAGTTTCATTTTAAATTACGGTAAGAGACTTTTGGATTTTATCAACACTGTGAACGTTAGCGATGAATATGATAATGGAGATATATTTTAAACAAAGCTAACAAAAAAACTTTTCGATTATTCAGGAATTGGCAGAAGATCGGCGTGGAGGTCCAGGTGTCTTCTCAGGACTTAAACAATGAAAATGATATAGTAGAACTGCTTAAGGATGCTTCTCAATTGGGCTTTGTTGAAGGCATATTTGCCATTACAAATGATGATCAAATGGTTCAAGAAAATTTGTTCCCTAATTTGGATATAGTTTCGAGGAGATTTTGCCCAGATTTAAGGTACAGCATCATTTCTTACATTATTGTTTTTAAAGTATGTGGATATAGATTTAAATCTTTTGTTTTAAACATAAAATAATATGTTTAAAAAATATATTTCAGATATTTTGCGATCATAAATGTTGGTGAAACAATGCTTGGCAAACCAATTTGTCTTTCTCGTGTTCAAAATAAATTTCCAGCTAAATTGATAACTCTACCGCTCCTAAAATATGTAAGTACAACATTCAAATATTTTCACGAATAAAATTATACATAAATTAATGAAATAAGTTTATTTTCATTGAAAGAAAGTAAAACTTCATAGTTCTGCTACTAAAACCTTATTTTGGTCAGTTTTTGGCCTGATGCACTGTGGTGTTCTAGATTAATTTATGTTATTTTTACAAGTTTTTTATTAACTAGCAATGTGTGTATGTATGTTTGTATGTATGTAAGTGTGTTCGGGTCAAATCTTGCAACTTCATTTTAAAGCAGTTATCCTCAACCGATTGAAATGAAATTTTGCATACACGTTTGGTTTGGATGACAATGCCTGGTTAGTTAAAAAGCTTGTTTAAAAAAGGTTTTTTTTTTTTGGAAAATCTTATATTTACATGAGAACAATGACATCCTACATGTGATAGAAATTATTTTCGCGGTGTTTTTTTTTTATAAATTTGGTAAGAAGTGTAACGCAGTGCACCGACTTAAATGCATTATATAGATCAATAAGCACTTCAATATTGTTTCTTAAATGTCCTTTAAATAAATTATGCAAATTCGTTTGTGGACGTATAAAAATGAAACTGATATGACCAAAACAATCAATTATTTCCATTCAGCATTGCAGTGCTAGTGACGCAGTGGACGTGGTGGAACGAGCACTTTGCGGAGTGGACACATTGGTGGTTGCACAGAAAATACACAGACAACAACCTGATTTGCTGATAAAACTTGCTGAAATAGCTGGTTAGTACAAGAAAAGACACTGTTTATAATTATAGACTGGTACACTTGTTTGTAATCGTCTTTATTTCCATATGTTAATATGTATATAAGATATTGGTAAATAAACTCGATTGCGTTTCTGTAAATAAAGTTTTTAATTGTGTTACAAAAGATTGTTTTATAAAGTAAGTAGGTACTAAATGCTTTACAAAATATTACTTTACCTGTAAATAAAGAAACAACATTCAAAGCTTATTATTTCACGAATATCGTCTCCTTTAATTCCTTCAGGTATTTTATAGTTTTCTTATAACCTCCAATCCAAATCACCATGACATGCAGAACACTGTAGTGTCAGTTCACCTCAGTCAGTCAATCATTCCTGCCTTCATACGATCGGTCATTCTCAGTCGCACTTGGACGCGCGCGGGTAAATTCAAATTAAAGAAATGATAGATCCGTAAGTAAGTAATCATTTCCTTACATCCCCCCCCGTCGGGGAGATAAAAAAAATCATCATCGTGTTTTTTTTTTTCATTGAATATCTTCTAAACTGTCGCCTTCAAATGCAGGAGCTGGGACTAGTTTGGTGATGTGGAAGAGATTGGATTCTGATTTTCTGTGTCCTGTATTTATTCTGTATATTGAGTTTGACAGTTTCTCTATTATTTCATAAGGTCCAATCTTCAACTCATCCAGTTTTCTTCTGTTTAATTTATTGGCATTTTCTACAAATACCATGTCTCCTACTTTGAATTCATAATATTTTCTATTTCTATCAAATAGTTTTTTATTGTAGATGTCTGATTTTATACTGTTTTTCAGTGCTATTTTTCTATCTCTCAATAATTCGTTTTCTGTTCTTTCTTCTTTTAATTCATATGGTGTTAATGTAATATGTTTTCCTTGTAATAAGTACACAGGTGCAAAGCCTGTTACAGTGTGCTCAGTTTCATTGTACTTTGTCACGCATCTTTGTGCTATTGTTGTCCATGCAATTTTTTTATTTTCTTCATTTAATTTGCACCTGATCTTATTGACCAGGGTTTGGTTAAGTCTTTCATTAATTCCATTTGAAAATGGTGCATTTACTGCTGTGAAAATAATAGGAATATTTTTTTCCTCTAGGAATAGTTTGAAATCTTTTGAATTTATTCCTGGGTACTGATCTGTTAAGATCATACCAATATTATTATTTTCTGTGACATTTTTTACAAGTTTTATAAAATCATTTGAATTCTATGTTTTTGAATTGACAATATATGCATATCTAGTAAAGTGATCCACTAAGAGATGCATGTACTTCTTTGTCGATCTTGAGCCTCCAAATCCACCAATTGTGTCAATAGACATTATTTCAAAAGGTTGTGTGGCTGGTCCTAGATGAGACATTAGACCAAACTTATCCTGGCCTCTTGATTTGTTCATAATGCAAATTTGACATGCTTTACATATTTTCTTTATATTCTCTCTTATATTCATAGCTGTGTAGTATGGTGTAATTTTATTTTGCATTTGTTTAATTCCAATGTGACAGTGTTGTATTCTTTATGTATTTCTTTGATGAAACTTTTACTAAACTTTTCTGATAATAATATTTTTTCTTTATTCTTGATTTTCTTGTAGTATATGGAGTGCTTTGATATTAATTTATTTTTTTCCTTTTGTATGTCTTCGTTATTTTCTTGATCAACAATAATATCTTCCAGTTTTATCCAATTGACCACTTTCAACTGTTCTTCTTCATTTTCATGTGCTCCTAATACAGGATTTCTGCTGAGACAGTCTGCTTCAAGATTATTTTTTCCTGGTGAATACTTTATCTCCATGTCATATTGAGAAAGGTAATATGTCAAGTCTCCGAGTTCTTCATCTGTTCTCGATTTAATGTTCATTTTTTCTAATGGTTTATGATCAGAAAAAACTGTAAATCGTTTACCTATGAGCCAGTGTTGCCAATATTTAACTGCTTCTTTTATTGCTAAGCATTCTAAATAAATGGCTTTTTTTCTTTTCTGTACTTCATTTAGTTTCTTGGAAAAGTATGCAACTGGTTTTTCTATTGCGTTTTGTTGTCTCTGTTTCAATACTGCTCCTATGCCTAGTATACTTGCATCTGTGTAAATTAGTATAGGTAAGTCTGGGTCAAATATCTCTAATATAGGTTGAGAACATAGTAGTTGTTTCATTTTTTCAAAGGCTTTTTGACATTCTTCTGTCCAAATGAATTTTTGATTCTTCCTCAGTAAGTTGTGTAGTGGATCCAATATTATTGCAATATTTGGTACATATTCGTTATAAAAATTAATTTTTCCCAAGAACTGTCTCACATTTTTTTGATTTTGTGGTACTGAGAATTGTTTTATTGATATTAAATTATCTTTTATTGGGCGTACTGTATTGTTATGAATAATGTGCCCTAAATATTTCACTGAGTCTGATGCGAATGTGCATTTTGAAAATTTCAGTCTTAAGCCTTCCTTCTTTATTGCTTCTAATAATTTTGTTAAATGGTTTATGTGTTCTTGAAAGGATTTTGAGAAAAGCAATATATCATCTATGTAATTTACCGTGAATTCCGCCAGTCCGTGTTTTCTTATAATACTACTCAGTATTCTTTGAAATATTGCTGGAGATGTTTTTAGTCCAAATGGTAAACAGGTCCACTGAAAGTGGCTTTCTTGTGTTACAAAAGCAGTTTTTCTTCTGTCTTCGATTCGTAATGGTATCGACCAAAATGCGGAATTTAAATCCAGTATAGAAAAATATTTGCAATTTCTTGTTTTTACCATCAGATCTTCAATTAGAGGGAAAAGTTGTGACTGTGGAACAACAAGTTTATTCAAATCTCGAAAGTCTATACAAAGTCTTGATTTTCTATTGTCTTCTTTTTTTTATGCCAATGTTACCGGAGCAGCAAATGGACTGTATGATTCCTCAATGAGATTTTTCTCCAATAACTTTGATACTTGACTCTCTATTTCTTTCTTATCCTCAATACTGCACCTGTAAGGTCTTTTACTGCAATAATTATCAACCAATAAATCAATTCTGGCTTCATAATCCTTGACAGTTCCAATATCATACTTGTCTTTTGCGAAGATTGATTTGTATTTTTCTATTAGTTTATTTATTTCTGCTTCTTGTTTATATTCAAGCTGGTTTATAGAAATTTCAAATTTGGTTTCATCAACATGTTCGTTAAAGTTCACTGTAAACTTGTCACAACTTTTTGTTTTATTTTTTTCTGATTCCATTTCTGCACTTCTATTTATTTCTTGTGTTTTTTGTGTAATTTCTAGTTTTTCATTTTGGATCAATTTAAATTGTTTTATCATATCCAATCCAATTAAAAAGTCGTAGTTGAAATTTTTCTTGTTAATTACAAACACATTCACTTCTTCTTCTATTTCAAAGATTTTAATTTTCAATTTTACTATACCATTTGTTTTTTTTACACCATTAATCGTAGTTAACTTCACTGTCTGTGCATTATTTATTTCTTCATCTTTTAATTTTAGCAATTTTGAATTAATTAATGAGATATTTGAACCGGAATCATATATTCCGAATGCATCCAACGTGTTATTTAAAGTTAATTTGACTTTGATTAATGGTGGTACTACTAGTTTTTTTGGTCCATATCATTTAACTCAGTTTCTACTTCTGAATTGTTAACAAAATTGATAACATTTTGTTTTTCTTTAATGCCTTCATTTGTTTTATACCAGCATGAGTCTTCTGGATGAAATCTATTTCCTTTATTTAGTTTTCTACAAATCTTGCATGGTTCTTTAAACTCTTTTGCTTTTACTACAGAATTGGTAATTTTCTTTTTATCAAAACTTTTTCTGTTAATTAAATGTGCCAAGCTTTTCACTTCGTTAAAAGTTTTTTTTTTCTATCAATCCTGTCTGTTATAAAACTAGGTAGACCTACTGCAATCAGATCAATCAGAGTGCTTTTGTTTATTGTGCTGTCCATTTCTAACAATATTTTCTCTTTTCTTATTGCATAGTCTAATAGCGATCCTGTTTTGTATTTAAACTCTATTGCATATCTTATTGGTGTCCAACCTTTATTCCCATAAGTATCACAAAAATCTTCCTTCCATTGTTTCCATTTCGAAGTTAGTGTAAGTCTTATTAGCATAGAACTGTACCAATTCAAACACGATTTATCCAAAAACAGTCTAAAAATCTCAATCTTTTTCTCATCCTCCACTATGTCAAATCGAGCACATTCTTTTTCAAAAATAGCCATCCATTGAGTTACATTTGTGTTTTCTCCGGTGAATTTTTCAATTACAAATTTGTCTGAGATTTTTTTTAAATTAGTCTGCTTTGGTAATTGTGGATTCATATTAGCAATTTTTTCTAGGATTCTTGACAGTGATTCTTCAGATATACCCTCATTCATTATTGGTTGTGTAATTGTAGGTGTACTTATCACTTCTTCTAACAACATTCAAAGCTTATTATTTCACGAATATCGTCTCCTTTAATTCCTTCAGGTATTTTATAGTTTTCTTATAACCTCCAATCCAAATCACCATGACATGCAGAACACTGTAGTGTCAGTTCACCTCAGTCAGTCAATCATTCCTGCCTTCATACGATCGGTCATTCTCAGTCGCACTTGGACGCGCGCGGGTAAATTCAAATTAAAGAAATGATAGATCCGTAAGTAAGTAATCATTTCCTTACATGTATGTATATATGTATGTATGTATTACTTAGTATTATTACAGAGGATTCGTGGTGATACTTGAACATAGAACAAACTGTACAGTCGCCATCTTACTGTGTTAGTGTTGTACCTCATAACAAGTGATGTCTTAATGATTACTAATTACTAAATACCTTACATCTCCCTTTCTTTGATACTAATATTTTTGAACATAATCTTTTAAATAATTTGGCTTTGTTAATTCCCTACCTGATCTGCTCCTTGTTTAATTTTCCTGCTCAACAACAGTTTTATCATATAAATCATAACCATCAGCACGCTTAACATTATTATCATTAACTGTTAAATCTAACATTTCTTCACCATGAAACATGCCCAAATTTTCATTTATCTTTCTCAAGAATAAAATGTTTTCTATTTCTATCAATAATAGTTCCATTTTCAGTTAACAATTTATAAGAATTTGGTCTTTCGCATTGAGTCAGTAGAGCTGCATAGACTTATGGTTTCCTATTACCTGTTGTCACTATTACCTTTTGATCCTCATTTAAATTTTACAGGTTTTTAACATTTCTATCATAGTATTGTTTTTGAATTTTGATGTTTTCTCTTTCACCAATGGAAAGCCACATCATTCCTGAGAGACATAGGTTTTTGTAGCCCGAAACCGGGTCCTGTGGGGTAGTCCTCGGGAGCGAAGCCGCGGGGAATTTATTGCATGTTTTACGCTGTTGACGGATTTTGAAGCAATGAATGTAGAAAAATAGGCGTACGCCATTTTTTGTAGTTAGCGATTAAGTGCTGGGCTCATAATTTTAACTTAGTCTGCAAGTATTTATTTTCACAACCATTATCAATAATCACATTTGGCAGTAAACCTTGATTTTTTCTTAAATAGCTCAGTGGTTGGGTGTCTTAAAATCTAAATTTGAAAGTGGTTTGCCCCATACTCTAATAATGACTTACTTGACTTAATGTCCTACGTCCCCTGGATGGGGCAAAGGGCATCCACAGTAGTCCTCCATCGCGATCGGTCCTGAGCTTCACGCTTCACCTCGCTCCACGTCATACCGATGCTCGTCGCTTCCACCGCCACGGCCAAATATTTTCCATGAATAGAAGACCATTAAATACACTGACGGTAGTTGATGTTAAAGTTTTATTTTCAGATGTATACTTGACCAAGGAAACTCCAATAACAACTAATTTAGAAGAACTCGGCATTCAAGATGATAAACTGCTAATGGTTGCTAGTTATTTGAAAACGCAATATAACGTTGAGTTCACTGAACAAGAGATACCACAGTTAAAAGTTGAAACGTAAGTACATTTACGCAATTAAATGATGGATACAATATAAATGTTACCAATATTATAAGAACTAACGGTTGTAATTGTTTATAGAATAATTAATTTGGGTAAAACTGAATTTGCCTTTGAAGATGTTAAAGGCTTAGCGACGTTCATATCATACGTGGACACGGATGAACTGTTAGCGACTTCAGAAATAGTATGCATGCCTACTATTGCTAGCGGCGACGATTTGGTAAATATTAACTTTGTATTCTTTATAACGCATTATGATTTAAAGTAAAGATGATGATTAAGTATGGCTATCTTCTTCCCTCGTCTCGGATGCCATTATGAGTACCTTAGCAGAAATGTTCATTCTAGCCATATCGTCTCAGCCAATCGATTAATTGTGTTCTAATATTTTTTTTAATATTGCAGCGTGAAGACGAATTTGACGCAAGCCTGACGTATCTGTGCATAGTGCCGGGTATGGAGGGTCACCACGAGAGGTTCCGCGTGTTGTGTGAGCGCCTCAAGCTGCCGGCGATAGTACTGCAGCCGGGACTAGACCGGCCCATGGAGACCGTGTCCGAGACTGCCCAGAGATATGTAGATGTATGTCCTTACAAATTAAAACAAGCAAATTATGAGGATTTAATATGTACCAGCTACAGAATTAAACCTATTTCTCATATTTTAAGGTGCTCCTAAACAAGACTGGACTGAAAAATACTTTCTACTTATTGGGTTATGAAACAGGCGTTCTGGTGGCGTTAGAAATGGCAGCCATACTTGAGGATCTCGGTTAGGAAAATTTGTTACCAACATATTTTGTAATTTATTTATTCGTAACGTAAATTTAATAGATCAAATTCATAAAGTTCGTTTCTGAATTTAGGTCTAACTGGTACTGTATACTGCCTTGGATGTGCACCGAACGAAGTTCAAACCGTGATTGAAGAAAATATCGCAGAGTACAAGACAAAGGACCAACTGGAAAATGAAGTGGTCAAGCATATGTTTAAGTTGATGGTGGGCGACGATGTTGTGGACCTGGAAGGAGCACTTAGAGGCGTTAATTCATGGGCCCAGAAAGTGGACACGTGTGTGCACATGATGTTGGGTCGTGTGCCGCACTCGACGCAGTACTCCCATTCGCTGATAGAAGCTGCCTTAGCGCGTATCGAGCGCGCGCGTAACTACGTGCCGCCGGCGCGAGCGCTTCGCTCTCAGCTGGTGCTGCTGCGCGCCGCATCTGCACAAGTGACGTCACCGGAACAAGCGCTGCAGCAACACTCGCAGCGCCCAGTGGTCATACACCAGCTTACAACACCCCTGGCACACGCTACTAGTGACATTAGCTGCTCATCTCTCATTAATGAGTATTTGGATCCAGCGATTTTAGAATCATTCAATGAGAAAAATATTTGCGACGCATATCTTCTCAACCCTTATTCTTTTATTACTGCTGATATGGAAAATTAACAAATATTTACGTGTATATTTTAAATTAATATTAATTATGTTTTGACTAAGCGGTGCATTTTATTTCAAACTAACTTCTGCCAGCGGTTTCACCCGCATGAAAAGTGTTTTATCCCAAGGAAACATTATACCGGGATGAAAAGTAGCCAATATACTACTCCAGACTATAATCTATCTCCGTGCCTATTTTCCATTATTAACTTATTTTTACTATACGACTAAATCCGTTCAGCCGTTGTGGTGTGATTAGTAACAAACATCCATCCATCTATCTGTGAGCACCTCTAAAGATTTCGTTCTGAAGAAAGATATGGTTTCGAATCACTCCGACAAATGTCAACTTGACATAACACTAAGCACTAGTTTTTGGCGCGAACTAGAGACGACAGGAGATGGCGGTTTTGATAGAGTTGTGAATTTGTGATAAAACTTATGCAGAAATACCGTGAGAGTTACCGATTGTTCGTGTAGATCAAACTACGTACTTGGTGGAATGTCGTCTACGTCGTCCTTCATTACTTAAAGTGATTCGTTAGATACTTTTTAACTGTAGATACCTACATGGGTCTGTCCCAAAAGTCCCACTGGCCCAGTCCCATGATAGGACAACTGATACCAATATATTTTTCGAAATATGTCCCACTAGTCCCATAAATAAATAAATAATAGTATATTATGCAACTAGTGAGTAAAGGACGGATTTAAAGCGAGGGCCATTGATGAATCACGAACAAGTGAAGGATTCTAAAAACTGAATCACGACCGTAGGGAAAGGAAGTAGTAGGGGATGGGGGGGATTAAGCATTATTCATGATGATTGAATCACGAGCATAGCGAGTGATTCAAGTGTTAGAATCCTGAGCGACGCGACTGATTCGTGGTCCTCGATATAAATCCGTTTTATTCAAGAGTTGCATACTATATTTTATACCATGACTACGAGAAAAAGAAAGATTTAAGCAAAAAGCACAAGGGATAATAATAAATAAATAAATGGTTAATTACCTTCTAAATTTACAAAAAATGAGAAACCTCAGGATTCCACATTTTTTTGTAAATTTAAGCTGAGCTAGGTGTGTTTCAGACGCCAGTGACCACCTCCGTTACGGTACATAATTATAATTAATTAAGCACCAATGCAATTAATATTAGAATTACAATCCAAATAAGTATTCACTAAATATCCTAGACCAAAATCAACATCATTATTAAACTCCTAAATATAAACAAACTCAAAATTAAATCGACGAAAGAGTTTGAAAATCGAATATTCTTTGCACAAGAAGTTTGCATCGAGTATTTTGTGCGCAAGGAGCCCCTCGCTAGAGTAATTTTTTTTCTATGGCAAGGAGGTTGTATAGCATTGTGATAGAAGTAGAATATGTATTGGTGTGTTCTAAATTCAAACACCAAAACAGTGATTAAAAGTGCTTTTTATTCACTGTTTTCAGTGAATAAAATAAGCTTTTTAGAGGGGGAATGGTATAAATAAATAAATAGTCCTATGGGACAAATGATAATAATGTGTTCATTAAATTATGCCTCATTCGTTCCATAGGACAGCAAGTGGTGACTATATGATTGCGACGTCGTCAATCGTCGTCATCGTCTTCTAATATTGGCAATATTAAAAAAAAAAACTTCTGCATTTGTAAATTTTTTACTTATTTTGCGGTGTCAACCTTCAAAAGTTTTACCGCTATTTACAATACCTTAAGGGGATATTACGCTATAGATGTCTAGGATCATAGATTTTTGATTTATATTTATATGATAGTGTAATATAGACATATGAATTATATCATCTTTGTTATAAGATTTTTGACATTTGTTGTTAGATAGGATCATAGGAGCAGGACGGAGCTTATGCTTGTTTTAACACGCACTATGATAGTTTTAACATGTCATGAAGAGCAGGACGGAGCTATACAAGACAAATATCTCTGTCTCTTTTTCACTGTAGCACTATGATAGTTTTAACACGTCATGGTATAAGGCCCCTGGAGTTGCCATATTCTTTCAAATAAGCCTTAATGGTTGTTTACATTAATACCACTATAACTTCAAATTATAGTAATCAATTATTTTGAGCTATATTTGCGGAGATTAAACATTAATTCTAAACGAGACTTTTGCTATAACTCGCAAGAGTTAATTTGAAATCTGAGCGCAGTAGGTAATACACAACGGCGCTCAGGTCTCAAGTTAACTCATACGGGCTACACCTGCCAATGAGAATGATTATTGAAACGCAACTTTATAGTGTTCAAACACAGTATCTTTTATTCAAAATAAAACATAATCGATTCTTATATAAAAACTAATGTGAAGGATGAATCTGATGCTGTTTAAGAAGTTTGTTGATATCAGTTTCCAATTTACTCAAGAACAGTCGCAAGTCGCCACGTTCGGTAACATGCAAACGATTTCTCTTTTTAGTAAGCAGTGTTGCCACAGCACTAAATCTATGTTCACATAAATATGACGATGGGAATGCTATCAAGAAACTTTGAACGATTGACCACAATCCAGGGCACAATTGCGGGATCGGTTTTTGTAGCCAAAATTCTTGGTAACCATTTTTGAACTTGATTTTTATTTCCTCGTTTGTTACCAATTCTATAAGTTCTTCTTCCAGCTGAGGTGAAATTGCTGTGTTGACATTTGACAACGATCCAACACCCAGTCTGGTATTTCGAAGTTCAAAATGTCCTGGTATCGTTCGGTGAAGTCAATGTGGAGGTTTTCCAAATGTTGGCAGTAGGCAAACAAATCGTCGTTACTGCAGGATACTGATAAATTCGGGAAATTGTTAAACTCACGTCTGCCCATATTCTTTTTGTGTAGAAGCAGTTTGGCTGCGAAAGCAGCAACGACGTTTTTTTGTTTTAATTGAATTTAGTTCATCGCCTTGCAGTTGGGCATTCATGTCGTTGAACAATTTATACAGGTCTGTGATGTAAGTTATATCATTCTTTGATGTAAATGAGCTTGTTGTGCAATTCTGTATCTTTAGTTTCCAAGAAATCTATCACAGAGTTAAACAGGTTGTAAAATCGAGTCAGACTCTTGATAGCCAACGAACTTCAGTATGAAACAACAAACGGTTAAAATCCTCGTCATCAGTAACACAAAGCTGATGAAATAATCTATTACTCAAAGAGCTGTTACGGATTTTATTGACTACTTTGATGATGTGACTACCGTGTCATTTATCCTAAATTAATTATCAGATATAATATTTATATTTAAATAACCACGTGCAGGCATAGCAAGAAAGGCATTCATTATAAAAAAAACACCTTAAGATGCCGACATCTGGCAGCTATTAACGTTGGACTGGTCGTCGCCGGGCGCGCAGACAACAGGACAAAGAAATTGACCATTTTACGATAACACGTGTTGTACAGTGTTCACCTTACACCTTAGTTAGTTAATGTTATGAGTACCGCGCCGCGACCCAGGTTAGGGAATTGATTAAGTAAAACGATGTTTACTATTACACGGATTTATTGGCACTGAAGTAATTAGTTTATAAATGAACGCGATGCACCGCATCGTGAGTGCAAGCGTCAGCATTATTACTTAACAATACAAAATGTACGGGTTTGCTCGTACATACTCCCTACAGGAGAAATTAACAAGTTGCAAATTTAATGTTAACAGATCAAAGATCAACATATTTGAAAACAATGTTTCTAGAAAATTTAATGTCGAGACAATATAAAGCAAAAATAATTAACGATTAAGTGGTAAAGTTAATTATTGTCACTAGCCGCATCATTTAACTCAACGAACGCAAATAGGTGACGTAGCTTTATTCACTCGCGCACTATTGAGATTAGAAACACTGCTCTGATTGTTGTCATTTAACTCACTAACACTGTGGTAAGACACTCGGTCACCTATAATCACGCACGGATTGTCGTTGTTGCGAGGAGGAGGCGCAGGCGCACCCTGGGCCTGCGCTGGTGTCGGCGCCGGCGTGGACGGCACTCTCCAGGCGCGCACGCGACGCCACGCGTACACCAGTCCCGCTACTCCCGTGATGCCGACGATGGTGTATATCAGCGTGTAGTGGTGTATATCATGGACAGACATGCTTTCAGCCATAGCAGCATTTTCTTTCATGATCTTAATTTTCTGGCCAAGCTCTGTTAAATCTATTTGATTCTGGTCAGTTTCAGAATCATTCAAAGTTATCATATGCGGGATCGTAATGTTGATAATGTGATTTATCGGCGGTATCAGTGGCGTATAAACATCAGGTTTAATGTTCAGTTCGCTAGACTGTTGTCTGTGTGCAATTAAAGTAAATGCTTGCGTTTTAATAATACACCCATTGTCTATCGCGACGAGACCCGCACCGGTCAGCTGATGACTGGCAACTTGATCCTCGCACATTATACGTAAAGAGCATTGATCGCAACAAAAATAGATGTAGTTGTTAATTGTGTTACTTTCAAACCAGCTGTTTTTGCAAGGAGAGATCTTTGTCTCGCACTCAAGCTCTTCGGTCTGACAGAAATCTTTATCTCCGTTTAGATGATAAATAGGTCTCTGAATATGACACAGATATGCCTCTGATATGAGACATGATGTTAATGTTTTCTCTGTCATAGTTAAGTAGGTATCCTTCTTTAAGTTTATAGCCACATAATCTGATATTGGTTGGATGTTAACCATGTCTGTTCCTTTGACTTGAGGAATGGAAAATATTTTGAATATCTCAAAGGAGTCTCTACTGATAAGAGGAAGCCTAATTTCAAAGATAAGGTATTCTGCCAGCATTCTGGCCTTTACTTTAAGAAGCTTATATATTTTCCTTAAATCCATCTGCACATTGTCTACCGGCAATGTCACGTCCTTAGGGAGCTGACTAGCGATGGTACTCAGCTGATCTTGCAATTGAACGGGAGTTAAAAGATGTGGATTAAACTGACCGTGATAGATGTCAGTGATAGTGTCCAGTAAGGTGCTTTGTAATGACTTCAAGTTATGTAGCATGTTGCTCCCGATAATAGCTCCGACAGTCAGCTCATTTACGATAGACATGTTTCGTGTTTCGGATTGAAGTTGGTTTAGCGCCTTTTCAATGGAAAATATATGTTGGGAAACCATTTTATGTTGTTTGTTCATGGTTTGCTCTGTTCGTTTGAGGAGGTTGTATTCAACTTCTATAATCGATGTTTGGTTTTTCCAGTAGGAGGCAATATGACGTTGGTTGTCGCGTAATAACGTGATGTCCTTGCGATACTGATCGGCGAATCTCGTATCTAATACCCCGAAGAGGCTATTCGCGAGATATCCGACACCGTCGATAAGACCGCGCCGCTGTCTAGCGCGCTGCACGTTTGAGTGCTGACCGAGCAACATCTGGTTGTAGTACTCAAGTTCACCGAAGCCTTGAATTAACTGTAATAATATGATATCACAGTTCATAATGTTACGTATTGTTTTGCATGATTGTTCTAGAGACTTCGTGTATTTGTTGAGAGCTGTTATGCCCTCCCAATAAGGTTGCATATCGTAGTAGATAATGAGCTTCCACTCGTCCCGTATAATCTGCATGTTAGTTAATTTATCGAAATAAAGGCCTTGGTTAGGTCTAAAATTTGTTGTTTGGAAATCGCAGTGTCCTCCTGTTACGATTGTCATAAAAAATAATAAAGATATAAATAATGTTGTTACGCTAACTCTCTTCGATTTCCTTTGAGGTTGTGTTTTTTCGCTGTTTGGCTTCAGCTCTTCCTGGACGTTTTCAGACGAGTCTGATTGATTTTGTTTTACAGGTAACTTTGATATTTTGGTAATTGGTCTTTTAAGAGTTCCGTTCTTCGTTTTTAAGCTGACAACGCGAACGAATCCATCTGCTCCGGGATGTAGATCGACGATCCTACCCATAGACCATTTTCCTGGTGGTAAGTTGTCATCGTGCAAGAGGACTACGTCGTTTAGGTTTATGTTTTCACGAGACTGTCGCCACTTGCTTCTTGTTGTTAGTTGTGTTAGATACTCAGATCGCCATCTTTTCCAGATGTCAGCGAAAATTTTCTGTGTTAACTGCCACCTAGTCCTCAAGTCCCTTTCTGTTTCAACTAGGGTAAGTGCTGAACCGCCAGTCAAAAAGTGAGATGGAGTTAAGTAGTCTAAGTCCTCCGGATCTTCAGTGAGGGGACATAGAGGCCTAGAATTGAGGCATGCTTCGATTTGCGTGAGGACTGTTGACAACTCTTCGTAAGTTAACTTTTGCTCTCCGACAACTCTTCTAAAGTGATGTTTGAAACTTTTGACTGCGGACTCCCAAAGACCGCCTGCGGAAGGCCAGATTGGTGCATTAAAATGCCAGTTGATTTCCATGTCTGTTACTTCAGCCAAAAATTCGTTGTTAAATATGTGTTGCATTTCTTGGTATTCTTGTTGAATTTGCTTGTTAGCTCCGACAAAGTTTCGTCCATTGTCACTATAAATGTGACTCGGCGTACCTCTACGTGCTGCCATTCTTCGTAAAGCTGCGATGAACGATGAGGTGCTAAGATCGGAGACTAGCTCTAGATGTACTGCTTTTGTAGACATGCAGACGAAAACAGACACATATCCTTTAGTGGTTTTTATGCCACGGCCTTTGTTGGCTTTAAGGAGTAGGTGCCCGGTAAAATCTATTCCAGTGTGGTCAAACGGACGAGATGGATTGCTTCTCGCTGCAGGTAAGTCACCCATAATTTGGTTATGTTTGTTAGGACTTAGCTTTTTACATTTAACGCATAAGCGTATTTGCCTTTTCGTTGCTTCATTTCCGCCTATAATCCAATACTTTTGTCGGATAAATCCCGATGTCAAGCGGGCTCCGCCATGGAAAGTTAGCTTGTGTGCATGTTCTATTAGAAGCTCTGTTAAACGTCCTCGCTGTGGAATAATTAAAGGATGTTGCATGTCTGCATGAATATGAGCATGTCTTAGCCTTCCCCCGACACGGAGAAGCCCAATGTTATCCAGAAATGGATTTAGATTTAGTATTCTGCTTTTGTTGCTAAGCTTTCCTTTCTCTTTTAAGCTTTTGATTTCTTCTACAAATTCCTGCTGCTGTACTTGCTTTATGATCTTCATTTTTGCTTCTCTTATCTCTTCTAACGTAAGATAGGAAGTTTCCTTATTGATTTGCTTGTTTGTTAAAAATCTATACACCCAAGCTAAAATGTGTACAACTTTGGTAAAAGAACTGTGACTTTTTAATAAGCTCATGATTATACTTTCGTCATCTGTTTGTTTCGTGACAGTGTTTGCTTGCTTCTGTAATTTTGTTTCCAATGTTGTTGTATAGATTATTTCTTCAATTCTTTCATCAGCTTTAAATGTTTGTAGCCAAGATGGTCCCTGCCACCATAAAGGATGTTGAATCAATTGCGACATCGATAAGCCTCTACTTGCGCAGTCTGCAGGATTTTCGGCAGATTTGACATACCGCCAGCAGGTAGAAGGCATGTTTTCTGTTATAAATCGTGTTCTGTTGGCAACAAAGGTTTGCCAACGACCTGGATCTCCTTGCAGCCACCCCAGTACTGCTGTGGAGTCAATCCAGCCATAAATAACAATGTTGTAGTCAGTTAAAGAAGTCTTGACCTTAGCCATGAGTTTTGCTAATAAATGAGCGCCGCAAAGCTCCAATCGTGGCAACGATATGTTTTTGTTAGCCGGGATTATTTTTGATTTTCCGGCCACCAAGATGATGCTTGTTTGTTCGTTATAAACTTTACAGTAAATAACGCATGCGTATGCTTTTGTTGACGAGTCACAGAAACCATGTAACTCGACTCTTCGCTCGGGTTTTGTGCCCAACCATCTTGGTATTTGAGCTTGACTTATTTGATCGATATCCGCCTTAAGTTTATTCCATTCTTCAAAAATTTCCTCAGGTATCTGCTCATCCCACTGAATTTGTGAAGTCCAAATTCGTTGAAATAAAATTTTGAGTTTTGTTGTTGTAGGTGTGAGCCACCCCAAAGGGTCAAAGAACTTGGAGATATCGGATAGCACAGATCTTTTTGTAGCCTTGTTGACTGTTGAATCAATTTTTGGCTCAAATGTAAAGTTATCCTTGATAGGATTCCAGCGTAGTCCTAATGTTTTAGTAGACTCCGGCTGTCGAAAGCTTTTGCTTTGTTGTTGGCATGGGACTTCATCGTGCAGTAAATGCGGATCATTAGAAGCCCATTTTCTTAAATTGAATCCCCCGCGTTTCAGCAGTTCAATTAAATCTTGTTGAAGTTGGCGTGCTGCTGATACGCTGTGAGTACCATGGAGAAGGTCATCCATGTAGAACGACTCTTCGAGGACTTTAGATGCTTCTTGATATTCGGAGCGTTCATCGTTCGCCAGCTGTTTTAACGTCATCATTGCGAGGAAAGGAGCCGCTTTAGTCCCATACGTGACCGTGGTCAGCTGATATTCTTGTAGTTTATCTCGGGGACTATCTCTCCAAACTATTTTTTGCAGGCTCTGATCTTTCTTATGGACCAAAATTTGGCGGAACATCTTTTCGATGTCCGCGGTGAAGGCAAATTGATACTGCCTCCATTTAAGTATTAATGACTGAAGGTCCCGTTGCAGATTTGGGCCCCTTTGCATCAAATCATTTAAACTTTGGCCACTTGATGTTTTTGATGAGGCGTTAAAAACGACTCGAAGTGACGTAGTTGTAGAGTCATCACGTAGCACACAATGATGCGGCAGGAAACATTCGAGTTTCGAGTTACAAATAGCTGGTTTCATATGTCCTAACGCTAGGTACTCGTGTATGAATGTTTTATACTCTTTTGCGATGTTTTCTTTTTTAATTAATTTACGTTCCAAATGACCAAATTGTGCTATGGCCTTTGATTTTGAGTTACCCAATTGTTCTTCTAAATTTGTTTTCAGCGGGAGCCTCACTACATATCTTCCATCTAGCAATCGGTTTGTTGTTGAGCTGTAAAATTGCATACACTCTTGATCATCTGATGAAAGCGAAGTAGACTCTGCAATTTCCTCCGTTTCCCAAAATTTTTGCAACTGGTCAATATCAAACTGTACGACATTGCATTGCAGTATGTTTACGTTACCGCACAGAATCCACCCAAGCCGAGTCTGTTGAGCAATGGGTGTTGTTTGTTCAACTCTGCAGATACCCTCCATAATGATGTTTGAATATATGTCAGCGCCAAATAAAATATCTATCGGACGACTGACGTAAAAGTCTGGATCTGCAAGTTCTATGTTTTCTAAATAAGACCACGTGGGCTTAGCAAAGGTATAAGTTGGCAGATTTTTTGTTAAAGTTTTCATGATGAAAACATCTGTGTTAAAAGAGTAAGATTCTCTTCTTGATGAGCAGTTAATGTTTATAACTCCCTTACAGGCATTATCCCTGACTCCTATACCGGTTATTACGCCCTTGCATCTTTGACGGGACAGTCCCAATTGTTGTGCGGCATTTTCGGTAATGAGTGAAGTTTGGGAACCCTGATCAATCAGAGCTCGCATGTTAAGATAAGATCCATCACGTTTTTGGACCTTAATCATGGCTGTGGACAATAATGTTTCCGGTAAATCACGTTGTTGAGCCATGTGAGTGCTAAGTTGCTGAGTTTGCTCAGGCAAAGTACGTGCATTTCCAGCTTTAGGTATTGCTTGGTTAGGCAATGCGTTTGCGGATTGCGCAAACGCATCGTGAAGTATCGTGTTATGACTTCCGTCGCACTCATGGCACCGTTTTGTTGAAATGCATGCCTTGCCATTATGACTAAAAAGACAATTTTCGCATAGCTTGTTGTCAACGACGAATTGTTTTTTGTCGATTGGGGACAATCCAATATATTGTTCACAATGGAATAATCCATGACCATTTTCGCATAATGGGCAAGTTCGTGTTTTGTGAAATTGTCCGTTCGATTTCGACACGTTTTTGTTGCTCGAATAGGATTGTTTCGAATAACGATTGATATTTTTGTTGTTAAAATTGTTATCTTTAGCTAATTTTGCGTTGGAATTTGGAGGTTTCTGATCTTGTTTACGCCGCGATGACTCCATACTCGTGAACTTGGCTTCCAGGAAGTCCAAAAAGTCTGATAAAATGGGCAGTTCACGAGGTTGCTTAAGAGATGCGATGTATTCGGAATGCGTGTTAGCATCTAATTTATTCGACATTAAATAGCAAATTATGGGGTCCCATGTGCTTACGTCTGCTCCCATGTTCTTTATAGCGTTGACACATTCGATAGTTATATCGTGGATGCGTTTTACATGAAAGACTGAAGGTTGTTGCATGACCGGAAGGTTGGTTAGAGTATTCATATGTGAGGTGAATATAAGCAGTTTGTTGTTATACCTATGATTAAGGATTTCCCAACACGTTGAATAGTTTTCAGAGCTGATCTGAAGATGGTGTATTAAACCTTCGGCTTCCCCTTTCAGTTTAGCTTTAAGGTACTGCATCTTTTGAGCTTGAGAGAGCGACGGATTGTTGTGGATAGCCTCCGTGAATAAGTCCTTAAAGGATACCCAGTGTTGATAATGGCCATTAAACGTAGGCACTTCCATCTTTGGTGTAGAATGTTCTCGGTGTGATACAGACCACAATTTACTGTTCAGAGACTTCTTCATGTTGTTGTACGTCATTTCATACGAGGTAAACTTGTCCTCATACGAATCATCTTGCCCGTCGAGTTCACCTTCCAACTCCCAGTGAAGCGTGTCAATGGCCGACCACCTCGCTTCCAATGTTTTCAACGTATCTTGAAACTCCCATTTCTCAGTTATGGCATCGATGTTGATGTTCGCCACAGTTCGATAGAAAGCCTTAAAATTGATGTTCTGCTTCTTCAGTAATTCGTCCAACTTGCTGTTGGTGCCCTGAGACTTGAATTTGGGCGTTTCAAGAAAGGTCGTAGCCTCGCTGTCATCGGGATTCCTGTTCTTAAGGGTCTCGTCCACGCCGGCCCTGATCGTGCCGGCTAATGATGTTGTGGGTTTTAAAATAGACGGAGTTCCTACACTTTTGATAAATTCACGCGTTGAAAGATAGATATCCTGAGTTTGTTGATAGTGATTCAATGCAAAATACTCAATTGATTTGTTGCCAAATGGGTTTAACTGATCGTGATTAGATTGAAACTCCTGCCAGTAGGAGTCTAAAGTTTCCAATTTACGTTTGATGTAGTCAGGAGTTTTGCGTTCCTGACCATCTTTCTTAAAGTTTGATAAAAGTTGGTTCATGGCCACCATGATTCGTTTCTGGTTGGCCAGAAGATCCTCCATTGTTTGGCTCATATTGTTAGGTCAAGCAATAAAAAGGAAAGATCTTACTTTGATTCTGCTGTATGGTGGGTATGTTGATTGCGCTCAAGGCTGCTGTTTACTCCCTGAACTGCAACTCCACAGCTGCTGCTGATATGGAACCACTCACACGAATTGACTCAATGTCCACTGATTATTCGCGGTAATGATCCCGCTCGTTGGCTCGAAGGACCATAAAGATGTACAGTGTTCACCTTACACCTTAGTTAGTTAATGTTATGAGTACCGCGCCGCGACCCAGGTTAGGGAATTGATTAAGTAAAACGATGTTTACTATTACACGGATTTATTGGCACTGAAGTAATTAGTTTATAAATGAACGCGATGCACCGCATCGTGAGTGCAAGCGTCAGCATTATTACTTAACAATACAAAATGTACGGGTTTGCTCGTACACGTGTGGAGTTTTGTATAGAAGAGGTTCGCTTTAATGGCCAACCCAAAACAATGGAGAGCCAAGAGGCTGCAAGCCGTGAACAGAGTACCGTGGTATTTTTTAGAAATCGCAGGCGCCCGATGGGCAAGGGTAGGAGAGGCGGAGTCCAGGTAGCTAGCAAAAAGAACGAAGGATGTTGGGAGACGAGACACTTAGCTTTAGGCGGAGAAACAGGACGGACTGATTTTGAGAGATCAAGAGAAGTCGGGTTATAGGGTATTACTTTGGAACCAATAATTGAAAGTCGTGTCGTTGTAAATATCGTAGTAACGAGTTTAACTATTAAGTTAATTATAATTTAGTCTTATTTCGTAATAGTACTGTGTGAGTGAGTGCCGGAATGCTTGGGTGAGTTTTAATCTTTATATAACTTAGGTAGGGACAAATCACTAATGTACACTTTATTCTAGCATGGCGAGAACTTGTATTTATCTCCTAATCCACACCTCGACAGATATTTGTCACTAGCATTTGGTCTAGGGAAGCGGTGAAGTCTTCCTTTACACTTACAAGCGCTAATTTCATCAATTGTTACACTCTACAACTACCAATTTGATTATGGGCCATTATTGAGAGTTAACTGACATAACACACATGGAAGGCGGAACCGCTAATATTCACTATTTGTATAAAATAGGCTAAATGGCCTCCTTTAATTGAGAACGTAGGACAACCAATTGTTTGTTGACAGATACTGGTTCCTATAGAAGGTCTGGCTCAGAACACTTTGCGTAATACTTGCTGTCGCTCAGATCCAGGGAGGGGGGTAGGCTTCACACGGTAGGCTTTACAAAGAACCCCAAACTACATCGTCTAAAGACGCTTAGGGAACGTGTCTCGTTAAAACCACACCACGCCGTTTTGTAGGCAGCTCGAAATCGTCACTATTTAGCGAGACACGATATTGGATGGGTACTGCTCCTTAGCGGTCCTGAAAATCCACGCAATGGGCAGATTAAGGAAATGAGAAGCGACGAATAAAATCCGCTCCGACGTACAGCAAGTTTTGGCAATGAATTCTGCACCAGACCGAGTCTGCGCTACGCCTGCATAGTATTGTATTGTGTTAATAAAGGTTGAGTAGATCGAGGGTGAGCTATTTATAGTGCGCGTCCAGTAATTCTGGGAGCATGTCTTGTTCAATGGCAGAGGCGCTTAGGCACAAACTGTCCTCTGTCTTAGGATTGAATAAGACATGTTTAAGTTTAGGGAAACATTTATTGCTTGGACCGTTGCGTAGCCTTCTCTAAGGCCTCGTGTTCTAGGACCAGCATTACACGTACGACGTGCCTGCTGTACAGACGGTCTTACGTCACTCGGGTGGGAAATCTAGACTATTATCAATGAACTCATTAACGTAAATCAAGTAAACGTATTGAACACAAGCGTAGCGTTCCTATCCACTTCCTTCCGCTAGGTAAATAATGCGTTTTGCAACCCTTTGTCTAATTAACTTCATACATTATTATTGTTTTACTTAAAGCCCTTAAGGCTAACAGACAGAAATGTGTGCTGGAAGTTTGTTTCATCATTTCTTCTTACCAGCTATTGCACATAGGAAATGATGGCGGGTTGGGCGCTTTTGGGACTGTCTTTAGGAGAGTTGATCTAATCAACTCCAGTTACTTCTAGAGTTAAAACTCTCTGACAAATTATTTAATTGTATTTGAATTAATTCTTGAATGTATATTCACTACTCGTGACCACTTTTCGGTCTTTGATTTAATACTCTATACATTAGTGTAAAGGGTTTCTCAAACAAGATTCAGTTAATTATAACAATTTAGTTTATATCCCTTAGGTTACATTTTATCCTTCTAAACCACTTCCTAGTTATAAATTTATAACTGTGAATTCCAAAACAAAACAAAACATAATTTGGTTTTCACTATAGTCGGAAGAGAACCTTCCAGTCAATGGTGCGAGGTTCATTAGACAGCGCGGTATGGCGGGGCGCTGTCTCTCTTTTATCAAAAGAGCCGACCTTAACTCTAAATCTAGGGCACGTTTAGGAAAAACGAAATTTTTATCAGCCTAGGGTCTTTTAGGAACCATCACAATGACATATTACATTGATTGAAATAGTCGTTCACTTAAGTTTCTAGCAATCAAATGTTGTCTATGAATAACGCAATGTACAGCAAGGAAATCTGGAATTTTATTATTTAAGTACGCTACGAAGCCTATATGGCACCCTGTCATAGCTGGAGCGCCATGCGTAGCAACTGATATACTATTTTTCAAGGAATTCTCTTTCTCATCACAAAACTTTTCCGATGTATTGAATATGCTTTCGCATTTTGTATCGGTCTCTAAATTTCTAGCAAACAATAGTTCTTCACATATTTTCTCATCTTTAATAAACTTCACGTAAGACAGCAACAATGCTTCATTAGTTGGTAAAGTGGACTCATCGGGCTGAATTGAGATTGACTTGTCCTCAGGTGATTGCACAATGATCCTTCAATGTTTTCAGCCATTTCATCAATTCGTCTTTGCACAGAATTATTACTCAAAGGAATTTTTCGGACAATATCTGCGGCCGGTTTATGAAGCTCAGTAGTTATTACTTCCTTTATTGCTGGCAAAATTAACTCTTCTCCGATGTTATGTGGTTTGCCTTTTTGAGCAATTAGCAAAGAAATATTGTACGAAGCTCGAAGTCCTTAGTCATCTTGCTTAGCAGCCGCCGAAAATAGTTTTGCTACACTTGGCTGAGTATTATCGCTTCTTCTCTAGGTCTTGAAAATATCGTAAATATCGTTCTAGTCTTTCTTATCTCGATGCATTTTATTCAAATGATCTTGCAGTCTTAAAGGCTTCATTGCTTCATTCGAGAATGTTTTTAGACATAGTTTTTTTTTTTTACTTTTGATGGGTTTGCTCTTGACTCTAGTCTAGGTCAATGACAGAGACAGAGGGATTTTCAATGAATCCGAATTTAATATATTCCGCTCAGTATTGCCGTGTCTTCTTTTTTACTTCCGACATTGTTTTGTTTTGATAAATACGTAAGTTGGTGTTGAACTTAAGTAGGTACCGCTTATCTATTACGCGCGAAACCGCAAATGAAAATGAAATAAATATTACGTTGTCTATATAGGATTGCATAAGCAGCACGCACCGACAGGAATAAAACAAACATGCCTAAACTCGTTGATCTCATTCGATGCTTAATCGTACTCAACAAGTAAGAACAAGTATTATATGAACCAGCCGATTGATACAGGAATGCACAATTCAGGTTATTTAACAAAAACTTGTTAAAACTTGATTGCCCGCGGTCTACTATCTACGAAAATTACCTATCTAGGAGTACTAATAACTATTAAAATAAAAGTATGTCTGTTGCCTTTTTATTTGTTTGTTTGTGTCTACTTTCATTTCGAAACAGAGCGACCGATTGACATGATTTTTACTTTATATATTAAAGAAAACATGACATATTAGTTGATGTTCACAAGTTGTAGTTGAGAGTCGAGAGCTCATGCAGTCGGTGTCTCAGAGGCCTCCTAGCTAAATGAAATTACAAATCACTCCCCAAGCCTCTACACAACACTCACATTTTTTTTCTGGGTGTCTTACCCTTACCCCTTTAGGCCTGCAGCGTCCACAAGGGGGCGTTATCGCCCACTTTGGGAAAGGCTGCACTAGACCAAGATAGCACACGGACTGCTTCCTTTTTACGGGAACGTCATTATATTTTATAGTAGGCCACGATTTAAGATTACCTTTCAAAATGAGTTGATAAGTTTTGTGCGGAGCAAAGGTCAGATGGTTTCGATCGCCCCACTGAGATATTAATCGTAGGACAACTTTAGCCAAATTCTCGAGTCCATCTCGAATACTTAATTGAATGAACAGAAGACCGTCATCCACGTAACCAGTTAATGAATAACCGCTTGGAAGTGGAATGCGAGGAAATCATCATAGCCTAAATTCCATAAATGTGGACCAATAACCGAACCCTGAGAACAACTCATGGTGAGAGACTTCGATATGGAATGATGGCCGAGTTTGAGTTTTGCGCTACCATTTAAAAATAAGAGTTAACTAGATTATATTAATTTCTATAGCAGCCCCGAGTTCTAATTTTAGGTTATTATAGCATTGGCAACCATGCGTTATCAAAAGCCTCAGAAATATCTAGAAAAATCCCAATACGTCATTGCAGATACTTATGTGCAGATGTTTTAACAATTTTCCTAACAGTAAGTAGTTAGGCATTTGGTTAAATGTTGTTTTTAATTTAACATCGTAGGGTGTTACGTATCAAAATTTAAATTTGAGTTTTTTAAACGACCAGTATAATAATATTTTTGTAAAAAGTTTTTTATTTTTCACTTTTTAGTGGTACGTAATGGACAAATTCTATTGTAAGTAACCTATAATGCCCACAGTGATGCCAGAATAGATTACCCGAATAACATGTGACTTGAACATAACTGGTGGAATGAGAGTTTACCAGGGTGAACTGTACACATCTGCGTACCGGTTTAGCCGGTACGCAGATGTGTACAGTTTACCGGTTTACCGTACTGGCGTGATGGTATGTTATGAAATGGTGTAAACTATAAACAAACACTCGATTGCAGCAATCCCGCAGATTTTCCGTCATTTATTGAAGAGTTCTGTTGTATATCTCCGAAGTTCTTCATCAGATCTTTACCAAAGAGAAGAAAAATCTTCTCAGCAGATTTGTATATGTATGACGGAGTTATGCCCAAAATTACAATAAAAAAATATATATAACGGAGGAGGGTGTGATGATAAATAATCAGGAACAAAGAAATATCGGTTGTTAGCTTATAAATTTAGTTTTGATGCGTTGGCAACATTTTGATACTGATTCAAATCAGTTCGATTTTATTCGTTTGATAACACTTTATTTTTCTTATGTCAAAATACTTGATTTCGATTGGATGTTAAAAGCTGTACTTTGCCGGATGAGTTCATTGGCCAATGAAAAGCGAGGAGGGTCCATACTGGCTCTCTCGAGTGGAGTCTCCCGCCATCGCCAGGGGTTCGCTTAGATAGAAAGTGCGCGCGGACGCGCGTTTCTTTTACAAAAGAATACAACCAACTTCCAAATAAAATCACTACAAAGTGAAAAATAATGAATAGTAAATAATTTATATGTAATATTATTTTCTCAAAAATGGTATGTAATGTTGCCATAACATCTCTAATAAAAAGTATCCAGAAAGTGAATTTTACCGGAGACTTATTCACAACTGTCCAGTAAGAAGCGAGATTTAAATTTGGAATCTCCTACTGTCCAGTAAGTAAGTATGTAATTTACTTACTGGACAGTAGGTCATCCTTTTTAGATCTGCTTAGAAAAAAAAACATAGTACCAGACACAGATTAGAGTTTAGCCATTATAACATGGTTATAGAAGGGCAGCTCTAAATATATATCTATCTCCCTTTTTGGTAAGACATTTTATGAGATAGATGTATTTTTGGAGCCTTAAACAGCCATTTTATAGTCTGTGGTACTTAACGCTACGCAAAAAGTATGCACGTTGCGTTTTTTACTTATAGTGGAGCGCCGTAAGATTTATATCTCGGAATCCAGGGCCAGTCAATGATTATTTATAAAAACTTTGGAAATGTATTTTCAATAGTACGAGGGCGGCACTGAAAATTTCGGGAATCAAGGAAGTAACACAATATTACTATTTAAAAATGTATATATTGCTTTTCGAAGTATTCTCCGCGAAATTTGACACATTTTTCCATACGATGGAACCAATCATTGAAGCAACCATTTAATTCGGAAGTTGGGGTCTCCAAAATGGCCGTTTTGTAGGCGTCCACAGCTTCTTCAGGTGATGAAAATCTCTGACCACGCAATTTATTCTTTATTTTAGGGAAAGTATAGAAATCATTAGGGCTTAGGTCGGGGCTGTACGGCGGATGGTCTAATAAATTCTATGTTTTCTTGCTCTAAAAACTCTTTTGTTCTGTGCGCGGTGTGAGAACTAGCATTGTCGTGATGGAGGATGATGCGGCGGTTGCAGTTGTCTTTACGGAGTTCAGAAACGACCAGTGGCAAACAAATGCTAGCATACCATTCTGCATTAACCGTTCTTTATCCCTCAAGAGGAATAGTCGCAACATGGCCGGTTTTGGAGACAAACGTGGACACCATTTTTTTTGCAACACTCCGTGAACGAACAATTTTTGTTGGCTTTAACTCATTTTCGAACACCCAAACTCGTGACTGGTTTTTTGTTTCGAGTTCGTACGCGTATATCCACGATTCGTCACCTGATACGATGTTGTATACAGCATTTGAGGATCCTGCGTGGAATCTTTCGAGAGTTCTGACGCACCAAGTAACGCGAGCCGCTTTTTGCTCTTCACAGAGCGAATGCGGTATCCATCGGGAAAACAACTTTTTTACACCTAATTGTTCACGCAAGATTATTTGTATTTGACTCATGCCAATGTCTAAAGTTGCCTGAATTTCGCGGTATGTCACATGTCGATCTTCATCAATCAGCTTACGCACAGCATCAACGTTTTCTTGGGTGACTGCAGTTTTTAGACGACCTTGACGGGGATCATCACTGAACTTGACACGTCCACGTTGAAATTCAGCAAATCAGCGATAAATTGTGGTTTTGGATGTGGCTTCATCACCAAATGCAGAAATCATCCGGTCAACACACTGTTTTTGTGTTAAACCACTTCGAAAGTCATAATAAATCATCGCTCTTGAATTTTCGCGAATCCATTCCATTTTCTCAACGACTAAACAAGTTTGACAAAACCTTGTGACAAGACCGAGAATCTTTTTTTAAATAAATAAATGGTAAGTATTCGATTTTTAAAACCAAGGAGTTTTCAATTAAAAAGATTTTAATATGACAGGAACAGTGGAAATATTCCATTTCCGATACTTTTAGTGCAGCCCTCGTATGTAACAAAATGTTAAAAAAAAAATGTGCGATCTCAATTTTTTTTTTTGATTTTTTGAAAAAACGTTGCCTCACACTAGAAATTTCTTCCTTTATCGTGGGTGCGTTTACAAGCATATAATATATATTCACATACACAACACCCAGAGCCGGAACAACTATCTGTAGGTCATACAAATATTTGTTCCGTGCGGGAATCGAACCCGCGACACGCAGCGCAGTAGTCAATTGCTCAACCACTGCGCCAACCGTGCGGCCAATTTATTAATTATTATTATAAATAATTATTAATTTTTCGGTATTTTCCTTTATTTAAATGAGTTTAAGGTTATATTTTAAAAAGGAGAACTATTACAACCTTGATCTTGGGTCTCAAGGGACTGCAGGTATAAAGATGAGGGGAGTGGCTAGAGAGTGCAACAGCAGCTATTCGGTGTTGTTAACGCGAGCTCTAACAGAATAGTACACGTCGCAACTTGCTAGACTCAATACGTAGCTGTTATTGTGGGCTCCAAAAAAAAAATCTGATTTTTGTTTTTTTGCAATTATTGTATATACTAGTATTACTGTGCAGTGAGTGTGATAAAAAATAATTACTGAGAGTATAAGTAATATATATAGTACTGTAGAGGCTTTCCACATAGAACGAGCAACCTGTTCGGCCGCTGACACCTAAAGCTGGCGACTTATATTTATTTTAAGTTTGGAAGGAAATCGAATACAGAATATTTGAAATATATCGAACGTGTGTAGTTTTTTGTTTAGCTGGGACTTCTGTAAAAGCCGCCTGAGGGCAGGCACGTTGTTGATTCAATACAAGTTAAAAGTAATTTCTGCTTATTATTTGAGCTCCCTGAGCTACACCCTCACATATTGGTGGAGGCGCCGGGTAATGAAAATCCGGGTAAATAAATAAAAATGTAAGAAAAAATACGAAAAAACATATTTTCGCGTGTGCACGGCGAGAACAGTGCGCGAAGCCCTATCAACGAGTGTACGTCGCGTCGTTACGAGGAACGAAAGTCCTGTCGGCGAGAACCCCAGCCGACGAGCAAACGCAGAGAAAATAAAGATAAGTGGTCTATTTTAATTAAAAATGGCACAGCCAGTTTTTACGGGGACCGGAACAAAGTCCAGTTTCGAGGATTTCCTCTTGCAGTTCAAGGTTATCGCCGCTATAAATAAATGGCAAGAACAGGACTTAGGGCTCATTTTGGGAGCGTACCTGGACGGCCCGGCACTCGCTTATTTTAAATTCATCTACAAATGGAGGCGATGGCGAATCCTTTCACACGCCGAGGTACGATTTTCGCCCAAGGCAGCGCTTCGAGAACAGAACTAACCGCTCTCGTATTGCCCCTAGATATAGAAGCCCACTACCAACCGATCACCCAAAAGAACCAGGACACAGTCAATAAAGATGGATGAGGAGTTGCGGGATGTGTCTATGAAAGAGCAATTCCCGATTGAAAACAATAAACACGGTGATCAAACTCCATTTATTAAAATTAGTATAGGTAACCGATCGTATGACGCATTAGTTGACACAGGTGCTTCCATCTCTTGCATCGCCGAAGAATTAGTTGTGCTGCTAGGTTTGAAGCATGCCGGTGACGAGACGAAACATTTTGTGAAATCCATTTCGGGTTCTTTTCTAACGATTATGTGGGACGTCATGAACTAGGAAATAATCTGACACGATGTGCCATAGCCAATATAAAAAAGGCACAGGTTAAACAGAAAATGCGATATGATAGAAAAGCTAAGTTCAGAAGGTTTACGCCGAATCAGTTGGTAATGCTCTACACGCCCAGACGGACCATAAATAGGAGTTTGAAACTATGTAGGTTATATAAAGGCCCCTACCAAATAGTTAGGCGATTATCTGATGTTAATTATGTAATTAGAAAGTTAAATAATAGGAGATTTAGGGATATTGTACATATAAATAGGCTAAAACCGTTTAATATTAGAGTAGGCTAGTTAAAGGTAATGTAGATACTGGTAGGCAAGGTTATGTAACGTCAATGTCTAAGTACGTTAAAAAAAATATATGTATGATAGACAGTTTTCAGATTTGACATGTCATAGTTAGTAGGGATGGGCAAGCAGAAAATATATTTATCGATGATTTTTGCTGCGATTAGTATCGATGTGATTAAAATAAATTATTTTTCAATTCCATGAGCTGATGTAAGCTGCCGGGGGAAGAAAAGGCTGGCAATGCTGACTACGCATCGAAGCAATATTTGTCTTTTTTAATTCAGCTAGGCTGAGCTTAATCCAGTGCATTGATGATATAAGCATTTCAAGAGTGGGAGAGGTATTGGTCATAACTGAAACCAACTTTGCATACGGGGCATAGCCTTCGCAAAGGATGTTGAATTGGCATCGTTGGTCCAGTTGATGACTGTTTATGGCATTGGTCCAGTTAATAACTTATTGATAATATTAAATATGTTGAGTGTGATAAGCTCTGGATAAAGTTCAATGATAGGTTTAGAAGATTCGATGCGATCCAGCCTTTCCTTCTCTGGCCTGATAAATGCTTGAGGGTGAAATATTGTATCACGTTTGAATTTCACATAATTAAACCCCATCCGGGTGGATGTGAGTTATCACATCATTTCTGTTAGGAATGAGAGGCCGCCTTGTTACTTTTTCGGAGGTTTTGTGCAAGGAGGTTCAAGCATGATGGCGGCGTTGACTTGTTAATGCATGGGCACTTGTTAGCTGAAGTTAGAGTAAATATCGGAGAATCCGGTAATTCGTTTGCCATGACTTGAGCCTTCCCCTTGTAAGGGAAGGACCTCAGATTAATTCCTCCGTTAGGTAAAGGTGTTAGGTAAGAGTGATTTTCCTTCCAAAGTTGAGAATAGCTGCGCTTCACATGATTCTGCGCATCTATTCGTAGGGGCGTAGCTCATGTAGAGGCTTTCCACATAGAACGAGCAACCTGTTCGGCCGCTGACACCTAAAGCTGGCGACTTATATTTATTTTAAGTTTGGAAGGCAATCGAATACAGAATATTTGAAATAAATCGAACGTGTGTAGTTTTTTGTTTAGCTGGGACTTCTGTAAAAGCCGCCTGAGGGCAGGCACGTTGTTAATTCAATACAAGTTAAAAGTAATTTCTGCTTATTATTTGAGCTCCCTGAGCTACGCCCTCACAGTACTAAGAATCATCAAAATCGGCCAACGCGTTTGGTCTCTGGAACGCCAGATACATACTCGTACACTAGGCCAGATAGATACAGACACATAGATACACTCCTCTCTGTGAGAGGGAATGGGCCGTAATCGACCACCCGGGCCCAGTGCGGGTTGGTGGATGTCACATGGCATTGCATTTTTGGTTCTAAGACATGCCATGTTTCCTCACGATGTTTTCCTTCACCGTTTTGAGAGCAGTGATGATGAAACAATTTACACAAAGTAAAGTGTCTGCCTGGGTTTGAACCCACGACCTACAACCCTAAACAGGATGCGGAGCATCTTGTGGGTTGTGGTTTAAACTGCACTGCTGCTTGCTTAGAATGCAATGGTGACAGCTGTACTAATCCTTTACCTACAATCTACATCAACGAGATCGACGACGACGACAATAATGAACAATAATGTAATAATGTATATAGTTGACGATACTTTTTTTTTTTTGTAAATCTTTATTTTTTGCGAAAATCTAATAAATTAACATTAAAGTTACTATGCAAATATAATTTATTAAATATAAAATTGAAATCTTTACTATAAACATTTATTCCCCCTTCCACCTCTTATTTTCCAGTAAATTGTTGTAATCGAGATCGGACAATTTTTATTTTTTAACTTTTTTATTTGAGCTTTAATAATTCAGTAAAATACTAGTTATACAGATTCATTGACTGGCCCTGGGTTCCGAGATTTTACAATTTTTATGCCTTACGGCGCTCCACTATTAGTAATGTTGTAGAAGTATAGTGTGAGATTTTATGTTTGTATTTAGTGATTTCAGTTTATAAATCATGTTGGATTAAAACTTTCCATTCTAAAATTAACATGGAGTTTAAAAAAATAATTTACATATTTTTACTAAAACATTCATGTAATGTAAAAATAGAACAATGTTCAAAATTAAACGCAAACTTTTTAGTAAAGAAAAGCAACGTCTGGCTCACTGGCAGGATATCACATTCAATTGCGACAATTTTGTGTCTATTTACGAGTACGTCGTCTATTTATTTCACGTGAACATAGATAATCCCAAAAAATGAGTTCAAGCGAATCTAATTCGAAAATAGATGGCGCTTCTCCTGATTTAAAAGCTGAGGCAGAATTAGCAAAAATCAATTTACTGCCAGCCAAGAGTCCGTTAATCAAGATGTACAACAAACAAAAATAAATGCCCCCGGTAAATCAATCACAATATCTATTAGTAATTGCCCTAATATGAATGTAACCTTCAATATTAATGAAACGAATTTGTTGTTAAACTTTCTTTCATTTTTGAGAAAAGCATTATACAAGCCTCAACCAGTAAGAAAGCCATCCTCGTATTTGGCCAGGAATGCTTACCTACTGGATTCTGCAGTAATGTACTAATAGTATGTATTATGTTTATGCACTGTGTGCTGTACGCGTATTAGTTTAGTTTATTTAGTTTACAAGAATTTAAATGTTAAGTTTTATTGTGCACTTGAGTATGCTGTCCTCATTTAATAAAAAATCTCTATGACATTGAGGTTTGCTGTAAGAGCACCCAATTGTGGGTTAAGCTCGCCTTTGTATATAAACTGTCCTACTGTATATATATAATACTGTAAATAATAATAATATAATATATAAGAATAATAAAAAAGTTTCGGCAGTCTGTGTTCCTATTTTAACCGACTTTAAAAAGGAGGTGGCTCTCAATTTATTAGGTCCCCAGATGGTGCTAATCAGGTGACACTAACTGGTGGTAGATTTCGGCCGAAAGCTTGCGACCACCCATCGGCAAGATACAAACTCAACAACGGCAGCACGCCCTCCCACACAAAGTGCACATCGTCGCAACAACTACAACGTCGTAGCAGTCCATCACCACCTTGAAACTAATAAGCCGGCTCTCTTTTTCCTATCGGAGACGCAGATCAGATGCCCATCAGACGTGTCGTACCTTTCATACCCAAGGTTCACCCTGGGGCACAACTTCAAAACACGCGCGGGTGTATGCATGTACTCGTACGCCCGAGACGACATCTGTTTCTCATCTGCGTCTCCATAACTTTGAGGACTCTAGTTTATCCATGCTCTGGCCTCTGGTGGACACAGGCCTGAATAAAATTTTCTACGCCTTCTAGGGTTACTCGCGTCCGTAGGAGAGTTACCCCTTTTGTTGTTACCCTAGGCGTGGTTTCCGGGTGGTGCCAATCAGGTGACACTAACTGAAAGTAGGTTTCAGCCTAAGGCTTGCGACCATCTACTGGGCAAAGACGTACCGCCAAGCGGCTTAGCCGTGTTCCGGTACGATGCTCGGTGTAGCTACTAGAGGAGTTGGGTCGAGATAGTTATTCCTCTGTATGCTGACCAGCCTGATTCGCGCTGTTTTGGGCATATAGGGAGACTACTCGTAGAGTTGGTGCGCCGCTAGCCAACCGCAGTTAGTTGGAGGCCCAAGTAGTGTGCCAACCACACACGAAAGGCTGCCCCGCCAACTGTCGAAAAAAAATTAAAATACAATTTTAATCCACTCGCGGGTGTATGCATGTATGCCCGAGAAGACACTTCCTATAGGCGTCTCCGTAACTTCGAAGACTCCGGGTTCTAAGTGCTGTGGGCTCTAGTGGACACCGGGCTGGATAAGATTATCTACGACTATGTCTACCGTTCGCATAGAGGGGATCAGAAGACAACCAGGCTTACAGAGTACACAGCAACGGTATCCTGCCGCTGTCAGTGCTACTAGGGTACTTCAATGCCAATCACCAGGAGTGGATCTTCCCGTACCAGTGCATTTGTCATGCTAGGCGAGAGACGCGAAAGCTTGTGCTTGCGTTGAATCTCACCCAGCTGGTCCAGCGGGCAACGAGGGTGTCGCATGTTGATTCGCACACAGGCAATTGCTTGGACCTTCTGCTGTAAACAGATCCAGACCAATACTCGGTGTCGATATCTTCGCCATTGGATAGTTCCAACCATTGCCTGATCACTATTTTGTGCGTTTCAGTAACAATTAGGCGTATATATAAATAATGATTATTGTATGTTAATTGATTTGAATGATGTCCGATGCTATATTAAATAATGACATTACAAATAGAGCATGCAAGGTTCTCAATTCTGGAACTGAGTTCCATAGTTAATAAATAATAATCACAATATCTGATTCCGGAAATCCGGTACTAGTTACGGTACTGGTTACTTTTAAAGTTTGTTACAAATCAAACAAGATTCGTAATTATATCAGTCTTTTAATATTTTTGGGTAACAAATTAAACATATCTGAACATCTTTCTCCCTTATTACTATAATTAAAGAGCAGTGGTAGCCCAATGGTAACGGCCACGACTTACCTATGAGGTGAGTTCGAACCCAGGCAGGCGCTTTACTTTGTGTAAATTAATTCATCACCACTGCTCTTAAAACGGTGAAGGAAACATCGCGAGGAAACCGGCATGTCCTAGAACCAAATCGTCGAAGACGTGTGACATCCACCAACCCGCACTGGGCCCACGTGCGTGGATGCTTTTGTCCCAGAAGTGGAAACATAATAAGGCTGAGGGTGATGATTCTAATTAACATTTTTAACCACAAAATCAACAAGGCTTATTTTCTTGTCGCTGGCACGACAGTCTTTCAAATTTGTTTGGGCGAAAACTTAGCCACCTCCGCGACGTAATATGTGGCAGCACATAGATCACCCTGGTTGCATGTTTTGGGGCACAGAATACAGGACAAGAGGTGGAGCATGGTTTGCGACTCAGCAGCACATGCACACCCTGCCGCTGTTCCGTCGAGGTAAGCCTATTTTGCAAGGGTGGAGTTACATCTTCCTACCTAGGTTCTGAGGCGGTTCAGGGACTTCCATGTAGACCATGGAAGGTTAGATCCTGCGGGAATTTGCTCGCTTGAAGGTAAATAATGTGTTAGTGGGGGAAATGTATTCTACAACAGTTTGCAGTGGGCATCGGCCGGGTCTCCTGACAGGGGAACCATCGGTTTCAGGAAGCTTTGTCTGCTTTTCAGCCGTTGTGTCGGTAGTTGTGCACCGAATAGTGGGTGTCTGGTGTCACGCTCCTGCTTTTGTTTCTCGACTGCACTAGCAACTTCCCTTCGGACGTGTGGAGGTGCTATCCTGGTTTTGGGGTATAGTACGCTGACCAGGGTTAGTTTGAGGCAGCCGGTAATTGTACGGCATGTATTGTAAATTTAACATCTACTTCCTTGGCGTGGGCAGAACGGTGCCACACTGGACACGCATATTCGCAAGCCGAGAAGCAGAGTGCTAGGCCAGTAGTCCGGAGAACGTGAGGTTAGCCCCCCAGTTGGTTGATATTAGGCGTATGAGTACATTTTTGCGGAGCCCGATTTATTACATAATATAATTTAACATTAATAATATGAATAAAAATTCAAAATTCATAAATAATAATCAAAATATTAAAAAAATATTATTCCTCTCAATTCCGGAATTGAGAAATCGAAAAGAAACTTACAGAATTCCGGAATTACGAAATTCCGGAATGCATGCCCTATTACAAATGTGTTTGTGTAAACTTGATAAAAAAAAAAAAAAAAATAATATATGTAATGTATGTAATGTCATTAACATTACATACATTAAAATTCTGGTGTTTGCTTATTGAAATTTTGTTTTTCAGTATACATGATGAAAAGAGACAGGTTGGTGGAAATATTTATGTAATTTTGGAAACAATATGACACTGTGACTTCAACACCATAATCTCAGTCTTATCAAGAATATTTCTCAATAGAAACCTGTTTCCCGCTTTTTATGTTCTTCTCTTCAACAGTTACTAAATTAAAAATGATTTGGGGCCATTTTGGTTTCGCCGTCCATCCGGTTAACTATCAAATAAACGTCTTGATGCTCTGGTCTCATAAAGGTTATCGATTCACGACGATATTATTATCATGCTTCTATTACTTATGTTTGCCTTTTTTCGGTTTCGGTAGCAAAGTTCTAACTCAGAATCTAGACTTAGATAGTTTGACCTATCGTATCGTTGTTCCGTCGAATGAAGTCAATTCATTATACTATCCACAGAGATAAAATGTAAATTTTTAACCCAATGTTTAAATTAAGGTTATCATTTGCATTTCTATTTGCAAATAATATATTATGTACGACCTTAATGTCCTTACCGAATGCTGGTTGCCTGATGGTTCAATTATTATCGGTCAGATTCAAGGGGTCAAACACCGCTCAACTATTGCCAGAAAGGAGAAATTGTAACAATATTGCGTAGGTATAATGGCTTGCTGGAATGCAACAGTATCAGAAACCTTGCTTCAACACGCTGCATTTATTTTAGTGGTTCATGGTATAAAAGTATAAGCAAAGTAACCAACTAATTCTATGAGATCTTAACACGCACAGTTAAACTCCAAAAATAAAAGCCGTTCTAAATACATTTGGAAACCCTGGAGTTCACCGGGACTGAAAGAAAACATTAAAACTCTTTAAAATATTTTTACTAAGCTCAGGAACGAAGAGAGGTCGAAAGATGATCAGAGCCGTGTATTCCTTCCAGATTGGCTCTGCTGGCGGCCTCGACGGCCTGAGTCCTCAGCACTTAAAGAACCTTATGTGTTCAGGCGCTGGGGAAGCTGGTGAGTTGCTCTTGAAGGAGATTACGGTTCTGATGAACCTTATGCTCTCCGGTAAGGTTAACGAGACCGTCATCGATGTCTTGTACGAGGCCAATTTATGTGCCCTGCGCAAGAGGGATTGCGAGATTCATCCCATTGCCGTAGGAACTACTTACCGGCGTATGGCAGCTAAGTTTTGCTGTAAATTTTATGGTGAGGTATTTTCAGAAAAATTTCAGCACCTGCAGCTTGGTCGTAACCAAAGCCGTAGCTCCAAAGGGGGCTGTGAGGCTGCCGTACATGAATTATCGACCTACAGAAATTCCGGCAAAGGAGAGGTCATCCTGAAGGTTGATATTAAAAATGCATTTAATTCGGTTAATAGCGACAACTTGCTGGAAGAAACTAAAAAAGACATACCTCAAATTTTTAGATATATCTGGCAATGTTATAGGCATACAACTAAATTACTTTATCGGGACAACCTTCTGGAATCCGCTATTGGCTGTCAACAAGCTGACCCTCTCGGGCAAGGCAATGTCGACACAGTTTTAGATGACCTGCATTTTTAATAAACCAACTACATTCAATAGGACTGGATCCTAATTTCGCCAATTGTGAGTTATCTATATCTGACAGTACCGACAGACAAGTGACACTTTCAAAATTCAATAAAATAGCCCCCAAAATCAAAATTATTGGAAAAACACTCATTTTCTCCTTGTGTCCTTTCCCGATATTATTGAGGAAAAATACAAAATTTCAAAAACATTTCGGATGCTTCAAATTACCATAATTAACTTTTGTTGTTTTGGCCCCAAATTAACATATTTCCACTTTTAGAAAAAATGGACCAAATTATCCGTAATATACTAACTTTAATTTTAAATGTGGCTATGGTCGACCGAGCTTGGCTCAAGCTACTCTTCCTATCCGTATGGGAGGCCTCGGCGTCGTCTGCCGAGGTAATTGATGCTTGGAGACTCGCTTGTCCGAATTGTAATCCCCCCGACTACCCATCATCCCAGAGACGGTGGGTTGAGCCGCTCTGCAGAGCAGTTCAGGAGCACCAAATTGCAACTTCTGTCACTCCTGCCGAGCGCTCTCGCCTGCTGGCTGTGGGAGTCGGGCCTCTGGCTTAACGCACTACCGTAGTCGAACATAGGCACCTTGTTTGACAACACTACTTTCCGCCTCGCTGCTTCCTTACGTCTTGGCGCTCCCTGTTGTACTCCTTACGTTGCCACTGTGGCGAAGTTTTCAACAGCCTCGGTAACCACGGTCTTTCATGCAGCTGAAGAACGGGTCGCATAGCGCGGCACGGAAACTTAAACGAAATCATCCGACGTGCTCTCGTCACCGGCATTCCGGCCGCATTAGAACCCCATGGCCTGGCACGCGACGATGGAAAAAAACCGGACGGGATGTCTTTATTTCAATAGAAGATAGGTAGGCCTTTATTGTGGGAAGCTACTTGTGTCGATACTCTTGCACCATCCCATCTTCCTAACTCGTGTGCTGTGCTGGCGCTGCCGCTGCGGCTGCAGAGAACCTCAAGCGGCGGAAATACAATAAGCTCATCGGTAGTTATATTTTCAAGCCGTTTGGGTTCAACCCCAAACGGCTCGAAAATCTCCAAACTCTTGGTCCGTGGGGTCCGAGTGCTCACGCTTTTTTTTTAATATTTCCAAACACCTAGTTGACACTTCGCGTGACCCAAGGGCATTGGCTTCGGCTTTTACCTTGGTCAGAGAATAAGAATTGCCATACAACGTGGCAATGCTGCTAGTCTTTTGGGCACATTACCAGTGGAGAACGATGTGGCGGAGTTTTTCGACGCCATATTTTAGTTTAGTACCTATATTTTTTAGGTTTAATTAGTGAGTAGTTTTTGGTTTAAGTGTAGTTTATGTATGTATATGTTTGTAGTTTTAGTTAATTATTTTATACACGGGTATACTTTTGTCTATGTAAATTATATTTTAAAGCTCAGGAATATTTCCAAACATTAGCAAAGAGGCCCAAGTCACTCCAATACACATACAATATACATGACATGTATAAAAAGACTCAAAGTAACACGCTACAATATAAACTTGAAAAAAACTAGTGATCACAAGTCCAACCTCATATTTCGATTGCAAAACCTTAAATTCTAATAAGCAGTTTGGCTTCAGATATCAACAGAGGATACGGATGGCCTTTTAAAAAAACTTGAAATTATAACGAAAAGTGTTTATGAATTTTTCTGGACTTTGCACAAGCGTTCGACACCGTTGCTATTCCCATATTACAAAAATAAATTGAGAAGATCGGTGTCAAAGGATACGATCTAAATTTTTTGTATTACTTATACATAATCATATGCAACAGGGTCATCACCCTTGGTGGCCCTCGTGTACGTTTCCGTGATTCTGGACCTTCTGTTTGATCAAACCATTTTCCCTAAGCTCGGTGAGTGCCCGTCTGGCGAGAGAGCCTCGGATCTTAAGCCTTTCAGAGACAACGGCAGATGTGATGAGCTTGTACCGTGGCACCTCCTTGTACAACTTGTCGTATGTGGCTTTGTCGAACAACACCCGGTTGATCAGCTTGTAACGGACTTTTCCTTTGGACCATTTCTTCTTCTTGGCTTTGCCACTACCGGAGATTTGCATTCTACTTCTTCGTTTTTTGGGGCTGTTTGGTCGAAGCCTTGGTGTCCTTCTTGGGCGGAATTTTGAAACCGGAAAAGGTATAAGAGCTACCTAATTGACATAAGATAATGAGCTAAAATAGAGAGTAACATCAGTTATCAAAACAACAAAGAATTTGGAGTGCCTTAAGGGCCAATAGCTGATGTTTTCGCGGTCTCAATTGTTGTTCGGGCACAACAAGATCAAAAGTTATACTATCCTGTTTTCTATAAATAAGGTATATAATAAATTAACAAGAAAATACAAGTTTACGCCTGGCATGTGGCCTGCTTTCTTCGACAAGTTTCTACTTGTCCGCGTCCCCACAACAGATTACACAGCATATTCAGGATTAGATTTGGGGTTGTGATTTAGTAACTTCAAATCCAATTTCTTTACCTTATCGTAATTAATCTCTGTTATAGATTTAAATAGTAAAGATACGACTGTACAAACGTTTGCTTATACGTAATCAGCATATAAGAAACGTGACGTCCGAAGCCGACCGCTTGGAGTGAGGTGTCAGAAAAACACAGGGTCCGCCCTGTCCTTAATATATAAGTCAATGATCTCTGTTTACGTTTTGCATTGCAGACCCACTTAACTTTATGATAAAATTTGTATGGGTACAAATGAATTCTATGTATTCTAGACAATGCTTATATATGGTTTCTCTTGACCATATTCATATTCTTTGTTGCACACAAAACATAAATATACAAAAACAGTAGGACAGCTTATATACAAAGATGAGCTTAAGCCATAATTGTGTTCTCTTACATCAAAACTCAGTGTCATATAGAGATTTTGGACTATTATATTAACGTTTTAAGCTGTATTACATCTTTGTCAAACAACAATACGTGAATAAGTAAATACCAACTTACTGATTAACTTATTTAAAGAGTACGAGTGATGTTACTCCTTGAAAAGTAATACGGTATCATTCAACTGTTTTGTTAGGACATTTATTTCTAAACCCATAGAAAAGGGTGGGTTTCACTAGCTCGGGTCGGTGGGTTTTAATCCAAGCAGATTAGTTTTGAAGTTCAATTGGCAGCTCATAGTTCCGAACATCTTTCCTAGCATCGCCTTAAGTGCATACCCAATTCACAGTACATATAAATATATAGTATAACACTATGCCAGCGGCTTCGCCCGCGTCAATGTCGATAATTATCCCGACGGAAGATATTCCCGGGATAAAAAGTATCCTATGTGTTATTCCTGACTATAATCTATCTCTGTGCCAAATTTCATCCAGATCCGTTCAGCCGTTTAAGCGTGAAGAAGTAACAAACATACTATCACACACACATTCCCAAAGTTTCGCCTTTATAATATTAGTGTGATGTGGTTAAGCTACAGCACTTGCCACGGTACTAATGATAATAATAAAGTCAAAAGTGATTCCATTTCGTGCAAACATTTCGTCTGTTTTCATTCCTAACCTACACCAATAACTCATAGTACGAACAAACACCACGTACCTACATGTTAACTTACTTAACGTACGTCATTATTCAATTTGTCCGAGTTCAGAGTTAAATTAGTCGAATCAAAATTACGCATTTATTTATCCCGTTTTGCCCTTTTTTTATGCAAATTTTATTTCTACATATTTAAGTATTTGAATTAACCCGGCGCGGCGTGAGTGAGGTGCAAAATTGTTACACCAGTTAGGTGGTGGGTAGAGGATGCCCAAAATTATAGTGCCAAATTTTCTTTAACATCAAAACTTAACAACAAAACAACTACAACTGCAACAAAAACTTAGCAACTGAATACCTGAGTTCAGCTGCTAAGTTGAAGAACTTTGTGCATTACAGGTGCAGTATGATTTAAAGAACTTTTATTCTAGAGAACTTGCTATACCGTTAGTTCTCACTTCTTTAATCAGCGAAGCCATTATCAGAACTAGGCTATTCACATTAAATTTATGTTTTTGGTGGCATTAACTTATATTTTTTTTTGAACTACAAATTCTAAAAGATTAACACGTTCGAAAAAAAAAACTAAGAAAATTTTGAGCTGATTTCGTTTATCAAAATAACAATCATAGCTTCTATTTATATAAATATAACAAATACAACAACAAAACAACTACAATTGCAACAAAAACTTAGCAACTGAACACCGGAGTGCAGCTGCTAAATTGAAGGTGCAGTTTGATTTAAATAACTTATATTCTAGAGAACTTGCTATACCGTTAGTTCTCACTTCTTTAATTAGCGAAGCCGTTATCAAGAACTAGGCTTTTCACATTAAATTTATGCTTTGGGTGGGATTTACTTATATTTTATTTGAAGTACAAATTCTGAAATATTAACACGTTCGTCAAAAAATCTAAGAAAATTACAACTGATTTCGTTTATCAACATAACTATCATAGCTTCATTCTAATATTATAAAAGGGAATGTAAGTTTGTTTTTTACGCTTTCACGCAAAAACTACTGAACCGATCATCATGAAACTTTGTACATATATTTTTAGAGGTATTAGAAGTAACATAGGATACTTATTACAAAAAAAATAAAATTTTAATTGCTTCACTGTGAGCTAAGCCGCGGGTAAAAGCTAGTTAATTATAAAAATATAATAAAGCATCGTCTAAGAAGTCTGTCAGTAATTCATTGATTTGATATAGCATCAAAATTACACACTAATCGCCACACACCAACAACAACTACTCTAAAACTGTTTCTTCACTTCTTTGAGAAATGTCAATATCTTTTTCTCTCTTGTAGTCACGGGAATTAGCAGTTGAAAAAATTTCTAATAAATCTCTTAGCTCACATTGATTTTTTTCCTAATAAACCTTAAAAAATTCAAAAAAATTGTATTGAACTGACAAATACATATATAGGTACTTTCTATCAAACACTTAACTACTAGCTTCTGCTAGCGGCTTCGCCAGCGTGAAAAGTGTGTTATCATCCCAAGGGAACATATACATATATGTAGTATATGTCCTACTTCAGACTATAATCTATCTCGGTGCAAAATTTCATTCAGATCCGTTCAGTCGTTCTGGCGCGACTTAGTTCCAAATGGCCATCCATCCGAACTGTCTCATTTATAATATTAGTAAGATTTTGAAGTAGAGTGTGACATGAGTGTGACGAAACCCAAAAAAAAATTTGACGCTGAACCTTACTCCCTTACCTTACACTCTTACCTCGAGCTACTATGACGACAGAAATATCATGGCAACTATTACATTGAATAATCTGCGGTAAAAAGTCTTATCGGGTGTGACATACCCAACCTCACTGACGCTGGGTTATGTTTTCTCTCTAAAAAATACCAGTACATAAAAGTGTAAAGTGATTGTGTTGTTTCAGAAGTGATAAGGTATTCCTTCATCACGGTTGTGAGGATCTTAAAACTTGTCGATGTAAGTTAAAACGTTAGTTTTGTTTTAAATTTATTTATTTGAGTAAATTCTGTGCCTGTTTTCAATCAAATATTCCCTGGCGCTATATATTGGGATAATAGTCTATCGTAGGTTTTGTAGAAGGATTGAACTTCGGAAATTTGTATTTTGAGCAGCTTAATTAATTATTCTCCGATTTTCGAATCCAAGGAAGTGTAGACAGCTAATCGCAAGTTTTAAAACATTTTCTTTGATAAGCGTATGCCTAAAATCGAGAAAATAAACAAAGAAAAACGATAAACTGTGTTGTTCACAAATGTTATCATCCGGAATCTATGGCTCAAGCTAGCTCAGCATAATACTGGAAGCTAACTAAATTCTATAGCGCGTTTCTTTTATTTTGTGATCTTAAAGTCAAGCTTAAAGGCCCGTATTGCAGATGCGTTTGTTAGAATCATGAACGAACTCCATATAAAAGTATCGACATCTATCAAGATAGCAAGCTTGGAATGCCAATATGGTTGTTGGTTATTAACTGTGTTAGAATCATGAAGGAACTCCATATAAAAGTATCGACATCTATCAAGATAGCAAGCTTGGAATGCCAAAATGATTGTTGGTTATTTACTGTGTATCACAGTTCCTATTTATGTGGTGTGTTAGAGAAGGATTTTATGAAGAAAAAGCACAGACAGAAAAGACTAGGTGTTTATTTCAATTAGGCTTGTCAATTAATAAATATTGAGAAGGCTCATATAGCTTACAAGAGAGCTTAGCGAGAACTAGTTCTGCGAACGGGTCGCTGAAGTAGAAGAGCAAGAAACTCCACGGAAGCTCTTGTATAGTTTTTATAGATATATTTTGCAAGAACATAAAGATCGTGAATCGCAATAAAGATCCAATTCTATGATTACCATTATATGATGAATCTTGTAACATTTCATAATGTAACAAATTTAAAACAACAAAGGTAAGGCAAAGAACATTTAACATATATGATATATGATACAGATACAGTTTCAACAAAGCCATAATATCAAATAACTTACGTGAGGCTTGTGTAGTCAATCATTCACAAAATATAACAACTCAGGAAGACGCCTTCAAAAAAATCAAAATCAAATAGTTTATTTCAAATAAACCTTGAAGGTACTTTTGAATAGTCAAACAAAAAAAAATTGAATTTAGTTGCCCATTCGCAAGCGTCAGTAGGTCTCAATTTGAGAAGACTTTGCAAGAAACTCCACGGACATTCTTTTTCGTCAATTTTAATTTGTTCAACAAGAATGATGTAAGTAAATACTTGTAGTATTTGGTTACATAATTTTTGCTGAAAAAATACATATGTATATATATGAAAACGATGTAAAAAGATGTGCACGTAAAAGCGTCTAGAGTAACAAACAATTTGGGGCCTACATCCGCTTCAGTGCCAAAAAACGGTAACTTTCTAAAGCATACTCCTTAGAAACGGCTTGGTTAAAAGGTTTGAAAAAATAAAATATTTATTATTGTTTCATGTAAATTATTTTTTAATCATGGTTTATTCGTATAACAAATAGTTTTGCTTTAAAAAAATAATTAGCAACACGATATTTTTCGCAACTTTTGGATACTCCTTCAAAACGAGTTGGATGATTAAAAATAAAAATATTTTTTATTTTTAAACATCCAACTCGTTTTCACAGAAAAAATGATGGCTGGAATTTCTTCATAACTGAAATAGCAGATGTTAATCAAATAATATTTTGCAAACAAAACTGTTCAGAAGGAGGTTCAATATTGATATTTTGTCTCCGAGCGGGTGCACGGCCAGTACTGCGTTAACATTGGGGGTATATATCGCCTTAAAAAAATAAAATAACCGGCCGAGGCAGCTAAGTCATGACCAACCCCAAGTGATGGCGCCCGTTCACGAACACAACGCATTGATCGGTACCCCTCAGCTCAACCATCATGATGGAAACTGAATGATCCAACATAGTAAGATGCCTTAAGACAAAAAAAATAAACGGGGTAAATCGTTTATGTATACAAAAAATAAGAAAGAACCTAAAATTGAGCCCTGGTGTACCCCCATTTTCACGTTTCTTCCCGAAAAATTGCCGCCGTTTATTTAAAGTAATTGCTGTCTATCATTCAAATAAGATTTGACCAAACTTAACGCTGATTGACCTAGCCCTTAATGCTGTTCATACCATTGCAGTTTCAGAAGTATTGTTTCATGATTAACGCAATCAAACGCCTTTGACAGGTCGCAGAAAATACCTATGGCATCTTGTGCCTCTTCCCACGCATTAAATATGTGCTTTAATAAGCCGACCAGCGTCCGTTGTACAACGTTCTTTGGTGAAACCATACAGTTTATCGTGTAAGATGTTATTCGTTTTAAAATGAATGAGCATTTGATTTAGCATTATCTTTTCAAATACCTTGCTGAAAACCGGCAACATGGATACTGGTCTATTATTATTTTTGTCTTTAAAGATGGTTTATTTTTAAAACAAAGGTGTAAAAATGAACATACTTAAACATTAAATAAAAGTAAACTTTACAAACTTATACTAAAATTAACTACTTACACTATATACAAAAGAAAGGTACAGTTAGGCGTCGAAGTACTCCTCCACATCGCTATCATCCGGGAACGTGCTCAGAAGACTGGCAGCATTGCCACTTTGAATGGCAATACTAATTCTTTGCGCAAAGAAAGAGCCAGCCCTCTGGTCACGCACAGTGTCGATCAGTCGGCGAGAGATCTCCTTAAAACGGAAACGTGCACTTGGGCCCCATGTTCCAAGCGTTTCGACCCCAAACGGCTCAAAACTGTAATTACCAATTAAGTTACAATATTTTCGCCGCTTGAGGGCCTCAGCAGCTGCAGCAGCAGCGCCAGCACAGCCCACCGAACTAGGAACATGAGATGGAGCAAGAATGTCGACACAGGTTGCGTCCCACACCAGAGGCCTACCCACCTTCCATGGCACCAATGTCATGCCAACTGCAAAGTTTTTGTCTTTACTGTCCCCGGATTAAAAAAATGGCATAACCTTACTATGTTTCATTTGATCCGGAAAGACTCCTTGGTCTACACACAAATTAAAAAATTAAAGCTAAGTACGGTGCAATAGTCTGAATAATGAAGGTTATGCTTTGATGGTCATTCCCTATAGATCTTCGGTTGGTTTGATCTTGATTTTTTTTAAAGCTTTTATTGCTATTATGGGGTTTATATGTGAAATTCGAATATTCAGTCAGGCAGGCTGAATCGTTTGCGTTTAAGAAACCAAAAGCAAGCAAGGGCAAAGAATTTAAGGTTTCAGTAGTTTTAATTGGGATGCTGGTAAATAAATTTACTTTCGTTATCCCTAATAAGTCTACGTGTAGTCTCAAGCGTGTAGTCAGTATAATTTATTTTGTTCCTCTTTGTTACATTGTTCATGATTTTCCAAACTGTTTTGATTTTATTTTCTGCTTATTTAACCTTATTACTAATGTACAAGGCCTTAGCTGCCTTACATTATATTTAAACAAAATCTTAAGTAAGTAGCAACATACTTATTAAACGTTTCATTGTTGTTCTGCGTTACTGATTTTGACATGCAGTGTGCTTATGTTAACTTAGAACAAACCGCACGCTGGGATGAAGTGTAGCAGTCGACGAATTACACATTATGTTATAGTGACGGGTCGACCTGTGTCTCCATACGTCAAATATGAGAAAATGGCGTGGTTGCCCGCCATTTCCTATAAATAATCTAACATTTGGGCATTAATATATCAATGCAATTAGGTCAATAAATCAATTCAAATATTTACTAAGACAATTAAGGAATTTAATATCACCTATTTAGTGATTCTTAACAAATAATCGATGGAATATTGAAGCTAACTGACAGTATTGTACTAATTGTTTGAAAGCACATATAATACCAAAATAGCAATATAAAATCTTGGTTAAATAACAGTGATTATAACAAATTACGCAATAATTATTAGGAATAACATCACTGTGGCTTAAATGTAAATTTAGAGTTATTTCATGTACAAAAACAAACAACAATATTTACTTAGGTGGGTACTCTACATTGAAATATGAAAATTCATGATTTAATGACGTCAAACGTACTTCATATTCTAAGACTACATGAGTAATATAGAGAATATAAAAATCATATTTATGAAACTTCACTTTTTTGAAAACGGTTGAATTTTTTTGTAAAAATGTTTTATTTTTTTTATTTTAACTATTTAGTTGCAGTGCATAGAGTGTACCAGGGTGAACTGTACACATCTGCGTACCCCTTTATTGTACCGGCATGATGTTATGTTATAAAATGATGTCAACAATATACAGACATGCAATTACAGCATTTGCAGTTATTCCGTGAGATTTGCCGTCATTCATTGGAGAGTTCTGTTGTATATCTCCAAAGTTCTTCATCAGATCTTAACTAAATTTAAACGTGACCACATGAAAAGCACTAGTTTTCAAATAAAAAAGGATCATTCAAATAGTTTCACCTAGTTAAAAGTTCTGAGGAAATAACACACATAAAAAATAAAAAACCCGTCGAATTGAGAAACTCCTTCTTTTTGAAATTGGTTAAAAATCAAAACACGTGATCATATTTCCAGACTACGGTCCAAAATAAGTTGGGTTAACTAAACATTAAAATATACTTTATTGGGAACTAAGACGGGAGGGCTTATTGCTAAGTTTTAATATCTGATGTTTCGCGGCTTAATGCTGAACATGTAAATGCGACTGAAAATTCCAGAAACAGCAATTACATAAACATCACAATCACATCTCTATCTATTACAGACTTAAACTTATTTTCATTTATCTTATTTTGATTTCATGTGATTGTCTTTTTTCTTTTCCAGTTCTTAACCATGACTCCGACTCCGCAAGAGCTAACCCAGCCGCCACAGCCGACTCTGGTCGGTGATGGAGAGAGGATCGTTATCTCCGGGATGGCGGGACTCTTCCCCTCCTCGCATCACGTCAAGGATCTGTCTGACATTTTGTACAATAAGGTAAATGTTTGATAGTTATTGGTCACTAAACTGCTAACCCCAAATGAGAGGCATTTTATGCATCTTTATGCAATAGAGCTCAACTATCTTAATTAGGAATAATTCATAATCAGTATTGCTTTCAAAACTGAGAATCAAAACCTTTTGAGGCAACTGACATGTCCTGAAGCAAAACTCCGAAAACTTGCAATATTCACCAACCCGCACAATGCCCGCATCCCCCAGCAATATAAGGAATTTTACAGGATTATTTTATACTAGCTGACCCAGCGATCTTCTATCCGCCTATCAAATTTCTAAAATATAGATTTTTTCTAATATAAACGTAGCCTAAGTTACTCCTTATTACATCAGCTACCTGCCAATAAAAGCCCCGTCAAAAGTCAGCCATTTTGATTAGCCGGAACAAACAGACAGACAGGCAAAAATTTAAAAAAAATATTTTTTGGTGTATGTACCGTATATATATTCATATACATGTAATAAAAAACGGTTATTTCAATATTACAAACAGACACTCCAATTTTATTTATATGTATAGATAGTTAGCCCAATATTCAAAAGATATCATCCGGTGTCATGCAATAGCAAAGGATCAAAAAAAATGTTATAATACTTTCTCGGATTTTTTAACAGATAAATTCTGACATTATATATTGTATAGAAATTTTTGATATTGTCTAATAAATTGTTATGTATAATTCTATTTTGACTTCGTGAAATTCTACAATAATTATTCTATAATATTAATGATTTTCTGACTGTAGAATTTATTTTGACATAGAGTTTTACTTGTTTATTTGTTGTTACTTTTTATTTGCTGTTGTAATTTTTAATTCAATGATATTAGCTGAAATGAATTATTGACAATCATATTAATTATCCTATTTGCACACCACAATACGTGGCAAACATGTCTGAACCTGTGTTTTTTCTTCATGTTATCCTTCATGCAAATTATTGCATTCTTGTATGTGTACACACGTTTGAGCAAAATATAGTATATTAAATCCGTTTTATTCAAGAGTTGCCTACTATATAGAAAAAGAAAGATTTAAGCAAAAAGCACAAGGGATAATAATAAATAAATAAATGGTTAATTACCTTGTAAATTTAAGCTGAGGTGGTCACTGGCGTCTGAAACACACCTAGTGTTTCAGGTTTCAGACGCCAGTGACCACCTCCGTTACGTACATACATATACATCCGGCACATATTATAATTAATTAAACACCAATGCAATTAATATTAGAATTACAATCCAAATAAGTATTCACTAAATATCCTAGACCAAAATCAAACTCATTATTAAAATCCTAAATATAAATAAACTCAAAATTAAATCGATGAACGAGTTTGAAATTCGAATATTCTTTGTACAAGAAGTTTGTATCGAGTATTTTATGCGCAAGGAGGTTGTATCGCATTGAGATGGAGGTAAAATATATATTAGTGTGTTCTAAATTCAAACACCAAAACAGTGAATAAAAGTGTTTTTTATTCACTGTTTTCAGTGAATAAAATAAGCTTTTTAGAGGGGGAATGGTATAAAATAAATATGAATATGAACTATGCTAAACCTTATCTTCCAGGTGAACCCATTAACTACGGACAGGGTGCGCTGGGCAATCGAGCACCCCGAGGTAGCTCGCCACATCGGTACAATACCAGAGCTCGACCGATTCGATGCCCAGTTCTTCACGGTTCACTTCCGGCTCGGAAGCTGTATGGATCCCATGTCACGAAAAGTGCTCGAACAGGCATACAATGCTATTTATGATGCAGGTAAGATAAAATGTGACTTCAAAAACTAGGCGGGCTTATTAGTATCCGTAGGCTCGCCTTGTATGTTTTATATAAAAAAATTGGAAAATTGGAAATTTGTTCAAAAGTTGCCGCATGGCCTTATTGAAATAAACGCTTTGACATTGACTTGGATTAGCAAGCACAAACCACTTAAGACGACGCCTAACGCTAACGACCTTGAGGGAACAAAACGCGCACTCGTTTCACTCCCGCGCGTCCCAAAATTTAGTAGTTTTCTGTACTTTCCTTTTTATTCCATAACTTTAAAAAAAAAAGCCTCAGATCAAAATGTAGATAATTAAATTGTCTTTAAGATGGTGTCAATTTCATTAAAATACGCCCAGCGGTTTTGCTGTGATTGTCGTGTTTTTGTCCGTTTTAGACATAACTTTACAAATTAATTACACTATTTACTAGGGATAAAACTTAAAATTTACTTAGATCAAATTATTAAGAAAATAGTCTAATTTAACATATATTTTTTCCAAAAAATTACGACAAGCATTTTAGACGTGATTCTCATTTTAAAATTAGCTACTCAGGGGTAACTGCGCCTCATGCCTTGAAAGATAAATGTAAAGTTACGCCGTGAAGGCAAATTTTTGTTTTCTATTACATATTAGTACGGATATATTCAAATTATTATTATGTCACTAAGTTGGTTTGCAGGCTGCTAGCTTTTTTAATTTCGCGGAGGGATATGAAATTATTGATTTAACTTTCTGTATGTGGGTTTTCCAGTTTATAAGACTGTCTATAAAACAAATGGGGCACCGTTATTAGTCATAATGTACCTTTTCGTATTAATATATTGACAGTTCCGTGGAAATGCCGGGCCGGGAGGGGACGCCCTAAAAAGACATACATAGACCTTTATCGGTGATGTTCTTCAGAAAGGCCAGATGCACAGTACTCATAATCAGCGTCCGTGTATGATTAAATGTATGATCGTGAGTGAAGCAAAAGATGTATGTAAGGATCGTAGCATGTGGCGCTCTGTTGTTTCTGCCTATCCCCATGCGAAAAGGTGTGAGTTTATGTATGTGTGTAGTTCCGTGATGACCACACAAGCGATTGAACCCTCTTTTAGCGACGCGCTCAAATAGTTTTAAAAATATGTAATGTTATAACGTTGTTCCTTAAAGGGGCTGTACCCCACTGTAACTGATTTTAAAATGTACATAACGTTTAAACGGATAGTCACAACTTAAATATACATATGTTATCCGAAAAGACTTTTAAAATAGATAAAGGTTCGAAACAGGGTGACCTATTGTGTTATGTTTAGGTGAACGATTGTTTTATATTATATTATCTACAGATGAGGATGGATTTGAAGCACCCACATGTTTTGTGTGAATTTTTAAGTTTAATTTTTTTACTCACCAACTTACCCAGTGGTAGTAAATTAAATAAAAAAAAAAAAAAAAAAGCCACATCTTTTTTTTTTTTTATTTTATTTAATAAGATTTTTTACAGACATGTTGTTTTAAATATACACACTAACACAAACCATCGCGGGTTTATCCGTGGTGTGGCCAGACACGGCACTCGGTGCAAACATAATTATATAGTTAATACCTATTAATAAATCCTATAAATAAATCCTTTTGCCCGACAAGCATTGACAAGATAGCTTTCAAGAACTTAAGTACTTAGAAAGTATGTCTTCAACACTCTTGAGCAGTTTTTAATATTTATTGCATTCTGGGTTTCGATGGGCAAGTCATTCATCACGGCGGGAAGCATGCATTCCCACGTCCGTGAACCATAAACATTATTAAATTTAGGTACAATAAATGAAGGTAAGTATGTCAAACTACGCAACGACTTTGGCCGTTCATATTTACGAACATTTTTTAAATTGTGGTAATCATCACTTAAGACACGTAGACGTACTTTGTCAAAGACATTCACTACCTGACAGTACTTAAATAAATCCATATCATTTACTTGGAATTCTTGTTTTATTCTAGTCGGTACAATCGTTTTCAAAATGCGTAACTGTAACTTGTAAACATCTTCGACATAAGTTTTATAAGTACGCCCGTAGCTATTTAGGCCGTAATCAATTATGGAATCGGCTAGTGCCAGATACAATGTTCTAAGTGTTCTATACGGTAGTTTATACTTATGTATCGATAACTTCGCTAATATAGACCTAAGCTTATTACATACATGGTCAATATGAGGCCGCCAGTGGAAATGACTGTCTATTATCAGACCAAGATACTTGTGATGAGTCACCAACTCTAACTTCTGACAACTACACGTTGTGATCTTACGGTGAAGACACAGATGCTCATGGGCAATGACAGAAGGGACACAAGACGCCGTCAGGTAAGGTGAATGAATATGCAGTAGTTTGGTTTTTTTTGCATTAATTACAAGACCAACGTCGTGAGCCCACTTACATAAAAGGTCGAAGTTACACTGCATCACTCTCTGTGCCTCCCGTATATCTTTGTGTGCAGCAACCAAACATGTGTCGTCAGCAAATTGGTACACGGAACCTTCCGTGAAAATGTTACACATGTCGTTCACGTACAATAAATATTCGGTCGGCCCGAGAATCGAACCTTGAGCCGTGCCTTTATCAGTTGGAATCATGCTACTTAATGAACCTGATATATTCACTGCAGTGAAGCGGTTTTTGTGGTAGTTTTTGAACCATTCTAGGAACGGACCCCGTATACCATTTTGCTGCAACTTATCAAATAGTGTACTATATTCTAGACAGTCAAAAGCTTTGCTAAAATCAATGAGGACAACAAGTACGTGTTCACGATTGTTCATGCACTTGTTGACCTCATTAGTAAACTTAGATAACAATTGAGAGGTACTTTTGTTTTTTTGGAAGCCGTATTGTTTCTCATTAATGACATCGTTTGCTTTCAAGAATTTGTTAATTTCTAGTCCGAGATATCTCTCAATTATCTTATCAATACATGATAAAATAGTTATAGGCCTGTAGTTGTTGACCTCTGTGTACGAACCACTCTTGTGGATAGGTCTTACTATTCCAACCTTAAGTTGATCGGGGTACAAGGACGTGGCAATGCATGTGTTAATTAAATGGGTTATAACGGGGGTAATTTCTTTATATATGTATTTTAGGTCTTTGACTCGGATACCATCGTAACCTGGGCATTTCTTCTCATTTAAGTGTTTTATTATAGAGGATATAACGTTATCATTTGCCTTCTGCAATCTCATTGATAAATCAAAATTGTTGATATAGGAATTAGCATCTAGAATAGGCGTGTTACACTGAAATTTTACTGTGTTATTAACATTATCTCTGAATTCAAAAGCAAATTTATTAGATATCACATCTGGCAATAATTTAAAATGTTTAGCAATTATGTCATCTATGGATTTATTGATTCTACCACATAAGTTATTAATAGTTTCCCAAACTTTTTTTGTGTTTCGAAAATTAGTATTGTTTCGAAATTTTTTACTAAAAGGGAGGTTTTCGCATGAGGTTTTGATTAAAATTAAGTCTTTCGCTTGGTCTTCTCAACTAATTTAATCTTCTCACAAATACAGCCTGTTACTGAAGGTTCTTGATAAATGTTATTAAATAAACAGAACTTATATTAGAAGGGACACACACCCATACACCCTTAAGACCCTACCCTTAAGATTCAATACTGGAGATATACTGTCTCAAACAGCATCGTTCAGCCTGTGCTGTTGTATCTATGCATCAACTACACCATGTGGACATCTGTATTCAGATCTTGCTGCATATGTCTTGAGATGTGATTTTCTCAAGTCATCATCCTCATGAGCTGTTTTTAAATGTAATAGATTGAGATGACCATTTTTACGTGTTTGTGTTTAAATAAATGTCCTAAATATAAACATTAATTAATTGTTTATATATAGAACTGTATTTTATTGTATTTATTAATTACACACATTCAAATATATTTAAATATTGTTTAATTATAGACATTAGCGTCATCCATCTGATGTATGGCAAACTGTAATATCAAATTCTATTTTTATCACATCTATTCAAAAAGAACTAGTTTATTCCTCGTAAACAGGGACCAAAATAGCTCATTAATGCCTTAGGGACCAAAACTGATTTGAATTTGGAATGTGGATATTGTTAGTAATATTCCAATCACAAACTATGCGAGAACAATGTATTGAATAAGCGTCTGGCTGAAAAATTGCGAGGGCACCAAATTAAAAAAAAAGGTAATGAAAAATAAACAACGCGCGAAATTAAATGCATTCTGCCTTCGTTCGTAGTTGTTTCAAATTCAGATTTTAGAATTATAAAAAATGAGTGCGTGTACTCAAGTGAAAGTATTATACTCAAGTTTCTCAAAAATGTATCCTGAGACACCGTTTTCTGAGACTATTTCTGATTCCCAAGCTGTAAATAAATCTACAACTGTAACAGGTGGTACTAATAAAATTGTTACGATGCACTTCCATAATTGTTCAAATATAAACATTAGCCTCTAATTATTTTGTTTTATGTCTTATGGTTCTAAATTGTATGTAAATGAATAAACACAACGTTCTTGTTCATAAGTTGCACTTACTTATTTTCTCATAGAGGGTGAAAAAATGTAGAGTGTCAACCTCGGGAGCAACACTGTTTTAAGCTCGAGTGACCTACTTTGAATCCCTCGCTGCATTCAGGATTCTACTTTAGAACCCCTCGCTATGCTCGGCATTCTACACTACAATCCTTTGCTCCGCTCTGGGTTCAAAGAAACACTGTCGCCTTTAAAATAGCTGTTTGCTCCCTAGGTACACAATCTACTATTTTATCACTTGAGGGCACTACTGACCTTAATATGCTGTTAGATGTTATTTTTTAATCGTTACAAAGCGAATAAATTTTCTTTTCCGAAACTTTTGTTTTCCGTTTTTCGCTTTGTAGTGTTTTTTTTTGGAAGCCGGTTTGATATTTTTGTTAAAAGTTTTTAATTTATCTCTTTTTGATTTTGGTAGGTACCTCCAATTAAATCTCATGATAATAAGCCCAAACACGACAAGGATACATTGTTTTATTTCGGAGTGCCAGTGCCTACCTTCGGGCTTCATCATCAGATCAGTACAATGGTACCATTTTCATCAGTAGGCCATTTACTTATAGGTATTTGCCATTTATTCATAATAGTGTGTTAACTATTTAAGATATCTTATACCCGTGGATTTACTTAGCATTAAGAAGTTAATGGTAATTTGTGGTCTTTTTCATCAATGCCACTTCAGCAAATGATACTTTCTGAGTGCAAATGATTACATTCTTGATAAAAATACCAAAATCGCTATATGTATGCCTATAATATTTGGGGATTTCTCTCGATTTCTCTAGGATCCCATCATCCGATCCTGACCTGATGACCATGGGATCACCTGGAAAGAATACACTTTCAAACAAAAGAAGAATTTTCCAAATCGTTCCAGGCGTCTTTGAGCAATCGGGGAACATAAATAAAAATAAAAATAAAGATTCCGACGAATTGAGAATCTCCTCCTTTTTTTGAAGTCGGTTTAAAACGCAATAAACGTGTTTTCCATGTCATCTAGTCTTTCTTTTGTGCCACACCTGCTATTTCCTTTAGCACCATCCGTAACAACTTCAATCAATATTCATATATATTAAGTATCCTTTTCTCTTACTATTGGTAACGTCGTACGTATCGTACGTCTATATGTATGGTCCGAAGTAACTTAACTATGCTATCCTGCTATCTGATTTTTTTAGAATTTATATGATCAACTGCTTATAACTTACTGTATCCATAACATAAAAAAGTAATGGAAAAATTGGCAGGCTTTTTTAACTTAAAATAATGTTTTAATTAACAACTTAATATTTTTGTCGTTCGTAGGAGTGAATCCCGAGCACCTGTCTGGTAAAAAAGTGGGCGTGTTCGTCGGGTCATGTTTCTCCGAAGCTGAAAAGGTATCTATATATGGAGCCTCCTTTCGGATGGGCCTGGGTATAATTGGGTAAGCAATAATTTCTTCACTATAACTATCACTTCATTACATATTATAAAATAAAGTCCTTTACCGCGTTTTTACGCTATAAACTCAAAAACTACTGAACGGATTTTAATGCGGTCTTCACGAATAGAAAGAGTGCGAAACGAGGAAGATTTTTGTTTATAATTTGTCACGGGCGAAGCCTACTATTTGACTGACTTTGAGACTACTATTTGAGTTAAATTTCAATGTAATTTGATTAATTTTAATTCAAATACCATTTAAATAAATTAAATAATTTTATTAATTACATAATTTATTTTATTGATTTATTTATTTGTATACTCGATTGTACATCAGTTTTGTGAATTATGAATAAAAAATAAACAAAATAAAAAGCCAGGGCGGGTCGCTTGTTATTAATAAAATAAACATCATGCTTGTCTTGTCCTTGTAATGTTTAAGGGGTTGATTGCCATAACGGGGCACAAAACCAGACAGGGCTCACGCTTTATATGTTCACGCTTGACCACTATCTGACCTGTTGGTAAGCGATGATGTGGTCGACGGTAAAACATGCTTGCCTAGAAATAACCTATACATTATTGACTTAAAGATTCCTAGATTGTAGCTGTCGGGAAACACAGACTCCGGCAGGGAATTCAACTCCTTAGCTTTACGCATAATAAAAGTGTTTCCAAAAAGTTTTGTGCATATGAGTAGGTTGTCCACCATGTACCGACGGCGCATCGCCGTACGTCTGGTAGTCCGATGATGAAACGAGCTAGGTGCAACGCAAAATATGTTGTAGCTTGATAATGTATCAAGAATAAAAAATGTTCCCCGAGCAAAAAACAAGCAACTTTATATATTTGGATTTAGATTTGTTATTTTTACTATTAGTATATGCTTTAAATAAAGTTGCTTGGCAATACTATATTGATTTAAACTTTTACTTGTATGATTGAAAAAATATTTATAAGCTATCTATGTAAATAAACAAAAAGATTTCATAAAATAATTAACATAGAAATAAGCTTCTTCCTCTTAATTGTTTTCGCGTATTCACCGTGATTAGGTCACCCACTAATTAAACACACATCACAAATAAAATATAATCAAGCAAAATCTTCTTTACGCGCAAGTCTGCGTTTCGTTACATCATCATCTTCCTGCCCTTGTCTCATGTAACTTGGGGTCAGCGCAACATGTTTTTCTCTTCCATATCGTCTTGTCTCCCGTCACGCTATCACTGACTACCTTTTCTTACATATCACTCCTTACACAGTCGATCCATCTTTTCCTTGGCCGTCCCCTTCCCTCTCTATCCATTCAGATTATATAATCATAACTCATTTAGTAACATATGTTTCATCCCTCCTCGTCACAATGACCATATCAGAAAAAACGGTTTTATTTCAACTTTTTTGTCACTGGTGCCACCTTCAAAGTTCCTTTAATATACTCATTTTTCACTTTATCCATTGTTGACACTCACGCACATTCATCTCAACATTCTCATCTCTGCAACAAGCAATCTCTTTTCATCCATCTTTTTCACAGCCCGGTATTCTGATCCATATAGGACGATAGGTCTTATCACGGACTTGTATATTTTATCCTTTAACTTGAGAGGCATCCGTGGATCGCAAGTTGTTCCAGTGACCTGTCGCCATTTTATTCATTCTGAATTGATTTGGTGCGTTATGTCTCGATCTACTTCGCCATTCCCTTAAACCAGCGACCAACTAGGTACCGGAAGTCGGAGCAGCTCGGTATGGGTATTCTAGCGATAGCTATAGCCACGGGACTGGAGAGATCACCAAAATCACAGAACAAGTATTCGGTTTTGGTTCTGCTCAATTTCAGGCCAATACTCTCCAGTCTGTGCCACCACACCTCCTATCTGCTCTGGACCTCTAGGCCACTCTGGGCAACCAGCAAAATGTCATCGCCATACAGCATACACCTGGGTACCTCTTCTTGTATGTCCGACGTCAGAGCACTCATTATCATCAGGAAGAGGTAAGGACTGAGAGGCGACCCTTGGTGCAAGCCAACTGCTATACTGAACTGCCAGTAGTGCCCACTGTAGACCGGACTTGGGTACTGCAAATATTGTTCTATTGCGGCCTTTTCCATCTGATCACATAAAAAAAATACCGCATAAATCCTGCGGCGGCGCCAATCCACACAAGCCTCTTATAGTTCGAGCGGTGACTGCATGTTCCCCTACGTCATTTGATACTAAGATAAGCTCCATGGCACATGATCATAAAAGTGATGATAAGTTTTGAAAAATCGGTGGACAAAATTAGGATTGGCTGAAAGTCCAAAAAATAACACGTTCGGGGAAAAATAGATGGCACTTACGTCATTTGATAATGAGAGGATACTTATGGCATCAAAAAGCACTATATTGGTAGTTACAAATAAATCTTGTCTGTCAGTTCCTTCATGGTCGAAAGTGCTCGGCAGTTTGTTTCAATGGTAATTATTCGGACCCCCAATCTATATCATTTGATACAAAGATGAAATTAGTCGCAAATGTTAGGTATTAATTCTATATTGAATTATGTACTAGTCTGCAGAAGATATTTTGGCCGGAACCTTTTCCCCCTACCTAAAAAAAATACGAGTATGTATAGTTTTGGGGAAATCAGTTTTATTAGAAACTAGCTGATTTAGGTAGGTAGAAAGGTAAGTACGGTAGATAGGTGTAGATAAGTAGGGTAGGTACAGGTAGGGAGGTAAGTAGGGTAGGTACAGGTAGGGAGGTAAGTAGGGTAGGTACAGGTAGGGAGGTAAGTAGGGTGGGATAGGCGGTTAACGGGAGCGTATCCGCGGGCACAGCTAGTTTTTCTAATTTAAAAAACTGATTTCCTCACAACTGTACCTAATATAATTTAAGTAGGGGGGGAGGGGTTTCGGCCAGCATATCTTCGGCAGACTATTATATAATTTAATATAGGGTTAATAAAGTAGTGTTTAATGGGATATTTCCGGGAGCGCACTCAATGAAACACCAAGTTCACGAACCAACTCTTAATAGCGGCTTACCCGCAACTTAAACCAATAAATACCACCCGTCCCCTCTTAAAATAAAAACGCACACTATAGGCAGTAGGAATCTACATAAATCAATTGCTTTAAATGTTGTAAAACAATTGTTACGTTAGTAAGTATATAATATTGACATCTGCTAATGCTAAGTGTTATACTATACTAGCTTTTACCCGCGGCTTCGCTCGCAGTGAAGCCATTAATTTTTTTTTTAATAAATAGTATCCTATGTTACTTCTAATAACTCCAAGAATATATGTACAAAGTTTCATGATGATCGGTTCAGTAGGTTTTGCGTGAAAGCGTAACAAATAAACTTACATTCACATTTTTAATATTAGTATGGTTGAAAAGCGTGCTCTTCTATCTGTATTATTTCTTTTCTCTGCAAAGTGTTTTGTGTGTACATAAATCCTTCCTACTATCATACTAATATTATATAAAAGCTGACCCCCGGGTAAAAGCTAGTAATATTGTAAATGCGAAAGTTTGTGAGGATGGATGTATGTTTGTTACTCTTTCACGCAAAAGCTACTGAACAGATTTGGATGAAACTTCACAGTAATATAGGTTAAACATCAGAATAACACATAGGCTACAATTTATAATGTTTTTTTTGTAATTTGGTCATAATATAACGATAAATATCAAGTAAGATGGAAAAAATTCTGCCCTCTGAAAGCTATTTTCGCGTACGCTGCCTAAGCCGTTGGAGATACACAAATATAATGTAGCGTAAGATTGTTTGTCTTAAATAGTTCTAAATAAAAGCCCTTGACAGCATATATATACCTTTTATGTGGAACACACTATGATCATAAAAATTAGAGATTCATATGAAAATTGCATTGCATATGAAATTCATTCTTTGTGCGCTGAGAAAACTATTGATGATACATAAAAAATATGTACTACATGGTTAGGTAGGGTAGCGTTAGTAGGGTTGAGTAGGTAGGGTTTGGTAGGTAGGGTAGGGTAGGTAGGGTTGGGTAGCTAGGGTTGGGTAGCTAGGGTTGGGTAGCTAGGGTTGGGTAGCTAGGGTTGGGTAGCTAGGGTTGGGTAGGTAGGGAAGGGTAGGTAGGGTATGTGGGTAGGGTAGGTTGGTAGGTAACCAATTGACGGGAGCGAAGCCCCGGGGGTCAGCTAGTAAATTAATAAACAAACAAACAAGCAGTGAGTCGCTCGGAACGCGGATTGGTTTTGACTGGTTTGACGAATTTTACACCAACAACGGTTGAGCTCAAATACTTTCTAAGTGACTGTATGTCATCCTTATATATCTCCCTACACGATGAAAAAAATTGAGCGAGAAAGGTAAGTTTTGACATGAAAATAGCCGCCAAACCAACTCGACAAGACGGGCACACAGTTAGGGAAAAAAATTTCCCGGCTTGAGAAGTCGGGCACAAACACAGCCGACTGGGCTCCTTTACACAAAGAATCGAAAGTATAAAAAACGCCATAAATCGATTTGCCTTGCGTGCGTTTTCACATTGGAGCAGCTGACTTTTTCCGACGCGAAAATTACCCGCCTGCAAAATATATATGTATTTACTCGTACATACAGTTTACTCGTTTTGTATTTCATTAGTCATAATCCCTTTAATTTTTAGATCCAGCAAGTCCATGTTTGCCAACCGCATCTCGTACTGGTTGAATGCGAAGGGTCCCTCCATGTCGATCGACGAGGCGTGTTGCAGTTCCACCGCAGCCCTGGAGCAGGCGTACCTCGCGATGAGTCGGGGGGAGTGCGAGGCAGCCGTCGTGGGAGGCTGCTACTTGTGTCTGCATCCACAGTCTTCTGTTCATTATGGAAGGTGAAACGGCATACATTAATATAAAAAATTGTTTAAGAAAATCCACATTAAAATCGAACTGTCCATTCGGGAGTAATAATGCCATTCAAACTGAACGAGAACGGCTTTTTAAGACTATTCCCATCATAATTATAAGTAGATAAATATCATCCACCAGTTGATCTAGCTTGCCAAAGATGCCAGCTATTTTCGAAAAATTGTTTTGGTCTTTGATGTAAATAATTAGATAAACAATAGTAGTTTACGATACCTACTGTTGCTTAACAAGGTTATTAAAATATGAGCGTCACTTTTTATATCGAGTAGCAGGAGAGGTGGTTTACAGTATTATCACACGAATGTTATAATATCTTATTATGAGCAGCTTCATAAACTATGTTATCTAGTCTCATCCAATTACAATTTAAAATAATTATAGTACCAAAATCCAATATTCCTCCGCAGTGTGATACGCGGATGCACACAAGTGTGAACGTGATATTGCGACACGTAGAATCCAAATCCGAAGCTGATAATAAATTAAAATACTTACGCGTTAAAGTGTTATTTATGATTAATTAACTCAATAAACACCATTTATAATTGAATTTCGTCCGTGTTTTCATAGAACTTTTCTACGGATATCTATCACAAAACCATGTCATATTATCTGGTGCCGCCTTTCTGCTACCGCCTTTACACATTCCAATTGAATCGAAAATATAAACACATTTTATATCCAGGATCATAAGCCAGGCGATGGATGGTAAAACGAAGTCATTTGACCAGAACGCCGATGGCTGTGTCAAATCGGAAGCCATTAACGTGCTATTTCTGCAAAAAGCTAAAGATGCTCTGAGGTGAGTTTTATTAGAACCTCTTCGTGCAGAATAAATTTTCAGTTCATAACTTTAAAAACAAAATATGCAAAAATAAATCGTCTGCCTATGGTTTTCTCAACTTTGTTGAGGTCGGTTTGCAGTTAAACCATAAGCAGCTGGAAAAAAAAGGGTGAGTTTATATATGTATCTATCGAACCGTCTGAACTGTATCGAACTATCTGAAGGATCTGGTGTCTTACTGAGGTGGCATTTTCTTATTTTTACGAAATGCTTCCATTCTTTTTTGTGCAATCTGCAGGATCTATGCAGATTTAATACACGTGAAGACGGAGTATATCGGCCTTCTAACGGGAGAAACCGGCCCTCAGTTTGGATACTTCAGGAATCCTGAAAAGACCGCTGTGTTCTTGAACAAATTCTATGAGGAATCGAGGGTTCCGCCGAATGCTGTGGAGTATGTCGAAGCTTTTGGTTCAGGTATTAATTTCTCTAGTATTCATCTGTAATTGAATATTTTTATGAACCTATATTAGATCACGTCGTTAGTATTTTTTTTAATCCCTTAAAAAAAGGGTCAAACTTATAAAAAAACCGGATGAAATAACTTAATTTTACTTGGTCCCCAGATCCCGCAAAGCAAGCTTATCAGGCACAATTCACATTGTATTTCGAATCATAAATGAATAATAAATAAATTATTAAAATTAACAACCCCGTCAGACGTGCCATACCTCAACTACCCGGGTTACTATCTTAAACACAAGTTCAATAAGCAAGTATCTGTGTGTTCGACCGCTATGACATTTGTTATCTTCTTCTCCGTTGATTTATATATATATAGATAAATCGGGTTTTTTCTGCCATTTGGCTACTTGTAGACACAGTATACCGATCACAAAGCGGCGATCAGGAGTCAAAAGCACTCTTTAATAATCTCGTGGAGTCGACTGATGTAGCCCAACAACGATATCCAACAGCGAAAGTTATTTTTCTGGCGGACTTCAACGCCCATCATAAGGTGTGGCTGTTTCCGTACCAGCTGGTGAATGTGGCAACGCAGGTACCAGATGTGGACGGCCACACACACAATTGCTTGGACCTCCTGCTGACAACTGATCCGGACAATCATTCAGTATTCGTCTCAGCCCCGCTGGGAATGTCTGACTACTGTCTGGTGAAAGCCGTATCAATCTGCTCTCCTCCAGATGAGAGTCCTAGATGCACGAGGTGAGTGTGGTGATACGAGTCAGTAGACTGGGATGAGATGCGGCACTTTTTTGCGTCCTATCCTTGGCGGCATGTGTGCCTCTCCTCGGGTGACCCCTCGTGCTGTGCTGACGTGGTTGCGGACGTGATTTGGCAGGGAATGGAGTATTTTATTCCATTCTCCGACATCCTACTTGGTCAGAAATCCCGGCCTTGGTATAATACTGAAAAGAGTCTGCCTACCAAGCCTGGGTCAACGCCCGCGACCGCAAAGTTAGAGCTCGTAGGATGCCGAAGATCGTAGTTCACACTAAAGAGGTTCGGAGAGTATCGTGCAGCCTAGACGCGAACAAGGCCAGTGGGTCTGACGGCATTCCAGCGAGAGTATTGAGGCAGTATGCGCCTGAACTGTCTCCTGTGTTGATTCGCTTGATCCGCCACTCTCTAAAAAGAACGGTGCCGAAATCCTGGAAGCTTGCAAATGTACAACAAGTGCCCAAAAAGGGCGACCGTGCAGACCCTGCCCACAACCGTCCGATAGCCATTACCTCCATTCTGTGCAAAGTTATAAAAAGGGTACTGAACAGTAAGTTGCTGACCTACTTTGAAGACTATGATCTCCTCAGTGACTGTCAATATGGCTTTCGCCGGGGCAGGTCAACTGGCGATCTTCTCGTGTTTGTCACGCGCTGCTGGCGCGAAGCCATCGAGAAACACGGCGAAGCACTTGCCGTATCCACTTCATATCTCGAAGGCATTTGACAGTCTTTGACAGTGGTCTGGCACGCTAGTCTACTCAGCAATCTTCCTGCTTATGGCATCCCAGCTGGTTTTTGTAGCAGGATATCAGACTTCCTTAGTAAACGGTCGATCCGAGTAGTGGTTACACAAAAGAAATAATACTGATTACACGCTTGAAACTTCACATGGACTTATTAGAGATAACAAAAAAGTTGCTCAAGAATTTGTAAATTTCTTTACCAGTATCCCAATTAAAACTACTGAAACCTTAAATTCTTCGCCCTCGCTTGCTTCTGGTTTATTAAACGCTAACTTTTCAGCCTGCCCGACTGAATTTAACTTTTCACATATAAACCCAATATCAGTAATAAAAGCTTTTAAGCAAATCAAGATCAAACTGACCGAAGATCTATGGGGAATGTCCATCAAAGTTTGTACCTCCATTATTCAGACTACAGCACCGTACTTAGCTTTAATTTTAATTTGTGTGTAGATCAAAGAGTCTTCCCGGATCTAATGAAACATAGTAAGGTTATACCACTTTTTAAATCCGGGAACAGTAAAGACACGAATAATTATAGTATAGACCAGTATCGGTGCTGCCGGTTTTCAGCAAGATATTTGAAAGGATAATGCTAAATCAAATGCTCATTCATTTTAATACGAATAACATCCTACACGATAAACAGTATGGTTTTACCAAAGGACGTTGTACGACCGACGCTGGTGTCACCTTATTAAAATACATCTTTGATGCGTGGGAAGAGGCACAAGATGCTATAGGTGTCTTCTGCGACCTGTCGAAAGCGTTTGATTGCGTTAATCATGAAATATTACTTTTGAAACTTGAGCATTACGGGCTAGGCCAATCAGCGTTGAGTTTAGTAAAATCTTATTTAAATGATAGACAGCATTTAGTTCAAATAAACGGTGTCAATTCGTCCGGGTTAACCGTGAAAATGGGGGTACCCCAGGATTCAATTTAGGGTCCTTTGTTATTCCTAGTCTACATTAACGATTTACCCCATCTATTGAATAAAAATTTAAACATGGTGTTATTTGCTGATTATTTGTTAAGGGCTGCAGACATTGAGTCTATGGGCTTCGACTAAGGGGGCTCCTTAGCGCATGTTGATTCTCTTAGGGAATTATTTAAAGAAATAAACATCATGACGGTACCTTGTCAATACATTTATGAAAATATAATGTATGTCCGGCAAAATATTCATCTTTTTACTAAAATAAGTGATAGGCACAATTTTAATACTAGAAATAAGGACAAGTTAGATCAACCTCGATTCAGGTTAGCTAAAGTAGCTAGCTCTTTTATGGGGTACTGTGTAAAATTTTATAATAAAATTCCACTAGAAATTCTCCAATTAAACGAGTCAAAATTTAAAACATGCATTAAACGCACACTATGTAGACAAGCATATTATAAATTGGAAGATTATCTCCTTGATAAAAATGCTTGGCTAAATGCCGGTCCTGCTCCACAGCCACATACATTTGTAGCTACAAATTAGTTTATATTGAAAGAGATGCTGCTGCCCTTTTCGTATTGTTGTTTTCAGTGTTTTATTTTTATTTCATTTGTTTATTTCAATAGGACTTAGGATTCTTTACATGTTATATTTAGAAATAATAGCATTGTATAATGTAGAAGCACTTTTTTTTTTCAAATTTGTGAATGTGAAGTACCATGGAGCATTTTTATTAGGTTACAACTTTTTAGCCGTCAGATGAGACTGGTCATCTCTTAGCTGCCAGTGGCTTAATTCAGTTTCTATCTTTTAATTTTTTTTTTTATTATTATCTACATTGTGCTCACATAATAGAAGCAACAAGAAATATGTAACCAAACATTATATGTAACACATATGATTTAAAAGAATGTCCATGGAGTTTCTTGCACGTTCTTCTCCATAGAGATCTACTCTTTGGAACGTGCAATTTAGCTTCACTTGTTTGTTTGACTGACCGACATTTTGACAATTCAAAAGTGCCTGTAATTGGTCTATTTGAAATAAACATTTTTGACTTTGACTTTGATTTTGACATGGTTGGAGAGGGGCCAGTTCCCGCTTTGCTGGAAGACGGGGAAACTGGTCCTCATTAAGAAGCCGGGGCGCCCAGCGGCCTCTCCGTCCGCTTACCGGTCCATTGTGCTGCTCGATGAGGTGGGCAAACTCTTTGAAAGAGTTATTGCAGACCGCCTCGTTGAGCAGCTGGTGCGGGTGGGGCCGGATCTGGCGGAGAGCCGCCATCATGCGCGTGCGAGCCCTCACGACAGGGGATGCAGTGACCCGGGGTGGGGTCGTCTTGGCGGTGTCTTTAGACATCGTCAATGCCTTCAACACCCTGCCCTGGAGTTGCATCAGGGAAGCACTCCGGTATCACCGGATGCCGCCCTACCTCTGTCGTGTGGTCGAGGCCTATTTCACGGACAGGGCCGTCATCTACCCCGGTCACCAGGGAGAGTGGACCGGTGAGAGATGTCGTGCGGTGTCCCACAGGGATCGGTCATGGGGCCGCATCTGTGGGACATCGGGTACGACTGGGTGCTGCGCGCAGACCTCCCTAGCGGCGTCAGTGTAATTTGCTACGCTGACGACACGCTGGTCCTGGCGCAGGGGAGGTCGCACCAGGCGGCGGTGGAATTAGCGACACGCGGGGTTGCGACAGTCGTCGAGAGGAACCGGCAATTGGGACTCGAGGTGGCCTTGCACAAGTCTGAGTCCATGTGTTTTCATGGTCCTCGGAACGCGCCACCACCGGGTTCCCAAATAACGGAAGGAGGGTTGACGATGAAGTACCTAGGACTCGTCCTCGACAGCCGGTGGAATTCCGTGGAACATTTCCGACGTTTGGCACCCAGACTGGAGCGGGCCGGGGCTGCCCTCAAGCGACTCCTGCCCAATCCAGGGGGTCCAAACGCCTCCTGCCGGAGGCTCTACGCGGGGGTCGTGCGGTCCATGGCCCTTTACGGTGCACCAGTGTGGGCGCGTTCCCTGAGGCGGCGACCAGCCCGCTGGTTGAACGCGTCCCAAAGGGTCATGGCCATCCGGCTAGTCCGGGGATACCGCACGGTCTCTGGTGAGGCGGCGAGCCTCCTTGCCGGATTACCGCCATGAGATCTGGAGGCGAAAGTCCTCGCGCACATTTGGGAGTGGCGCGAGGAGGCGAAACGCCGGGGCGAAACTCCGTTGCCGCGACAAATCGCGGCTCGGCGGATAGACCTCCGGCAGGACCTCATGGCGACATGGAGAGAGCGACTGTCGCGACCCAGTGCTGGGCACGCCACAATTGCGGCGGTAAGGCTCCTCTTTGAGGAGTGGCTTGAGAGGCGCCACGGCGTCCTCACCTTCCGCTTGACGCAGGTCCTCACCGGACACGGCTGTTTCGGGAGGTTCCTGTTCAGGATAGGGCGGAAGGAAACGGCCGGGTATCACCATTGTGTGGATCGCCCGGAGGACACGGTGGAGCATTCGGTGGAGGTCTGCCCCGCTTGGGCGGAGCACCGCCGTGTCCTCATGGAGTTGATCAGCGGTGGCGACCTCTCGCGTCCGGCCCTGGTTCAGGCCATGGTAAGGAGCGAGAGGGCATGGGAAGCTGTCACCTCCTTCTGCGAAGCAGTAATGCTCGCAAAGGAGGTGGCAGAACGCGTGAGGGAGACGCAACGGAGACGCCCTCACGCCCCTAGCCACCGCAGGAAACGCCCCGGGCGTCGGGAGTCGCAAGCCGATTCCCGGCCACCGTAGGCGCGGGCTTGCGGATGGCGTAATGGGTAGCTCGCCGTCCGATAAGGACCAGGCCCGAGTCGACGGCGCGTAGTTTTCCACGAGCGCCTCAAAGAGATGTCAGCAAACTGACGGGGTCCGCTAGGGCCGATGCCTGTCTGGGTCGCGAATAAATTTGAAAGAGAGTTACCGCGGCCCTGGCACAAGCAACTGAAGGAACACGGGTGGGTTTTAGTCAGTAAAAGTCTGACACGCCCTTCCGCTTCACCCAGAGCGGGAGAAGTCATTCAAAAAAAAAAAGGAAAAAGGGTATGAAGGTATGTAGGATAGGGAACTGCAGGTTATATTCATAGGTGGTGGGTAGGTAGGTGGTTAGGTAGGTAGGTAGGCAGGATAGATAGGTAGGCGATAGGTAGGTAGATAGCCAGATAACGAGAGCGAAGCCGTGGAGGTCAGCTAGTTATCTATAAATTTCCAAACCACTTTACTCAAATTACAAGAATTGTTAATAGTTTCAGTTATTGTTATTTTTTGGATTTAGATACACTTCTGTATTTTCTTATATAATTATTTTTTATAATTCTGAACACTGTCTTCCAGCTTATTTGTACTACCAGCACACAGCAAACGTTTCATTTCACTTGTTGTTTTACTGCCTTTTGTCATACACATTAAAGGAGGAGGTTCTATGTTCGAATTTATGTTTTTTTTTGTTTTTTTCACCGATATCTCCGTCAATTGTAAACACATTTTGTTTTTTTTTTTTATTTGGAATAGTGTGTTCCGAAATTGGTCCCATTTTAATTTGATGACGATCTGATGAAGAGCTTCGAAGATATACAACAGAATTCTTCAATAAATAACGGCAAGTCTCTCGGAATCTATGCAATCGCATGTCTGTTAATTGTTTATACCACAGACATAAATCTAAATAGATAACGACAGGTTCTAATGGCGACATGGAGAGGCGACTGTGACGCGCTGGGCACGCCACAATTACGGCGCTAAGGCCCCTCTTTGAGGAATGGCTTGAGAGGCGTCACGGCGTCCTCACCTTCCGCCTGACGCAGGTCATCACCGGACACGCCTGTTTCGGGAGGTTCCTGTTCAGGATAAGGCGGGAGGAAACGCCCGGGTGTCATCATTGTGTGGACCGCCCGGAGAACACGGTGGAGCATACGATGGAGGTCTGCCCCGCTTGGGCAGAGCACCGCCGTATCCTTTTGGAGGCAATTGGCGGTGGCAACCTCTCGCGTCCGGGCCTGGTTCAGGCCATGGTACGGAGCGAGAGGACATGGGAAGCTGTCTTCTCCTTCTGCGAAACAGTAATGCACGCAAAGGAGGAGGCGAAATGCGTGAGGGACACGCAAAGGAGACGCCCTCACGCCGACGGCGCGTAGTGTTCCACGCGCGCCTCAAAGATATGTCAGCAAAAGTGACGGGGCCCGCCAGGACCGATGCTTGTATGGGTCGCGGATAAATTTGAAAATCGCGGCTCTGGCACAAGCAACTGAAGGGACGGGTGGGTTTTAGTCAGTAAAAATCTGACACGCCCTCTCGCTTCACCCAGAGCGGTAGAAGTCATTGGATGATATCAGGAACCAAAAAAAGAAAAGTCTCTACATCTGTGTGTAAACCAAGCGTGCCACTTTTTCGCAAACAATTTAAAAACAAATTTACTTACAAATGAAAGGAAACATTTCCAATGCCTTAGGCAACTTTTTCTATACATTTTTTACAGCTCAATATGGCATAAAAAGGCAGTTTTCTATATTTCGGTGGATTTCCGGTGCCGTTAATGCTTAATGAAAAGCTCAGATTAAGATCATTGATCGTAACTAAGTACATAGAATCGCATCATCGAGTTACATTTTTGTCTTTGGTTTATACCATTTCATTACATAACATCACCAGTACGCTCTAAAGGGGAACGCAGATGTATACAGTTCATCTTGGTACACTCTCATTTCACCGGTTATGTTTAAGTTTCATGATATTCGGATAATCTATTCTGGCATTGTCGGTACCTTACTAAACTATTTGCCTATTAGGTAAGTACAACTAAAAAGTGAAAAATAAAAAAAAAACTTTTTTCCAAAAAAATACTACCGACTTTCTAATAAAAAAAACTAAAAATTGAGAAATTACTTTCTTTTTGAAAGTCGGTGTCCATAACGCAAAAAATTTGCACCTACCAAAGACACCGACTTCCTAAAAGAAAATTATTTTTCACATTTTATTTTTTTTATAAAAAAGTCGGTAGTAATTTTTTGGAAAATGGTTTTTTTATTTAGTTTAATTTTTTACGCAAATTTAATGATCGCAACGCTTGCGATCATTTAAATTTGCGGTAAAAATTAAACTAAGTAAGTTTAATTTTTACCGCAAATTTAAATGATCGCAAACAACAAGAAGACTACGTTTTTGCCCAACACATACTAATCTTTTCACAAAAATAATATTTAAAAATAAAAACAATTTCTGTAAAGGTACGCCTGATGCTGACAAAGCAGAACTGGATGCCATTGAAAGAGTGTTCTGTAAAGGAAAGGAAGACACACTCCTCGTTGGTAGTGTCATGTCCAACATTGGATACGGCGAGGCTGCGTCGGGTATAACTGCTATTACTAAGGTAACCTTTTCATTGAGATCAAATAACTAACTAGGCCATTACTGTGAGATTATTCCTGTATTCCTCTTTTGTAAACCAATAAGAGTTATATTCAGAAGCTGAAAAGATTTCATAATCGAACGAATTTATTTGTGTAATTTGAACATGGATTATGTAAGCAATACTTTGTAAATGTTTAATGCTCTTAAATAGTATCCGTCGACACAGATTATATGCTTTGGCATGTTTTATTAGTAAATATTTTGGACTAGCCTACTCTTTGACTATTAAAAACTACCTGTAAAATTGAAATAAATGCCTTGACAATGGATTTATTTATAAATTATTCTACAAAAGTAGTCGATTATGTCAATAGGTCGACTTAGGGGCGCTCGGTCTCGATATTCTTCGAAATTTGAAACAATGTTGATTAAAGTATTGGTTGCATTCCATTATGTCCCTGCTCTTCAACAGGTGTTGCTAGGTTACCATCGCGGTGAGATGGCCGCCAACCTGCACTGTAACACCCCGCGAAAGGACGTGGCGGCGCTGCGTGAGGGGCGCATGCGCATCATCACGGAGCACCAGCCCTTCAGGCGCTCTTACGTTGCTGTCAACGGTATTTCCGTCACCGGCGTCAACTCTCACGTGTTGCTACATGGACATTATAAAACCAAGGTAAAAAAAACTGAAAATTGGAGGTGCCCCCGCATGGAACGAATTTCTTTTGCTATTTAGTTATGTATTATAAATTAAATAACAGGCATATTAAAATAAATAACGTGATAAAAACCTGCTTCTTCAAACAAACGAGAACGACATCCATCAGCGCATCCTTCCTGAAAGAATCTGTTTCTGCCAACTAGGGAGCGTCACCTCATTTTCTTTGCACAACTAGCTGTTGTTCTCGCATAAGCCTCGCAGCTGGCGAATTCACGTGTCCTGTGTGGCACCAATCTGCTCATGCAAAGCAAGTTGACATCGCCCTAATCGAGATGTTTCGAATTACATCGGGTTGCCTTAAACCGACTCCGCTTTACACGCTATATCGGTAGCCTTGTATTGCACCACTAATCGCATGAAGGGATGTCGTATGTGCGCTGGAGGAAAATTTACCAGGAATCTGATTCCCGAAATCCCCTCTATGATCACTATGACTTAAGAGACGGAACAGTTTTCTCCACTACACACAGGCCCATCCAAGATCAACAACCTACATTAAGAAGCAAGCTGTGGGAAAAAATTCACTCACTAGCCGTGAACTGAAGGGGCCTGTAAAATGTGGAAAACAAGTACCCATACACTTGCATTGTAGAGGACTTAATGATCATCACTGACGCTGCTATTGGCGTGGTTGCCTACTGGTCCCAAAATATCTAAAAGAGTTTTCCATCGACTTGAAAAGAAGAAGTCAATCAAAATATTTTCAAAACACACTAGCCACGTAGAAAAACTCTCAAATAGCTACCATACACAAAAATACAAGTAAATATGACGGCCAGAATGTCCGACGTATCCGTAAGACACAGAGTACATTAGGACGGAAACGAACGTCTGGTATTGAAACGTGATCTAAAAAAAACGATAATAATACAAAAGGCCTAATAAAATACAATTTGTTTTCTTTCAAACAAACAAACCTTTTCTGTTTTGGTAACCACTGGTGAGTCCAGTTAGCCCACCTTTAATTTCTCTATGTCTTCATTATGTTTTATCGCTCGTTCAGATTCATGATACTGACAACTTTGTGAGCTATCCAACATGAGAAACTTGAAAAAATCTGATTTTAACTGACTCTAATTACAATATAAAATATTTATGTCCTAAGTTCCTAACAGTGCGGCAGCGTCGCGTATCATGAGCCATTTGTGTGGTTTCGTTAACTTAGTCAGCACAAGGAGCAAATGATACAGTACGCTGCTTAACCTGTATCTGATCTAAGGTGACCGACCTAAGTCAGTGCAGAGTAGTGCTCCCGAACCGTACCGAACGCAGACTGCCTTCTTAGTTCTTTTTTTTTTGTTTTTTCTTAGCGTCTCGCAATTCTATCAAAGTGATCACTACTTAACCGGGCGAAATTATGGAGGCTCAGCTATATAGCCTCCAGCCAGGCACAAAATTGCTAAATCTAAGCGACAACGCTGAGGGCTACCCCCTGTGGGGTCGAACCTCGGCTCAGGGCGTCGCCGGGGGGACAACTAAGGCTGGATCTTAATAAAGTGATTCTACCATGCGTTCAGAAAAAGCCTATGTGGAGAAAAACGGACAAGTCCTTCTAAGCACGGGCTCGTGTTTCATACGCGCCGAGGGTCTCATCGGCGCGTGCGGCGGGGCAAGGAGATGGCACACGTTTGTTGGGCCCGCCACGCAGGACGTCTTGATGCGACGCCATTGTTGTTGTGATATAAGATGATTTTTTCGACCATTATTAGCATCGATGAACTTAAATATTTGCTTTATACTTGGTCAATTTCTTTGTTCTCTTTCTTCCAGGATCTGACACGCTACAACAGTAGTATTGCGCATCTTGTGACTATATCTGCGAGACAGGACACTGCTGTAGCAAAAATATTTGAAAGCTTGAAGTCACGACCGATAGATCCCGAGGAGCTAGCTTTATTGCACAACATCCACCAGACGAGCATCCCAGGACATTTGGGAAGAGGATTTATCATTTTAAGTAAGTGTGAGACGAATTCGCATAGGAAATGTCATTATCATCATTAATTGAGCTCAAAGAACTCAACTGCCAGACATACTCGTAAGTCTTTCCAATCGCAATTTGATTCATGAATACTACTCTTCCATGTGCCATCCAATAAGTTCAGTAAGCATGAGGCTGTTGATTCTTCGCCCAATATCTCGTTTCTTGCAACAGTAATTAGTTCTGCGGCTGTTTTCCGCCCATTGCCACTTCAAATGCACAGTATATCAGTATATTTTCAAGCATTCCTGTGAAACAGCTTTTGTTTTAATATAAACATTGGTTTTGCTTTAATGTTTAGAGAAAGGCGAAGAACAGAAAACAGTAAGTCTGTGTGAGAAGACTGAGTACTTCGACGGCGCTCGTCGGCCGCTGTGGTTCGTGTACAGCGGGATGGGTTCGCAGTGGGCTGGTATGGGTGCGCAACTCATGCGCATACCAATCTTCGCTGCTGCTATAGAACGGTTAATGAGTTTTCAAATTATCTTTAAACTCACTCTCTTGGTATTTGTCAGAGGATACTTTCTTCGTAACAGCAATATTTATGCGATAGACTACATTGTTTATTTTTACTTTTTCGTATTTAATCAATTAATTTAAAATAACCTGTAAATAACAGACTGTAATTAAATTTCAGGTGCCGAAAAACTTTGGAACCAAAAGGAATCGACGTCATCCATATAATTACTTCGCCCGATAAGACTATATTTGACAACATTCTTCACTCGTTCGTAGGAATCGCTGCCATTCAAATAGGACTTACTGATGTCCTTAAGGAACTTGGATTGGTACCGGATGGCGTTATCGGTAATACTTAGAACATGTCATAACTCATGCCAAATTTCATGCACTGTTAGACACCAGACCTTCCTCAAGAATCTCAATAACCATCTGACTTGCTCTGCTCACATCTAGCAAGTTTATTGCTTCTCAAGTGGACTAGGAGTTGGTTCAGGGCCATTTACATACATTTGCGTCTTTATTAATCCTTGTCTATTCACTACCAACTTCCATATTCTCTTGTATAGGACACAGTGTGGGTGAGCTGGGATGCGCCTACGCCGATGGTTGTTTGACGGCCGAAGAGATGATCTTATCAGCGTACAGCCGCGGTCTGGTGTCTCTACAGACTCCATTTATTCGAGGATCTATGGCTGCTATCGGCTTGGGTTATGAACAGGTAAACTAAAATGAAAAGGCAATTTATTAATATAATATTAATTCGTGAGGAAATGGGAACCTAAAATGATCGGATAATCAAACTAAGAGAGAATTATTGATATATTATTGTACTTTATTTGTGGCCGCAACTCCTCCACTACAGCTCTGAAGATACCGCAAAGCTCAAATTGCACTAGCGCAATACTTTGTTGGCTTAGAATAATAATGAATAGAAACCCAGTACGAGTGCAGAAAGTGGGGCAACTAAAACTTAGCCATAGTGGCTAACTTCTCTCGGTGTGCCGTCAATACTTAAGGTCACGTTCCGTCAAACACAGTTCGCGAGTAAATAATTTAATTTATTGTCCGTCTATCCATCTGTCCGACTGTCCGTCTGTCCATCCTCTAACGCACGGATTTTACGGCTAAACGCTTGAAGCTACAGCCTTCAAATTTTCATAGTATAAGTATTTTTGTCATCTTGTTGACTCCAAAGCCATGCAAATTGAATAAAATATTTTATTTTGTATTTATATATTTATTATTTGTTATATACTTTCTTGTACACCGCAAAAAAACGTACATGACAAACGTTCACAAATACAAGTGTACAATGGGCAGTCTTATCGCACAAGGCAACATCGCATTTTTAAGGAGGCTCCCGTACAGCTAAAGGGGGCCTGAAAAAACATGTTGGCCTACCCCATAGGGTGGGGTATCGTTGTTTAGAGCTTGTTGAGTAGATAAATATTGTAATTTTTGTGATAAAAAATATTGGAAAACAAATAAATGAGCAGCCACCAAAATCAGTTTTTTTTACAAAAATTGTGCCGAACATTTTTTTAACTTCCCAGTCAAAGTCAATTATTTAACCGCCCATGAACTTGAAATTTGGTGATAATGCTTATTATTACGTATCTTTTACAAACAAATATCAATATGTTGATAAATCACAATATATCACGGGGATTTGTTTTTTCAATTTGAAACGTGAAAGTTTTAAAGTAAATTTTTATAAATCAGATTTTTCTTTGAAATTCCCTCATTTTTCCTATTACAACCAACTTAATTTTACGGTTTGGTACGGAACCTTAAATGTATGAAGTCCGATACGTACTTGGTCGGATTTTTTTTTAAAGTGATGTGAAATGTGAACACTGATATGCGTGGTTTTGTTTTTATTTGTGTGCGTGAGTTCGTGTGATTACACGGTACGCATGGTTTTTACGGGTTCACTAGTTTGTTCGTAATGATCCGTCTTTCTTTTTTCATTTGGTCTGAGTCTAAACGTTATTTGTGAAAATAATTTGATACTTTTATTTACAGATTATAAAAATGTGTCCTCCTGACATTGAAGTGGCTTGTCACAATGGCCCTGAATCTAGTACAATTTCGGGACCTGCAGATATCATGAAGGAGTTCGTCGCTGAGTTGACTGCTAAGAGTATTTTCGCTAAGGAAGTTCCATGCTCGAACATCGCTTATCATTCGCGTTATATTGCTGATGCTGGTGAGCAAATAAAAACTTTATTCTTATTTCTCAAGAACAATAATTATAAATTAATTAAAAACAGGTCCCGGCTTGCTGAAATATTTGAGCGAAGTGATCAAGACACCGAGAGCTCGAAGTGAACGCTGGGTTTCGACTTCAGTACCGTTCGACAGATGGGAGGAACCCCTGGCTAAGTACTCGTCGGCTGAGTACCACACCAACAACCTCCTGGTTAGTATCAGTTATATACATGTGATAAACCTATTACACTTAGTATTTTTATGACTTGTCTGATAATAAAAATATAATAATAATTTTCTAAAGCTACACAAAACTTCTCTTCTAATTATTTATTGCAATTTCTGGGATAGTCTATGTCTCTAGGACTGATCAAGGTTTAATAGACTTGACGTTTGGTGGGTCTGATGGGTTCTGACTCGCAGGATTCAAACTGTACCTTAGTTCATAATACGAGTATATTCTGCAAAATACAGTTGGTTGGTCTTTATTTAGGAATCAATTTTATTTTTTTTCCCTCAGAACCCGGTGCTCTTCGAGGAGACTTTAAAACATATCCCGTCCAACGCAGTACTAGTGGAGGTAGCTCCTCACAGTCTTCTGCAAGCTATCTTGAAGCGGTCTCTATCTGCTGATTGCCGGAACATAGCACTTACTAGACGTGGACATGCTGACAACACGTTCCTACTGCTTGAAGCAGTTGGCAAGTACGTTATCTATACATATAAAATGCTTTGTCCTGAATGACTGATTGATGGATCAACGCACAGCCTAAACCGCTGATCGTATGGACCGGAAACTTAGAGGGTGTGTTCTTTCTATGACGTAGGCATCCGATAAGACAGGATTTTTGGAATTTCCACCCCTAAGGGGGTAAAAAAGGGGTTGGAAGTTTGTATGCAAAATCTAATTTCTTTGGCCAAAATTTTTGATACTTCGTACAAATAGTAATCTAAGTAAATGATAAAGGTTGTCATTATTAGATTTTCGAAACTACCCCCAAATGATGATTTAAGGGGTGTTGAAGTTTGTATGTAAGAATCTGATGTATTGGGTCACTAAACTTGACATAAATACCAACCTAAATAAACTAATCAGGTTTTCATTATTAGTTTTTTGAAACTACCCCCAAAATTTGTTTAGGGTTTGTTACTTTTTTGTAATCTTATTTCTTGGGTTAATAAACATGAAACTTGACATAAATACCGACTTCAATAAAAAATTAAAATATCATTATTAGTCTTTTGAAACATTCCCCAAAAGACGATTTAGTGTTTTTGGAGAATCTTATTTCTTCGGTTAATAAATTTGAAAGTTGACATAAATACCAACCCAAGTAAGCAATAAAGGTTGTCATTATAAATTTCTCGAAAACTTGGGGTTAAGCTAGGAATCTTACTGGACAGGTTTTCGTTTTTGACTTACTAGAACCCTAGGGGAGCACCAAGCAGGAATATTCGCAAATTCAACCTGAAAGACCTAGAAAGAGGGTGAAAAGGGACAGAATTTGTTTGCATAAAAAATCTAATTCCTTGGGATAAAGTAAATAATTGAAATTTACATAAAAACTTTTTAAAACTACCCCCCAGATAGGGTTAAAGGGTGTTAAAGTTTTTTTGAGGAATCTTACTGCGGAATCTTACTAAGAACGAACTACGAAAAATAAAAAAGAGTGAATAACATATTTGGATTGTTCAAAACTCTACCTTCAACGGGGCAAAATGGGAAACGAAAACACGTGATGAAAGTCGCGGGCGAAGTGCTAGTTTGTATATATTTTGGTCCTACTTCTTTTCCTATCTTTCAGCTGCGGTTTTTATTAGTGACAAATTATGTTTTTGCTCCGATATATTTATGTCTCATTTATATTTGCTTGTTTGACTCCCGGTGGGCTCGTTAAGTGAATGAAACCATTTCAGACGGTAATTGTCAAAATTTGACAATTACCGTCTGAAATGGTTTGAGCAGCATTTAATGCTGCTTATAGGCTTTCCCCAATCGTCGCCGCATCAACCAGTCCTGTGTTTCTTTTAAGATCTTTTTATTCCCTGCCTATTTTGGGATTTAATTACTGTTTCTGTTTCCAGATTATACATGGAGGGATACTACCCGAAGGTCCAAATCCTCTATCCGAAGGTAGAAATGCCGGTTTCAACTGCGACGCCATTCCTTTCCCATCTGATAGAGTGGGCCCATGGCGAAAAATGGTGAGCGAACTATCTTATTCTGAACACTTACATTGTTTACAGATTTCATAGTAAGTCTTTCTTACATAGGGTTTATATGGGCCTTAAAATGGACTGGATCTACTGCATTGTTTATTTTGTTTTCTTTCAGGTCTTTGCCCCACTACCATTCCACTAGCAGAAAGAAGGGTGCAGCTTGTACATATATAATTTCATTGCACGATAAGGAACATGAACATCTGAAAGGACACAAAATAAGAGGTACTTGCCTACATAGCTAAATTATGTCTTTTACTCTGTCATTATTGTTGTTGTAATGTGTCAATATCGAACGTTTGTTTTCTATTAAGTATATGTTATTCCACTGTGAAAAAGGGGCTATAATAACTATACTGTATAGTTAAATCTGCCTCGTCGAATTACTTACGAAAAGATATTCAAATCGCAGCTTCCATTGCTTACCAAGAGGATAGTTATGGACTCTGCAATTCTACTTTGCCTCACCTACGGTTGCCAAACCTGGATGTTCGATCTAAAAACTATAAACAAAATACTTACTACTCAAAGCAGAATGGAAATAAGTAGTCTGGACTTAAAAATAAAAGACAAAGTGAGAAATGCAGACATCCGCATGATGCTCTTACTTTCTGTCTTCAAAGAAAATGGAAATAGGCAGGGCAGGTGGCCAGGCATACCGATGAAAGATGGACACAAAGAATAATAAAATAGTCGGGACCACAAACCACCAGAATGAGATACCAGCCTTGTGCTAGATCGGCAGAAGAAATAGGGTCGGTGGCGGGCTGAAAATGGCTAGAGCTACAAAATGAAGAGAAAAGTGTTAAAATTCGGTTTTTATCCGAAAGGGAACCATATAAACTTAAAAATTGATAGTAATATATTTTTTATCATATTATTTTAATCACAAACAAAGAGCGTGCTCCTCCTAAAATAATGGCATATGCTAGAGAAGAATAATTGTGCGATGAAGTTTAGAGAGTGACTCGTAGACAAAATGATAGAGATGGGAGATATGGAAGATCGAAGTGAAAACGAAAGTTGGAAGGAGATTGATAAAGGAAAAGAAGAAAAAAATCAAAGAATAGCAAACAGGAAAACGCTAGTTTGAAAGCTGAAATAAAGAGTGAGTATGATGCCTTGAATAAAAAAGCTTAGGACAAGGTATACAACGCGCTGGACAGTCTAGCATGCCTAAAATACCTACGGCCTGCTAGAACTACGGAGAAAAAGGCGAGAGATATTTGTTGGATAAGATGTATAAAAGATGATGCTGGAATGATTATTTCTAATAATGAAAAAATCCTGCCAAGTGCGAGTCGGACTCGCGGCCTGAAGGTTTCGCACATATTCACATTATACATTCACAAAGCACTGAACATCTCTCAAACGAAAAGATATACTAGATTGATGGACAACATTTATTTTGCTATCGGAAAACTGTTGTCCCCACACATCGACATAAATGTAAATCGCGGCCAGTTTACCAACAGTAAATAAATAAATAATCGTTCTTTTGACTTACAGACATACTATGAAGTGCTCTTATAAGGGTTCAATTTTTTCTATTGAGGAACGGAACTCTAAAAACTATGAAAAGGTGGAAAGACTACTTTGAAAAACTGATGAATGAGGAAAATAACGTGGTGTGTTAGAAAATAAACCTGTGAACGAGGGGTTAGTGAGCAGGGGGCTAAGTATGGAAGAAGTGGCGCCAGTGACAGAAAAGTTTAAAGGAAATAGATTGTCCTGGTATGGTTATGTGATGAGAAGGGATGAAACGCATGTTACTAAAAGAGTTATAAATATAAATGTGGACGGATGGAGAGGGAGTTGACGACCAAAGAAAAAAGAGATGGACTGTGTGAGGAAAAGAGTCAGTGATAGCGTGGGAGGGGACATGACGGTATGTAAGAAAAAAACTTGTTGTGCTGACCCCAAGTACCATGAGACAAGGGCAGGAAGATGATTTAATCACTTTTTATAATTATTATTCGGTAAGTCCCGCTATGTTCTAGTCTCGCTATGCTTGACTTGAAAAATATCTACTAAAAAGTCCCTCTATGCACGAAATTCTTCGATACTACGTAAATGGAAGTGTATAATCAATGGAAGGTATATTTGGAAAGAAAAGTGTTTGAATTTATTGAAATTGAGCAGGAAGCTGAGAAATATTGAAATTAAACTAAAAATATCGATTTCTTATTTCGAAATATTTTTGGGTTAAGTTTCTCTTTTACGGCAGGACTTTTCATTTTACACAGCTCTATGGAATGGATGGACACTTTGTTTTTAAAATGAATGATGCGACATATTGAGTGGCGGCGAGGCGAGTATGCGTTAGTATGATGAAACGGAACGTGTATTACCTTTTTCACGAAAGTAATAGCATTTACATGCTAGGGTCTCTTAATTTACTTTTAAATGGTTAAATAAAATATTACACTGTAACACTTTTTATCATCACTGCGTACGAATGTGACCTCGTGCATTGCGGTACTTTTTAGACGGTATTTTTCGAGTCAAGCTTAGCGGGACTAGAGCATAGCGGGACTAATTGTTATTATTTGTAACATTTTTTTTTAATGATTGCGAATTTAAGTGTACGATTTATAATGTACCTCTTGTTATTGTTTTCATGAAATTAAGCAAAGCTTTTTATTCATATATTTTTTATTAGATTGTAAAATTTGTGGCTTTTACTAGTCATAATTCAGTTTCTAGAACCGACACCGATTTCATTGCTAACAAGGGATCGTGCCAATACTTGTCGTTCTGTAAAGCTCCATTTCTCTCTGTAACTAGGCAATAACATACAAATCATTCGGTTCTTGTTATATTTCCAATTTATCAATGGTATACACTGCTCATGGTATACACTGCTCATGAATTGAGCACTGGAGTAGAATTTCATGTTTTTCACAGAACAAACAGTATTTCCATTCGCATCAACCCTGGTGGCTGTGTGGGACACCCTGGCTATGACCATGGGTGTGGCGAAGAAGCAGTTGTCCGTGGAGTTCCGCGACGTCCACTTGTACTCACAACCTGTGATGCACACACAGACTCAACTGAAACTTAGAGTTGCAATGCAAAGAGGAACTGGATGTTTTGAGGTATTTACTTAAACTTCTGTGATATACTTTAGCTATCCAAACCCCACATTAGTCAAACGGCTGTCAATGTTATAGGCACATGCAATGCTATTCTAGTAAACAGATACCTAATACGCTCACAAAACAACCGAAAAAAGTGTTCCGCGGAGAGCGGCAGCACACATACACACTTTTCATTCATCAAACATTTCACTACAAGTCGAAATGATGCAAAAGGGATGGCATGATAAAACCAATAAGAAAAAAAGAAACAGCTAGTGTTTTTCACTTGCGCGTGTGTTTAAACAATCATTATTCCGGCCACCAATCACCGCATGTTGGCATCAAAGACAAACAAATTTAACGAGACAGAAGGTACAAACTGCGTAGTTTCTATACAAACATAATAATTATATCCTAATAAATAGTACTAAAGGTAGGTAGGTGAAAAATAAAGCACGATGTTAAAGGAAAAAATAATTATATTGTAATAGGAACAATCATACACCTTCGGAAAGATTCAATTTATTTATTTTCTGTCTCTTAGAGAGTTTTTAAGTCGGGATTATTTTTACGAGCGGAATGGAGGAGAATTATTGTGTATTTATCAATTATGGTTTTAATTAAATGTCTGCGATGATTAAAAGCAGATGCCTGTTGTTTAGAATGTTCAAACAGTGGGTAAAATATATTGGAATTTAATAAAGTTTTTAAAATATTACATTTTACTTTCGCATTTACAATATTAGTAAGATTACATAATATAAAATGATGAAGTAATACTAGACTAGAAAAAAGGAAAACAGAACTGTGGTGTAACTATTACTTTACTGCCTAAGAAATTCGTATCTGTACTTGTAATCTATGTCCGGAGTGCACGCGTCCTTGTCGTCCTTGCGGCAAAAATGTATTTACCATCTTTTTCTTTTTTCTAACCTCCAATTATCAGAATATTAGGAAAAAAAAAATGGAAATATATTAGTTAATTGAGGTGTATTACGGACTTACATATGATATGAGATACTTCGTATTTTATTAGTTTTGGTATCATAATTGGTACACTTTCGAAATAAACACGATGGCATATTCTCAATTATTATTTTTTTCAACAAAGGTCGCCATGCATGTCATAGATTAAAGACAATACGTCCCAATTTAGATGTATTCAAGTCTTCACAATGTGCGAGCTCATAACATATCTGTTTACTAGAACATCATTGGACACATGAGACATTTTAGCATTGTCTGTGGGATGAAAAGTGGCAATGAATCTCTGGTATTGCAAATACCTAAAGGTCAAGAACATTTGCCGCCAGTCATTATCAAATAAGGTGTCTTCAACACAATGATCCTTCTTTCCAGTATATAAGTAGTAACTTTGAATTTTGTTTTACAGGTCTTTAATGACAAAATAAAAGTAGCAACAGGCACGATCACTGATTTAAAACCAGACGATACAAAAGATGAAATACAACTTAAAAAAACCCAAGATATGAACCTCACTGCTGAAGATGTTTATGACTTGTTGCTTAAACGAGACTACTTCTACAGGTAAGGCAGATTAACTGTAACTCTGAGTTTTATTAAAGTAACACAGAGAGACACAGTCTGAAAGACAGTAACCAATGCAATTCAATTCAATATACTCGTCAGATAATAAAATCCGACCATATCGTCTGTTTGCTGAATCAAGTAATTGTGATTGAGTACCTTTCTCAAACGCGACCTTATAATTATATCTGACAAATTCAAAACCAAGCTCTATATTATTATAATATCCAAGGTGAATTGTTTAGAATCCTAAAATAAAACATTATTTTATATCTACAGTGGTGAGTTCCGCACCATTGAAGCTGCAAGCCCTTCCCTGAATGAAGCTTCTCTAGTGTGGCGTGACAACTGGGTTACGTTCATCGACGGTATGCTTCAGCTGGATATGCTGCGACAGCCACACGATGGAGTTACCCTGCCTACACATATCAGAAGAATGGTAGTGGATGTGGAGAAGCATATCAAGAAGCAAACGGTTACAAAAGACAAAGTCTTGTATAAAGCTGAAGTATTAGAGGAATATGAAATCGTGAGGTAAACCAGAAATATATAACACATTCAAATCAATAACAATGTACATTCAATTTGAAATAATAATACAATTAAAAAAATTATACAAAGATAGAAAAACTTATTGTGTTAAAAAAGATCAATGATACAATATGCCATCAAATTTTTGAATAAAACAATAATAAAAATATAATGTAAATGATAGAAAAAAAAACAGGTAAAAGTTTAATAAATACCCATTAATTATACAATAATAAAAATAAAATATGTAAAAAAAAAGAACTAATTGTTATAAAAAGATACTATATACCTTTTTATAACAATTAGTCATCTATATGTCATCTAATAGTCTATGAATAATAAAATAATAAAAATAGCATGTCATTATAAAAATATCGATATTATATTACATATACAACAAAAAATTCAATAATAATAATATATAGCATACTGTTACGAGGTGGGGTTCAGGGATAAATTATTTTAACAGCAGACTTCAATTAATCACACTTTATTACAAAAACACTTCTTTACTAATTATATTATTTCGCACTAATTTTCTTTTCCGGTTCTGTGTCACTTCCAAATCGAAACTGACTCACGACGATTTTTTTTTTTTTTTTTTTTTCTTCGTGGCGTCTCACAGTTCGGTCAAAGTGACCGGATACTGCTTAACCGGACTACCCTGTGGAGACTAAGCTATATTATAGCCTCCAGCCAGGCTTGCAATAATTCTAAGACTAAGCGACTGCGCTGACGGCTACCCCAGTTGGGGTCGGACCTCGGCTCAGGGCGTCGCTGGGGGGACAACAACTAAGGCTGGATCTTAATAAAGTGATTCTACCATCCGTTCGGAAAAAAGCCTACGTGGAGAAGAACGGACAAGAAACTCCGATATTTACTAACGTTAATCTAACTACTATTGCACAGCACGCGGGCTGGCTTGTAGATCTTGACGGGGACTTCGCGACGGGCCTCGGCGGCGAGGACGGAACGAGATCGGTCTGTGTCTTCGAATTGTGCTGGTCTCTTTGTTGCTCTGTTGGAGCAGGGTAGTGGCGTCATCGGGGATGGAGAGTACGAGCCTTGGACGGCGAATTTTGGAGATTTGAGATGGTTCGTAGCGGGAGGCCGCTCGAATTAAGGGGTTGGGGTGATTGACAGCAGAGTCGAAAAAGCGCGTGGAATTGCGTTTCAAAAACTGCTGGATTGTGGGGATTTTTAGATCGACATGGAGGTCCTGTGTACGTACGTACCAGGGGGCTCCCGTGATCATACGGAGGAATCGGTTTTGAACAACCTGAAGCTTATGAATATGATGGGGCTTTGCGTGTGCGAAGACGGCGCATGCATAGGTCATGATGGGACGGATGACCATGGTGAAGGTGCGCAGTTTGCACCTAAGTGACAGTTTACTGCGTGCGTTCACCATCCCATGGAGTCTGCCTACAGCAAAAGCGGCCCGCGAGCGCGCCGCTTTAATGTGCTTGGCGAAAGTGAGGTGATTATCTAGGGTGACACCTAACCTAGGTGTCACCCTAGATGGCTTGCTCCTCCCAGGGGATCGGCTTGCCGTACATGGTGATGGGTTTTGAGGGGCGGGGGCTTTTATAACGGTTATTATATTTACGGTCAGGCCTTGAGAAGAGGACAGCCTGGCTTTTGTCGGGGTTGACTTCTATTCTCTAGAGGCGGAACCACTTGGCCAAGGAGTTGGCGGCTCTCTGGAGTTTTAGGGCTATGTTCATGGGGCTTCGGCCCGAGTAGTAGAGGGCTGTGTCGTCGGCGAAGAGTGCCAACTGGCTCTCCTTACTCTTTGGGATATCGCTGGTGTACAGCGTGAAAACTAGCGGGGATAATACGCAGCCTTGAGGGACTCCGGCTCGTATGGGGTGAGGGGAGGAGAGTTCTCCCTCGACACGATAGCGGAAAGTGCGGTCCGACAACCAGTCTCGTAAGATGAGCACGAGACGATCTGGCACGCCAAGTTTGTATAGCTTATAAACTAAGCCATTGTGCCAGACTTTGTCGAACGCTTTCGCTATGTCGAAGAACAAAGCACCCGTCAAACTACCACGCTGGAACCCAGCACTGGTGTGTTCGACGATTCGGTGAACCTGTTGGACGCAGGAATGTTTGGCCCGAAAGCCGAATTGCTCGTCAGGGATTAGGCTTTTTCGCTCGACAAAGTCCTTGAGCCGCTTATAAATAAGTCCTTCATAGACTTTTCCGAGCGAATTCACTAAGCTGATGGGCCGATAACTGGTTGGCTCCGATTTGGGTTTACCCGGTTTAGGGATGCCTAACACAGTGGCTTGTTTCCAAGCTTGAGGGAAGATATTTTTGCTTAATGCAGCGTTGAAGATGGCCGTCATTAGCAACAACATGTGTTGGGGGAGGAGTTTTAACACCTTATTGGTGATCCCATCTAAGCCTGGGGCTTTTCTGGGGTGGAGCCTTTTGATGACCTCCTCTACTTCGTCTGGGGTGCCGGGAGGTAGCGGGTCATCAGGGTCTTCGACGGGGGGAGGGAGGTCCTACGTGCGACTTCAGCGTCCACCATGTCTAGGTGAGCTTGGTCCACTGGTTGAGTGCTGGGTGTGCATTGACTTTCGAGGCTGTCAGCCAGGCATTCGGCTTTTTCAGTGTTATCGAATGCGACACTCTTATCGGGGCGAATGAGCGGGGGTAAGGCTGACTCTTCAGTGGAGCGTAATTTCCTCTGAAGGTGCCAGAAGGCGTGGTGGGTGGGCTCAAGCTCGCTCAGCATCTTATTCCATGCCGCAGAACGATGCTCAGCAGTGCGCTCCTTTACAGCACGCTGTAAGTTGCGCATGTGAGCCTTGTTTGCGGCACAGGGAAAGTTGCTGTAGGCACGGATAGCTGCGTTCTTCTCGGTTATCAACTTCCGTACAGCGTCCGGGAGTTTCCCTTGCTGGACGTCCAGCACTGGAACCTCCCTTGAACATTCGTTCAGGACGGTCTGTACGTGTGTTGTAAGTGAGTCGATCGCCGCTGTCGTGTCAGCGACCGATTGAAAGTGCTCGGGGATCGGGGGTGACTTGGTGGATTTCAGTTTATCACTTACTTTCCTCCAGTCGGTGACCAGTCTAGTGGGAAGAGGTTGTCCTGAATCTGGTAGGCCTGACCTGCTATCTAGGAGCATAACCACAGGGCGGTGGTCGGAGTCAAGTTCGTCTAGCGCTTCTATGGAGCGTAACCGAAGGTTAACGTTCTTAAGCAACGCTACATCGAGAATGTCTGGGTTATGCGCAGTATTATTCGGGAAGTGAGTGAAGCTCATCGGGGCGAGTACGTCGTAGTTGAGTACTGAGCCAAGGTTCAGCACCAACTTTCCCCTAGGGTTAGTAACGGTACTGTTCCAGGCTGGATGTTTTGCATTGAGATCACCTGCTAGGATAACAGAGTCACTCATTTTAAAGAGGGCGGTAAGATCTTTTTTAAGATCGTCTGGGTTCATAACCGATGACGGAGGGCAATAGGCGGAGATGATGGTGATCGATTGATGACCAGTCATTCCTAGCCGACAGGCTGAATATTCAAGGTGCGAGACGGGGTTGGGAGGGGTGATTTCGCTACAGTGAAGCTCATTTTTGAAGTAAATGAGGGTGCCTCCACCGTGGGATCGAGTCCTATCGTTGCAAACTATCCTGTAGTTGGCAATTTTGGGGGAGCGATGGTATGGTTTTAATAGAGTTTCCTGCACAAGGAAGATGTCCAGCTGGTGATCGCGAAGAAACGTTGCAATTTCACCACGCTGGGTATTAATGCTATTAGCATTGAAGAAACCTAACGGGGGCAGTTTTTAGAGCCGTGGTCCCCTAGGCACTTTACGCACCTGGGGGTGGCGAAGCAATTGGCCTGGGAGTGGCCGTAAAGTTGGCAGTTGTGACACTGACCAACGACGTGGGGGCGATAAGGCTTTCGATCGATATGCCCGACAGGGAGCACACCGTCTTTACGCCGAAGATGGGGTTATGGGATTCGGTGCGGCTGCAGACAACCAGCACCATATCATATTTTTGTCCTCCTCTCGCTTTATGTAAGCGGTGGACTTCTATTACGGGGACGTTTTGTGAGAGGAGATCCTTTCGGATATCCTCCGTCGGGATTTCCTTGGGGATGCGGCGGATCACCACTCGGGTGGGCCGGTCCTCCGGGAGGGTATAGGTATGGAACGAAATGTTCCTATCCTTAAGGAGTCGGGTTAGATCCCGGAAGTCGCGTGAGGTGTCAACAAGGATTTTAATGCCTTGTTGGCACGCTACAGCCTTGCTGTATCTTATCTTGCGCTCCGTACAGGCGCTGGAAACGTCATTCCATTTCCCCTTGTCTTGGAGGTAAATGGGTGGCGGGGGAGGGGTCTTCCTACTGGAAGTTTGAGTAGCGGGGCTAGTGGGGCTAGAAGGCCGACTTGTCTGCTGGGGGGCGGCCGTGGGGGCGGGTTGAGAGGTAGTCGGCTCGGGGGTGGGGCTGGGGGAGGCGACTGGAGACGCAAACGGGGTTGCGACAAATGACTTTTTGGCCTTGGAGGCCTTGGCCGAAGCTTTTTTAAGCTTCCGCTTTCCTCCAACGACTTGGAACTCTTCTTCCTCCGAGGAGGTGGAGGGAGTGACAGTGTCTTGGGGGTCATCATCATCACTTTGATGACTATCGGAGAAGGGGGTCTGCTCCATAGGGGAGTCGGGGCGGGAGTGAGGCTCAGTTGCCTGGGAACGGGTAGGCGAGCTGGGCACTACATTAATTTGAGGTAGCGGGGACGGCGACTTTGGGGAGTCCTCATCCGGGAAAGGTTTAAATGCCTTTTTAGGGGCATGGATCGGCTCGAAGTGGGTCGGGACTTGGACCGAGGCTAGAGCCTCTTTTACGGCTTGGCCGTATTTTTCTTAAGATTTTCCTTCAGGAGGATCTCCTGAAGGAGTTCGACTAATGCCGCGAGCGACATTGTCGAGAAAAAGAAAATACTTAATGGGGCCGGTGAGGCCGGCAGGGGTATCTTCCCCGGGTGGATGGGCCCGGGGGTGTGTGCAATCCTATCCTCCCAGTCGGGTGAGACTGGGAGGTGTGTCCCTGGTGAGCCCTAAGCTTGCTAACCTGCCACCAATCTTATTGGGTGACAGGGCCCTACTGTACGACTCACGACGAACCCGACCGCTCTTTATATAGCACGGAAGAAATGTTTCTAGAAAGTTCCATACTGTTCTAGATAATTCGAGAACAGAATCAATGCAGTGCAGAACAATCGAATTTCGAACTAACTGTTCCCGAAGAGACTAGAAACTTCCAGAATGTTTGACACGAACTTTCAAGAAGATTAGTTCCGCTATTCGATACTAGATGGCGCCAATAGTAACTACTTAGTTCTTCTACTCGTCACTAGATGGCGGTGAAATGGTATTGTTACAAGATATGGTGTAACAATACCATTTCAAATTCATTCAAATTTAGAATAATAATAATAATAACGGTTGTTGTCTATCATCTAGGAACTCATCGACGCCGTCCTTTTAAATTCTTACGGTAGCCTGTTGTATAGAAAGACGGATTGATATCTGGGACTGTGATGAACAACGTTTAATTACGGCTGGATTGTGTTAGGCAAGTCTTTCCTACGCGTATTAGAGGCTGTCAAAATATTAAGTCTAGTATAATGGTCCCTGCAAGAGTCCGTTTGTTAAAAACGGAGCTTTGTTTTTAAGGCTATTTTTTTAATTACAAATGCAATGTGGATATTGTACTTATAATTGTTGCCCCAAAATTCAATACTATATCTTAGCTAGACTCTACCAAAGCAAAGTATACCATCCTAAGCTGGGCCAATGAGAGTTCTTCCCTCAGGCTTCTGATTGCATAGCACGACGAGCTAACAGATTTCGTTACAGACAATGTCTCAATCTTCCAGTTTAGTTATGCATCAATGTGAATACATAGGAGTTTTACATGGTCAACCAATTCGACTTTGTTACTACAAGATAAAATCAAAAGACTAGCATTGTTCCGGACGTTTGACTTGAATAGTACACATTTTGTTTGGTTTACATTGAGTTTAAGATTATTTGTACCAAATCAGTGTTTAAAAGCTTTTAACAAGTTATTAAAATTCATTTCTAATGTATTTTAGTTATTTTCAGAAATATTGCACTAGTGTCATTTGCAAAAAAAATTAGACCAGTGTCTGTAGTACGTTTTTTATGTACTCAATTAAATCATTCTGGAATAGAATGAAGAATATTGGGCCCAAAACAGATCACTGAGAGACACCCTGAGATACTGTCATTAGATTGTAGTTCACTATTTTTACTTCTCCGTCCATTACCCACTTTATTTCTATAAATTGACGTCTATTTTGCAAATTAGATCTAAATAGTTTCAGAACGTTCTCCCTTATGCCATAATGCTCCACCTTGGCCAGCAAAATATCGTGGTCCACCGTGTCGAAAGCGGAACTAAGATCCAGGAAAATACCAGCCACCTAATAATTTTTCGTTTTGTTATATTCAGATGTGGAGGGTTAATGATGGAAAATATCAGATACCGCAATTTGCCAGCTATTAATAAAAGAAACATGGCGTTACGTAAGCTGAAATTCGTTCCTAATTTCCAAGTTGACCAACAAGTAAGTGTGAGTTATACTTTAACTTAAAAAATTATGTATGTATTTGAATTATGAATAAACATGTGGTTAGAAAGGGAGGAGTTTACTGAGATGATAGCATGAATAGAGATGTATTGAAAAATAAGATTATTTTTCAGAAAATTTTTTGAAGTGGTGGTTATGAATGCTGACTTTATTGATAAAATTGTAGCATAGATAAATAAATGAGACATTTTGACTGTCAGGTTTCAACTTCACTACAAGTTTTCTTGCAAATGGTTGCTGAAAATGTTAACAAAAACTGCATCAAAGTGGTAAGTATTACAAACGACCAAATCAAAGGATCCGTCTTTGATGAAATGAAGAACATTGGATCCAGCATTTACGGAGTTAACATCAGTTACGAAGAATATAATCTGGGAGACATGAATTCAACAAAGAATAGTGGCAGATCACTTAAGAATGCAGACCTTGCTATCGTCCGTAATCTTTCCACAGATGATAAAGTAAGACAAAGATTAATTGCTATTGAATATTATTATGTTATATCAATTTGACAAAAAAAAATAACTATAATTTGTCAATTCATAGATGTGTCAACTACTACATTTTGCTCTTCAAAAAGACTCGTTCATAGTGAGTGAAGAAGACGATTTGTACGGAGGTCGCGTTCGGCCGACGACTCTGTATCGCCAATTGGCGGCACATAGCAACAAATACACGCGCCTGGACTTGCTGCGCTGGCGGCCAAGCAAGGGGGGTATGCCCACTTCGGCCATCACAGTGCGCGCGCATCTGGATTTCTCTCTCCTCACCGCTGCCCGCGCCAATCTCTCCCCGCACCATCGACTACTTATCGTAGCCCCATATCCAGCACCGACTGCCCTCAAACAACTAGTGCAGTCTTGGAGAAAAGACGTACAACGAAACAATGTTTATCTAGTAAATGTCAATAATGAAGAAGGTAACGATTTCTTCTTGGACGACTTACCGGATATCGATTTAGCGTTCACCGTTTTGTATCATGTAAGTATGAATATTCTGGCTATCAATGTAGACTCATAAACAATCTCAATATTTAACATTAACGTTAATTTTCAGGGTAAATGGGGAGGAGAGTATTACATACCTGTACAGGAAAGTGTACAAGTATGCAGCAATGTGATGCTAGAAAGCGCACAAGTAGGAGATTTGAATTCTTTGAAGTGGGTCGGCGCTTCTAAGTCATGCGGTTCTGGAATACCAGTGAAAGTACGTGGCCATATTGTAGACAATATTGCAGATTATAATTTGTTTTTAATTGGTCCTCAAAGTAGGTACCAAGGATACTCTAAGTCTAATTGGTTAAGATTGAAACTGTGTTGATTTAGATAAAATTATTGACAATAATTTCGAACATTTTAATGGTAATTTTACATGTTTAGGTCCATTATACCGGATTATCTAACACTGACATGAAGAAAGCAATCGGAAAAATTACATCAAAACCTTTTGAAGGAAATAACTATGGCATGGATTTCAGTGGGACAACCGAAAGGTACCTTATAAAATGTTTAATTAAGTTTATCGGGTAACGTAAAAAAGCTGACACTACATACGAAAACTCATCTATCTATTTATCTATATATAAATATATATATCATATATTTTTTATCAATCAAGAGCGCAAATGTAAAATTTCATGTGTCCAATTTACAAACTGTAGAAATTTCATACAAACTTTCAACCTCCCTTTGACTCTCTCAGGGGTGGAATTTCCAAAAATCCTTTCTTAGTGCTCACTTACGTCATTTGAGAAACCTCCCTGACAAATTTTATCTTTATACGTCAAGCGGTTTTCGATATTTCGTGATGAGTGAGTTAATTTTCGGATTTTTAAATATATAATATATATATAAATGCGAAAGTTCACACACAGTTGAACACACAGTTTTTAAATTGAACACGTGAAATTTTACATTTAAACTCTTGATTGATAAAAAAGTTAATGTATGTTTCGGTTTTTGTTAAATTCCACCCGTAAGGGGATAAAGAGGGGGCTGAAAGTTTGTAAAAAAATTCTATAGTTTCAAATTCAAATTGAATTTAATGCATCCATAATGTACATACAGGTGGTAAATATAAGTTACAGAAACGTTATGGATCCTGTCGGGCACATCAACATTCTAGATATAGTCAATGTCTAGGAGAGAGAAATAGCGCTTAATAATTTTCCTTATTAATTAACACTTCAGTTATCTATTTACAATCTATCTGATTTAAGTGGTTGAATGTGCTAATACGAGTATGTCTATCTATGTTATTTTTTACGTTAAATTATGGTTTATTTTTACTTATTTATTTATTCGATTAATTTTTTGTATTTATTACAATTCGTTTATTTAACAAAACGGGTGACTTCCGCTCCGGCTCGTTCTTGGTGCAAAGTTTAGGCATTGCCATCCAACGTGGCAATGCAGCAAGCGTTATGGGCACCTTTGCGCCGGGAACAGTGAGGGGCGGGTTATTTGATTAGTTGTAAGGCAACGCTGTATGACGTGTCGTTGTGACTTTGACATAAAATAATTTTGTCATTTTAATTGTATATTATATTGTTTATTAATATAATATACATAAATATTAAAGATTTAAAAAAATAGGGTATTAAATATTGTTTATTTGATTTACATAGATTATATTTAACACAATTAAAACTTAAAATGTCCAAATTAAATTGTGCGTCAATTAATTATTAATGTCATTTTACTTATCTAGTTAACAGTAATCGTTATCTATATAAATAAAAGAAGAAACTGCCTGATTGACTGATCGATCAACGCACAGCTAAAACCGCTAGGCAGAAAGGTTCCTCAAGTGGCGAAAGTGAGCACATAGAAAGAATTTTTGGAAATTCCACCCCAAAGGGAGTAAAAAGGGGGTTGAAAGTTTGTATGTAATTTCTACAGTTTGTAAGTTGGAAACGTGAAATTTTAGATTTACGCTCTTCATTGATAAAAAGAATTAATGTTTTTATTGGTGTTCCTAAATTCCACTTCTGTATGGGTAAACAGGAGGTTGAAAGTTTGTATGTAATTTATACAGTTTGTAAGTTGGAAATGTGAAATTATAGATTTACGCTCTTGGTTGATAAAAATAATTTACGTATTTGTTAGTTTTTGGAAATTCTCTTTCTAAAGGGATAAAATAGGGTTTGAAATTTTATTTGAAATTTCTTCGGTTTGGAAGGTAAAACATCTGAAATCGTAGGTTTACCCTCTTGAATAATCAACAAACAATGAGTTTAATTATTTCCGGAAATGGAGTGGCATTTCCGGAAATAATAAGGGAGTAAAAGGGGGTTGAAAGTTTGTATGAAATATTTACAGTTTGTAAAATTAGACACATGAAATTTTACATTTTCGCTCTTGGTTGATAAAAATAATGTATTTAATGTTTTTTGTAGGTATGTAGTTAATGTACTAAAACTTATCGGATACATCATTAAAGTTTCTTCAACCCTTTTTAGTTAACTAAATTTAACTAAATTTTTAGCTTATTTTTGGTCACTTTCACTAATTGCACATAATAAAGTCATCTGTACTTAGTTGAATAAAATACGAAATCATGCGAACGAAGTCACTGGCGGAGTGCTAGTTTTTTAATAAAGTTAATACTTAAATGTCAATATAATATTGTAATTCTGGGTCAATTAATTATTTATTTATGTAATTTTACTTATCAAGTTAACAGGTGTATATAATATATGTTTAAAAAATTAATACTAAAAATATGTCCATAATATATTTTGAATCAAATTGTTATTATTAATGTCATTAACTTATTTTATCTTTTATTGAATTTATCCGTCAGATATTCATCAATGGTGTAATACATTTTATTACTGAAGAATTGTTTTAATTCATTTATAAATATAATGCTTTTGTTTACTTATTTTATGCTTTCCGGTAATTTACTATATATTTTTATCGACTTAGAATACGGACTAGTAGTGTGAAATTTAAGGCGGGAGGAGGGTAGATTTAGTAAGTAGTAAGCAACGAATAATTTGACTGCATGTCCTCACTTGTGTTGTAAGACTCTGGGTATTTGCGAACTAGTTTACATAATTCTAAAATATGAATATTAACTACGGTAAGGATTTTGTTTTTCTGGGAGTAAAGCTTGCAGTAATAAAGTTTTCATTATTGTTGAGTAAAATAATTAATTGAGTAACCTCGTGGAAGCTGAGAAAACTAAGCAAGTCAGATATTTTGTGTTGTAGCGGCTCGCGCGTGATGGGCCTGGTCCCCTTTGGCGCGGCAGCCAGTGTAGTGCGCGCGCAGCCGGAGCTGCTGTGGCCGGTGCCAGCGCACTGGAGCCTCGAAGATGCCGCCACCGTGCCGCTCGCCTATGCTCATGCGCTCTACTGTCTCGTGAGTATCACAAACATACGCGCGCACAGCACACATCCAGAATTCTTTGATGGCGTTACTTATGTTTTCGATGCCATGACAGCTGCAGACACAATTGCTATTTTTTGTTCAAAAATTTTGGTAACAAAGATTACTATAGGGTGGCCAACTCCGATGATAATTGATATCCAGTTTTTAATCCATGAGTTTCAATCTTGTTTTGAGTTATAGTTTTTAAGACGATAACCACAGTACCAACTTCAGTACCTAATTCTGTTCATGTTGATTTGAATCACACCAAAATATTAAAGGATAACGAATTATTTTACCCCAAAACTAACCTACTCGACAAATAATTATTTTTCTGTAAAGTTCTTAACGGATCGTAGTCAAATTTGAACACTAAAAGTAGATTATTTGCTACATTGATGAAAAACTTGACAAAACTACCGCATTTTAAGCCAGCATACAAGTGAAGATTTATCTATATATCCATACTAAATATAAACAGTTTTTTTTTCCAACGTAAAGTTGTATATATATGTCACGTCGAAGTACCTATGAATTATAGGACCGCCATCATCACTTCCAATGCCTAGAGGCAATTCCTTCATTCTTGATAGGAACGAGTGAACTTCAACAACACACAACACTCGATTAAAACTCAAAATATTTATTTGACTTAGTTACAAGCACTTTGAGTTTTCAGACGAACTTGAAGCTAAAACCACATCGTGTGGCTCGCTAGATCGCAAAGCCCTCGTCGATCTCTGGAGAAGATCTAGCAAGAAAGTCTAGGATACTCTTTTAAATATTTTTATAGTTTACACAATCACTTTATGACAATTAGCGTTACGTGTTTATTAGGTTTTTCAAACATCTAGTCAATTAGCTTTTTTAATCAGTTATTATTTTTTACTTACACTCTACGCGCTACGAGTATGGACGTTCTCAGTGGGCGAAACTACCGTATTGTTTTTGTTTAGACACTTATTACTTGGATAGTTCAATAAAGCTAGCAAACAATACTAAAATGCTGATTAGTCAATTATTTTAACATTAAACAACCCTAATACTCACAAAAACAAAGTTGTTCGTAAATTATTATTAAAATAGTCATTTCATCACAAAACTGACCAAGTTTCCGGTGATCTGAATATCTTACTAATCAGAAAGTTTCTCATTATTACATAGCTGTATAAAATAGTCTTAAGACTTTTTAGTATTTAATCATTTACTCAAATTTGTTTAGTTCTTCTATTAAATGATCGCGTATTAATTTAACATTGAAATTAGCTAATCAAATGATCTTCATTTAAACAAATCAGTGACTGATTCCACAATAACTCATAGATGACGCAGAACCCAAAAACCAACTTAAATAGACATTCTAGCGGTATCTCAGACATGACCGCATTAACGAGTTTGTATTAATTGACACTAAAATGATTAATTAGGACAATGAATTGGCAAAATCACGCCTACGCGGTGACATATGTGTATAAGTTACTGAAGAAGCCCCAACTTGGGTAAAATCTAGAATTTATCGGTAAAACCTATGATTTAACAAGTCTTGCTAGGTAAAAGCCCGAAAAGATCTATTATAAACGCTAATTTTGGGCTTTTATCAGCAATCACACAGTTAATCTAAACATTTATCTCAGAAATGTTTCTGAGATAAATCCAAAAATTTATCTGGTAAATATTGAGAACTTGTAATGTCTCTGATACTATAATATGAAATAATGGGAACAGTTGAAGATTGATTGATATTAGGTTTGGATCTTAGGTTTTACCGTTGTTAGGGCTTTTATATATACATACATAATTATATATCAGAGTTGACCACCCTGTATTACAATAGTAATAATTCTAGTATCCGTTAGACTCTAATTAAATTCTTATTTGTTTTAGGGAATCAAATATAACAGGAGGCTGAAATCTGATTTCTCAGTGCTAGTCCATGGAGGGGCTGGAGCCTTGGGTCAAGCTGCGTTATCAATACTCCTTGCTCATGGCTGCGAAGTGTACACAACTGTTAGTGACATGCGGAAAAAACGTTTTTTACTTAAGTTATTCCCTGACTTGAAAGGTATGCAACAGACTTTCGATTTAATTTATGTTTACTCTTTATTTTCTCATTGGTCTACCTACTATATTACTTAAAAAGAAAAATGTTTATTTGTGACCCGCCGGAGACACGAAATAAGCAAAATAAGAAAAATATAAATAAACAACCCTGTGCGAGAACACAAAGGCTCCTATCTCAGCATGTTCAACGATATTAAAAAGAAAATAACGCTGCGCTGATATTGTGATAGGGTCAACTGTTGATGCCACGGACACATTCACGGAAACGGAACATATAATATTTAAGGAATAAAATAAATAATTACTGATTAGTATAAACTCAGGAGCTGAGTCACAGTATGTATGTGTAAAACGTATAAATATTTTTCAATTTCTTTCCAGCTGATCATATCGGGAACTCTCGTGATCAAAGTTTCGTAGATACGCTTCTTAATGCCAGAAAAGGGGAGGGTTGTAATATTGTTATAGGCTCACTTAAAGGAAGCTTGCAGAAAGTATGTACCTTGTTTTATTAATTTTATATTTCGAAGATTTTATTGATACTACTCGTAGATGCACTGAAATATTTTCTACTTTCAGGATTCACCTATCTGTGTTGGTTCCCTGGGAGCATTTTTTGATGTTTCTCAACTTCACAATCCAGACGAAGACTACGAGTATGGAATGGCAAATCTACTTAAAGATAGGGCTTACGCGATTATTGATTTTTCAACAATATTTGAAAATCCCACAGAAATGAAAGTAAGTACATAATCTGTCTATCAAGTTAGTTTTTGGCAAAAAAACAACAACATTTAAAAAATAACCTAAAGAAACCAAGATACATGACACGGGCTTCAGTGTTTTCAGTTCAGATCCACATCTTTTAGTCTACTTACGTTTTATAATACTATACAAACCACACCTTTTTATCTTTTGAAATTGTATCAACTCATGTGACTCACTTTTATGTATTCTTTGATATTTTTAGCACCTGAAAAGCATACTTTTAGTTATCTCAGATTGTTTAAACATTCCACAACTTATTTATATCGCTAATTTGAAATCTTAAAATCTTAGAATATTTTATACTCTGACATTTTCATCTGAATTGACATCTGTCTGTCCAATTTATTTTTCCTAAGCCAAAGACATAACAAACCATGGACTAGACATTCTATAAGCTGGTTGTACTTTATAATTTTCATAATAAGTGCAGCGGCAGACTGCCCCCTCTGTTAACCGTTTTTATCCGTTCTGATTACATGTAATTTAGATTTGAATTTTAAATTGAGAAGATATGACAAAACAAGAAAAAACGGGCGTCAGTTTTTTTGTTGGATTCTGGCAGTGAACGCCGAAAGTCTGTTTATTTATTTATTTTAGTACATGGAGGACTTACAGCTAATAAATACAGACAAAAATGGAAACTATAGTCAACAGAAAGCCAATTACAAATCCTCACGTATAGACTTATAATAGTAATGGTGTGAGCACAAAAACAAAAAGCTCACCGCTTTAATTAAAGTAACAAGCAAATACTTAGTTTGCAATTATATGACCGATGACAAAGAAAATAATAAGTGAATAAAAACAGAAACAAACAATATAACATACAGCTACTTGAAAAATTTGAGGCTTAAGCACCTTCTGGCCGAATTCACACTGGTTGTGAATGGATCCAAATCGTATTCCTTGCATACATCATTGAAATGTCTGCTTGCGCGGACAATGTAACTGTTCTGCCTATAATTCGAAGAAGATTGAGGTACACGTATGGGTGGATTAAACCGAAATGTTTTACATGGCACATTGAAACAAAATTTTGACAATAACTCGGGGCTATCAAAGTTATTATTGAGAATTTTCAGCAAGAATAAACAATCAGCAATCTTACGTCGATCTATCAGTGGTAGCAGATGATACTTCTTACAGAGTCCAAGATAACTGGTTGATTGATATGGAATCTTTTGATGAAAACAAAGATATTTTATGAAGCGTCTTTGGATGTTTTCAATGCGGTCTATGTATTTATGATAACGTGGATTCCATACCTGAGACGCATACTCTAGCTGACTTCTTACAAAAGTGCAATACAATATTTTAAGTGTTTTAGCATCTTTAAAATTCTTAGAGAGACGCATTATAAACCCAAGAAGTTTAGAAGCTTTTTTGACAATTGCATCAATGTGTGTGTCAAAAATTAACTTACTGTCTTGATGGACGCCCAAGTCCCGAATAGTATTGCACCTTGGCAAGATCTGGCCCACCAAAGTATAATTAGTGGATAGGACTGCACGGTTTCTAGTGTATGTGATGACCGAGCACTTGGATGAGTTTAGATCAAGTTTATTAGCCCGACAGTACTCCTCAAGCCGATACAAATCGGCCTGAAGTGCTAGTTTATCTTCGAGCGTTGAAATAGTGGTAAAGATTTTCATGTCATCGGCAAAGCATAGTAGTTTGGATGAATGGATGCACTGATCGATGTCGTTCACACAGACTACAAACAATAAAGGACCGAGCAACGAGCCCTGAGGCACTCCGCTGGGCACGTTTACCCAACTAGACATATAATTATTGAGCACTACTGCTTGTGTTCTGTTATCAACGTAAGAAGAGAACCACCTCAAGAGGTCTCCACGGATGCCCATGTAGCTTAGCTTCTTTATCAGGGTATCGTGATCGGTCCGATTAAACGCCTTGCTATAATCTGTGTAAACCACATCGACCTGCTTACCGTTATCCATAGCATCCGTAATGAAATCATTAAACAAAATCAAATTAGAAGTGGTAGACCGTCCTTTTAAAAATCCATGCTGAAAAGAGTTGAACGAGCCAGCAAGGGCGGGATATAACTGATTATAGACAATTCTCTCAAATATTTTAGCTATAATGCACAGCTCGGATATAGGCCTATAATTAGTAATCTCTGTTTTAGCCCCCTTTTTATGTACGGGCGTAATAAAAACAGATTTCCATAATTTGGGGACAACACCCTGAGTCGAAGACTTAGAAAACAAAATTGAGATAGGTAGGGCAATGGAAGGCGCGCATTTAATCAGAAATTTAGACGATATGTTATCAGGGCCAGCACCCTTGGTCGGATCCAAGTTACGAAGTAAACCGGTCACAGCATCAACATTCACTTCTATGTGACAAATGTCAGATGAAGTTCTATTAGTATCGAAAGGGAAAGCAGGAGGTGGACTGGGAGTATTAGATGAAGTGGGGTTGAGAAAAGTCGACATGAAATAAGTAGAAAATGCCTCACAAATAGAATCTCCAGTGAGTACTGATTCATCGTTGTAATTTAATGTATTAGGTATAGTATGTGAGTTGTAGCGATTTTTAACAAAGGCCCAAAAGTGTTTAGGGTTATCTTTAATAGATTTTTCAGTTTGATTAAGATAAGATTTATAACATGAAGCTTCCATATTCTTGACTCTGTCACGCATATATTTAAAAGTTAATTCGTCAGATTTGTTGCCATACGTCTTGAATTTTTTTAGATATTTATATTTTTCTTTAATTGTTTTGACGAGCGATGAACTGTACCAGACTGGGTATTTTGTATTACTTACTATCTTTTGTTTTATAGTCTCTATAAAGTACTCAACCGACTCATCTAGTGATCGGATTGAAAACTCATGTTCCCAATTAGTGCCAGAAATCTCGCTATTTATGGAATCAAAATCGCCTTAGTTATAGATATATCGCAACCGCGGCGCATAGTCAAGGGGAGGTATTTCAAAGATGTCAATATTGATCAACAACGCAGGATGATAGGGATCAATAGGCACTAGAGGGTCAACACACTCACTAACACAGGCTAACTTATTTGAGAGAACTAAGTCTAACAGTTTCCCGTACCCATTAGCTACCCCATTATATTGTCCAAAGTCCAGCGTACATAACTCATCCGCGAACAAACATTCGTCACTAGTGGCGGGGTTCATTGGGACTAACGAAAGTTTATTTGATGAAGCCCACGAGATTCCACTCATAATAAAATCACCTAAAACTAAAAACACATCTGTAGTTTTATTCAGAGCTGTGTGGTTCAATTTGGACAGGAAGTTATTCAGCTGTTCCGAAAACGAAAATCCATTGTGTTGTTTACACAAGTAAACAGTGCAAATATATAAGTTAACGTATTCACGTGACTTCGAATTTTTAAGCCGTAAGTTGATCCAGAGATCCTCCGCCGAGGCATGTAGGAGTGGTTGTGGAGTGACAGGTAAGTCCCTACGTGTCGCTATAAGCACACCACCACCTCTCGTTTTCCAGTCATAGCATAATCCCGGTCACGGCGCCACACCAGATAACGATCATCAAACAATTCCGAGTTTAACATGCCATCCATTAACCACGTGTCCGTTAAAACAATAACATCATAGGAGTTCAGTAAAACCTGACGATAGAACGAGTCTGTCTTTGTTCGCAATCCCCGCACGTTCTGATAAAAGACAGTAAGACGCTGTTCACTATTGCTAGCCATTGCACATATATCCAACAATAATTGTATAAGCTTCAACAACAATATAATATAATAAAATTTGCCAATTCATTTCGATACGATTATTAGTTACGCGTAAATGAGGTATGAATTTATAATGTGGGTAAAAATAAGTAAAGTTATCAAGAATGTAAAAATCATCCGATGGTAGGCAGGACATGACTGTGCGAGCAATCAGGCAGCAACATATCATACGCACATGCGTAAGCGAGACAGATGCATAGTTAAGTATTGGAACTCGAAGACAAACAGCGCGATAATGAACACAATAGAAGCTCATTAGCAGTGCCGAGGTGCCAAACCTTTTACAAAACAAATAGCAATAGATGTGCAAACTGCGAGACATTTTAAAAGTAGAAAAGCAACAAATTAATCTTAGATGTAAATAGAAGTGGTTTAAACAATTTTGTTTAAATCAAACCCCTTTCTTATTATAAATGTTTTGCAATTAACATCCTTCCGCACATGAATTTTACCATGTTTCACCCAAACGAATTCATAGCGTTGACTACTTAGTACTACCAAGTATACTATCTTATCTGAAAAACTTTTTAAACTGTAATATATTCAGCCCGTGAATATTTATCAAATCTTCTAACTGCAATAAATATAATTTATTGAGTTTGGTTTTAGTTGCGAAATTTGAAGGACATATTTTAGTCTTGAATCACAAAATATATTCTTATCCACAAAGTACTAATAAAATTGTAATGAATTTAGTTTGTGAATGATTGTTATAAATCAAAAATAAATCAAATTACAATTATACTCTCAAGTGAACTTTTTACGGTTATAATAACAAGATGTGCCAGTCTGGCACGTGGTGTATGAACTGCGGTATGAGCGCTGAGGCCGCTCGCGCACTCCAGCAGTACGCGCAGGGTGCGAACGCTTGACCCGAGGGCCGACATGTCGCAGTAGCGCTCTACCAGCCGTCCCATTGCACCGTATCACGCCGCCTGGTCAACGGCCGTAGCTGACCTTAGTCAGTCGTTTCGCGCGGGTGTTACGCCGTACGAAGCCGGCCCTTTTTTATCTTATTTTATTAACATGGCTTACGTTTAGCTCTTCTGAGCTAAACGTAACGTTACAAGTTTTGTGACGTTTTAATTCTAAACCAAGAAATAAATTTTATCGCAATATTAGCGGAACAAGAAAAAACAATCGCAAAATTTTTTTTTACCACTGCAGGATGGTTTTCATTTGTTTTATAAAACAATTATTTTAATAATTAATTTAATTGATAAAACAATTGAACATCAATTTTCAAGCGATTGTTTTAACTTTAATCGAACTTACATCATTTGGAAAGAATTTTGCTTATTTCCACTTTATAGTTTTGTTTTGATTTTTTTCTGTTAACATACAGAGTTATTTATTTTTATTTCTAATGTTTACATCTTTTTTAAAGTTAAGGATATCATTTTGCCCAACTTTATCCAAACTGGGAGGGTCAAGGCACTTGAGATGAGAAGAAATGATCAAAACTACAGAGTGCTATTCATAATTCAGCATTTACCTGTTTCAACCATTTATTACATTTTCTAATAATTCAGAGAGACTAATGCTTTTGTGAAAGTATTAAGACAAGGCAGAAAACTCGTACTTTTAACAGAAATAGTAGTTCTATTTATGTCGCTTTCGCAAAATTCCCATTTTAAAAGCCTTTTATGCCAGAAATGAGCTGGAAGAAGTTCGAGCTGCAACAGAAAGTAAGTTTACAGTAAGAAGAAGGTTGAAAGAAGCTGGCTTTGGTTCGTTCGGCTCCACTGTAGGTCCAAAAATTGAGGTATACCACCTTTGAAACGGAATATTTTTTGCTCGGGAATATCGACTTATTTGGTTCCCGGACTAATTTCGTAAATTATTGTTCAGTTATGAGTGTGGAATTAATTTAAATGGAATTGATGAACTGCAATGAAAAAGAACATCATAATCTGTCATTTTTTTAAACTCGGCATATGATGGTAGAGAATTGTTCTCTACCATCATATGCCGATTAAGGTAGAGAAATAATATTGGACTCAGGTAAGATATTTTGGAGCTTGTACATCGCTATAGAAGTGTTATCTTACTATCATATCATAAATGCGAAAGTTTGGATGAATGGATTTAAGTTTGTTACTCAAGCACGTCAGAACGGCTCAACGGATCTGGTTAAATTTGGCACAGATATAGATTGTAGTCTGGAATATTCCCTTGGGATGATAAAATACTTTTGTGGACGAAGGCGCTGGCAGAAGCTATAAAAATAAAACGTGGTATCATTGGCCACTTTGTTAGTTGTTACTTCGTTTTGGTCCGGGAAAATGATCGGCTCTATACTACTTTTTCAACTCCAGCCTATTTTAATAATGCCAATATCACAGTATTGGCGGCGCCGACGAGATCGCCAGACATGTTTCCGAAAGAACACTTCTGCTGAAACGAAGAGCAAAATTTATACTCCCTACACCGGTCAATCACCCACGTGAAGTGCGATGCGTGAAGTACAGGAATAATAAAGACTATCACAGGCGACAATGTATAACATTATCAACATCAACAACAACATCTCAATTTATGTCTAGGTGGCTGAAAACATTATTAAGAGCAAGTGGAGGAAACACGATATATAATGTGATATTACATTATTGTAAAAATGTTTTTAATTAACTTTTTTAACTTTCCTTTCCTACTATATATAGATGGTAACCAACAATATTGGTTTCCTTAAAAAATCAACAATGTCCAGTTTTCTTACAAAAAAATACTGATTGCGATCTTATTTTAATTTAAAAGGTGTATGTTTAAGTTGGTTCTAAAATTAAACAACATTTTAAAAAAATCGTCGTTTTTATTTTGTTTCGCTAACTTTGCCAGTGTTTTGTTATCTCATTGGATCACTTTGTTGCATCCACAGGCCTTGCAGATGATGTTGAGTGAGGGTATCAACCGCGGCTACGTGCGTCCTCTGTCACGCGTGTCGTACGCTCCACAAGACGCCGCGCGCGCCTTCCGACTGCTCGCGGCCAGCAGGCACCGCGGAAGGGTGCTGCTGAAGATGGATGAACATACTACGCAAGCGCAACCAAGGTGAAAAAGACCTTTCTTTCTGTTTCGCAATTTTATACAAACACAGTTACTGTAGCATTGTTAAGCAGCAATAAAAATTGAATAATAATAATTTAATTGAAAGCAGCAAAAAAGAGACTTTTTTGGTTATGCAGGTGGCCCTTATATCAAATGCACTATAATTGTTTTTTTTTGCAGAATCTCTTGCAATCCAAACCAGTGCCAACTTGTAGTTATGGATGATGAAAGTTTTGGACTACAGCTCGTTGATAAACTAGTAGCTCGTGGTGCAAGGAAACTACAAATACATAGCGAAACGTATGCTTCTGCGAAGTTTGATTTTAAATTACGGTAAGCTTTTCGATTTTATTAACAAAGTAAATGTTACAGATGGCCATGAAAATGACGGTGTTATATTATAACCCCTCTAAAAAAACCTTTTTCTTTATTCAGGAATTGGCAGAAGATTGGTGTGGATGTCCAGATATCTTTTCAAGACTTGAACACAGAAAATGAAATTATAGAATTACTTAAGGATGCTACTCAATTGGGCTGTATTGAAGGCATTTATGCCATAACAAATGATGATCAAATGTTTCACGAAACATTTTTTGCTCAATTAGATTTAGTTTCGAGACGATTTTGCCTCGAGTTAAGGTACAGTATGATTATTGCATTATTGTTTTTAAAGTAATTAATATGTTTTGCTAGTAAATTTCAAATAATTTTTCTATTATTCAATTTTTCAGATACTTTACGGTAATAAATATTGGTGAAACAATGCTTGGCAAGGCAATGTGTCTTTCTCGTGTTCAACATAAATTACCAGCTAACTGCATAACTATACCTCAAATAAATAATGTAAGTCTTACGGTCTAATATCCTAACGCAAATGGCATGGGTTAAAGTATGAAATTGCCGATTTGTACTGAAAAATTGAAACTAGTTTTGTTTTTTAATTTAACATATTTATTTAATCAAAATAAATACCATTATTATCTATACATCGACGCCATCTAACAGGAAGGTCATTTATGCCTTTACTATAGAACTCTGTTGATCTAGATTCGACAAACTGTGAGATAGTATTTTGTATTGCCTCCTGAGAAGAAAACTTTTTATATCACGTAGAAAATTGTCCAAATCACTAAAAAAATGGTAGTCCGTTGGAGCAAGGCCTGGCGAATACGGAGGGTGACGAATGGTTTGTAATTGCAGTTCCTGTAGAGTTAAAACGGTTTCTCGTGCAAGTCTCGCGTTATCATGGAGCAATAATGGTCGATTCATGAGTCGGGGCTGTTTCACTGCTTGTTTTGCTATCATTGTTTGGAGTTGGCATAGTAGACATCTGCCGTTATTGCTTGACCAGGTCGGAGAAAGCTATAGTGAATAACACCATGCTGAGATCACCCCGATAAATAGTTACCATTACCTTTTTATTGGTAAGCTTTGCTTTAGGACACTTTTTTTTTTTTTTTTTTTTTATTGTAAATAGGCTCGCGCTTGACCACTATCTCACCTGATGCTAAGCGATGATGTGGTCGACGGTGAAGTACGCTTGCCTAGAAGTAACCTATTCACTCTTGACTTAAAGACCCCTAGATTGTAGCTATCGGGAAACACAGACTCCGGCAGGGAATTCCATTCCTTAGCTGTGCGCATAATAAAAGTGTCCCCAAAACGTTTTGTGCGTATGGGTGGGATGTCCACCATGTACCGATGACGCATCGCCGTGCGTCTGGTTGTCCGATGATGGAACGGGCTGGGCGGAATTAAATCATGCAATTCCATCGCACACTCCCCGAAATGTAACCGATAAAAAACCGACAAGCTGGCAACTCGGCGACGATGTTCAAGGCTCTGGAACTATGATTTGACCAGTGCCTCATTGCCGTTAAGTCTCTTGGCCCGCTTTTCGATCAACTCTAGTGCATCAAGCTGGTATTTGGCAGAACCGTCCCAGAGGTGAGAACAGTACTCCATGCGCGATCGAACTTGCGCTTGATACAAGTTGAGCAGCTGTTCCGGCGTGAAGTACTTTCTCACCTTCGCAAGGATCCCCAACTTTTTGGAAGCCAGCTGAGCCTTAGCCTCAATGTAAGGCCCAAAATTGAGAGTCGATGTCAACGTAACGCCAAGAAGCTCAAGATGGTCCGTTATTGGCACGGTTACATCACGAAAAGTTGGAGCCGGGTGAAATTGGCTCTTTTTAGCGGAAAAAAGACACGCCTGGGTTTTAGTAGCATTAAACTTGACCAGATTGGCATCACCCCATTCGGAGACTGCCTGCAAGGACAAGTTCAAGCGCTCCACCATGGCCTCGCGAAGAGACTGGATCTGTGGCCCGGTAGCCCGTGCGTTGGACAAGTATCTCTCAGCAACAGTGCTGTCGTCTGCATACCCAAAGGTGCCGGGTTTAAGCAGATCGTTAATGTGCAACAAGAACAATGTTGCTGAGAGTACCGACCCCTGAGGGACCCCGGCATTAATATCCAATTGGTCCGACGAGCAGCCATCAATAACTACTCGAATAGACCGATCTCTCAAGAAGTCTGCGATCCAATCACACAGACCACCGGGCAGACCGAATGAAGGAAGCTTACCGATAAGGCTTTCGTGCCAGACCCTATCGAAAGCTTTCGAGATGTCGAGGGAAACGGCAAGCGCTTCCCCGTGGCTCTCGATGGCCTCACTCCATATGTGAATGGCATACGCTAGAAGATCCCCAGTAGACCGATTTCGGCGGAAGCCGTACTGGTGGTCGCTAAGGATATCGTTACCTTCTAGGTATGCCAGGAGCTTAGTGTTTAGTACACGCTCCATACTCTTACAGAGTATGGACGTTACAGAGATGGGTCGGTAGTTAGCCGGATCAGCTCGACTGCCCTTCTTGGGCACGGGCTGTACATTGGCTTGCTTCCAGGCATTCGGCACTTTTCCAGTCTCATATGAAAGGCGGAATAGGCGTGTCAAGATCGGAGACAGTTCAGGCGCACAGGTTCTAAGAACTATAGCTGGTATTCCGTCAGGGCCGCTAGCCTTGTTCACGTCTAGGTTGCGCAGCACCCTACGGACGTCCTTTTGGTGGATGCGAATGTCCGACATACTCGTCTCGCATCCAACAAAAGGAGGAGGGGGCCGCGAATCACCAGAATTTAGACGCGAAGATTCCGCAAAAAGAGAGGCCAATAAATTTGCCTTCTCCTCAGCGGAGTGGGCCAGCGACCCATTTGGTTTCAGCAGTGGTGGTAGTGAGGGACGGCAGAAGTTCGATTCGACTGACTTAGCCAGGGACCAAAACGCTTTACTACCTGCTGGGTAAGAAGCAAGTTTGGTCCCTATTCGGCTAATGTGGTCAAACCGAGCCCTTTGCAACACCAACTTGCAGGACTTGGCAGCCCTGTTAAAGGCCCTCTTCTTCCGACCCACGTCACTCGCTTTGCGCGATCGCGCATCGACCCATGCCAGGTACGCCTCATGTTTAAGGGCGTCGGCGCGATGACATTCGGCGCCAAACCATGGCCGGTCAACGCTGGACATTGTTACGTCAGAGAACGGAATGTAGTACGCCATTCCCTGACGCAACACACCCGTCACGGCGTCCGCGCACGACGAAGGATCAGCCGAAGAAAAGCAAGTAGGCTGCCAAGGATAGCATGCGAAGAAAGATCGCATGCCATCCCAATCTGCTGACCTGTACCGCCAAACCCGCCGGGTGCCTCTTGGGCTGGGATCGGGCGGGGAGTAGACGGACACAGACTTCACCAGACAGTGGTCGGAACTACCCAAAGGTGAAGCTATCGACACAGAGTATCGGTCTGGATCTGTTGACAGCAGAAGGTCCAAGCAATTGGCCGTGTGCGAGTCAACATCCGGTACCCTCGTTGCTCCCTGGACCAGCTGGGTAAGGTTGAGCGCAAGCGAAAGCTTTCGCATCTACCTCCCAGCATGGTCAGTGCACTGGTATGGGAAGAGCCACTCCTTGTGGTGGGCATTAAAGTCCCCCAGTAACACTAATTGGGCGGAAGGGTACCGCTGCTGTGCCGCGTCAGCAGCCTCACTGAAGTACTCTGTGAGCCTGGTTGTCTCCCGATCTCCGCTGTGCGAACGGTAGGCACAGGCGTAGATAATTTTATCCAGACCTGTGTCCACTAGAACCCACAGCGTTGAGAATCTGGGGTCCTCAAGGTTACGGAGACGCCGATAGCAAGTGTCGTCACGGGCGTACATACACACACCCGCGCGTGGTTTAAAATTGTGCTCCAGGGTAAACCCTGGGTAAGATAAGTACGACACATCTGACGGACTCGCTATCTGCGTCTCCGCAAGGAAAAACAGCGCTGGTTTCTCAGCCTCCAGGTGGTAGTGGACTGCAGAGAGATTTGAGTGCAGACCTCGAATGTTGGTGAGGTGCACTTTGTGGGGGAGGGGGTGCAGCCGCTGTTTAAGACCAATTTTCTTTTTCCTTCTCATATATTTATTGGAGTGAATGGAGGTAAGGAGAAGGAAGTGAGACGAGGTTCCACGCTGCTAACCTACAGATACGCACTGAAAAAGACGCTATCGTTGGGGCACTAGTCCGGTGACTGCGGGGACGCCCGAGCCCCCCCGGAATGTCCATCGGGCCCTCCCCATCTGGTCGCCAACCAGCCCGATGGTGCATTCCGGGATTTTTCGACAGTTGGCGGGGCAGCCTTTCGTGTGTGGCTGGCACACTACTTGGGCCCCCAACTACCTGCGGTCGGCCAGCGGCGCACCGTGCCTCGGATCCCGCTACCCTCCGCGACTAGTCTCCCGATACGTCCATAACAGCGCGCCTCAGGCTGGTCAGCCTGCAGTGGAACGGCTGTCTCGACCCAACTCCTCTAGTGGCTACACCGAGCATCGTATCGGAACACGGCTAGGCCGCTTGGCGATACGTCTTTGCCCGGTGGGTGGTCGCAAGCCTTCGGCCGAAGCCTACCACCAGATGTCACCTGATTTGCACCACCCGGGGACCACGTGTAGGGAATCAAAGGGTACACTCCTACGGACGTGGGTGACTCGGCCCCACACTGTTGCGGGGTCAGCCATTGCATTTTTAGCTTACGGTTATCGTAAAGAATCCGTTCGATGTCGTTTCATCACTTGTCACAATTCGATTCAATATTCCTTCATTTCTGTATCGATTTAACAAGGCAACACAAGTTTCAGCACGCCTTTCTTTCTGCAGATCAATCAAATCATGAGGCACCCTTTTTTCATATATTTTTATTTTATTGATTTGACGCAAATAAGTCAATATTGTTGATAAGGTAACATTAAACCATGCCGCTAATTCCTGGGTAGTTTGGCTCGGATCAGCTTCCACCATCTCTTTCAATCCATTGTTATTCACCCGGTCTTCCACGTGGTTCGTTCTTCAAATCAAAGTTTCCATCACGAAAGCGTTTAAACCAAAATCGCATGGTGCGTTCATTGGTAGTCCCCTCTCTAAACGCAACATTGATATTGCGAGCTGTTTCTGCCGCGTTAGTTCCGCGTCGGAACTCGTATTCAAAAATCACTCGAATTTTCGAAGTATCTATCTTTCTTGTCTAAGCTGAATAAAAAAAAACAACTGAAGGTCGATAATCGCATGTTGCACATTTATTAAAAGAAGAACTTCATAGGTACCATGTGAAAAAAGTTTCACTCAAAAATCTCAAACCATGAAGGTTCTATGTCAATACGAAGTAGGTATCTATTACAATAAAACGGCAATTTCATACTTTAACCATTATTATTTTGAAGGTGAGTACTTTTCGTCCGATATTCTTCCCAACGGAAGAATTGTTTTTACAGCTGCAAAGAAACCTCATCCTTTGAAACACTTCTTCTTTATACACATAAAAAGCGATATCTATGGGCAGGAGGATATACTACGACTTTTACGTGCGCCAGGTGCGCGCCATCTCTGTGACCACAATGAAATTAGTTTTCTGTAGTTATTGACATCGATTCTACAAGTAAGCATGCAAGATACCCATTTAATAATAATTGTTTACGTCATTGATACAAAATTGTCATGCGCTAACCAACATCTACATATTTAGGCAGCCCTGGTAGAACGGTACGAAGTTTACGTGCGCGCCATCTTTGTGATATCAATGAAATTAGTTTTCTGTAGTTATTGACACCGATTCAAAATTATCAAGCGCTAACCAACATCAGCATATTTAGGCAGCACTGTATGGCTATAGAGGGGTGTTGCGGGTTGAGGGGAAGTAGGTATAACAAATAAAAAATTAATAGGTATATACTAAGTATTATTAATTTAAAAAAAAACAGGTGCTTAAAAGGCGGTCTTTCAAATTATACGAGATTCACTTATACTTATTTATTATTATTTAATTTCTTTCATATTTGTTACATTTTTAAATAAGTTGTTTTTATAAAACACAAAAAAATAAAACCAATAAGAAAAACATTTATAAATATAAAAAATAGTAGCCCACCGGTATCGGGAACAAAAAAAACAGAATAGTATTATTCTTATGGTATTAATTATTAAAGTAACGCAATTCAGATATTATAGTTTTGAATATTTCAAAAGAAAATCAACATGTTACTCACGTTTGAAAAAAACAGAACAACAATTTAAACTCTCTTGAAAATTTTCAAAACTGTTTACAAAAAACAAAATGTTAAGTTATGAAATGGTTTAAACAATAAACAGACATGCGATTGCTGCAATCCCGAGAGGCCAAATTAAAATGAGACCAATTTGGGAACATATTTTTCAAACAAAAAAATAATTCTCAATATCGGTCCATAATTGACGGAGATATCGGTGAATAAAAAAAAAACAAACAACGTCGAACATAAAACCGCCTCCTTTTTGGTAAGTCGGTTAAAAACGAAAATGATATGAACAAAACAATCTTTAATTTCCATTCAGGAGTGGAGTGCCGGCGATGCATTGGAAGTGGTGGAACGTGCAATTTGTGGAGTGGACACCTTGGTGGTCGCACAGAGAACACCTAGACAACAACCTGATCTGCTGAAAAAACTTGCTGAAATAGCTGGTCAGTATAAGAAAATACACAGTTGATTTATAAAATGTTGTTCTCTTTTCCAGTGCTTGTTCCATAATATGGTTTACTTATCAGCACAGAATATGATCCATTAATAGGAGACCATTCAATTCAATGACGGTATTTAACGTAAATGTTTTGGTTTCAGATATATGCTTGATCAAGGAAACACAAAAAACTACTACTTTAGAAGAACTCGGAATTCAAAATGATAAACTACTATTGGTTGCTAGTTATTTGAAAACGCAATATAACGTTGAGTTCACTGAACAAGAGATACCACAGATAACAGTTGAAACGTAAGTACATTTACGAAATTAAATTCTAGTTGTATGTTTTTTTAGTTTTGATTTATTTTTGTTCTGGTTTACAATAAAATATATATATAAATAAATATATAAACTATTACAATTGAGGTAACTCAACATTGAGTTAAGCTCGCGTTTGTACATGTAGTTACTTTATTATCACACTGTATTGAATATTATTTTTGGTGTACAATAAAGATTAAGAAATTAAAAAATGCTGTAATATTAAAGAACGGTTTTATTTGTTTATAGAATTTTGTATTTGGATAAAACTGAATTTGCTTTTGAAGATGTTAAAGGCTTAGCGAGGTTCATATCATACGTGGACACGGACGAATTGTTAGCGACTTCAGAAATTGTATGCATGCCTACTATTACTAGCGGCGACGTTTTGGTAAATAGTGTACTTTGCATATTGTGAAATTTTTAAATCGCTTGATTATTTAAAGTTAAAATGATGATTATGTATGGCTATCTTTTACCATACATCTCGAAATACCATATATCTTCGTCCTAGCCATAGTCCGTTAATCGTGTTCTAATAGTTCTTCAAATATTGCAGCGTGAAGATGAATTTGACGCAAGACTGACGTATCTGTGCATAGTGCCGGGTATCGAGGGTCACCACGAGAGGTTCCGCGTGTTGTGCGAGTGCCTCAAACTGCCGGCGCTGGTTCTGCAGCCTGGACTTGACCACCCAACCGAGACTGTGCGGCAGAATGCTCAGAGATACGTAAATGTATGCCCTCACAAATTATTACTAGTATCGAATGAAGATTTAATATCTACTAACTACAAAATTAAACATTTTTCTTATATTTTAAGGTGCTCCTAAACAAGACAGGGTTGAAAAATACTTTCTACTTATTGGGTTATGAAACAGGCGTTCTGGTGGCGTTGGAAATGGCAGCAATACTTGAGGATCTTGGTTAGCAGAATTAGTTACCAAATGTATGCTTTCTTTTGTTTAAGGTTTTGACAAAATTTGTAACGTTCTTATCTGATTTTTAGGTTTAACCGGTACTGTATACTGCCTTGGATATGCACCAAACGAAGTTCAAACTGTGATTCAGGAATATATCGCTGAATACAAGACAAAAGAACAACTTGAAAATGAAGTGGTCAAGCATATGTTTAAGTTGATGGTGGGCGACGACGTTGTTGACCTGGAGGGAGCACTTAAAGGCGTTACTTCGTGGCCGCAGAAAGTAGACGCATGTGTGCGCACGATGTTGGGTCGCGTGCCACACTCGGCGCAGTACTCCCGTTCGCTGATAGAAGCTGCCCTGGCACGTATCGAGCGCGCGCGCAACTACGTGCCGCAGGCGCGCGCGCTGCGTTCTCAGTTGGTGCTGCTGCGCGCCGCGTCTGCACAATTGACGTCACCGGCTCAAGCACTGCAGCAACACTCGAAGCACCCAGTCGTCATACACCAGCTGACAGCACCACTGGCACACACAACTCACGACATTAGCTGCTCGTCTCTCATTAATGAGTATTTGGATCAAGCGATTTTAGAGTCATTCAATGAGAAAAATATTTGCGAAACATATCTTTTCTGACTTTTGACTTATTCTTTTATAATTGCTAATAATGATGATTAAAAAAAAAATACATAATAATAAGCTACCGAAATATTTTGCATAAAATAAAATTACGTCTGGATGAATCGTTGCTTTTTTATTATAATAATCTTTAGATGTACTTATGTAGTCAGTGATGCGAGGACAGTCAAACATTTCTGACTTTTAGAAATCATAATGAATTACTGTAGCTAAAAGACATGAAATAATTTGCCAGTATATTAAGTAATTGAATCAATATATGAAAAGCTCGCCCGATTTTTTTTTTTACGATAGTATAAAATAAAAATTCGGAATGTAATTATGATAATATTCAGATTTTTTATTTTTTAAATTCAAATCACGTTAGCTGCAATAGGAAGATGTAAAAAAAAAACAAAAATGAATTTACTTAATTTATTTTAAAATAAAAGAATCACATTAATTATCGCTAAAATTACCCTAAATGCCTATTCGAAGTATGAATATGGAATGGAATTTTACAGAGTTACAATAATTGGCTAAACTAGGTCCGTGCGTCACAAAGTATTATCTCAGCTCGCCGTTTCTGTTGTTCGTTAAATTTGCAGCGTATGGTTCTATAATAAAAGTTTTGAGTGCTGAGTTGGCGATTCCCCTTATGCAGCTGTGCGTAACATCTCCACCCGCAGATCAGCAACTATTTGAGAACTTCGAGAGAAAATGTTGCTGGAATTTGTCTTCTGGGCGCGTTTCGGAGCGTTTGCAAAACCATTTGTTACGATAGCCCAGTATGGCTGTGATAAGTGCGCCTGTGCCTAATAAGGTATGGTCGTATGGTATATGACATCTGATTGCAGCTGGTTGGGTTGCATCGGCTGGCTCGTCATGACTTGGTTCTGTATGCTAAGTAGTCCTCCTAAATCGATAGAACTAAGATAAACTTGGGTTAATGCAGCATCCGGTGTCTCCGTGTCGTAGGGAATGTTCATTAATTTCAAGGGTTGCCCTTGTATTACGTCGTTGTCGTTGATTATAGTTAATTCCTTTGTGCGGAGATAACAGTTGAGATACCTATAGTCGTGAGGTAGCTTCCTTGTAGTAAATTGAAGTCTTCTCTCCCACAGACAGATTGCATTTTCGTTGGATTTGAGAACGATAGGACGTAATGCTGGTAATCTAGTTTTTCCATCGCTTCTTTTTCCAGAAATACTGTAGTGAATTGATAGGAACTTTTGAGGGCTTGATTCGTGATATGTTCTTATATGCAGTCAGTTTTTATTCGTATTTGATGGATTATTTCCTTTTCACAGAGATACCAGTTACTAAACTTCGAGCATTCTTCTTCTATGTACACAAAAGAGTCCCCATTAGTTGCTATAAAGGGATAGGTAAGGATAAGGGCTTGACGGTTTTTGTTGGGTACTATAGATAACTTATATAAATCATAAACGATTTTGGAAACTATAGGAAATCCGAAAATTATAACTATCTGGTATATAATAATGGCTGGATAATGTCTTAATATTCTCTGAGCTCCAGACTTAATATCTCATCTTTGTTGTATATTTTTTCGAATCTATTTACCATAGATCTAAGTGTATCTACATCTATCATAGAATGAACAGTACTTGATACGTGTATAAACGCTAACATATTTTCTATTCTGACTAATTCTAATCTTAAGTCTTCCACATTTTCACTTATAATAGATATGAGCTGACCAAACTTTGCATAGGCTATTAAGTTACCTGTTGTATGAGTGTTATATAACAAAAACTCTAAGGTGCTATTGATTTTATTTTGGTTTTCAACTAATTGTGTTAGAACGCTATTATGCTTAGACATCCATTCTTTGCTGAGACTGATGTGATTGTTATATTCACTAACTTATTGGTATTGATCTCTATAATTTTGATGGCATTTTCGTATTTTAAGGCATCCGTGTAATCTAGATTTCCAGTTATGCTCTTAATTATCGAACCAAGATTGTCTATTCAAATAACATATAAGTGTCATTACTAAGCCGACTTTTGTATTCTGATATCTAGTATTGTAGTGTTGTTATTTGATTTTCAATGTTCTTTAGATTCACGTACTGAAGGAATGTATGGTGATGAGTGGTCATTCTTGTTAATCCAAGTTTATACGGTAGTAAGCTGGGTCCATTGGCCAAGTTTTCAAGTTTTATCTCCGATTACTGGGTCTCGCGAAGTACCAGCAATAGTAGAATCCTGCAACAAGTTAGGAACCTTAGGGACTCTTTTTAATCTGTTTTTGACTACGGGCCCACGTTTCTTGGACGTATAAACATGTATGGGTAAATCGGCTAGAATTGTATCTTGAGTATACCGCGGTGCAGTTTTCTGACTGCTTGCAGGAGGGTTCTTAATGAATACCTGTTGTTGAGGGACGTATAATTATAGACGGTCTATTTCGGATTCGCAGTTCTTGTTTCTATTTTCTATCAACGCAGTACGATTTGATAAGGAAGTTTCGTTAATAATGTTATAGACTTCCTTCATTTGCGCCCTATGATTATGAACGTACTGTTGTTATGACTGTTGGGCAAAATCTATGTCCAGAATATCGCGTGGGTCTCAGTGTCCAGTTAATTAATCGAAAGGTCTGTATCTAGTGAAGCTATGTATTGAAGAATTATAACCAATTATAGCATAAGGCATAAGGTTTACGATAGGCTCATCTTTGTGTTTTAACTTTAATATTTTTATATGTTCCAGGAGAGTTGAATGGAAGCGTTCAATGTTACCATTATCGTTAGGCGAATGCGGTAAATCTCTTTGGTGGTTTATCTTATGAAGGCGTGTGATTTCTAGGAACAGTTGATTAGTGAATTCCGTTCCGTTGTCAGTCACTAACGTTAAGGGTGGTGGCAAGGCATGGTGGGTAAAATACTGTAATAATGATTGAAGTACACTAATGCCCGTGCCATCTCGGAGATGGTATGCTTGTCTGTATTTGGTAAAAACATCTACAAATGTAACATACTTTTCATTGTGAACCGTGAATAAATCCATATGGACTATTTCGGATGGTTTTGTTGCCGGGGGTACAATATTAAACTGGTGCTAATAGTTTTCTGCACATATTTAGCTAGCCCACAAATAATGCATTCGTTGATGAATTTGGTTATTTGGTCTTTCATTTTGGGCCGGTAATATTTTTTTGAGATGGGTAAATAAAATTCGGTAATTCCCCGGTGATTAGTTTTGCCGTCATGTCAGTGTTGAATTATCTCTTGCTAAAGTAGATAATCTTTAACGTTTTCTAATTCTATCTTAGCTAGTACTTAGTTCATAGACGAACTCTTAAATTTGTCCTGTATGACTGGTATGATGGAATACATGGCAAGAGGTGGATTTATTAGGATACCGGTTTTTAACACAGATGATCTGTGTTTTTCAGTAAATGTTCCTGAATGCAAAGGAAATACTAAGCGTGGCATGTTAGCAGTAATTGCTCGAATTTTTGATTCTGTAGGGTTGTTAGCTTCCGTGTGTCGTTAGCATGAAGATGTTGCTTTAGAAACTTAAGCTGGCCGGGATGACCAGTTATCACCTGAGGTTGTAACAATATGGGCGAACATAATTGAAGCCTTGCCTTGCCTTCATTATTTACGTGTTTCACGTCGTGTAGTCTGTGACGCATACAAACAGGTAGAATTTCACATTTTTACTGACGCTTCGGAGCGAGCTTACGGCGCTTTGTTTATATATACGCAGTATCAATGAGCAGGGTGACGTCAACGTGCGATTATAAAAGCTAAAAGTCGTGTAACTCCTATTACACCGTTAACAATACCGCGACTTGAGCTCTGTGTTGCTTTGCTTGGTGCACGTTTATATCAAAAGATTGCTAGTTCCCTTCGCATTAAACCATTTAGTGTAGTTTTATGGACGACTCCATGATAGTTCTGGGTTGGTTAAAAATGCTATCTATTTAATAAAATAATTTTGTTCGTAAACGAGTTGTCGAAGTATTAGAATTAACCGTCCCAGGCAAATGGAGACATGTGTCGACACACGACAATTTAGCTGATTTAATAACTCGCTATGCAATCACTGGATTTGTGTTGGTTCGGTCCATGTTTCTTAAAGTATGACAGTGCTATATGGCCACATCCTGTTATGAATCCAGGCATCTTACCAGACATTAAATCTAATATTTTGATTAATTTAGCTCATGATCATGCTAACGCTATCTGCGTGCATTTAAAGCATTAATCGAGTTTAATTGTTATGTTTTGCGATTTATTAATACATGTAAAAGGCGTTCAGCAAATACATCCTATTTAAATATTCAAGAATTACAAAATTCATTAAACTTCATTATTATTCAATCTCAAAGGGAGTCTTTTCCTGAATACAACTAACTGTTAAATAATAAAAAGTTACCACATTAAAATCGATTATTAAGCTTAAATTTGTTTCTAGATAAAAATAAAATTTTCGTATAGGTGCTACATTACACAATTCCGAATATTCATTTGAAAAGAAACACCCAATCTTATTACAGTCCACTCATCACTTTGTGAAACTTTTATTTAGATTTGAGCATATCAGATTAATGCACACAGGTCCTCAGTTATTACTAAGTACAATTAGAGAGACTTATTGGCCACTGGGTGGTTGCAATTTAGCCAGAGCCTGTTATCGTCATTGCGTTCGATGTCAACGTCTAAAACCACAGGCAGTTGTCTCTCAGATGGACAATCTTCCATTGAGCAGACTTTCCCTTTCAAAGCGTAGGAGTTGACTACGCAGGCCCTATAACCTCGTCTAGTCAAGGTCGTGGATGTAGATTAGTTAAGGTATACATCGTTATTTTCGTGTGCTTCACTACAAAGGCCATTCATTTAGAGTTGGTAGGTGACTTGACGAGCAGTTATTATTTACAGGTTTTACGTTGGTTTATGTCTCGAAGAGGAAAGCCTCTTAACACCTACTCCGATAACGGAACGTCGTTTGTAGGCTTCTATAATGAGATAGCTGATTTTTAAAAACGCAATTGTGACTCCATAACTGATAGTGCGGCTCAAGATGGTATTAAAATCCATTTATTCCTGCTTACGCTCCACATTTTGGAAGTCTTTGGGAGGCGGGTGTCAAATCGACCAAATTTCATTTGTTACGAGTGTTGGGCAGTTGTCATCTAACATACGAGGAGCTTAAATCCGTTTTGGTACAAACTGAAGGAATTTTAAATTCTCAGCCGCTCACACCGTTAACGTCAAATCCAGAAGACCTGTTGCCTCTCACTCCAGGTAATTTCTTAATTGGACGACCTCTCACATCTCTCCTGTAAAGGATATCCGGGACTACTCCACTCATCACTTGACGCGCCATCAACGTATTGAGCAGTTGCGGCAGCATTTCTGGTCAAGATGGAGCAAGGAATATATCTCCCAGCTTCAACAGCGAGTAAAGTGGCATACCAGCAACGACAGCCTGAACCTGGACTCACTCGTCATAAAGGAGGATAACCAGCCACCAATGAAGTAGAAGTTGGGCCGCGTTGTTGGTCTTCATCCTGGCATAGAAGGCATAAGCAGAGTTGTCGACATCAGGACTCAAAATGGGACTATCAGACGAGCACTACACTACTGTTGAAAGGCGAGCTTTCAACGGCCGGGGGCATGTTAAAGCATCAGTTAACTCGTCGCAATTTGTAGTCAGTAAGACATTTAACTATAAGTTTTTAATCAGGCGTTAATCTTACGGTCCTAGAAATCATGTACTGTCATTTTCGTAGTCAAATAAAAAAGGTGGATCACTGCGTGCTACTACATCCTCAGTTTTTAATCACTAAAATTCCCAAGAAGTTCCTCCAGTTTTTATACAGGTACGAACAGCTTTTTTTGTAATATAATTTTGAAGCGTTTAGGTAAAAACTAGAGTTTGAGGTGGTATAGATAGATTTTGACTGTCAAGGATCGGTTTTTTAGCAGATGGCACGTCACGATACTCAACTTTCTTTTTAAATTGAAGAACCCAAAATAAACATTTTTTTTTGAAACTGGTAAATTAAAATTCATATTTTATTTTAAAAGTTATTTCACCACAAATCTAACAAGCTTGTCAGGATCATTTTAACATTTTTGTTGACATTTGTAGGTACATTAGCTCAGTTAATAAAATAAAATGTACTTTTTTGCAAAATAGGACAATCTGAATGAAACAAGGTACAGTGAAAGCGATGTTAACGGAAGTAGCTATTACACGTATTATTAGTGTAATGAATGTAGACAATTAGTATAATATTTCAAAATTAGTTAGCATCTTTCTTCTTACAAAATTGTTGACCAGTGATATTTAAAGAAACTGTTATTTTCCCTGTTCAAAAACTTTATAAATATTGTTTTTTAATACCCATTCGTCATCAGGTTCGCTAGATAAATCTCGAATTGTTTTTTTGTTAATTATATCATCACCTGATTTTCTTAACGACTCAAATTTTCTGTCACTATGTCTTAATGCATCGTACAAATTCGTTCTCAAGCGGTCTTCCTCATCGCTATAGCTCGAAACTACTCTTATCTTATGTAATTTACTATTTTCTATAGAATCTTGAATGTAATGAGAATGATTGCAAATGTCCTCTTCTGCAGATGGAATATTGAATCTTCTGTTTCTTTGTAAGCCTTGACTCTGTTGCCTTTTACTTAAAAAGCGAATTGCAAGCTGCTTTAAGTATTGTGGATCAGCTTGTTCCTCATCAGGTTGTTCAACAATACTTAAAGTTGCAGTTCTTGTCCCTTTGCGAAGTTTCTTTTGTCTTAGCTTATCGTGTAGTTTTTTACGTTTTTGTGTAAATTGTACGCTATGCATATTTTTTTGTTGATAGTTTTCAGCACCAAGATTTTCACCATAATACGCACCACTTTTACTAGAGTCTTCCTCAAATTTGTCATTTTCTAGTTTACTTATAATATCTGTATGAGCTCTTCTTGTTATTGGCTCGCGCTCTTGTATAAGTCCATGTCTGTGATATCTATCGCGGCTTTTACGATAGTTATGATGACGCTTCTGTTTATGAGACAAGTGATGATTTTTATTTTTTTTGTCATGTTTGAACTGTCGTTTCATTTGTTTAAATAATTTAGGATGCTTTAAAAGTAAATGTTTAACAACTTTTTTGTAGTTCATACTGCGTCTCTCTGGCAACGCAAACTGATTATGATCTGCAAGAAAAACACCATTTTTAAATTTTTCGTCGTGGACATATATATTAACAGTTTCTTTACATGCGTGCAAAGAGGCATTGCATGTGAAATTGTGTATCTCATGACACTCTCACCGGATTATTGAAGAACTCGTTAGTTTATAGAATAACTCGAGAGTTTATAAACTATCGATCAATTGTGAACTGAACATTTCGAATAAAATAATAGGACCGCTCAGTGCAGTCAACTATCTATCTATTTTGGTATTACAGTGAAAATGCAAACACGGTCGGTTTGGTGCTCGTCCAATAAGGAATAATTTGTAATTATTGTTGGATTACCTTTCCTAGAGTGATTCGCTTCAGTTTGAGATCGAAAATCCGGATTAAAGTCATGTGCAGCCATTAATAAGTACCGAATGAGTCTTTTTTGTTTTCTTGTTCCTTCAGATTGAAAGTATGGTGCCAACGCTGCGTGATAAATTCCTTCTCCCACTGTTAACAAACTTATGTTTTCTGAGGAATACAATTTGATTAAGTTTAACTATAATTGGAAGCTTTATAATAATAATAGTAATCAGCACCTGTCGAGTCGTTGCGCAGTGAATTAAGGTAATTTCAACCCATTCAAACGAAGTCAAACCAAAATACAATCATATAAACTCAATCAAGTTCAGTCAAAATACTCATTTCAAACTACAATAATCCGCATAGAGCTGAAAATTGGTAGAGATCAAACACAGTTTAGGTACAGTTGGGTATAAAATAATCCAAATTGTGAAAAGCAAGTACCTATATTACCAATAACTCATTTTTACAAATTAACTTATAATCAGGGTCTGAAAACCATTATAAATTACGGTACAGGTATCAAAAAATTTTGGTTACCTCTACGATTAAGGTAACCGCTATCTGGGTAATCAAAGAAGAAGAAACAGGTTACCTTTATTTAAGTTACCGTTTAATGCCGGTTACCTAAATAGGACCTTGATTAGAAAGAAACAGGATATCGCAATGCAGTTGGCATTAGAAAATACATTAAAGGGAGATCGTCGTGCGTGCTGTAGTACGTGTGTGTGCGTTCAGTAATGTTCACGTTTATTTAGTTCGACTTTTTGCGGCGTATTTGAGTTAAAGTAAAAAAAAAAGAAAGTGAACAAAGTTAAGTAAGATAACTTTACATTATTACATTGTAAATTGTTAAAATACCATTTGTTTATCTTTTTCTCTCATCATAGAAATCAACTCGGTAGATCGTTGATTTAACTTGCGGAGAAATGTACACGCCCGAAAGAGCAGCCATCTGTTCAGTGGTTTTTGCGTGAAAGAGTGGGTTATTGGACGATTTGCACGAATTTAATTCTCCCGAAATATGTGAATCGACCCTTTTTAATCATATTATTTTTTCTGTGGCGATTCGTATGAAGTTAACTTACTGGTGTGCGAATCCACCACTCCAAAATTATGCAGTAGGCAATTGACACACAGATTGTGTTTTATGCAATGCCGTTAAGATAAAGTAGCCTCAAGAACAGGAGTATTAAGGGTTACATATTGTTATTGATATGAAATGAGACACAAATTAATCAAAAATGTGTTTATTAAAATAACTACTATATTATTTGAGGACGTATTCCTCATTGGGCATCCACTTAAACGGAAACTGATTGAATGGCACCTGAGGTATGCCACATACAGCACCTATAGATGTTTTTCGCAATTTTATACCACAAAATTAAATGGCACCTACGGATCAGCAGGTACTTACCAGTGTTGGGGCGTTTATTTTTTTAGGACATCAAAATCAAAGATTCGATTGAATTCAGTAGAGAGTTTAATAAAATGATAAAGGTATAACTTCCGCTTTTGCTTTTTTAGGTAGATGTTGGCATTAAAAGCATTTATACCCAAACTACCAGGATGCCAGAATCATGAAGAAGTCTGAGTAGAAGTCTGAGTATTTGCTGGGTTGGAATCATTACCGGTAAAGAATAACTACTACTACCAGGAAGCAAACCATCAGGAGGCCAGAATATGAAGAAGTATTTTGCAGGTCTAGAATCATAAGCGGTAGAGACTAACAGAGTACTAGGACTCCAGAATCGAAATTCGCTCGGTACTCTTTTTACCACTCATGATTCCAGCCTAGCTTCTTCATGATTATAATCTCCTGGTACTTAAGTGAGTCATTAACAGTACCGGAATGAGCTAATAGCGTAAACCGCTATTTACCTTAAAAAAATCGTAGCGAATATTGCTGTTTCCTTTTATTGTTTTGTCGCCTGTCTATCTTATCTAACTTGCATATCTCCAAGTGTTAAGTTATAATTACTTATTTAATGCAATGCTTTCCTAGATTCAAGTAAAATATCTAATAACGTCGATTGATTATTCATATTATTGCTGAGACGGGTGAGCACAACCGTACTTTCAATTTTATTTTATTTTTATTAATTGTCTTCTACATAATTTTGGAGCGGTTGATTCGCACACGAATAAATAAACTTGGTGCAAATCGCCATTATATTATTAAAAAGGGTCGATTCGCACATTTCGGGAGAGTTAAATTTGTGCGAATCGTCTAATAACCCGAAAGAGTAATAAGCATACAAACACACTCACAAACTTTCGCCTTTATAATATTAGTATCATAAGAAAATAAGTAATTTTAACTAAAAATAATAAGAAATTAAGTATTTTAATAACACCAACTGTAATTTCTCATTTAGATTGATTATCAGTGAACAATTCGCCGAATAACTCGCCGAATAATTTATGCATGAATACGAGCACGTAAAGTCCCGTTTATATATTCGTCTAAATTCAGTGAACATAGAAATTTCACACATGGATGACGTTCGACTGGCTGCTTCGGCTTTATGTCTATTTAATGTGTATCTTGATATTTACTACTAAACGACGCCATCAGCTAATCTTTTATTTTTCTTTAATCCGTTATATTACTTATCCGTACCCAAGCACCATTACATTGCATTTTTATCTTTGTGCAACCGATGTTTAGGATCCCATATCACAGATTTTCCCTGGTAAACTTTTTATACTATAAACTTTAAAGTGTTCTCGTTTGTCCGATCCGTCGACAAAAAATAAATTTTGCTGAAACGGCCGCTCGTGACAAAGTTCACGAGTCAACTGAACAATGAAGAATATAATTATAACACCACCCATGAAACCTACGAACAATCCTTTGATTCGCGTCAATAAACCGACGGCGGGTGCGGAGAACAGACGAGTATTCGTGGCGAACACACCCGACTAAAGTCGTCACAATCTAAGAAGTCCGTTGACGTTTCTCATTTTACATGGCGCGATAAGTTACTACCAAAAAAAAATCTTTATATTATATTCTACCATAATCCTAATTCATTCCATATGTTACCCATACACTATAACAACGAGTATCATTCGCATGCATCAAGTTTAATTATTTTTATTTTTATAGCTGTCAAAATGGGCCTTTTATTTTATGACAACATTGAGTTGTTTACATACTCGTTTTCGTTTCTATTGATCATTTCAAATAACTAATTATATAGCGCAATTTGGGAATACATCACAATCAAATCATCGATCAAGACAAATTACGTAATCATTATCGTATCACCGTTTATTTTTTATTTATCATAAACGTGGATAATAATATAATTTATAAGATTACGGTTTCTATACTCAATATAATAAATGCGAAAGTCATACGTTCTTTTGTTACCTTTCAGGCCCTGGATTAAAACTGGCACACGGGTAGACCATGTCCTTGATATGTCATATGATACTTATTATTGAGGGAGTTTTTTTAGGGCGCACGGTTGGCGCAGTGGTTGAGTAATTGACTGCTGCACTGCGTGTCGCGGGTTCGATTCCCGCACGGAACAAATATTTGTATGCCCTACAGATAGTTATTCTGGCTCGGGGTCTGCTAGTTTATATGTTTGTAAACGCACCCACGATACAGAAAGAAATTCATAGGGTGGGGCAACGTTTTTTATAGTAAATAAAAATAAAAAAATGTTTGCCTGCGGCTTCATCAGCGTGAAAATCAAAATGATCCCACAGGAATATACAAGTTGCCTTGTCTATGCAATGAAGCATGTTTACCTGCAGGAAATATGAAAAAAACTTCCAGTGCTTCGTGAAGAGCATGCCCTTGCTCTTTCGTGAACATTTTGTCATAGAAATTTAGAAGATTATTCATATCTTTAGACATAGATTTCTCTTTGATCTGTATTATGTGGTGTAGCACTTCGGCCTGTTCTGAAATAATTATTTCAATAAGTATTTTAAACAGTAATAATACTTTAAATTTGTATATATTATGTATATTTTTTTTTAATCTTTTGTTAGAAGAAAATAAACTTAAATAAAATAATATAAAACTAGTTTTGTTGCCAGTACAAAATAGTTCTCAAGGAACATTTTTTTTTCCGTGTGATCCTGGCCAAAATTACAGAAGGACCTCGTGTGATTTTATTTTACTGGGAGTCAAATGGACGCCTCCTACCAGCCTAGGGCGGAGGACAAACGAAAGAGAGATAAGGCACCTCCCGGGAACGCCGTAGCGCCACCGTTGTGTTCATGGCTTCATCAGTGAGATATTGACCAAGTCTTTTTAAGTAGATTATTATTAAAAGGTTGAATGGAGTAAGACAGTTCAAATTATAAAAAAAACCTCGCAAAATGTGAGTTTTTTGCATACCGAGGCTGCCATACAATTAACAATTACAGTCATCAAAATAATTAATTAACTTTATTGAAGTCGATCTGGGAACGTTGGAGACACTGCAGTACAGCCTAAGTCTCGTAGTATACAAACGGTAAGCAGAGAGGCAGGTTGTACTCTTTGGTCTTCTGTATAACCTGCCGCAGCGTATGTATGTGGTCTACGGTGATGAAGCCTTTACGGAATCCGGCTCAAATCATCAAATCGCGCGCGAAACGATTCGTGATCAAGACAGCTTGCAGACATGTCTGAAAAGTGAGGTGGACCTATAGTTCTTCAGCAGGGCATTGGTGCCTTTCTTGAAAAATAGTACCACCACGCCTGTGGCTTTTCCCCCTCGAGAATGACGGAATCAAACAACTTCTGAAGTGCCTTAAGTAATGATTCTCCACCCGCCTTCAGGAGATTAGCCGTAATTCCATCATCACCAAGTGCCGTGTTTTTCTTAAGCTGGTTAAGAGCCATCCTAATCTCGTACAGACTGACTTCCGTAATATCTTCCGGTCAATCTAGCTAGGTCAATCTAGGTCTTTTGCTAGATTCGCGACAGGTTTACTGGTTGACGTGTACAACTGCTCATAGAATCTCTCGATCTACCTCATAAGCTCCGGTTTGGCGGATACGATCCTGCCAACATCGGTCTTCAGTTTCGTGAGGTGGCTCTGCCCAATAGTCAGAGCTCTTGTTAAGACCTTGGAGCCTATATGCCGCTCAATCAGAACTTTAATATTTTCTGTATTAAAGCGGCAGAGGTCCCTTTTCAAGGAGTTTGAGATCCGTCTATATAGCTCACGCCTCTCCTTCATAAGCTTGAGAGTAGGATCAGAGAGCTTTTTATTTCTATCTGTACGGCTAGTCTTGAAAAACTTAGATCCGACCGTATGCACAGCTTCCACTAACCCATCACTGTATTCGTCTAGATACTAGGCAGTCGAAACGATTCTGTAGTTCGAGCTAAAAGCTCTCGAGGTTTTGGATTTGACGGAGCGAAGACTTCATCAGTCGATACCTTCCAAGCTTGGTATTATTGTTCAATGTGTTTCTTACTATGCGGTGATCGCTCCCAGTTTTCGTCGAATTAAGCACAAAGACATCATTGAACATTTGCTTCTTGGTTGACATGATGACATCGATCTTGTTTTTAGTAGCACCATCGGGAGTCTGCCCGGTTCATTTCCTTTGCTCACGCTTTCTGAAAAAGGAGTTCATCATATAGAGGCTCTGTCTTTCCATAAAACTGGCCAGTAGGTGAACCCGGCGGGCCCGACGTCCAATTACCCCAATTACAGCTCATCCTCATCTCGTTTGCCCAGTTTTGTGTTGAAGTCTCCCATGACAACGGTGAAGTGAATTTTGAAACCATGTATGGGTCAAAAGATATCCTCATACATGGTATCTACCTTGTCGTCGGGGTGTGCCAAGGGGTGTAGACCTGCATGACCTTCAGCGAATATCTTGAGGATTTTCTGAGTATAAAGAGTGTCCGTGGAGTTACTTGCACATACTTCTCCATAGAAACCTATCATATCCATAAACATAAC